>OZ030027.1:49828356-50439373 GCA_964023405.1 Apodemus agrarius
CTTCCCCACCACCAGCTGGGCGGGAAGCTGCAGGCAATATGGCAGCTGCCTGCAGGGAGCTCGGGGTCTGCCCCGCGAGTGCAGAGTGCACCTGCTATTCTGTGCCCAACTCCCACTCCAGGCCTGAGTCCCCGAAGGTCTTAAGCTCGGGCTGCGCCGGATGGTTCTGAGCACCTGGCAAGCTGGGTGACACTCAGGCTTCCCCACCACCAGCTGGGCGGGAAGCTGCAGGCAATATGGCAGCTGCCTGCAGGGAGCTAGGGGTCCGCCCCGCGCGTGCAGAGTGCACCCGCTATTCTGTGCCCAACTCCCACTCCAGGCCTGAGTCCCCGAAGGTCTTAAGCTCGGGCTGTGTCGGGTACCTGGTTCCGCTGCCGCCGGATGGTTCTGAGCACCTGGCACGCTGGGTGACACTCAGGCTTCCCCACCACCAGCTGGGCGGGAAGCTGCAGGCAATATGGCAGCTGCCTGCAGGGAGCTAGGGGTCTGCCCCGCGAGTGCAGAGTGCACCCGCTATTCTGTGCCCAACTCCCACTCCAGGCCTGAGTCCCCGAAGGTCTTAAGCTCGGGCTGTGTCGGGTACCTGGTTCCGCCGCCGCCGGATGGTTCTGAGCACCTGGCACGCTGGGTGACACTCAGGCTTCCCCACCACCAGCTGGGCCTAGCCCTATTTATAATAGCCAGAAGCTGGAAAGAACCCAGATGTCTCTCAACGAAAAATTTTACTAATATATTCCATGTGCTGCAATAAAAAGGTACACACAGTAGTGTTCACAATACTTCTAAAAATGAAACAAAGAAGTAGAAAATAATCATCTGTATATTGAGAACTGACTACACTAAGCACTAGTCAGACTCTCCAGAGAAAAACTGATTTCATGTGTCAACACATCCATGATCACTGTGTGACAGAAAATGCCAAAAAGAGATACTAGAATACTGCAATTTGTATCCCCTAACAACACATCAGTTTTATGGCAAGAGAGCCACATATTCCTTCCATCATCTGTGCCTCTGTGGAGCTGAAATATTTACTATTAGGATTCAAGGCAGTGAATGTATTCTATTTTTCCATAAGCTCTACTCTTCCATATATTTGCCTATACACACCCACAAGCTTGTTTCTAGAAACAATCTGACCATACCTGAAATGCAATTTATGTAGCACCTGAGACCTTCCTTCCCCACTAATATAAAAGGGCACAAGTTCATCCAATGTAGAAATTAGTCATCAATATATTCTTAGAGCATAATTTGCAATAGATTCTCTTTTAGACCTGAAGGTCTTCTTCATAAATTTATTTCACAGTATAAATTCCAGTGAAAATACAATAGCACAAGGTTGTGCTTGTCCCATTTGAAGTGAAAGATCTAAAGGCTCAATTTTGATCATTGGAGAAGAACAAAGATAAATTACAGAAACCAAACACTTGCAAAAACATTTCCAGAGGTAGAAGACTAAAGTCTCAAATGGTTTAAAAACTAATAGGGATTTCAAAGAAAGGTGGAGAGGACACTGACCTGAGGAGAATTTAGCAGAGAAGCATTCATTCTTCTTGTTACTCTTCTCTGAAAAATTAAAAGCTAAAATAAATACAATCTTATTATGAATAATATTAAACCATATAAAAAGACATGAAAAGGAAATTGATAACAGAAAACTCGTCAACATTCCTACAGAAGGAATGAAAGGAGAGCGTGGAATGATATATTTAATATGGTAAAGAAAATGACTACATTTTGTGGCCCTTTTCTAATCTTAGCAGGCACCAGGCACAAACTGAGCACATACATACCTGCTGTAAAACACAACTACTCAGAGTTGTCACTGGAAACTTTTCAAGGACTAGAGTCAGAGGCAAATGGCTAGTGGGGACTAAGATGGATGCCTAGTATTAAATAGAGGTTCATTAGTTATCACACTAGAATACACTATCTGACCCTTCAGTTACATTTCATTTCATTCTACTTTGCAGATCTAGTACATCTATTTTCCATGTGTGTCCTGCTATCCTGATGTACAGACACAGAATCAATCCACCAAATATCATGTGTTTTTTTTTCAAACTGATAAATCATCATCAGGTTGAGTTACAGCCACTCCTATCATCATCTAAGAAGGCTTTACATTGTTCCTGAGGTAAAATGTATCTTTCCAATTACTCTTCCTTCCTATGAGGAATTCTTTTCTAAGTTGCATGAACACCTCGTGTGAGAATATTGACCACTGAAATCCATGTGAATGCATTTGTAAAGAAAATATTACAATTCATGACATACCTGTTTTTAAATGGAATGTCCATGTGCTAAATGTTCCAAGCCAGTGGTTCTAGGCCTTTCTAATGCTGAAATGATTCAATACAGTACAAGGAACTCATGAATTAATGTATGTACATGTGGCAGGCCCACCTGTAGATTGACAGGGGTGTGGCATGCCAGTTCCTAAGACTATCAGAAATATATGATTTATGGTAGACTTAATTGACCCCTGTGAAAGGGTCAATTGACCACCCCCCAAGGGGACACAAACCTCAGGTGGAGAATTGTTCCAGGCAATACCAAGGCAAAATCATCAAGAGGCAGGCATGGCAGAAACTCTCTGATAACTGCTACTCATAAGAGGATATGTATAGAGATATAGTGAATCATTCCAGGGTATGCTCTTGGGATGATTCACACATTATGTCATATCCATCAAAATTCTACTACTGTTGGAAACATCTTCCTGAACATGCATATATCTGTGTTTTGGCATTGTTCCAGGCAGTTCTGAGGTTCCCAATTATTAATAAATATGCCTTAAGTGATACTCCTCAATGCCTGGCTGCTATGAGTTTCCTTTATGATGATAACCGTTACAATTCTACATGAAAGTAAAAATGTGTGTCATGGCTCTCATGTCATGTATAGCTATACCTATACATTCACACACAGGTATACAAATATGTATAAAAATATACACATATATACATATGTTTATGTATCTCTCAAAAATAAGAATTTACTGTGAATGTTGAAATAGTATTACTACAGAAAGTCATCATGACCATGATGGTAGCATATAAGCAACACTTTTTACATATTATATTGACCTTATGTTTCTCTCATATCAAATATTTCTCCAGATATTTAACCGCCACTTAGATGGTCTCTTTCTATGCCACTGCCCAGGTAGTTTAGTGTGGCAATGGGAAATAACAGATGGATGACATGCTGTGGAGTCATACAAAATTAATGAGAAGTGAAGAGGGGAAAAGATCATTTTTCTAGAAACAAGTGAATATCAATCTTTTATGTCATAAAACTAGGCAATGAGCAAGTGCTGACACAGTATCTCCACTAACAATGTCTGAGGACTGGACAGATTTAGCAATGAATTCTTCAATTCTTTTGGAAAAACCTACAATAATCTTGCACAGAGGATATTGCAGAATAATGAAAGAAAAAGGATGTTAGACAGTCATCACACAAAGCTGATTTTACCTTGACTTAAAAAAAACAGATGAACAGAAAAATATTTATAAAGGAAAGAAAAGATCATAGAGCAGTTTCAAGGATTTACATTGACAAAAAGATTCTCTCTAATGCATACAGAAGGGGAACAAGGTGATTTCATGCCAATAACCTCACACTGTTTCAAGCCCCATAAAACAAATAAATTAAGGCAAAAAAATATGTAAAACCAATGAGAGAAGATCCACAACCCTGTCAACAGATCCACGAAGGCCTGGGACAAAATGTCACATTGGTTCACTAGGAAAGCACTGAAGAATATGAGAATAGAAGGAATATACCTCAGCATAATCAAGATATAGCCAACACTCTAACTCATTAATACATAACCACTGGTGTCATAGTGGCAAGACTATTTTGTGGGTTAACAGAGGCTTTCTGGTTCACTCTGAGGCCAGCTCTACCAGGAAGGGTTGGGAAAAGACAGGTTACACAGGGAAACTTGACAAAAGCCAATGATTAGAAAGGAAAAAGGACTTAGAAGAGAATATGATATGGATATTTGCTACATGTTCAAAAGGGTTGAATCACATGCATAGAGATCTTATTGCTGTTTCAGTTGGGAGTCAAAGAAACCTGTTTTCAATTGACAACACTTAATTCAGAGACTCAAAATTAATCAAATTCTGTGAACAACTGACTGCTTACTATACAGCCTAATAAGGCAAATCAGTATTACCATATCTGAGAATATTGTCAATGAAAATTTCCAGAATCATTAATGAAATAAAAGCTGACAAAATGAAACTTGTGTTCTTTTTCTACTGTCATCTGAGGCCCACCTCATCCCTTGCTCAATCCCTCTAACATACCTGGATCCTTTGCTACAGTCTCTTCCCTCTTCACCATTCTGGGCTCTTAATTGATTCACAGGTGAGAATTTTGCCCTATCCTATAGTGTATCTAATAAGTTTTAAAACAGTATGGCCTGAAACATGCTCACTTTTTCAGACTCTGAGGAGCAATATTAAGAACTAAACATAGGAAACAACATTTCTGAATGTGTCATTTGCATCCTAGAACACATATAAATCCCAGATCATTAACTGCAGAAATAAATTTCCTTGGGCCGGGCGGTGGTGGCGCACGCCTTTAATCCCAGCACTTGGGAGGCAGAGGCAGGCGGATTTCTGAGTTCGAGGTCAGCCTGGTCTACAGAGTGAGTTCCAGGACAGCCAGGGCTACACAGAGACACCCTGTCTCGAAAAAAAAATTCCTTAGTAAAGGTTAATGTTTACAACCATAACCCATAACTGTTATGTTAGTGAAAAAAAATACTTCCCAATTCATCAAATCTACAGTGGCTACTTATGTGACTAATATCTAAAATGTTCTCTTGGGATGCTACTTTCAACTCATAAAATAGCAGAGTTAGACATAATGAACGAAGTTAAACTCTGGGATATTTGTAATCGCCCCAATATTCCTAGAACCATGTTTTTAGATAATAGATAAGGCAAATTGCCTACTACATCATGCTCCTGCGAATATCCTCAAAATTATAAGAGACAAAAACATTGGATAAGTCCCAGTTCATATGATCTAAAATCTTCTTACAGAGTTAAGATAGCTACAGCAGAATTTCAGACTCCATGTTCCTTTTTTTAAAATAAGATTTATTCATTTATTATATGTAAGTACACTGTAGCTCTCTTCAGACACACCAGAGGAGGGCATCAGATCTCACTATAAATAGTTGTGAGGTACCATGTGGTTGCTGGGATTTGACCTCAAGACCTCTGGTAGGGCAGTCAGTGCTCTTAACCACTGAGCCATCTCTCCAGGTCCAGACTCCATGTTCCTATGAGCTGCAATAAAGAACTGATCACACCTTTGATCCTGTTACTGCCTGTTTCCCATCATTGCAGGTCATCTGTCCTGGGAAGTCACTAGGCTGCCTCCATACCAGTTGTGCCTCCCACCCATGCTTGTGCACCCAGGCCACACAAAGGGGCCCTGCTGGTGTTATATGAACATGTTCATTTCAACATGGGTCTCAGGGTTCTGACGAAATTTTGACAGACATAGCTGATCTGGTTGCTATATCAGTCACATGATTGTCACCACAGAAACAATTCCATGGCAACTGTGCCTACAGGCAAAAACATTGTATAATATAAACCCAGCTCAAATCCGAGCCTGGAGTGTAAGGCATCATCACACCACTACCAGAGATATTATTGATAACTCTTGCCCTAAAAGAGAAAGTTTTCTTCAGAGATGTAGCTCACACACATAGAGATAACATGACTCAGTATTTCTTTAAAAAATGTGAATATGGAGCTGTGAAAAACATTACTTGCCTGGGTAATTGCAGCTGATGAAGATATGGTGAATTTGGTCAAACACATAATGCAAACATAAATGAAATTCCCAAAACAATAAAAACCAATATATCTCACTGACTTGACATTTATTTCTTAAATTTGGCCAATTAAATCACTTATCCAACCTCCACACTTATGCTCATACTAGCAGAGAAACATCCAAATTCTTACCTGCACTGTCAACTTGAATCATTATATAGTACCTCAAGATTGTTTACTGTTTGTTTTCCTTAAAAGTGATGTGCATGGGTGTTTACTTGCATGTAGGTCTGTACATTTCTTACATGCAATGCCTGCAGTAGCCATAAAAGGAAAATAGATCTTTTAGAACTAGCATTACAAAAGACTTATGTCACCATGTATGTACTTGGAACTGATCCTGGAAACTGCAAGAGCAACAGGTGCTCTTAACTGCTGAGACAACTCTACAGCATTTTTCTTACTTAACTATTGCAGAGACTTAAATCAATGAACAGTGAGAGACTTCATGGATTACTGAGGACACTTTCTTATAGCATAACCCTGAATTCCAGCTCATAAAAGACACAGGAACCCAAAAATGAGGCAACAACAACAACAACAAAAAACAACACAGAAGTTTTGGCAACAATAGGTGCCACTTGTAAAAGACATTTGTCCATAATTATGTGGCTGAAGGCTTACAAACATAAGAACAAGTCAATCTGAATGAGTATACAGAAATATATTAGTAAGGTTGTGCAGAAATTCATAATATAAAGACTCAAAGACACTGCAATGAATCAAGGTAATAGGCTTGGTTCTGTGATCAGATAAAGTATTCAGAGGAAGGAATTTTCACTTATTCCAAACTAAAAAAAAGTGAATCCCCAAGTATAAGAACTAAAGCTGAATAGGGATCACTGTAATGTATGCCAATGGCATCAGTGATACCTTATGGAGTGCTGTGGAAAAATCAGTCACACACACACACACACACACACACACACACACACACACACACAGGAATTGAAAAGAAAATGGCAAACTCTTAGAAATAAGCAAACAATTCAATGGTTTAAGTAATAAACCTAAAAAGAGCATTAAGCAGTGCTGAGACTGAAGCAGGAAGTGTTTGCCTTAACAATGTCTGAAGAATATGCAGAGTCACAACATAATCATCCTTTCCTTTAGACAAATCTTATACTAATACCACAAGAGGAAAATAGCATCAAACACAAAAATGGATCACTAGAAAGTCATCATACATACCTAGGTTTACCTCAACACCAAAAGCAGTTAAGCCCATACAAATAAAATAAAAACAAATAAAAATCATGGACCAGTTGCCAAGGATGGACACAGACAAGGAGATTGTCTCTAAATGACATGAGAACATAATACAAGCTGATTTAATGCCAAGAATGTCAGACTCTTTTAACACTTATGAGTTAATGAATAAAAGACACCAAATCATAGCTTCAGAAGAAACATGACCATGTCAATAAGTCCTTAAAATGCCTGTAGCTAAATATCACATTTGCTCATTATAAAAACTCTGAAGAATGTGAGACTAAGATGAATATACATCAGGACAATGAATACAATGAGACACAAACATGCAAATCCACACTAGAAAGGAAATACATAAAAATACAGAGAATGATAAATCTTTTGACTTTGACTATAAATCCACATTAAACGAATACACAATGGAAAGAAAACATACCAATGCCAGAAATGTGGAAAAGGCTTTGAGCCACATACAAACCTTAGTAGACATAAAGCAACTCATAGAAGAGAAACTTTATAAATGTACAGAATGCAGTAAGCGCACTGGAATGTTATGACTCATGTTACGAGTTTGATATACATAACTACATGCTCTACATGCATCATGGAAAAACACCTGCCAACTATGCAGAATGTGGAAAGTGCTCTTATCGTGCATCAGATTTTGAAAGGCAATACAAAATCCATACTGGAGAGAAAACTTACAAATTTAATGATTACAGTAAATCCTTCATTTTCTGCTCGGGTATTAGAAAACATCAGAAATTCATAAAGTGGAGGAAAATTCCAAATGTAATAAATGTTGCAAAGGATATATGCAAAAACAACTTAGGAGACATCAGACAATCCATACAGGAGAGAAGCCCTATAAATCCCATGAAGGTGTGAAATTCTTTACCATTGATTCAGCTCTAAGATTACATCAAAACATTCATATAAATGAGAAACTTTACAAATGCAATGAATGTGGTAACAGTTTTATCAAGAAACATCTGCACCCACCCATCTTCTCTGCTTGCCAAGCCCTCTAGGCCAAGCCAAGCTGCCCTGAGCAGCCTGAAATCCCAGGGAGACCTCAATTCTGATGCTCTCCCCTCACCTGCATTAGAACTGCAGATTTTGAACCATAAAGGTAAGCTTCCTTTCCCACTCCCTTGTTCCTTACTGGCTGAGCCCGCTCAGCCTGGCCAAGGTGCCCTTAGTAGCCTGTTATCTCAGAGGGCCCACCATTCTCCTACTACCTCTGCTCCACCGTCATCAGACTCTTGAAACATACAGGTAAGATTCCTTCCCCATCTCATCTTATCTATTTACTGAGCCCTCTGGGCCAAGACAAATTGCATTGAGCAACCTGTTAGCCCAGGGAGACTTCCATTCTCCTGCCACCACTTCCCTCACATTCACTAAACTTCAAGATCCTGATCCATACAGCTAAGCTTCCCTTCCCCCTCTCATCTTCCCTTCTTGCTGAGACCTCTGGACCAAACTGCCCAGAATAGCCAGCTATCAAAGGAAGATATTCATTCTTCCACTAACTCTTACCCCCTTTTTTATCAGAACTGAGTCTCTTGAACCACAAAGGTGAGGTTCCCTTCCCCTGACCCATATTCCCTGCTCTCTGAGCCATCTTGGCCATGCCAAGCTGCCCTGAGCAGCCTGCTAGCACAGGGGACCTCAATTCTCCTGCCACCTCTCCACTCACCTTCATTGGACCTGAACCATACAAACCTGTAGGTCCTGAAACATACAGACCAAGACTACCCATCAGAGGCCTGCCACACTAGGACCACCTATTAGGATAGGTTCAGCCTATCCCAATACCTACTACAAGAACATCCAGTGCCCAAACCATCCAGATGGCTAAAGCCCTTTTAATGAATACAATCAACAAAAGCCACAGCAATAAAACACCTAGAAAGCATATTTATGTCAAGATATGTATGCAAGCCCTGGATATCCTTACATAACCAACTACAAGAAAATTACCTAAAATCCAATCTTATAGATTGTAGAGGCCTTTAAAGAAGAAATGAAAATATACCTTAAAGAAATACAGGAAGCCTGTTTGCACTTGTGCCCTGGAGCAAAGCCTGTGCTCTGGATCACAACCCTCTCAGCCCACACCCAAAGAGAGCTTGACATCCAGGAGTTCTGATGCACCCAGGTTCAAAGGTGAGGTCCCAACTCCTGCCCCAATACCTGGTCTAACTGGGACAACCAGGACCCAAGGGATACAGGACTCCAATCAGCCGGAGACATATATTCTTTCTGGTTTGCACCTGCATCTGGGGGTGGAGGCTGTGCTCCATCTTCCCCTACCCACCCACCCCCAGAGATAACTTGACTACTATGAGTCCTGACATACCCAGAATCATAGGCTCACAGGCTCACAGGAGGTACAGGCTCCAGTCAGAAACCGAAAGGCCAGTTATCACCATAGATAACCATATGGCTAGAGGCAAACACAAGAACACAATCAATAGAAACCAATGCTACTTGGCAATATCAGGACCAAGTTCTCCCACCACAGCAAGCCCTCGATACCCTAACACATCTAAAAAGCAAGATTCAGATCTAAAACCCCATCTCATGAAGATGTCAGGAACATTAAGAAGGAGATAAATAACTTCCTGAAAGAAATACAGGAGGACACATGAAAACAAGTTGAAACCCTTATAAAGGAAACACATAAATCTCTTAAAGAAATACAGGAAAATGCAATCAAACAGGTGAACAAATTGAACAAAACAATCCAGGAATTAAAAATGGAAATAGAAACATCAAAGAAAATACAAAAGGAGACAACCATGGAGATGGAAAACCAAGGAAAGAGAGCAGGAGTTACAGATGTAAGCCTCACCAACAGAACACAAGAGATAGCAGAGAGAATCTCAGTCATAGACGATACCATAGAAGACATTGACACAACAGTCAATGAAAATGCAAAAAGCAAAAAGGTCCTAACTTTTTAAAAAATTCGATATATTCTTTTTTATTTCTTTTTTTATTTGATATATTCTCTTTTTAAGATTTATTTATTTGTTTTTCATTTTTTTAAAAAAAATTTCTATATTCTTAGTTTACATTCCAAATGATTTCCCCTTTCCCAGTTCCCTCCTCCCGATAAGTCCCATAAGCCCTCTTCCCTCCATGCATTCTCCAATCAAACCCCTCCCACTTCTCTGTTCTGGTAATCTCCTACATTGCTGCATCAAGCCTTTCCAGGACGAGGGGCCCTCTACTTCCTTCTTCTTGGGAATCATTTGATATGTGAATTGTGTCTTGGGTACTCAGACCTTCTGGGCTAATATCCACTTACCAGTGACTGCATTCCATGTGTGTTCTTTTGTGATTGGGTTACCTCACTTAGGATGATATTTTCCAGTTCCAACCATTTGCCTAAGAATTTCATGAATTCATTGTTTTTAATTGCTGAGTAGTATTCCATTCTGTAAATATACCACATTTTCTGTATCAATTCCTCCATTGAGGGACATCTGAGTTCTTTCCAGCTCCTGGCTATTATAGCTATTATAAATAAAGCTGCTATGAACATAGGGGAGCATGTGTCCTTATTGCATGCCGGGGAATTCTCTGGGTATATGCCCAGGAGTGGTATAACAGGGTCCTCCAGAAGTGTCATGCCCAGTTTTCTGAGGAACCACCAGACTGATTTCCAGAGTGATTGTACCAGCTTGCAATCCCACCAGCAGTGGAGGAGTGTTCCTCTTTCCCCACATCCTCGCCAACACCTGATGTCTTATGAGTTTTTATCTTAGCCATTCTGACTGGTGTGAGGTGAAATCTCAGGATTGTTTTGATTTGTATTTCCCTAATGACTAATGATGTTGAACATTTCTTAAGGTGCTTCACAGCCGTTAGAAATTCTTCAGGTGGAAATTCTTTCTTTAGCTCTGTACACCATTTGTTTAGCTCAGCCTGCTTATCTCTAGTAGGGGTATTTGGCTCTCTGGAGTCTAACTTCTTGAGTTCTTTGTATATATTGGATATTAGTCTTCTGTCTGATGTAGGATTGGTGACTAACTTTTCCAAATTTGCTGGTTGCTATTTTGTCCGATTGACAGGGTACTTTGCCTTACAGAAACTTTGTAATTTTATGTGGTACCATTTGTCAATTCTTGATCTTAGAGCATAAGCTATTGGTGTTCTGTTCAGGAAATATTCCCCCTGTGCCCATATGCTCAATGCTCTTTCCCAGTTTCTTTTCTATTACTTTCAGTGTGTCTGGTTTTATGTGGAGGTCCTTGGTCCACTTGGAGTTGAGCTTAGTATAAGGAAATAAGAATGGATTGATTTGCATTCTTCTGCATATTGACCTCCAGTTGAACCAGCACCATTTGTTGAAAAGGCTATCTTTATTCCACTGGATGGTTTTAGCTCCTTTGTCGAAGATCAAGTGACCATAGGTGTGTGGGTTCATATCTGGGTCTTCAATTCTAATCCATTGACCTGCCTGCCTGTCACTGTACCAATACCATGCAGTTTTTAACACTAATGTTCTGTAGTGCTGCTTAAGGTCAGGCATACTGATTGTCCCAGAAGTTCTTTTATTGTTGAGAATAGTTTTAGCTATCTTGGGTTTTTTGTTATTCCAGATGAACTTGAGAATTGTTCTTTCTAACTCTATGAAGAACTGAGTTGGGATTTTGATGGGGATTACATTGAATCTGTATATTGTTTTGTCAAGATGGCCATTTTTACTATATTAATCCTGCCAATCCACGAGAATGGAAGATTTTTCCATTTTCTGAGGTCTTCTTCTATTTCCTTCTTCAGAGACCTGAAGTTCTCATCATACAGATCTTTTACTTGTTTGGTTAGAGTCACACCAAGATACTTTATATTGTTTGTAGTGATTGTGAAGGGTGTCACCCAATTAGGGTGTTTCCTAATTTCTTTCTCAGCCTGCTTATCTTTTGAGTATAGGAAGGTTATTGATTTGCTTGAGTTGATTTTATAACCAGTCACTTTCCTGAAGTTGTTTATCAGCTATAGGACTTCTCTGGTGGAATTTTTTGGGTCTCTTAAATATACTATCATATCATCTGCAAAGAGTGATAGTTTGAATCCTTCCTTTCCAATTTGTATCACTTTGACTTCCTTATGTTGTCTAATTGCTCTAGCTAGTACCTCAAGTACTATGTTCAAAAGATATGTAGAGAGAGGGCAGCCTTGTCTAGTCCCTGATTTTAGTGGGATTGTTTCAAGTTTCTCTCCATTTACTTTGATGTTGGCTACCGGTTTTCTGTATATTGCTTTTATTATGTTTAGGTATGGGCCTTGAATTCCTGTTCTTTCCAAGACTTTTAGCATGAAAGGATGCTGAATTTTGTAAAATGCCTTTTTAGCATCTAATGAAATGACCATGTGGTTTTTTTCTTTGAGTTTCTTTATGAAGTGAATTGCATTGATGGATTTCCATATATTGAACCATCCCTGCATCCCTGGGATGAAGCCTACTTGATCATGGTTAATGATCATTTTAATGTGTTCTTGGATTCAGTTGTCAAGAATTTTATTGAATATTTTTGCATCAATATTCATAAGGAAAATTGGTCTGAAGTTTTCTTTCTTTGTTGAATCTTTGTGTGGTTTTGGTATCAGGGTAATTGTGGCTTCATAGAATGAGCTCAGTAGTGTTCCTTCTGTTTCTCTTTTGTGTAATAGTTTGAAGAGTATTGTTGTTAGATCTTCACATCTGGTCCTGTGGGTTTTTTTTTTTTTTTTTTGGTTGGAAGATTTTCAATGACCACTTCTATTTCTTTACAGGTTGTGGGACTGTTTAGATGATCTATTTGATCATTGAAAAAGCTCCTAACTTAAAACATTCAAGAAATCCAGGACACAAAATGAAAAAAAATAAACCTAAGAATACTAGGTATAGAAGAGAGCAAAGATGTACAACTCAAAGTGCAAATAAACAGCTTCAATGAAATTATAGAAAACTTCTTCCATCAAACTCAAAGGAAGATAATTATTCAAAAACAAAATTAACATCAAAAATGATAGGAAGAAATAATGACTATTCCTTAATATCTGTTAACATCAATGGACTCAATTCCCCAATAAAAAAAGACATAGACTAACAGACTGGAAACGGAAATAGGACCCTACATTTTGCTGCATACAGGAAACACACCTCAGAGTCAAAGACAAACACTACTTTAGAGTAAAAGGCTGGAAGACAATTTTGCAAGCAAATGGTCACAGGAAGCGAGCTGGAATAGCCATTCTAATATCAGATAAAATTGACTTTCAACCTAAAGTCATCAAAAGAGACACAGAAGGTCACTTCTTGCTAGTCAAAGGAAGAATCCACCAAGAAGAACTCACAATTCTAAACATCTATGCTCCAAATGCAAGGGCACCCTCATTGGTAAAAGAAACTTTACTAAAGCTCAAAGCACACATTGTACCTAACACAATAATTGTGGGGGACCTCAACACTCCACTATCCTTAATGGACTGATCAGGAAAACAGAAACTAAACAGGGACACAGGGAAATTCATTGAAACGTTGGACCAATTGGATTTAACAGATATATATATATATATATATATAACATTTCATCCTAAAGCAAAAGACTATACCTTTTTCTCAGCATCTCATGGTACCTTCTCCAAAATCGACCATAAAATTGGTCACAAGACAGACCTCAACAAATATAAAAAGATCGAACTAATCCCATGCCTCCTATCGGATCACCATGGAGTAAGAGTGCTCTTCAATAGCAACAAAAACAACAGAAAATCCTCATACACATGGAGGCTGAACAATATTCTACTCAATGATACCTTAGTCAAGGAAGAAATAAAGAAAGAAATCACAGACTTTTTAGAATTTAATGAAAATGAAGGTACAAGATACCCAAATCTATGGGACACAATGAAAGCAGTGCTAAGAGAAAAACTCATAGCCCTGAGTATCTCCAAAAAGAAACAGGAGAGAGCATACACTAGCAACTTAATGGTGCACCTGAAAGCTCTAGAACAAAAAGAAGCTATTTCACCCAGGAGGAGTAGAAGACAGGAAATCATCAAACTCAGGGCTGAAATCAATCAAGTTGAAACAAAGCAAACCATACAAAGAATCAACAAAACCAGGAGCTGGTTCTTTGAGAAAATCAACAAGATAGATATACCCCTAGCCAGACTTACCAAAGGGCACAGAGACAATATTCAAATTAAGAAAATTAGAAATGAAAAGGGAGATATAATAACAGAAACTGAGGAAATTCAAAAAATCATCAGATCCTACTACAAAAAGCATATACTCAACACAACTGGAGAATCTAGAGGAAATGGACAACTTCCTAGACAGATACCAAATACCAAAATTAAATCAGGATCAAATAGATCATCTAAACAGACCCATAACTCCCAAGAAATAGAAGGGGTCATAGAAAGTCTTCCAACCAAAAAAAGCACAGGACCAGATGGTTTTAGTGCAGAATTCTATCAGACCTTCAAAGAAGTCCTAATAGCAATACTCTTCAAACTATTCCACAAAATAGAAACAGAAGGAACACTACCCAACTCATTCTATGAAGCCACAATTACCCTGATACCAAAACCACACAAAGATCCAACTAAGAAAGAGAACTACAGGCCAATTTCCCTTATGAATATCTATGCAAAAATACTAAATAAAATACTTGCCAACCGAATCCAAGAACACATCAAAACGATCATTCACCATGATCAAGTTGGCTTCATCCCAGGGATGCAGGGATGGTTCAATATATGGAAATCCATCAACATAATCCACTACATAAACAAACTCAAAGAAAAAAACCACATGGTCATCTCATTGGATGCTGAAAAAGCATTTGACAAAATTCAGCATCCTTTCAGGTTAAAAGTCTTGGAAAGAACAGGAATTCAAGGCCCATATCTAAACATAGTAAAAGCAATTTACAGCAGACCGATAGCCAACATCAAAGTAAATGGAGAGAAACTTGGAAAAATCCCACTAAAATCAGGGACTAGAAAAGGCTGCACCCTGTCACCATATCTCTTCAATATAGTACTTGAGGTACTAGCTAGAGCAATTTGAAAACATAAGAAAGTCAAAGGGACACAAATTGGAAAGGAAGAAGTCAAACTATCACTATTCACAGATGATATGATAGTATACTTAAGTGACCCAAAAAACTCCACCAGAGAACTTGTACAGCTGATAAACAACTTCAGCAAAGTGGCTGGTTATAAATTCAACTCAAGCAAATCAGTAGCCTTCCTATACGCAAAGGATAAACAGGCCAAGAAAGAAATTAGGGAAATGGCACCCTTCACAATAGCCACAAACAATATAAAGTATCTTGGTGTGACTCTAACCAAACAAGTGAAAGATTTATATGACAAAAACTTCAGGTCTCTGAAGAAGGAAATGGAAGAAGACTTCAGAAAATGGAAAAATCTTCCATGCTCGTAGGTTGGCAGGATTAATATAGTTAAAATGGCAATCTTGCCAAAAGCAATATACAGATTCAACGCAATCCCCATCAAAATTCCAACTCAGTTCTTGACAGAGTTAGAAAGAGCAATTCTCAAATTCATCTGGAATAACAAAAAACCCAGGATAGCTAAAACTATCATCAAAAGTAAACGAACTTCTGGGAGAATCAACATCCTGGACCTCAAGCAATACTACAGAGCAGTAGTGTTAAAAATTGCATGGTATTGGTACAGTGACAGGGAAGGGGATCAATGGAATAGGATTGAAGACCCAGAATTGAACCCACACATCTATGGCCAATTGGTCTTCGACAAAGGAGCTGAAAACATCCAGTGGAAAAAAGATAGCCTTTTCAACAAATTGTGCTGGCTCAACTGGAGGTCAACATGAAGAAGAATGAGAATTGATCCACTCTTATCTCCTTGCACTAAGCTCAACTCCAAGTGGATCAAGGACCTCCACATAAAACCAGATACACTAAAACTAATAGAAAAGAAACTGGGGAAGACCCTTGAGGACACTGGCTCAGGGGGAAAATTCCTGAACAGAACACCAATAGCTTATGCTCTAAGATCAAGAATAGACAAATGGGACCTCATAAAATTACAAAGTTTCTGTAAGGCAAAAGACACTGTCAAAAGGACAAATCGGCAACCAGCAAATTGGGAAAAGATCTTCACCAACCCCACATCTGACAGAGGGCTAATATCCAATGTATACAAAGAACTCAAGAAGTTAGACCCCAGAAAACCAAATAACCCTATCCAAAAATGGGGTACAGAGCTAAACAAAGACTTTTCACCTGAAGAAATTCGGATGGCTGAGAAACACCTTAAAAAATGTTCAACATCATTAGTCATTAGAGAAATGCAAATCAAAACAACCCTGAGGTTTCACCTCACACCAGTCAGAATGGGTAAGATTAAAAACTCAGAAGACATCAGGTGTTGGCGAGGATGTGGAGAAAGAGGAACACTCCTCCACTGCTGGTGGGACTGCAAGCTGGTACAATCACTCTGGAAATCAGTCTGGCGGTTCCTCAGAAAACTGGACATGATAGTTCCGGAGGACCCAGCCATACCACTCCTGGGAATATACCCAGAAGATTCCCCAGCATGCAATAAGGATACATGCTCCACTATGTTCATAGCAGCCTTATTTATAATAGCCAGAAGCTGGAAAGAACCCAGATGTCCCTCAACGGAGGAATGGATACAAAAAAAATGTGGCATATATACACAATGGAATACTATTCAGCCATTAGAAACAATGAATTCATGAAATTCTTAGAGAAATGGATGGAGCTGGTGAACATCATACTAAGTGAGGTAACCCAGTCTCAAAATACCCATGGTATGCAGTCACTGATAAGTGGATATTAGCCTAGAATCTTGGGACACCAAAGACACAATTCACATACCAAATGATGTCTGACAAGAAGAAAGGAATGGACACTGGTGCTAGAAAGGATCAAAGCATCAGTGTAGGGGAATACCAGAACAGGGAAGTGGTAAGGGGTGGATGAGGGAGCAGGGGGAGGGAAAAGGGCATGTGGGACCTTTGGGGGGTGGGGAACCAAAAAAAGGGAAATGAGATGTAAATATAGAATATATCCAATAAAAAATATTTTTGTGCCAAAAAAAAAAGAAAGAAAAAAGAAAATTTTTCCTTGACCTAAAGGAGGAGATACCCATAAACATAAAAAAGAAACCTATGGAACAGCAAATGGATTAGACCAGAAAAGAAATTCCTCTCATCACATAATAGCCAAAAAACACCAAATGCGCTGACCAAAGTAAGAATATTAAAAGCAGTAAGGGAAAAATGTCAAGTAACATATAAAGACAGACTTATCAGAAATACATCAGACTTTTCAATAGAGACTGAAAGCTAGAAGATCTTGGGCAGGTGTCATACAGACTCTAAGAGAACAAAGATGCCAGCCCAGACTACTATACCCAGCAAAACTCTCAATTACCATAGATGGAGAAATCAAGATTTTCCATGACAAAACCAAATTTAAACAATATCTTTCCACTAATCCAGTTTTACAAAGGGTAATAGAAGGATAAGTCCAACACAAGGAGAGAAACTATACCCAACAAAAAAGAAGAAATTAGTATTCTCACAACAAACTCAAAAGAAAAGAATCACACAAACATAATTCTACCTCTAACAACAAAATTAATAGTAAACAACCATTCTTGGTCCTTAATATCTCTCAACATCAATGGACTCAATTCCCCAATAAAAAGACAAAGGCTACCAAACTGAATATGCAAAAAGGATGCAAAATTTTGCTGAATACAAGAAATACACATCAATAACAAAGACAGACACTACCTCAGAGTAAAACGCTTGAAAAAGGTCTTCCTATCAAATAGTTCCATGAACAAGCTGGAGTAGCAACTGAAGGGGATTGCAATCTCACAGGAAGAAAAATATCAACTAATTGGACTACCCAGAACTCCCAGAGATTAAACTACCAACCAAAGAGTATATATGGAGTGATCAATGGCTCCAGACACATACATAGCATAAGAAGTCCTTTTCTGACATCTGTGGTGGTGGGGCTTGGGGAGGTCCTTGGTCCTGTGGAGGCTTGATGCCCCAGCATAGGAGGATGCTATCGTGGTGAGGTGGGAGTGGGTGAGTAGGTAGAGGAACACCTTCATAGAGACAAAGGGGAGGGGGAAGAGGGAGAATGAGATGGGGGGTTTGCAGAGGGGTAACTGGGAAGTGGGATATCATTTGAAATGTAAACAAAATGATTAGTAAAAAATTAAAAAAAACACAGAGAAATACAATCAAACCAATAGAGGACTTTAAAGAGGAAACAAATAAATATCTTAAAGGCATACATGAAACTACAATTAACCAGATGAGGGAAATAAATAAAACTGTAAGACCTGGAAGTAGAAATAGACATAATAATGAAACAAAACTGAGAAAATCCTGGAGATGGAAAACCTAGGGAAGAGAACAGGAACAACAGATGTAAGCATCACCAACAGAATACAGGAGATAGAAGAGAGACTCTCAGGTATAAAACATACAATAGAATAAATTCATACATCAGCCAAAGGAAATGTTAAATCTAAAAAATTACTGACAAAAAAAATCCAGGAAATCTGGGCTACCATGAAAAGACCTAACCTAAGAATAATAAAAATAGAAGAAGTTGCAGAGTTCCAGCTCCAAGACACAGAAAATATTATCAACAAAATCAGAGGAGAAAACATAGATGCCTATAAACATACAAGAAGCTCATAGAACATCAATTAGACTATACCAGGAAAGAAAAATCCTCCCGCCACATAATCAAAACACAAAATATCCAGAAGAAAGGATAATAAAAGTGTCAAGAGGAAAAGGCCAGGTTACATACAAAGGCAGACCTATCAGAATTATGTGCTACTTCTCAACAGAGACTCTACAAGCTAGAAGATAGATATCTTGCAACCTCTAAAAAACAAAAGGTGCCAACCTAGACTACTACACCAAGAAAAGCTCTCAATCTCCATAGATGTAGAAAACAAGATACTTCAAGACAAATCCAAATTCAAACAAATTCAGACCTACTGCAAATACTAGGAGGAAAACACCAACCCAAGAAGGATAACTACATCCAAGAAACCACAGGAAATAAGTAACTGCAAGCAGCAAAACCAAGGAAAGCACATAAAAAGAAACACACACACACACACACACACACACACACACACACACGCATGCACACACACTCTCATACAGACAACTCCAAAAAAAGCAGGAAATAACAGCCACTGGTCATTAATTTTTCTCAACATCAATTGACTCAATTCCCTAATAAAAATATACAGGCTAACAGAATGTAGGTAAAAACAGATACATCGTTCTGTTCAATACAAGAAACACACCTTAGCAATAAAGATAGACATAACTTCAGTGTGTAAAGGGTATGGACCCAAGAAGCAAGCTGAAGTAGCCATTCTAAAATGTAATAAAATAGACTTTCAAACAAAATTAATCAAGAGACAGGGAATGACACTTATACTCATCAAAGGAAAAAATCCACCAAGATGGTATCTCAGTTCTGAACCTCTCTGCCCCAAACATAAGGATACCCACAATTGTAAAAGAGACATCACTAAAACTTAAATGGCACATGCAATCCCACACAATAATAATAGGAGACTTCAACACACCACCCTCACCAATTAACAGGTCATCCACCCAAAAATTAAACAGAGAAATAATGAAACTCACAGACATTATGAATCAAAGGGACCTAACAGTCATATATAGAATATTTTACCCAAACACAAAAGAATATACCTTCTCAGTACTGTATGGATTCTTCTTCAAAATTTACCATAAAATAGGTCACAAAGCAAGCCTCAACAAATATAAGAAAACTGAAATAATGCCTTGTATCTTATCACAAAATCATGGATTAAAGCTGGACCTCAACAGCAACAGCAACAGAAACACCAGAGGCACAGCATACCCATATTTATGTGAGACAATGATAGCACAATAAAAAAAAATTAAAAAATAAAAAATGAAGATTTTCCTCTCAAAAAAAAAGAAAGAAAAAAATTTGAGATAATTAAAAAGGATACAAGCTTAAGAGAAAACAGAAAAATAAAGAAATGAGGAAGTTCTCATATGAGCAATTTTAAAGTACATCTGAAGGCTCTAAAACAAACAAACAAGCAAACAAAAGAAAACAAACAACAACAACAAAAAAAAACCACAAGCAAGCAAGCAAAACAAAGAGAAGTAGAAGGCAGGAAATAATCAAAATCAGGGTTATAATCAATCAGTTAGAAATAAAGAAAACAATGCAAAGAATCAATAAAACCCAGTGCTGGTTCTTTAAGAAAATCAACAAGATAGACAAACCCTTAGCCAACCTAACCAAGAGAGAGATATTATCCAAATAAACAAAATCAATAGTGAAAAGGGAGACATAACAGCAGACACTGAGAAAATTCAAAGAAGCATTAGGTCTTACTTCAAAAAACCTGTACTCCACAAGATTGGAAAATCTTAAGGAAATCGGCAGTTTTATAGACAGATACCACTTACCAAAGTAAAATTAAGATCAGGTAAACCTTAAGAAAGAGAAGCAGTCATTAAAATTCTAACCAAAACAAACAAACAAAAACAAAAAACAAAAACAAAAACAAAGCCAAGGCAAGATGGTTTTAGTGCAGAATGTTACCAGACTTTAAAAGAAGAGCTAATATTGATAGTCCTGAAACTATTCCACATAATAGAAATCAAAGAAACACTGCCAAACTCATTCTATGAGGCTAAAGTAACCCTGATACCTAAACCACACAAAGGCTCAACAAAGAAAGAGAAGTTCAGACCACTTTCTCTTAAGAAAGTTAATGCAAAAACACTCAATAATAAAATACTCACGAACCAAATCCATGAACATATATCAAAGACATCATCTATCAAGATCAGTAGGCTTCATCCCAGGGACGCAGGGATGGTTCAATACATGAAAATCCATCAAGGTAATCCACCATATAAACAAACAGAGAGAAAAAAAGCCTATGATCATCTCATTAGAAGCTGAAAAACGCTTTGATAAAATCCAACACTGCTTTATGTTAAAGGTATTAGAGAAAACAGGGATACAGGTATGTACCTAAACATAATCAAAAGGAAATATCAAAAGTACACACTGTGAAAAGTTTTGAAAATGATGGGTGCCATGCAGGAGGGACTGCAGTAGGCAAGTGAGTTTCTTGGGAGACAGCCCCCACAATCAGGCAACTTTCCTATTGGTCAATAGGATGATGACCTTTCATAGAATAATATTGTTTGGATCAATTAATGATTTTACAAAATTCCTGATTAGACTTAATATTTTTGAAAGTTGAGGGTAAAAGATAAAGTTTAAGGAGATGGCTTAGGTTATAATAAAGGTAGAATTAAGAGTAGAATGTGCCCCTCCCTTGTAGTAAGGGCTACATATGTTGGAATAGGAGTACAGAGAGCTTTCATGAGATGCAAGCATGTAATTATACTTGGATTAGAAAATAGGCTTGGGACAAGTTAATGATCAAAGCACTCATTCTGGGTCTGACTTCATGGATCTTGTGATCTAAGGATATGGCCCTAAATTTTCAGTGTGTATCATGAAATGACACCATTATGAATAAAAAGCAATAAATTCTGAGAATAAGAGTAGACAATAGCCAGGCCAGCTGAACTAGACTTCAAAAATAAGTTATATGATAGATGATAATCTGCTTGTTGGCAAATAAATACCAATTGGTAAACGTAGGAAAAAACTTGCTACTATTAACTGGCTTGCTTAAATTTTCTTAATCAATGACAAAAGAATTACAACTTTGTTGTTATGTTGAACTTATGGAAAGAAAGATAGGAAATGTCTAGTTAGGCATGAGCTTCAAATGAAGAATACATAGTCAATAATTCTGTTGTAATGATTTTAATCTGTTTTTGAAGAATATGTTTTATGGTGATTGTTTTTAGAGAATATGCAACTTGTGGCAGTAAGGAAATCGCTTTCCTAAAGAGCACTGTCTTAGGTGGTTAAAAGGCTAAAAGAAAATATAAAGTTGTTACAGCCAGATCTTGAGGTTGCTCCATCCCACAAATGTGTGTATATGCATATATGTATATGTATAAAATGTGTGAAGCCAGCTTTTTGGAGCTTTGATCTATCCATCCAATATGTTTGTCTGTCTGTCTATCTGTACATGTTTGTATGTGTAAAGTCATTGGAGCTTGTCTTGCTTCATTCACTTAGTGTGTGCCTCTGTGTGTGTGTGTCTGTGTATATGTGTGTATAATTTTTAGTGTTTTTTTTCTTTTCATTCTCTTCAGCTCTCAATGTTTTAAAGAGTTTAACTTCTTGCAGGTTAAAAGGGGTGTCAGCCCCAGTGGTCAAGCTTTATTCCCCCAGAGAAAAGTATGCAGAGTTATCAATTGCTTACTCCATAGTCAGCACTCCTCAGTTTACCTTGTGTTGTTGAAGCTGGCTGTTGGCACAAAAATATAACAATATGGAACAAATTTCATAACTTACTCTTACAATGTCAAATATATCATCATGAATAGAACATGGAGAATCTGAAAAATGTCCCGTTGTGTTGCAATTTCCAGGAAACTGAAATATTCCATCTTGATAGGAAGCTGATTAAGATAGGTAATAAACCACTAAACATAGCTTCAACAATATCCTTCAATCTGATAGCATGAAGAAACTCACTCCAATCAAGCTGCATAGATGTGCCATTCAGGAACTGAGCCAGGAAGATAGGATACCCGATAAACTGTGGGTATGATTGCAGTGAGCAATGAGCTCCAGGATTCCACTATATATAATCTATATCTAATGCTAGCTTAGAGTTTCATGATGGCAATTATCTTTGAGTCCCTTTTGTTCTTGAAAATGGCTCCTTCCCCATAATACTGTTAAGTAACCCCAATAGAGCTCATTGGTTTAAGAAGATGGACTTCAGTGACATGCATATTTGGTTTTATTAACAGTTCCAATTTTGAATGAGTAGATGCATATGCATTTTGCATTTCCCCAGGAATTGACCCCCATGCAACATGTGATGACCCCATTTGTTTTTCCTACAAATTCCATGTACACCAGAAAATTGGTATTAGAGAAAATATATGTATGCATCAACTAAATTGGGATAGATTGTTGGTGCTCACTGTTCCAGACTTACTGCCATAGTAGTATCTGGACCTGTTAAAGGGGGTTGAAACAAACAGAATGTATAGGCTTAGGGAGCCTTAGAAAGGAAGCTGGTTTCTTTGTTGCATTCAGGGAGGGGAGAGAGAGAAAAAGCAGACTATAGGGAGATGAACGGAACTATGCCTACAAAATGTCCGTGAGAGACATCAGCCAAACTGGGCTATGTGTACACATGCCTCTGAACTAAAGCTATGACCCAATGATTGAGTGATGCTCCTTTGAATCTCTGAACACTGCTGCCCACTGAAGATGTTATGATGTCCTTATGGTTTGTTTTCCCTCAGAAATTCCAATTTACAAGTCCCTCAAAAATGATTAAATTACAAATGTTTCTTAAGTTCTTTAAATGATGCTAGTATTATAACACAGCAGAAAATTCATCATGAAATAAAAACACAAGTGTTTTAAGAAAATTATCTTCAACATAATTCTTTGTGTATCCATCTATACAAATATCAAGAAACCATGAAACTTAGAGATAACTTGTGAAAAACACAATGTACACACACACATGTACAGCTTAGAACTATCTAAGAGTGTGTATGAACATCATTTTGACATACAGAGAAATGTTCAGGAAGTATTTATTCAAAAACCAAATTAGAATATTGGTACTAAAACTAGTGGGACTCAGAAATTTTAGACCTTAGACAGGGTAGTGTGCTACAAAGCATGAAACCATACCATTACATAAAAATTTTTAGTGATTTCAATGCAAGAGGACAGTTATATTCAACAAATAGGAAAATGTTGGGATAACCCACACATTGCAAAAATTGGCTATGAAAGTGTATCACTGTGTTTTCTTTTCTTTTCTTTTCTTTTTTTGTTTTGTTTTGTTTGTTTTGTTTTGTTTTTTTTCGAGACAGGGTTTCTCTGTGTAGCTCTGGCTGTCCTGGAACTCACTCTGTAGATCAGGCTGACCTCGAACTCAGAAATCCGCCTGCCTCTGCCTCCCAAGTGCTGGGATTAAAGGCATGCGCCACCACCGCCCAGTTATCACTGTATTTTTAATTGTTAATTACTATGCTGGGAGTGCAAGCATAGCAGGATGTGTAAATGTTTGTTACTTCCACATCTGCCCAAAAGAAATGCAATCTCTCCAACCATATATTTTGTATGAGAAGTAAGTGTGGCATTAGAACAAGAAAGGCTGTAGGCTGTAGCAGAGGAAGACTAAAGATGAGGAGTGAGGAAGAGTTGGACCCAGCAGAAGAGAAGAGCAGGGAGGTAGAGCAGGGAGAGCCACATGGAGAGATACAATGGCAAGTTAAGTTAAATGGGCTAGCTGGGGGGTTGCCCCCGCAACCAGGCCAACAGTCTTGCAATATATAAATGTCTACATTTCTTTATTATAAAATCCAAGAGAGACCCCAAGAGTCTTGCAATAAGAAAATATCATTTACAAACATTAAGGTATTCTTAGACTTAGAGTTTGTTGAAACGTGAACTCAAATGATTAATACAATGATCACATAACAGTATGTATCGATTGCTGTCAAAACAAGGATAATGAACCTGAGATAGGAAACAGACGAAACCTAGGTCTCTGGACTGTCCCTTAAGAATCTGGAGATTGTAACCCACTGGACAGACTCATGGGATGTCAATTTCATGTGTTCCATGAATCAAGGCTCCTCTGCTTCATGACCTTTATATGACTCTCCTAATTATTCACAGATATCCATGAATTTGTTAACATAAATAATGAAAAGTTAGCTCACGCTGTCCCTTTTATATACTGTTATTATATACAATTCTGGTCTCTGATGGAAACAGGCATGTGTGGAGCAAGTCCATGTCTGCCTGATAGCTGGAGCTGTGTGGAAAGATGTGAGACTTTCATACCAGTGGGATAAGGATAAACACTTTACCAAAATAAGGATGGAGAAATGAAGCAGAGCCTTTGCAGGCTTAGAAAATTCAGCAGCATGTCTAGACATGCATGGTGAGAGCATCAAAGGGACATCGAATGGTGGAGAGGCCCTTGACCCTGAGAAGGCTTGATGCCCAGTATAGGGGAATACCAGGACAGGGAAGCAGTAATGGGTGGGTTGGTGAGCACGGGGAGGGAGGAATGGGTAGGGTGTTTTGGGAAGGAAAAACAGAAAAGGGGATAACATTTGAAATGTAAAAGAAAATGATGCATAGAAAAAAAATGCCACCATCATTACAGTTTTTCTTTTCTCTCCAGTTCAAATTCTGTAATGCCTTTTAAAATGCAGTTGAGGCTAAAGAGATGGTTCAGTGGTTAAAAGGACTGTCTGCTCTTCCAGAGGTCCTGACTTCAATTACCAGCAACTACATGGAGCATCATAACCACGTACAGTGTGATCTGATGACCTCTTCTGGCAGACACATATGCATGTGTACATGCAGAAAGAGTAGTCATACACATAAAACAAATAGATATTTTGAAAAAGTAAAAATACAAATAGAATTTGAAGAGATATTTCAAGGGTTATATAGAAATTAATGAAATTGACTCAAAGATAATGCAATGGTTCAATATAACAGACATGTTTCTCTGCAGAGATTAAAGTACTGACAAAGCAATGCTCACCTGCTCGAAACTAAAAGAGTGACTCTCTGTATTAGAACTAGAGCTAAAAAGGGGACATTGCAATGTATGACAATGACATCAGTGTTACTATATGCAGCGCTGAGGAAGGTCATACACAAGTGAATCAGAACTGAAAAGTTCCTAGAAATTAAGTGAATAAATCAACCTCCTACATTACAAAACTAGAACCCGAATCAAGCAAGTGCACAGACTGAACCAGGAAGGGTTTCCTCTAATAGTGTCTGAGGACTGGACACATTAGCATGGAATTCTCCCTTCATTAAACAAAGCTTATACTAAACACAAAAGTAGAATATTGCCATACATACAAAGAAGAGGAACATTATAAAATCATCATACAAAGCTGGTGTTACCATACACTCAAAGCAGGTGAGCCCAAACAAATATATAGAGAGAAAAATCACAAATCAGTTGCCATGATGTACAAACACAGAGATTGTTCTAAATAACACTGAAATAGAAGGAAAGCTGAGTTCTCACCAAAAATGTAAGACTGTTTCAATACTTATAAATGAATGAATGTCAGACACCAAATGAGTAGACTCAATGAGAGAAGAAAAGAGACTATGTCAATAGATACAGGAAATTCCTGTGTTAAACTATGGCATTTGCACAGTACAAAAGCTCTAAAACGTGAGGACAGAAGGAACATACCCCAGAATAATAAAGATAAGGAGACACAACAAGGAAACTGTACTTATTCCACTCTAACCAGGACTGACTCAACACAGTGCATCAGTTAGTAAACAATTCAAGGACAGAGAAAATTTAGTCAAAAAGTAAGTGAAATTTCTTGAGAAAGATAAAATACAACTCAAACCAGACAATTCACCCTAACTACAAATGCCTAGGATGTCATGTTTGTAGCATTCACAAACTGGGAGCAGGGAACAGAGGTATCAATGGCCATACCCAGATATGGATCCTGTGTGCTACAATTCCAGTCCAAAAGGCAAGGCCTACTCGTTGGTGTAATAGTGGTATCATGGATTATTCTATGTATAACAAGCGCGCGCGCGCGCGCGCGCACACACACACACACACACACACACACACAAAAGAGTATGGCCTATGCTGGAAACCAGGCCAAAAGCCAACAATAAGGAGTATCATAGACCTTACAAGATGGAATGCACTACTGACAGTTCCTACATGTTCTAATGCCTCCGTTCACAACTATAGCCTGGTGCTGCTTTCAGTCTGGGTCAAAGAAACTATTTAACAGGCAATAGTCACTTCAGAGCCTCAAAACTAACCAAATCCTGAGAACAGCTGACTGCTTACTATACAGCCTATAAATGGAAATCCATATTACCACACATAATATTATTATTCTCAGTGAATTCTTCTAGAATCATTAACTAAAGAGAAACAAGCAAATCCAATTTCATATCCACTTTCTATTGCCACTTCAGCCCCACTTCTTGTTGAATTCCTCTAACATACCTGGAACCTTGGCTACAGTCTCCTCTCTTCACCATCCAGGAATCTTAGTTCTGATTCACAGGTGAGCAGATCTGGCTGAGCAGTGAGAGACCTGCATATGGGAAACACATTCTTCAGAAAGCACCTGGAGCTTTTCATAAAACAAAAATGAAAGAAGCTCACATCCGTCAAAAGGATAAACATAAAGGAAAGAGAAAATACCATGACATATGTTGGAACTACAAAATGCTCCAAAACTCTATGAGCAGAAAAAACTAAGAGGCATCAATTGTTCTGAATAAACAAAATATTAAAATTATAACAATGAAAATAGTTAATATTGGTAAGAAGATATGATCAGTGATATCAATGGGAAGGGGACAGCATCCCTCACATACAAACTGATTAAATTACATTTGCCTCTGTGTATTCTTACATAAGATTCTTCTAAGCCGGGCAGTGGTGGCGCACACACTTTTAATCCCAGCACTTGGGAGGCAGAGGCAGGCAGATTTCTGAGTTCGAGGCCAGCCTGGTCTACAGAGTGAGTTCCAGGACAGCCAGGGCTATACAGAGAAACCCTGTCTTGAAAACAAACAAACAAAAAAAGAGTCTTCTAATACCTACAATGGGAATATTCTGATGGTATTCTCACTGCAATTATCTAGAAACATTTTGAATGATATAGAATCTGACCAAACCAGTCTCATATCCTCTTTTCTACTGGGAATTGAGCCTGTCCCCACCCCTTCTTCAATCCCTCTAACATACCTGGATCCTTTGCTACAGTTTCCTCTCTTCACCATCCAGAGCTTCAGTTTGTGGTGAGCTGAACTACCTGAGGAGTATGACACCTGCATATGGGAAAGAGTCTTCAGGAACCACCCAGAACTTTTCATGGAACAAAAATAAATGATGCATCCCAAAGGACAAACATGAAGGAGAGAGGAAATATCACAAATAAAAATGTCTATTTTTTAAGCATGTAGGCTCAGACACATGCATAGTCATTCTCCCTTGAACCCTGAGGAGGAGCTAGGGAGACTTCATGAAAAATATTATTACCCACAGAAACCAGACTGCTGCTGCGCTTATCCAAAAGGAGGTCTCTGCAAAAAGCCCTGTCATCAGGGTCTTGGCATTCCCTCTCCTCCTACAAGAAGTCCACAGTCACTGCACTGAATGATTACAAACCCTAAAATATAAAACAATTTGGCCACATGTGAAGGGCAGAGTGCTTTCGTTCAACCAAGGAGACAATCTTCTGATACAGCTAAGTGATCATAAGTATTCAAAAGATGCTTTCTAAAACTTTATTTTAATCTATATTGCGTTTTTCTAATTATACAAATAGTGTAGTCTGATACACTCACACTGCAATACTGAACTTGCCTGCTCCTAAGGAGTAACATAAGAACTCAGCATATGAAGACATATTTCTGAATGTTTTACTTATATCCTAAACTGCAGACAACTCAAATGAAAAATTCATGGCCATTAAAAAGTCTGCTTAGTAAACATTAGTGTTTGCACCCATAACTGTAGTGCTCAATAAAGTATACTTTTTTGGTTCAATAAATCTGCACTGGTTCCTCATATAATATTATATACAAAGCTCTCTGGGGATGCCTATTAACCAGGGCCAAAGGCCTTCTTTTGAATAAGCAATTAGTAAAGCAGGGCAGTGAGAAAGCAAGAATGAACTTACTTTCCACTATCTTTGTAATTGCTACGTTATGAAATAGGAGATAGTGCAACTGCTACTAAATATTATGGTAACTGTAGGATAAATGAAAAAAATCACATGACCTCAAACTTCCCGACGATGATAAGATATCCATAACAGAATTGTGTGAGCAGCGTCCTAAGAGCAGCTGCGGAAAACACACCCGTGCTCAGCTCCCGCCCGTTTCCCAGCCCCGCAGCTGCTCTGACCTGGGAGATTCCAGGGACGCCGGGCTGCGGTTCCAGAAGCTGCGTCGCTGACTGCTGCCTCTCCCGGGCCCACACACAGAAACTGCGTCTGAGGAGAGTTTTCCGGGTCCAGAGAGAACTAGGACGCGGAAACCGGAAGAGAGCAAGACGATTGGTGGAAATTCTTGTCACTCTAGCCTTTTGACCCGCCCACTAAACTGTGATTGCGGTCCCGTGGCTCACTAAACATTTTTACCAGCTAGAGCCTTCTCTTCTTTAATTGCTTTTGTAGAATCCTCCCTGCTTTTATCCTGTTACTGTCAATGTCCTCCTTCTGCCAATATCCCTGCCACGGGGGAATTTAGTTCCCTCCCTCTCAATTTTAGGCTTCCTGCCACACAGCTCCAGCTGTTAGTCTGCCCTGCATCTGCTCTGCACAACCTCCCTACAAGCTTGCTGACAAACAAGAAACTGGTTCTGGTAGGACGCTGCACCCCGACATCTAATGGTGGGTTCTGAAACCCTCTGATAATGATAGGCAGCCTGACTTCTTATCTTTGGGCTACAACCGCACAGCAAAATATAACCACCACTCTAAATACCAATTTCTTATGTTGCCTTCCCAACACACAATACTAAAAATGAGTCAAAAGTTTGACTCCCTCCCAAAGCATGTGTCAAAACATACATGAAGTACAAGAGGGACCGCTGAGATGAAAATGTGGATAAAAACAGATGGGACAGAGAATGATGAGAGGGTGCTCTGAAAGCTCTCTGGGGAGCTCCAGGGACAAAGGTCACTCTGTAGAAACAACAAGCAGTAGAACAGTTGGAAAACATGGGTAAAGTTAAACTCCAAGAGATTTGTCATGGCCACAATAGCAAAGAAAATAGGTGATGCAAATACTTTGCATGAATATTTTCCTGTAAATAGTCTGACAACCATAACAAGAATGAAAACATCAACACCAGCCCCAGTTGATGTAAGTAAAAATATAGTGATAGCACAACAGAATTTTAATAGCCAGGAAAAATAAAATGCCATCCGATGTGAGTTTATAGTACTTAAAATAACATGGACAAAAGATTTATGGACAAGATAAGGATAGTAAGGAAAATGGATATAGTAATGCATGAATTTTCAAGCAAAAGGGCGTTTGTGCCTGGCATATTACTTTATCACTCTTGTCTGTAACATACAGGCTGGAATTTGGATAAGGAATGCATTTATTCTGAATATTTCTTTTGGTAGGATGGCCAGATTTACTATTTTAATCCTCCTCATCCATGTTCATGGAATATCTTTTCACATTCAAGTATCTTCTTCAATTTCTTTCCTCAAAGACTCAAATATCTTATCATACAAGTCTTTCACTTGCTTGCAATGTGTTGTGAAAATATTTAATCCCAACTGTTGTTTCTACCAAGCTTTTGATTATTCACTTCCAAGGTAAAAGACACACACTCTTTATTATACGCCTTTATCAGCACTAGAGCTGGGAAGATATCTGTCGTCTATGATATTAATATGTCTATTTCCCAACTGTTAACCCCATTATGTTTTGCCATGTTTTATCTTGGCTACTTTTAACTCCAATTAGCCAACCCACATGGCCATTATTCTAAAACTCTTAGCCCATGGTGGCTTCTTCTATTTCCACCTTCTTTCTCCCCATGGTTCTTGTCTGACACACCCCTTCTCGAGATTATATCTCTTGTGTCCATCTATAGCTGTAAGCATCTTTATTCACCAATAAGGGATGACTTAGAGGGTTAAGGTTACAGAGCATCACTTGGGTACCTGCGGAATCTCTGATCCCTAGGAGGTAACCAGGCCTTGGGACCACTATTTAGCATTACAATATGGCAAAAGACAGAACATCAACACAATAGAGTTAGCATCAACATACTTTATATTTTTTGAGGCTATTGTGAAAGGTGTTGTTTTCCTGAATTTTTCCTGTCTTTTGCATAATGGAAGGCTGTTGATTTTCGTGCATTAATTTTGTATTCAGACACTTTAGGAAAGTGTTTATGAGTTATAGAAGTTCCTTGGTAGAAATTCTTGGGTCACTTACGTATACTATCATATCAATTATAGATAGTGTTTTTATATCTTTACTTGCCATCCAATTGGTATTTTCTTGATCTTTCCTTCAGCTGTCACTCTGCTATAGCAAAGACTTCATGTACCATATTGAATAGATATAGAGTGGAATATTCAAGGCTTGCTCAAGTTTACTGGAATTGTTGAGTTTCTATTTAGTTTGATCTTGGTTCTTGGCTTGCTGTAATCTGCCTTTATTATGTTCAGTTATGTCTCTCAAATCTTTTATATCTACAAGACATTTATGAAGAAGGGGTGTTCGATTTTGTCAATGGCCATTTCTGCATGTAATGAAAAGGTCATGTCTTTTTTTTTCAGTTCGTTTTTTAGTTTGGTGGAGGGCTGGTAAAGATTTTCCCTATTTGGTTGGCTGCCATTTTGTTCTACTGATAATGTCCTTTGCCTTATAGAAGCTCTTTTAGGTTCATGAGTTCCCATTTATTAATTGTTCATCTTAGTACCCAAGCTCTTGGCATTTTGTCCAGAAGTTTTTATATTAATTATGGGTGTTGTGAAGATTATTATTTTCCTAATTTCTTACCTGATTATCTGATTACCATTTGTATAAATAAGTGCTACTGATATTTTTGGAATGAATTTTGTATCCTGCCACATTGCTGAAGATGTTATTTAGCTGTAGGAGTTCTGTGGCACTGTATAAATCACTCTGGCAGTTCCTCAGAAAACTGGGCACAACACTTCCAGAGGACCCTGCTATACCACTCCTGGGCATATACCCAGAGGGTTCCCCGGCATGCAATAAGTTCACATGCTCCACTATGTTCATAGCAGCCTTATTTATAATAGCCAGAAGCTGGAAAGAACCCAGATGTCCTCAATGGGGGAATGAATACAGAAAATGTGGTATATTTACACAATGGAATACTACTCAGCAATTAAAAGCAATGAATTCATGAAATTTTTAGGCAAATGGTTGGAACTGGAAAATATCATCCTAAGTGAGGTAACTCATTCAAGAAAGAACACACATGGAATGCAGTCAGTGATAAGTGGATATTAGCTCAGAAGCACAGAATACCCAAAACATAACTCACATATCAACTCATTCCCAAGAAGAAGGAAGGAGAGGGCCTGGGTCCTGGAAAGGCTTGATACAGCATTGTAGGGGATTGCCAGGACAGAGGAGTGGGAGGAGGTTGGTTGGGGAACTGGTGGAGGGAAGAGGACTTATGGGACTTAGGGGGAGGAGGGAAAATCACTTGGAATGTAAACAAAGAATATAGAAAATTAAAAAAAAGAAAAGAAAAAGGAAGCAAAATAACATTGCAGAAAGTTATGTTGAAAGGACAAAGGCTTGAGAAAAGGGTGTGAGGATTAAAAACTTTTAAGAGTTTCTTTACTGTCATTTTAGAAGGATCATAAGAAGGAGAAATGGGAAATGCTTGCTGAACAGCCTGTTAACAAAGAGACCCCTCTTTGCTGTTGAGAAAGAAAATGGTACTGTTGGAGCAGAAAATGGGACCTGAGTGCTCTTGAGCTCCCTACAAACCCCCAAAACTATTCATTATTGAACACGGGTATCTTAAGTCTAGAATACTGATGGGGATCTCTGGGCTAGAGAAAACACATCCCCAAAAATCCTACTTGCCATCTTTGAATTTAACTTTGTTGAATATTTGCACATGTCATCTGCAGCTCAAATGATGGTGTCACTCTGGCTGATGGTTTATATGTATCTCTTCTTGTTTTGAGACAGTGATGGTATGTTGTCTCTGTTGTCAGTATACTGTCATTTGCTAATGATATTACTTGCTTTGAAACTTTTTTCATTTATTGTACTGTGCATTTAGTGAGTCGTCATGTATTTCATGAAGGATTATTTTTGAACTAACTCACTGAAAGCTTATTTTTTTCCCATTTTCTTTTTCTTGGACTTATATTAATCATATTTTCCAAAACATTTTTCTCTTTAAAAAAGAGCATATGGATATGTATACTTCTGATCCTGAAATGAAATAAATTTGCATTTGCAATGGTTTGAATAAAAAAGGAAAGAAAGAAAGCAGAGAAACAATTAGTTGAGAGTGACTGAATTCATTAGCTGTGAGTAAATGGAAACAGTATATAATGAATGTAAGCTGACATTTGTATTCAGTACTGTTCCTATATTAGGGTGTTTCTTAAACTTGCCTTGTGTTGCCATTGTTGTTATTTTTCCTCTGTTTATCATTTGGTAAGAAACCTGCAGCTCCTTCTATCCTCTCAAAATATTCCAGAGACCATGGGTACCAGATTACTTTCACAGACATTATGGGGACAATATCTGAAGTCTCATGCCAAGCCATTCCTGGTTAAGATAGGCTATTGCTTACTTCAAGATCCTTGCTTTTATTTTCTGTTTAAACATTAGCTCATGTGTTATTCTGCTTGACTTTCAGAATAAACTACATTCATTAACTTCTAAAAAAAAAATGAGTTATGTGGCAGAATTTTGGGGGTTGCTTATGTATACTATCATATCATTTGCTAATAGTGATTCTTTAACTTCTTCCTTCCCTATTTCTATTCTCTTGATTTCCTTTAGTTATTTTATTTTACTAGCTACAACTTCTAGTATGATATTGAATAGACAAGAATAGAGTGGGCAGTTCTGTCTTGTCCCTGATTTTAGTGGAACTGCTTTAAGTTTCTCTCCATTGAATTTGATGTTGCCTATTAGCTTGCTGTGCAATGCCCTCATTGTGTTTAGGTATGGGCTTTGTATTACTGATATCTCCAAGACTTTTATCATCAGGGAGTATAGAATTTTTTCAAAGCCTTTTCAGTATCTAGTGATGATCTTGTGATCTTTTTCTTTCTGTTTGTTTACATGGTAGAATACATTGATGGATTTTTTTATGTTGAATCATCTTTGCATCTCTGAGACTACTTTATCATAGTAGATGATACTTTTGATATGTTCTTGGATTTGGTTTGCAAGTATTTTCTTGAGTATTTTTAGCATCAATGTTCATAAGGTAAATTGGTCTGAAAATTTTTTCACTTGAGAGTCTTTGTGTGGTTTAGTTATCAAGGTGATTGTGGCCTCATAGAATTTTTAAAAATATGTTGAGGAATATTGCTACTAGCTTTTCTATGAAAGTTTGGTAGAATTCTGCACTAAAACTTTCTGGCCCTGGGCTTTCTTGTGTTGGAAGACTTGTATTGACTAGTTCTATTTCTTTAGGTGTTATAGGACTATTTAGATTGTTTACCTAATTTAGCAGTCACTTTGGTAAGATGTATCTATCAAGAAATCACTCATTTAATTTAGATTTTCCAATTTGCTGGAGTAGAGCCTTTTGAAATAAGATCCAGTGATTTCTTGGTGTCTAGTGTTATATAACCCTTTTTTTTTATTTTGTTAATGTAGATATTCTCTCCCTGCATGTCAGGTCCCAGGAACACCTAGGTTATATCCTATCTCTGCCTTCCTGGTCCTCTTGAGCCAGCAGTGGTGAGCTGCATTCTATCCCCTAGTCTCCATCACCAGGGTCAGGGCTCTACACCAATTGCCAAGGACACCTCTGGGACCACAGGAACGTTCAGTTCCATCTGGAGGTGAGCACAAGCTGTACCCAGAGCTGTACTGTCAGGCCCCAAGATTCTACCTGCCACCTATAGGAGCTCTCTTGGCATCAAGAATATCCAGTCAACACTAGGGACTGTTGGATGGCTAAAGGACAGTGTAGGAACACAACAAGAACCAGGGCAATTGTGGGACCATGAAAGGCAGCATGGTTGCCAGCTGAACTAAGGTTTGAAGCCTCCATGATTCTGAAGGGACAGTAGGCATTTTGCCTGATTCCTGGGCACCAGGCCCCCTGCCACTAGCCACAGAACTCCATAGATTTGTGACCATCAATCACATAAGGGCAATGCCCCAAAACACTCCACAGGTAGAGGACATGACCTGTGGTCATGTAGGCTCAAGACAGATTTCCATTTTAAGGAGGTACCTAAAGGCCTGGAGGTTTAGCCCATAAACTTTCCTTCCTAGATATTTCTCCCTGCAAAAGGTATTTAACCTCATGCCCACTCTGAGAAGAGGGGTATGCTTTTACTCATCCATTTTCTGCCATGACAATAAATGCCTTAAAAGCATGGACTGCCTCTTTTCATCAGGATCAGCTGTGGGGGAGCCATGGAGAAGCTCTTTGCTCATACAGCCACTGTCTAATTTCCACTAGAAAGCCTCTCTGCACTCCCAGCCACAACAGCCACCAAGCTCAAGCTCAAGCCCACCACTACTGTCAAGCCAAGAACTTTCCCCGTGGGACCAGCCAGAGCTCCCCTCTTTCCAGCTTGGCCACGGACTAGATCCAGCTTGAGGGCTCTCACTCTGTTCTCAGCTCTTCTGTGACTTCCAGTGGTGCCTGGGTGTCCAAGAGCCTGAGAACCAGACAGCTCCAGCCTCCTTGCAGGCTCAGAGAACCCTGAGTCAGCTATGGCTGTCACACACCTCAGACTGTGCTTCCCCATCCCTGGAGGACTGTCTGGGTGGGCTCCCCTACTGCCTGACACCTGCCTAGAGACAGTGTGGGGATCCTACAACCCTACAGACAATATGACACCATCAGAGCTCAGCTATCCCACTACAGAAAGACATAGATATCCTAACACAGCCACAGACAAAAAGTTTGCCTTAATCTTATGAAAATGATAGAGGCCTTTAAAGAGGAAATTACTAAAATCCTTAAAGAAATACAGGAAACTACAATCAAACGGTGAAGGAATTGAATAAAACTGGGCCAAGGCCTGAATGTAAAAATAGAAGCAATAAAGAAAACACAAACTGTGAAATCCTGGAGATGGAAAACCTAGGGAAGAAAACAGGAACTACAGACAGAAGCATCACCAACATAATAAAAGAGATGAAAGAATCTCATTCGTAGACAATTCAATTGAAGAAATTGATACATTAGCCAAAGAAAGTGTTAAATCTAAAATATTCCTGACAGGAAACATCCAAAAATATCTCTAACAGTATGAAAAGTCCAAAATTACAAAAAATAGGAATAGAAGAAGAAATCCTTCATCTCCAAGACTCAGAAAATATTTTCAACAAAATCATAGAAGAAAATTTCCCTAACCATAGAAAAGAGATGCTTATAAACATGCAAGAGGTTGACAAAATAGCAAATACATTGAAGGAGAAAAGAAAATTCTCCTGACACATAATAATCGCAGCAGTAAATGGAACATTTTATTTTAATGAAACATTTTCTTTGAATCATCATGCTCCTCTACCTTGTCTTCAAGCCTGATATTCTTTCTCCTACACGATCTCTGAGTTATTAGGTTTATTCTATTATTTTTACTTCTTGCTCCATCTCTGTTTTTTATGCTATTTCTATTCATTCATTTCAGTTTTCTTATTCAACCTTATGCTCATTTTGTTCAGCAGTTTGCTCATGTTTTCTTGCCAATCAATCATTTTGCCTATAATTAGACCCTTCATGACTCTGAGTTTTCAATTGGGATACTATTTAAATTGCTCTTTTTAGGGGATACAGATATGATTGGGATTTGAGTCCAGTACATTTTGTCTTACGTTTAGCATTTTGTGTTGGAAATGAGATCAAAAGAATTCAGAATTTAGTTGGTTGCTTTTTGGTGTGCATTTTTAGCCCAGGAGGCTTGTATCCTGAGCTAAAATGTCAGGTTGCCTATCTATTATATGATGGGTTCAGAATTCACGATGAGACTCAGATATCGGGGTGCTACTGTTTTCAGTTAAGGTCTAGGCTGTCAGAAAGCATGTGAAGAGGATATGCAGAGGGGGTACAGGACAGTCTGGCAGCTGGAGCTATGTGGCAGGAAGCTTGAGAGTAAGTGGGAGTGACTGGTCTCTTCTGGGCAGGATTCTACAGGACCAGGAGTGTGAAGCGTAAGGAAAGTATTTGGATGGGCTCTCCAAAGTAATTTGGGGAGAGAAAGCGCCTGGCTTGAAAATGTTTCTGGAACAGGGGTGTAGTGAGAGAGTCTAGGAGAGCTACTCCAAAGAAACAGGTCAGAGCAACAGGAAAATCCACGAACCGCTTCTGTACCTGGGGTGCCACGTGGTCCTTAAGTGTGGGCTAGTTACCCAGGCCTGGTTCTCTAGGAACCCAGAAACTATTTTAAGTTTTTACGTCTCCCAGCAGCGGGCTTGGGAGAGTCAGCAGTAAACCCCTCAGTGGTGGGAACCCCTAACCTGGTGGCCCAGGAACCTCCCAGTCAGAGAAGCTCCGGGGCTGGGAAATGTGTTGGAGTGGAGCAGGGATGTGTATTCTGCAGCTGGTCTTAAGGATGTCACAGTTCCGGCAGGATTTTCCCCGTCCAATCACATTAGGGTAGTGGAAGACCTGTGATTGGACAGAAAAAGGGAGGCGAGCTAGGAGTCAAGGCAAAATAGAGGTCTCAGGAGAGGAGAACCCACATGACTTCAGATGTGGACCTGTGTGGCATTAACTAGCCTCAGATAGCTATGTTTTTATAAGGTTAGAAATATTGGGATAAAGCTTTTATCATTATCAATTGTCTCTAAAGTTACTGTATTAACATCTTGTAAATTGTAATATTATTTAAACATACATCTGATTGGTTAATTAAGCTTGAAGAGTTTTGATTTACTTGGTTACTGGAATGTGGTTCCACTGATTACAGCTGGGAACAGGCCCCCACTGGAACATGGCATTGTGGCCTGGCAAGCAGGAGAGATAGTAATTCATTTTTTTTAATATTTGCTGTTTCATTTTTTTAAATATTTGCTGTAACAGTGGATATCTATCATCGTGGAGAAGTTTGAGATCTTATGAATTAATGTGCCTTTTTTCATTTATCGTTTGCATACAGGGTTCTCTTTGCTACAGCAGTCAAAAAGCACCTCCAACATAATGCATCCATGCTTTCTTCACTCCTCTATCCCACCATTTCTATTCAAGAGAGTGGCCTTTGTCCTGAGGCATAGGCATCCCCAGAGAACTTTGCAGATAATAGCCTTGAAGAACTAGTGAGCATTTGACTGAATCAGAAAATAAACATTATAAAGCACCATAGTTATGGTTGTAAACATTAACTTTTACTGAACAAAGTTTTACTCCCAATTAGAGTTCCATCTTAGATGCATGGTCTCTTTGATGTACATATAGCATTCAGACATGTGTTTTAATACACTGTACTAGCGCTTTTGTGTGTCAACTTGACTCAGGCTGAAGTTATCACAGAGAAAGGTGCTTCAGTCGGGGAAATGCCTCCATGAGATCCAACTGTGAGGCATTTTCTCAATTAATGATCAAGGGGGGAGGGCCCCTTGTGGGTGGTACCATCCCTGGGCTGGTATTCTTGGGTTCTATAAGAGAACAGGTTGAGCAAACAAGCCAGTAAGAAACATCCCTCCATGGCCTCTGCATCAGCTCCTGCTTCCTGACCTGCTTGAGTTCCAGTCCTGACTTCCTTTAGTGATGAACCGCAGCGTGGAAGTGTAAATGGAATAAACCCTTTCCTCCCCAACTTGCTTCTTGGTCATGATGTTTGTGCAGGAAGAGAAACCCTGACTATTAGGGGTGGGTGTAGAGAAAGGAAGAGAAGAAAAGAGAGAAGGGACCAAGAGAGGAAGCAGAAGCCAGGAAAGCACCTAGCCAAAGATGTCACCTTTGATATGTTAAAAGATACCTCAGACATTCCTCTTGAGTTTCTCTGAGACATAACAATGTTTGGGAAAGCCCAGTATGCATACTGTGAGAGGAAGATGGCAGGACACACTATTTTCATAGATAGAAAACTCAGTATAAATTAAAGCAAAATAGGAAATTGAATAATTATGATTGCTGACTTACATCAGGAAAATGTCTCCTTTGCTCAAGAAAAGCATTGTGTCCATGTACATGTGACCAAACTGCTGGTTTTTATTTTGTAGTTTGTGGTTGTAGTCTCCTTGAGTGTGGATTTTTGCAGATGTGGGAATGTCTAGACCCTAAAGTCAGAGTTTTTTGTTTGTTTGTTTTTAGAGACCTCCTGCTGGAGCAATCTGGATCATGTGGGTCAAAATAGTTTTCTTGCAGTATTCCTTGCTCCTCCTGGGAAAGCGACACTGCATGTATGTGTGAACTGCATGTGAATGAGTCTCACATCTCATAGAGGAAAGTGAAATCCTCAAAGAAAAAGAGAATTGTCATGATATTTTCTCTTTCCTTCATGTTTATCCTTTTGGTAGGTGTGAACATCTTTCATTTTTGTCCGCTGAAGTGTTCCAGGTGCTTTCTGAAGAATCTTCTTCCCACATGCAGGTCTTCCACTGGTCAGCCAGATCTGCTCACCTGGTTATCAGAACTGAGAGTGGTGGGGTCCATAAATCCCTGAAGAATAATACCCTGGACTCAAACAATATGAAAAAGCAAGGAGCATTTATTGAACAAATTCCTGCATGCAGAGGTCCAATTCCAACAAGATGGAAAGACCTCAACTGAATTTGCTGATTCAGTTTTAAAGCCAAAAAGAGGAACATTAGGGAGGGGTAGGTGAGCTATATCCTGATTGGTGGATTCTATCTCTGGGAGTGTGAGTGGTACTATGATTCAGACTAACTATTCTTGCTTCGTGCCAAGAAGTGGTATCTCTTGACATTTTGGTGGCAAGCTTGGCTATCTATTTTTTTGTTCGAGCTGGTGAGGGGGTACCTCTTGATCTCTTTGCCCAGAACTTTGACTGACAAGCTGAGGAGAGGTCTCTTTTACATGATACTGTGGTTTGGACTGACTTGCCCAGTTCTGGAAAGTAGAAAACTCAGGTCTGGTTTCCTGAACTGCTAATTTTCAACCAGTCATGGAGTCAGCCTTTCTCAGGCCATTTCACTCCTTTCAATAGCCCTCAATGATGAAGACAGGAGACTGTTACAAAGGATCCAGATATGTTGTTAGAGGGATTAAGGAAGGTATGGGGAGGCACTCAAGTGACAGTAGAAAGAAGACAAGAAATTCGGTTTGCCAGAGTCTGTTTCAATGAAGATTCTGGAAAATGTCACTGAGAATAGTAGATGTGGTGATATTGCTTTCCCACTTAAGGCACTGCAGTAAGCAGTCAGTTGTACTCAGTATTTGATTAATTTTGACTCTGAAATATCTCATGTCCATTGAAAACAGAGTATCACTGACCCTGACTGAAAGCAGCACCATGCTATGGGTATGGAAAGTGTCATTTGAGCATGTACCAAATGTCAATAGTGGATACCCTTCTAAGTATTGTGACCTTCCTTATCATTGGCTTTGGAAAATTCTCAGTGAAAGATGTGGGTTTTGGTTTTGTTTGTTTGTTTTGTATTTGTTTGCTTGGGTTTTGTTTGTTTTTTTTCTTTTCTTTCCCCAGTCGAACTGTGCCTCAAATTGAACTAGGAAACCTTTTGTTAGTCTTGACAGTATGAGAGCAGTGGCCATGCCTTGCCCCTCAGGTTGGCATTATACCACACAGGATCCAATCTGGCTGTGGACATTGATAATTCCTCTGCCTGCCAAGGTCTGCATAGCAGTTTTGGACACTCTACCTTCAGAGAGTCCTAGATATTTGTAGACCTTGTGAAGGATCTGATCTGAGTGTTTTTCTCAGAAGTTCCATTTGCTTTCTGACTCTCATATCTTCATCAGTCCCAAATTATTTGTGTACCACTTTCTATAGCACTGAATAAGGTTAACATTGATATCATTGTCATAATGATTGACAAAATGTTTTCACATCTACTGTCTTCTGTTTCCAAATGTCTCAGTATATCTTTATCAGTCCACTTCTGTTTGATTTGTCTTTCTGATTTGGCACTCACCCTGACACTGTAAGAAAGTGACCTTGGTGTTCCATGAATTCTGTCTGATCATTGATTTAAGTGTCCACAGTAGTTAATTAAGGAAAGATTAAAGGGCAGGACATGTGACTTAGCTGTTAAGGGGACTCAATGTTCTTGCAGTTTCCAGGTTCAATTTGCTGTACCTGCCTTGGGACTTTATAGCCTCCTGGAACTCAGGTTCCAGAGGATCTTTTGCCCTCTTTTGGATCTGCTGTAGAATCTACATGCATGAAGGATCTGCATGCATGAAATGCATAAGCCTACATATAGGCAAAGATACCCCTCCAAATAAAATTAAAATAAAAACACTTATTTTAAAACACCACTATAAATGATCTGTAGATATTTCTGATAGTGTAATTTCAGATGATTTCCTTAGCAGTAGTGAACATCTCCTAGGGAAGGGTAAAAATGGATTTTTAGTGCACCTCCATTTGCCCAATGATGGATGTAAGCTTACAAACGAAGCTCTCCAGGGTTAGGTACAGTGTCAAAATGTAAAATATTTTATGTAAATATAGAAAGTGCAGCTGGAATTTCACTTTTACATTTAAGTAATGCTACTTTCATGAGGTAATTTATTCTATTTAGAATTTGTAATATGAAAAAAAAGAATTTGTAATATGAAAAATGTGAATATAATAAACTTATACTCCCTCATCATTTTCTTTGACTAAGCCATCCAGCAACTCTATAATGTCTTTCAGCCTGATATTCTGTCTGTAACATAATCTCCTTATGTTATGATAATCGGGAGTATTATATTTTTATTCTCTTTTTGATTCATTTATTTTTTTGTTTATTTATTAAAATTAACTTTCATTTTCTACAATGCCCCGTTTCAGTCAGGTATTTGGCATTGTTTATGTTTTTTCCATGATTTTTTTGTTTCTATCTTTTTTGAGTTGATTCACATGCCATACAAACTTTGACTTTCTTGAACATGTCTCTGGTTTTTCAGTTCTGTATATTGGGAATTACTTAAATTGCTCTTCTTACAGATGAAGATTATTCTTTGAGCCAAGTTATTTTATCTTAGTTTTAGGGTTTTTTTTCTGGGGGTGGGTGGGTTCTGAGTATCAGATTTTTAAATATTTGCTCTTTTTTGGGGTGTTTTTAATCCCAGGGGAAGAGCGAGAGCAGACAGGCAGGGCAGAGGGGCACTGTAAACAAATTTCAAAATATAGGCTAGATAACCTTTATTTGAAGGGTTTTAGAACCCAGGGCTGGGGGTCAGACACCAGGGTACAGCATCCTACTTGATCTGTTTCTGGTCTAGGCTGGCAATGAGTATGTGGTGAGGCTGTGCTGAGAGGGTCCAGGGCAGCCTGAGAAAGAGTGGGAAGGGTGATTCAAGGAAACAGTACACGAAGAATTTAAAGTTGTCACTGCTAATGTGAGGGTAAGTGTCAAGTCTGGATAAATGATTTCAAAGGGCCAAACTGAAGAAATAAATGTCAAGTCAGTGATAAGTATTGGTTTGTATGGTCTATTGAATCTCATTTATGTATATATCCTGTCTTTGATCAAATTCGCTGCATCTTCCTCAGCTCAAATACCCACTCCTATAATGCTTCTTTACATCTTCATATTCACAGTTTTTTAAAGTACTGAATCCATTTCATGCTAGCTGAATGTGCATGAGAACATCTCTGAAGAGAACTTCCTTTCCTTCTTCCAAGGTCAAGAGCTGCTAATATTGCATGTATTGTGACATGATCCCTTTCTCCCATGCTCGGTTTTGAACTGAGTTCATCTTGTACAGGGTATTTTGCATGCACGCACAGCTTCCATGGAATTAGTTGTGCAAAGGCATTCATGTGACAGGTATGTAAATCAGATCAGCTGTGATACCTGTTTACAGGATGATTAGTTTTACATGAGCATAATATAATAGAGGATTTGCCTTATGGTTTGAAAACATGATTCTCTATAGATATGGTGGCAATCGCTAAGATCCTGGAATTAAACTTCATCCATTATTTCTTGAAAAGCCAAATCTTTAAGTACAGACATTTTAGATAACCTGACACAAGTTTGAACTTAGGTAAACTAACAGTCTGGTTCCTAGTTTCCAAGTACAGCCCGTCCCCCGTCCCCCCCCCCCACACACACACACAACAAATGCTGAGCCTAGCTAATCCCCAACAAGACCTGTGTTTCCAGGTTACACACTCAACAAGACCAGTATCTCCAGATATTCCCTCGACAAACCCGCTCTCCTAGGTTACAAGCCAACAACCTGCCTAACAACCAAAGCAGAGGAAAACATAAATTAAGTTTTGATGACTCTTAGCATCAAAATTTTTAAGGCCACAGTAACTTCCAATTATATGCTTTCATACTTATGACCTTCTTGCTGCTTACTATAAAGCCTTGGCCTGATAGCTATTTGGGTCCCCCTCACCAACAAAACTGTTCTGTGTGACAGCAGTGTTTGGGGTGATGAAGGTTATCTTGAATGGAATAAAGACCCTGCTGTGCATTGCATCTGATTGACTAATGTCTGTTTGCTTTTTTTTTTTTTTTCAGAATTACTATCATTTTCCTGGCACTGCATTTCAGTGTGTTGGCCCAGATATTCCCCATGACACACAGGACTACTGATCTGGAGGGTATTGAAGCCAGCAAAACTATTGGTGTTTTTCATGTCCTGTTGTACTGCCTATGCCCTGGACTGCTTGCTGACTGACCCTACATGCCCTTGGGGGTTGGAGGTGAGGTGACTCAGAATCAACAACAGACTCTGGGAGCAGGTGAGAAATACTGCAGCAAGCTCATCTGAATGCTGCTGGAAGCTCCATTAATAGACTCCCACAGTGCTCCATTGGTCCCAAGAAAGCATCTCTTCTAAACAACAATTCCAGGTTAGCTGATATTGTTTAGCCAGCAGTCTTTGGTCTCTCAGGCAGTCCTCAATTAGGAGGAAATGCTGTAGGAGATACTTTTGGTTCTGGAGGTCCTGCTACATTGGAAACTCTTTTGTTTTGTTTTTAGATTTTGATAATCTAGTGCAAGATGGGGTGCCATTGCTTCAAAATTGTTGACCCCACCATGGAGAATTCCCAGTATACTGAACTGTGCCTGTCTTAGGCTGACCTATCTTCCAGGATCTTATCTGTCATTGCTACAAGTCTTCAAAGATATATCACTCTGGAGGCATGTCACACAAGGGGAGTTGGGAACAGCTTACATGGTGGTCTAAGGATCTCTGCCATCCAGGCTTTGATTACTTCCATTGGGGAGGTCCATAATTAGGACTTTTGAGAGTCTTCAGCACCTCTAGTGTCCCCTTATTTATGTAGTGCTGCCTAGAGTTATATTGTACAAGACAATTAAACAAAATAGTTATTAGTATGACAATTCCTCCCATCATAGCTTAAGAGGCTATCCATGAGGAGTAAAAAGCCTCTTAATATTGTCCCACATTTTTCCCTAGAATCCTCCATCTAAGGAGAGCACAGATTCCCTAGTTGCATTGAGGTTGACTAAATTTTCCATTAACAGCACAGATAGTTAAGGAATTTTTCTGACCAGATACCTTCAAGATATTGAGCTAACTGTCATTGAGTTTAAGTGGTGTTATGTACCTGGTAAAGGGGCTAGGCTGATTAAGTGAAATGGTGGCCATGCTAATAGAGACATGCTCCTAACAAGGTCCAACTCTTCTGCCAATAAGTCAATCTGTTATAGTAAGATGTAGATGGCTTGATAACAATGTTGATTTAGTACCTCCCGCACCTGTGGCACCTCAGCTACTCTAGAACAGCATTAACAGTCTCCACCATAACAGCTGTCTAGGTCAAGGCAACAGCAGCTGTGGCCTGCAGTGATGGCCACAATGATGGCAGCTGTAATACCAAAATTCCCCTTTCCCTGCTGAAGGGGTTATAAGTGAGTCTGGGCCATCAGAGTTCTAGCATGAAAGTGGGTGATATTTACCACAGTGATCCAAATGGTGACTGGTTCCATCATCAGGATAGCCGTTGTTGAGTACCATATCCAAGAGGTAATCAGGAGACATTTCTTATTAAATCAGTTAAGGCTGTCTCTGACTATGGAGGTATTGGTGACCAGAAAGAAAATATAGATCTGATACAGACTGTGATGGCTTTCCAGCTCATATACCTGAATATGGTCACATACATGGAGTGACCACAGTGCACATCTTTGCTGACCTGTTTATTAGGAAATATTTCCCATATAAGGGATGGGCACCTTTTAGGATAGTAAGGTGGTATATATCTGGACAACAAGAGGGGCCACATAAATACCAATTGCTCATAATGGGGTCCCATCTGAATCTACTGAGATCCATGTTAGCATAGGTGGTAATAATGGTAATATCATGAGAAGTAAACCTCCACATGCCAAATGTGAGGTTAAATGGCAATATCGGATAGTCTCCAGAAATTTTTATACCAAGTGCAGCCTGCCAGTACTCCCAAAGGATAGAAGTCCCAAGAAAGTGACCATTTGAGGGACCCTTGGACATCAAGGCAGGATACCCTTGGGGGATCTTTGGAGATTTGTAATCAGTAAGGGGCAAGTGAAGTTCCATGCCTAACATGATGACATTGATTAGATTACTATGAAAGTCTCCCTGGTAATATTGTGTAGCAGGATCCAAGGTCTGACAATTGGTGGTAAAGCAGAGAATCTCCTCAATTGGCCAGATGCCTTCTAATCCTCACGTAGTAGTGACGGCCACCCAAACTTACAGAGAAAAAGGAAAGATCAGGGTATTCCACTGGCACAAGAATGGAGGACAAGGCACCAAAGCCCAGAGTTCATAGGTTTTTCCAGCTGAAGAAAAATTTATAAACATTATGTACATTATCTCTCCACATCCTGGTCTTCTTCTGGCTCCTTCATTGCCTTCTGGTTCATGGCCAGTAAGATGTCAAAAATAGCATTAAGGTTGAGAGTTCTACATCATTATCTGAAGGTTGCTAGCAGAATACTTGATTCCAGGCAGCTAGGATGAGGGTCATAAAGCACATACCCATAGGAACACATGTACTCCAACAGGGCCACACTTTCAAATGGTGCCACTCCCTAGGCCAAACATTTACAAACCATCATATCCATTATTGAGAAAGAATTCCATGAACAGCACAGAAAAACAATAATCCTCATAGGCCTTCAGAGAACCATGCATACAACAGCAGATTATCTTCAATCTTCTCAAACCTCAACCAGCATATTCCAGTTTGATCACATCCTAAAAATAAAACAAATATTCAAACCTAGAACACATCAAGTTTTTAAAAGGGTCTTCTTTCAAAAACTGGGATGCTCATATCAACAGTAGATAGAAAACAAACTACATAAAAGAGACATGAATGTGTATTCACAACTAACATGTTCTCATTCCAGCAGGAAAAAATATAAAAGGATATTACTATTCTGTAAAGATTCTAAGTAATTTATACCAAGAATTTACAGGCATTTGTTATAGAAGAAAATCTTCCTAAAATTTATACAATTGTGAGAAACTATAAAGACTTCAAAAGTTATGAGAGAAGGATAACACCAGAGATAATTTGAAAATTTTTAAAAGATTTAGTGATGGAAACCTGGGAGTGATGATACAAAGATGAAAGGACTTATCAATTAGAAGACAATGTAGATGGAATTCAATATTCTCCAGAGATATTAAGCAAAACTTACCAAGATTCTCTTGCTAGTGATTCAGAAAATGGAACATTAACCCTAAAGGATCCAGAACCTCAAGGAAGAACAAAGTGCTCAAAAAGCACCGACAGCAGCAAAAACTAAGAGGCATCAATGGTTTTAGGAAAATACTATAATAAAATTGCAGTAATTGAACCACTTAATATTGGAATGAAAATGTGTTCATAAATGAAACTGTTGTCCTTCTGCAATAGATCTATGAACAAACCACTGCCAACAGGGTCTAGGCAATCCTAGACCTCCTACAAGTCCAAGTTACAGCACTGAATGTCAACATACACTGGCAGGGCTTGTGGGGGAGGTGGACAGTTTGGCCAAGGGTGCATAGGAAGAATCATGAGTCATTTTCTGGTATAGGTGACTGAAAATAATTATTCAAAGGATGTTTTGTAATTTTGTTTCAACCTAAAGTGAGTTTGCTCAATATAAAATAATATGGTCTCATATGCTCTCACAGGATAGATAGTGCACTTGCCTGTACCTAAAGTGTAAAGATAATAATTATTCAAAGGATGTTTTCTAATTTTTTTCAACCAAAAGTGAGTTTGCTAACTATAAAATAGTATGGCCTGATATGCTCTCACAGGACAAATAGTGTACTTGCCTGGACCAAAAGTGTAAAGTAAGAACTTAGCACATGAAGAAACATTTGATTTTCTGTATTTACATGACACAGTGCTTATATTTCAGATGGAAAATTAATAGGGAGTTAAGGGTTCATTTAATAAATATTAATGATTATACCACCATATCTGTGGCACATAGTAAAATACATTTTCTGATTTAATCATATCTCTACTGATTTCATAAGTAATTGTCCTCTACAAAGCTATCTGTGGATGCCTAGCCTCCAAGAGAAAGGCCAACCTCTTGAATAGGAAACTAGGTAAATGGGGAGTTAGAGAGCATGGATCTGTTGTGGATAGCCCTGGGCTCATACTTTGATGTTAATTCCACTCCTCAGGGGACTGCAGATGAGGAGTTGCCTTGTGAACCGTCTCCCCACCTTGACTTTTCAAATAAAGGCTTGAGCCAATGATTGGGCAGGAGGAAAGTGGGAGGAGCAGAGAGTCTAGGGGAGGAGCTACGGGGTATAAAACAAGAGGAGGAGGAGCAACAGGAGGACAAGAGAAGAAACTAAGAGAAGAAAGGGGAAGAAATGAAGAGAAACGGTTAAAGAGAACCAGAGAGGCGGCGGCAGGGAGAGAAGCTCGGGGCCTAGAGAAACTGCAAGTTGTGTGGGATAAAATAGATTGAAACAGAGTAGTAGAGTGGGAGGCCTGCCCAGTCTAGGCTTGTAGCTTGTTTTGTTAACCGCTGAGTTGAGCTTTCTTTTACCAGGGAACTGGGTTGGAAACATAGTAGCAACATGGATCAATGTAAATTCCAGGAGCCCTGGAATTGCAAAAATGGCAACAGGAATCCTATTTACAAACAACAGATAATTCAAATGAGCTACCAGCTTATTTCATGTATTATTTCATGACAGAGTAAACCCAGTCAATATTTTATCTTCTGTTCTTGCACTATAATGAATCTTTTGTTCCCTTTTTATAACCATTTCTTGGAATGTGTTGTAAGTTTTAAATGCTTGTTTTCTATCTCAGAACCAATTAACTAATGACACTTAAAGACTGGCAGAGCTGTTATTGCAGTTTTGACATCAGAAAGGATTTAATAGAAGTATTATTAGGACTACTGACAAAAATAGTATCAGACCAAGCAGAGTAATCAGGAGAAGCTGAGAAAAGCCAGTTAGAGTCAGTCAGCTTGGTGAGGAATTTGAAGCAGAACGGCTGAGTTGAATCAGCTAGCTACAAATCATAAATAACTAGAAAAGGATGGGTTCATTTAGCAGTAAGTCTCAAATATTTTCAGGAAGGCTGAAAATATTTTATGCCTAGATAAGATTGTAGAAAGTCTGAAAGCTTCCAGGACTAGGTGTAAGTTAGCAGACAGAGGCAAAAGCCTCCAAGACAACATTACATCAGGAAGAAAAAAGTTCCTTTTACAACCCCTCTCTTAGCCATAATAAAATATTGATGCTCCTAATTTCATGAATTCATATGACAAGAGTGGCATATCTGTTCCAATTTTTTCCATGAATTCTTTCTCACTTTCTTCTTATCACTCTACCAGTCTTTGCACTATTTTATCTACAGAATTTCTTTGTTCTGGATCAGCAGGTCAAACCTCTATGACAGTACTCTGAGTTGGAAGCTTCTACTGAGGCTCAGAGTAAAACAATAGAAAAGTTAGGATAAAAAGATCTTATACAAAAGATACTTTTGCCAAGCAAACTTATTAAGATGTACAATATCTGACAAACATTTTCTGGAAGTGAAAAAGATATGTCAGATAGATGAGATGAAGTAAATAGGTTCACAGTATATTTCAATATCACCAGAGAAACGCACACAGCAATTTTGGAACAGGTATTCCCAGTCCATTATGGTGCAGTGGTGCAGAGCATTTGGTTCTCCAAATTAGAAGCCACATTCTCCAAGTGTCTCACCACAGACCATTCTAGAAACTGTCAAGAATATTTTTTGGAGTTCAATAAGAAAACTTTTCCCTTCAACATCAGGCCCTCAGGAAAGCTTCAAATTTGTCTAGCCATAACAATTCTTTGATCTCTGGGGTGCAGGATGATGCAGATATTCCATTTATCATAAGTGAATATGGTAGTTTTTAACATATCATTTAGTCCATTATTGTTTCCTTATGACTGCAGACTTCAGCAAGAAGATTTAAGGATGGCACCTGAGCACAAAACTTTACTCTGAAAGCATGCAACTATTTTTAAGAATGTTGGTTATCAAGACTTTGTAAGTAAATTACAATAGTGTGTTCCCTTATAACTAAATGAGTAGCTAATGACCTACTTATTTATTTAGTGTCTCACTGCTGGGACAATGTGACTGAGGTAATTTTAATAGAGGCAAACATTTCATTGTGGCTGACTTACAGTTACAATATTCAGAGCATTATCATCATTGAGGGAGCATGGCATTGTGCTGTCAGACTTGCTGGAAGAACCAAGAATTCTACATTTTGATCTGAAGTCAACCAGGAGGAAACCGTCTTCTACCCTGGGTGGAACTTGAGCACTAGGAGACCTCAAAGCCCCTCTACCCAGTGAAACACTTTCTCCAGCCAAGCCCCACATCCTAATACTGCAACTCCTCGTGGGTCAAGCCTATTTTAAATACCACAATAACCATACAACCTGTTTCCAGAATATAACATAAATTCTCTCCTCAAAAAAGGAAGCCTTAAATTCAATCATAAAATGGTTTAGTGCAATTGTTACTTGTCTGTTCTTTTCATAATATTCCATGACTGTAGTAACTTAAAAAGAGGAAAATTGCATTGGTCAATGGTTCCAAGTTGTTAAGATATCATCATGGGTGAGAATCCTGACAGCAAACTACCATGGTGGAAGAGAAAGCTGAGAGATAAGATTTTTAACCATGATCACTAAGTAGAAACTCAGAAATAGGCTGTCTTGAGGCTTTTGTCTCAGATTCTGCACCAGTGACATACTTTCTCCAGTGATTCTCCAGCAACTAATTTGCACAAAACATTTTGACCTCCTGGAGACTTAGATTTTAAATGCATGAACCAATAGGGAGCAATGCTATTCAAACAATGAACTATTCTCCTAATAGTCATGCTACCAGTGCTTTCCTCTTCCTTTAGTTCAATTTATTTAATTATTTTTATACACTGCATATTTTATTCCCCATCGCACCAACCCCTGTCCATCCTCCAACTGTTCCACATCACCTCTCTGTCTCCATATAGATGCCCCTACCCCCACCCCACCTGATCTATAACTACTCCGTGGGGCCTCCAGTCTCTTGAAGGTTAGGTGAGATTCCAGGGTTCCATATTAATTGAGACTGCTAGTCCTCCTACAGGGTCGTCCTCAGCTTCATTCAGCCTAATTCAACAGCAGGGTCAGGTTCTTCTGTCCATTAGTTGGCTGCAAATATCTGCATCTGACTCTTTCAGGTTCTTGTTGGGTCTTCAGGAAAGCTGTTATGTTAGGCCCCTTTTTGTGAGTGTTCCATTGCCTCAGTAATAGTGTCAGTCCTTGGGATCATAGAGTAGTTGGTAAGAACCCTCTCTCCTATACTCTTCTTTGCATTAAACAAAGACAGCGAGATTTTTGCAGGGGAAAAAAAGGACCTACAAAGCTGTCAGTGAGAGTCATCATGCACATTGGAATATGTTGCTGCATGTCTCTGAACTCTAAGCACATTATTAGAATATTTTAGATCAGAGGCAGGGCAGTATGTTATAGTGAAGAAACACATGTATTTACATAAATGTGCCATGGATGGCAATGCAAGAAGACAAACTCAACTGCTTAGTATAATCAAGAATAAATTTTCGTTCTTTTGGCCCAATGATCATATGATAAATTGAATTAATTTCTACTATATCAGGACTGATGTACCTAAATCAGAAGACAGTGCAAACTTCAGTTTATATACAATAAAATTCTTGCCTCTTAACAATATTGAGAATGCAAGCAGTTGGACATACTGGTGAGGCCAATCTTAGGTATGTTATGAATTGAAGCCCCTCTGCTTGGTGATCTTTATATCATTATCTAACTCCTCACAGATTTCCAATGACTTGGGAAATTTGTAAAGTGATATACAATGAAAAGACATATCACCTTCTACACCTTGCACAACATTATTAACATTTTATAACCATTTGTGAACACAGTTCTTTACTATGATATAGCAATTATATGGGGCAGGAGGGTGGCAGAGGGATGTGGATCAGTCTGGAGGCTTCCTAAAAATTGGCACTGTTTGGAAGGAAAACAGTGAGATAAACATTGGTATCATTGGGCCTGGACAATCTCCTTATCAGAGGAGTCATGAAATCAAAAAACAGAAACTTTTTCTGATTGGAATTTCAGCAGCATTAGTAGAAGTGTTTTTGAGTCTGTTCAGAAGCCCTGAGAGATTAACTCGTTTTTAATCAGATTAGGGTCTTTATTATCATCGCAAATTTTGGATTACTCACTGCTAAAACTGACACAATAAGACAGTTTGATGAAGAAACCCCAATCCCTCTTTGGGACAGGGCTTTAGAGAAAATTGGAGGAAGTGAAGGGACTCCAGCTGACAAGCATCTAATAGAATGACTAAGCCAATTGGTGAGTTATCTGAAGCAAGACCATGAACAATCACAAAAGTTCTTCGCATTATGGAGAGTACAAGTTTTTGTAGAAAGATCTAATGGTTTTTTTGGGTTTCCTCAGTGTCTTTTGTTATGTCTCCTTTTCCTTTGTGATTTTTGTTAATTTGTATATTGTCTCTGTGCCTTTTAGATAGGATGGCTAAGGGTTGTCTAGTTAATTTTTTCAAAGACACAGCTCTTGGCCTTGTTGATTCTTTGTACTGTTCTCTTTGTAAAAGAGACTGATTTCAGCCATTAGTTTGACTATTTCCTTCTATCTACTCAAGAGCTTTTTGCTTATTTTTGATCTAGAGCTTTCAGCTGTGCTATTAAATAGGTAGTATGAGATCTCTTCAATTTCTTTATTATCATTATTATTATATTACTATTTTTATTGTCATTATTGCTATTATTATTGTCATTGTAATTAATCACTTTACATCCCTCTCACTGCCTGACCCTCTGTCACTCTCTCCCACAATTCTTCCCCCATGACCCCTCCTCTTCTCCTCTGAGCAGATGGGACCTCCACTGGGTATCCTCCTACCTGGCCCATCAAAGCTCTGTGATGCTAGGAACTTCCTCACCCATTGATGCCAGATAAGGCAGCCATCTAGAAACCATCCCATGTGCAGGCAACAGCTTTTTTGGATAGCCCCATTCCAGTTTTCCGAACCTACACAGAAATCAAGCTGCACATCTGCTACATATGTGCTGTGAGGCCTAGTTTCAGACTATATATGTTCTTTGATTGGGATTTCAGTCTCTGGGAGCCTGAAGTATCCATGTTAATTGATATTGTTGGTCTTCCTGTGGAGTTCTTATCCCCTTCAGGGCCCTCAGCCCTCTTCCCAGCTTTTCCATAAGAGTTCCTAATCTCCATCCACTGATTGGCTGTGGGACTTTGCATCACAAAAGGAGTAGATCTGAAGAAACTATCAAAACCTTCAAAGTTAAGAGATTAAAAAAAAATACCTGGAAGAATGAATTTCTCTAATTTGGCACTACACTACAATGATATTGAAAACTATTTACTACTTCTATGAGGACACAAAAGAGATATGGATAGAATGGTGACATCATCACTGGCATGCACAGTTGACAAGGATATTATAATTTCTCCTAGTAATACTTCTTATATAGAAAGTCAATCACATGAACTTTAGGAAAATCTAGATATTATACATGAATGATTACTGCAGATCAATTATGGAGAGACAGAATGTGGTTAAACCAATTTCTTCCACCTTTGTTTTCATGCCTTTTCTTTGGAATTTTTTTTTAACTGATGTGTATCTGTGTTTGCAAAATGTATGTATTCTCTCTGTCTCTTATGAAATACAGTCACAAAAAGGCTTCAGATATCCAGAATGAACACTCTGGATGGTTGTCAGCCACAATAAGGGCTGGGAACTGAACTCATGACCTCTTCAAAACAAACAAGTTTATAAAGGTGTATGTCACCACAATATCCCCACCCCCACCCCAATGGAATTTCTAGTCACCATCCTGATCCCAATACCTGGTACATTGTTCGTTTCATTGCAAGTTGGGCTTATTTGTGAGCCTTGTACATGAGAAATAGATTCTTCAGAAGGTACCTGGACTTTTAACAGGGCTATGCTCAGTAGATAAAGAGAAAACAAAATGAAGGATTCTACAAATGAGTCCTCAGCTCTCAAGCATTTTCAGATTGCAGAAAATACTTAGTTCATTTTATGCTGAATTTTAGTTCAGCATAACTAAGTTATATTCAAGGATAACTTGAATCCCACTGCTTGTAATCAGTCACTCAAGACAGTGAAAAAGGGATTGGATGATTGGGATGTCAGTCCTATATACCACCGAGTTCATGAACTTCTTATGGAACAAAATCTGAAGATTTATACTGCCAGTAAGGATCAACATGACAAAGGATCATGCAATGTTACCTTCTCCTCTGTGGATCTCTTTTTTCTATGAGATATGGCATTCATATACACAATGCTCATATACTTGCAGTGTGGTTTTCTCCTGAACCACAGGGAGGACAAAGAGATACTGCAAGATAACTATTCTCACCCACAAGAGCCACAGAACTGCAGTTCTGCAGCATCTAATCTCTATACAAAGCAAGTTGCACATGGTCTACTTAAAGACCCTCTATAAAGGTCCATGATTCGTTGAAGGACTCAATAATATCTAAACACAGAGTGTTTTATTCTGTAGAAATTCAGCATGCTGGACTCTATCAGCTACAAAGATGGAGGCACCCCAGAGAGCTCACATTCCTGATTTGAAACATCTTAGGTATCTGAGGGGGTAGGTGACCTCTATCTTTAGGGACATTCCAGAACAATTGCTGGAGTGTGGGGAGCTGAGTACCTTACTTTTTTTTTATTTATTTATTTATTTATTTATTTATTTATTTATTTATTTTGGTATTTTTGGTTTTTAGAGACAGGGTTTCTCTGTATAGCCCTGAGTGTCCTGTAACTCACTCTGTAGACCAGGCTGACCTCGAACTCAGAAATCTACCTGCCTCTGCTTCCCAAGTGCTGGGATTAAAGTTATGCACCACCACTGCCCAGCAGTGCCTTACTTTTTAAAATCAGTGAAAAATTAGTGATAAGGATTTGTTCACTGTGACATATCACTTTGCCTAAGGCTGGAATTTTCTGAATTTTTCTGAATTTAGTATCAATATTCTAAGACAATGTTTGGCTTGGAATAAAGACTTTCTCTTCTTTTTTTAGTTCTTCAAAATGAGTATCCAGGACACTTTTGGGTTTCCTAAACTGTTCTTGAACATGTACCTCATCTATTTTCATAGGTTAGCTATTTAAGGATTCATAGTGTCATGGAATTTGTAAGAACAGACTCGCACCTGAAGTTAAGATGAAGATACTACCTGAATAATGCCAGTAACTGGGTTTTGTTTCAGGATGAATGTTCTGGAATGTGTATGATATTAGTATTCTGGGAATTATTTAACAAAATAAACTCAAATCTAATTCATTACTTGAGGCATATAGAAATAAGTGTTAAAGTACAATAAGACAGGAGGACTCAACAACGGTTTGTATTTGCCCATGGATACCTTTGTTCTAAGGGTCGAATTTAAGGAAGAGAGCAGTATTATTGCTCAGGATCCCAAGGTGTCTACATTCTGTCTGTATGGAGCCATTTTAACTGAACCTAATACTACAATGGCAGAAAGCCTGGAACATTGAACAAAATCTTCCCTATTTTAGTTAACACAAATTCATTCTCTTTAGAAAACTGGTTCCAACTTTCCTAATGCTACATTACTTTCATATAACTCAAAGTACTCATGCAAGCAGACTCACATGGAGACAAAAGGATGGTGTCTCAGTCCTGAGACTACTGAAAATATGTGTTCTCTTATGGTTTTAAGCAACCCCTGTGAGAAACCTCAAAGATGTTGCCACCTATGCATTGAAAAACATTACTCTAATATTCATTTTATGTTACAAGTTTGCAGAAAATATTAATGGGTTCAGCCAGAGACATTCTCTGGGGAGATGCAAAACACACACACACACACACACACACACACACACCCATCCCAAGTGGAAAATGGAAACAACCAAGTTCAACTTCTTGAACCAAAGAGATTTATTGGAGTTACATACAGGACTTAGGAGAAGGGGTTAATAAATGAGAGCCCAAGGGACTCAAAGACAATTTCTATCCTGAAACTTAAAACTGGCATATGATACAGATAATGAACACTGGACAGTGGGAGAAAACCTCATATCTGTAGGCATAGCTACAGGATAAAGAGCATCCTATTTTTGTGGCTCAGGTTGTCAATTCCTCTTTTAAGAAGTATAATTTGAGTATGTTCATTTCAGTTAAACATACAGAATGCTGTCAGTTTCACTAGCTATTTTGAGGCATGTATTTCCCAGCTTCTTTTTGAAATAGATCATTTCAGTCTCCAGGAAACTTTATACAATTCCATATTCTTCTAGCTTCTCCATCATGTCTTCATTATGACATATTTGAAAATGAACAAGTAAAACTTTAAATGAAAGATTTTCTTCATTGTCACATTTTCAGTTTCTCTCAGCATAAACGCTGGGTAGTTTCTAAGATTTGAGGATTATTTAAATGCTTTCACAACTTCATTCCATATATAATAATTCTCTAGTGTGGAGTCTAAAGTGTTGCAATCAATACCACCTGGATAAAGCACATGCGATATTTTTTTTCCACTGGACATTTTTTTTTTCTGACTATAAATTTCCAGGTATTTTCTTAGATCTCAGGATTTGGGTAAAGACATTTCCTCATACATCACATTCATGAGTTTTTATCCTGTATGCATTCTTTGATGTATTCTAAGTGATGAACCAACAGTAAAAGATTTGTACATTTACTACATTTATAACGTCCCTCTCCTATATGTAGTCTCTGATGAATTCTAAGATGATTTCCCATAGGAATGGATTTTTCTCATTCATTTCATTTGTGAAGTTTCTCTACCATATGCATTCTCTGATGAGTCCAAAGATTGTTTGTGGCTAATGAATTTGTCATATTCATATTTGTAGGGTTCTTTCTCTTCTATGAATTCTCTGATGTTTTCTAAGATCCCCTTTGTGGGAAAAGCATTTGTCACATTCACTACATTCGAAAGGTTTCTCTCCTGTATGAACTCTCTGGTGAACATTAAGACTGCTTTTACGGGTAAAGCATTTGTCACATTCAATACATTTGTAAGGTTTCTCTCCTGTATGAATTCTCTGATGAATAAAAAGACTTCCTTTTTGGGTAAAGTATTTGCCACATTTACTACATTTGTATGGTTTCTCTCCTGTATGAATTATCTGATGACACTTGAGCCTGGTTTTCAGGGCAAAAGATTTGTCACACTCACTACATTTGTAAGGTTTATTAACTGAATGTATTCTCTGATGAGTTCTAAGACAATATTTGTTGGTAAAGCATTTGTCACATTCACTGCATTTGTAAGGTTTCTCTCCTATGTGAATGCGCTGATGAACACTAAGATGGCTTTTGCGAGTATAGTATTTGTCACATTCAGTACATTTGTAGGGTTTTTCTCCTGCATGAATTCTCTGATGAACAATAAGACTGCATTTTTGAGTAAAGCATTTGTCACATTCACTACATTTGTAAGGCTTCTCTCCTGTATGAATTCGCTGATGAATTCTAAGATGGCCTTTTAGGGTAAAAGATTTGTCACATTCGCTACATTTATAAGGTTTCTCTCCTGTATGAATTGTCTGATGACTTTTAAGACGATATTTCTTTGTAAAGCATTTGTAACATTCACTACATCTGTAAAGTTTTTCTCCTGTATGAATTCTCTGATGAATACTAAGATCACTTTTGAGGGTAAAGCATTTGTCACACTCACTACATTTGTAAGCTTTCTCTCCTGTATGAATTATCTGATGAATGATAAGACTGCATTTAAGGGTAAAGCCTTTGTCACATTTACTACATTTGTAAGGTTTCTCTCCTGCATGAATTCTCTGATGAATACTAAGACTGCCTTTTTGGGTAAAGCATTTGTCACATTCACTACATTTGTAAGGTTTCTCTCCTGTATGAATTCTCTGATGAATATTGAGACTGCCTTTGTGGGAAAAACATTTGTCACATTCACTACATTTGTAAGGCTTCTCTCCTGTATGAATTCTCTGATGACTTCCAAGGCTGCTTTTGTAGCTAAAGCATTTGGCACATTCATTACATTTGTAAGGTTTCTCGCCTGTATGAATTCTCTGATGTCGATTAAGATCACCAACTTGAATGAAGCATTTCTCACATTCACTACATTTGTAAGGTTTCTTTCCTGTATGATACCTCTGATGAATTCTAAGACTGCCTTTTTGGGTAAAGGATTTGCCACATTCACTACATTTGTAAGATTTCTCTCCTGTATGCGTTGTCTGATGTTTTCTAAACCAGCATTTCTTGGAAAAACATTTGGCACATTCACTACATTTATAAGGTTTCTTTCCATTTTTGGTCTGTTTCAACATGAGCGTTTCTTTAGAGTCAAAAATCTTATCAAGCACTGTACTATTGTATTCTTTGTTTCCTATGTTGATTCCTTGATTTATACTAATGGTAGAGCACAAATTTAAAAAGTTTACATGGTTTTTATATTTGCATGGTTCTCTATTGTTTCCAGTTTCATGTCCTCTTAGATTTGATGATTCAACAGATATATCCCTGAGGTTAGTTTTATAAGGTGTACTTTCGGTGAATTCATGAATGATTTTGCCAAGCTCATGACATTTATAAGACTTCACTTGGATATTTACATGCTCATGGGCAATATGCTGTAGGTCTTGATCCAAGATGTTCTCATATTTATGGCACATGCAATTATTCTCTGAAAAAAGAAGTTCAATTAAAAATGACAGGGATTAGTGGATGAGTAAGACAATACCCCACATTCCCTAAAATTGTCTAATGTAAATTAGTGATTCTCAAGAATGGAACTCTCAAAAGTGGCCTTTCTTATTTCACAATAGTTACATGGATGCTTAGAACAATATTGAAATTCATGCTTATCAAATGACAGGAAACAATAGCTTTCTATTTCTTATTAAACACTGTGCTTGGCAGAAAGTAAAAAAAAAAAAAAAAGGTGATGAAGAAGTAATGGACTGAGAAAGGATCTCCGTTCTCATTTCATTTCATTTATATGAATGATCATGTAAAAAAAGTTTCTCTATTTTCTTGTTTATGTTTTGTGACAGAGTAACAAAGTGTAGCTTGGGTCAGCTAGGAATTCATTATGTAATCCACATTGGTATGGAACTCATAATATAAAGCCCATGTTGTACCAGGAATATACATAGAAACCACAGGCCAAAAACTAAATAAATAGGTAACAACAAAATTCTCACAAGCAACAGATCTTTCTCTATTTAGAACCTTCTCAATTTTTAAAATTCATAAACAATTGAAGACTTTAATGCAACAGTAAAATTAGAATATTACAATTATTACAGGCATAGCAATATATTTTCTTGCTCTGAATATTCAATTGTTTTTTAACTTTGAAGTTTTGATTTAAAGTAGATACAATGTTTGAGAGATTACAAAGAATATAATACTGGATCCTCTTCCAAAGAATGGAGAGAAATGGACAGGAAACAAAATGAAGAACTTATGTGGTAACCAGAATTTCCCTTATTCTGGGAGTCTTTAGATATGTCAGAGAGTTTATATAAGCACATAGTAGGTAAATTCAAAAATGACTCAGGAATTCTACAAGAAAACTATGCTTACCCACAAAAAAAAGATTGTTATAATTCTCCAACATCACATCCATATACAATGCCTTCTGAACACAGTCAAGACATTCCCATTCCTCCTGTGAGAAGTCCACAGCCACGTCCTTGAATGTTAACTGACCCTGTAATAGAAAATTACCTGTTATCATGTGCTGCTGGACAAAAGTGTTTTCCTAGACGAAAAAGACCTAAAGAGTAAGAGGCATTTTGTGATGAATATGAGTCATGGCAAATATTTAAGGACAAACAACATCTTCTAGAAGTGCTATAGAAATTTGTCAGAAGTTAAGCATTGCTGCTCTTATTAAATAATGCATAGAATAACATACTATAGTGAGCATATTCCTAAGGTCTCTCTACTTCATGAATTTTCTGGTGTTTTCTAAGACCTTAGCAACAGATGAAGATGCCACTATCACTTCATTTGGAAATCTGTGTGCAGGTTGGAATCTATAATCCTAAATTGTTTCACAGCACCCACATGGACTACATAGCAAATTATTATTTCTAATCCTTTAAAATCTAATGGTCTCTTCGGAACTCAACAGGCTGAAGGAATATACAGCACATATGCATACATTCAGGCAAATTTAACAACACACATAAAAGAAAACTGAAATTTAATTTTAATAAAGGATATTACCTAAGACAGTCATAGTCTTTATTGTACTTTCTTTTCTCTGAAACAAGATTACATAATGGGATCATTAACAGCAACCTTTTAGGGAGTATAACATATACATGTGAGGTCTACATGGAGCAATGTACTATCATAAAGTATGGGTTTTTATCATCCCAGTGTCACATCACAGATGGTCAAGTTACAGTGAGTAAAATTGTGCTTCTAAATTCTACAGCTATCACCTAGGCTCAACTATGGACACTGTATCATTCCTGTCTGTAGCTGAGTCTCACCTGACTCTATTATAAAATGCTTAGTTGACATCCTGAAGCCTAGGTACAATGCTGTACCCTTTCTAGAACAAAGACGTAGAATGTGAATGTAGAATTTTTAGATGAATTAAGAACCATACTTTTTTCTTTAAACAGAAGAAAAAGTGTAATATCAGTGAACACATTCAACATTCCAAAAGACACACAGAATAAAATATTTTGTAAAGATATTTTATGAGTCTATATTTACAACAGTAAATATATAAAAGAAAAACAGTATTAGACAGCATTAAAATTATTTAAGATTTTCTCAAAGTTGACATATGCAAAACACAATAACAATTTCATAAATTCCATATGGTCTTTTACTACAGAATAATTAGATATGTATGTATAAATAAATGGTATATATCACAGTGCACTCAGATGAAATAGAGTGATTTTCTTTGATCAAATTGTGTTTTGAAATTGAAGGAATTTTACTAATTCTCTTAAATTTTTTATTGCTAGTCAGATTGACTTAAGTGAAAACTTGTATCATTTAATTTTAACTTTCTTTTCTGTCTACACACATTGCTGCTAACTACAATGCCTATCTTCAGTCTCAAGAGACTGATGCTGAACTCAGGGATTCACAGGCATAATATGTCACTCACTACACATAAAAACATGCAGATGAACACTTATATACTTAAACACGTAAATAAAATATTATTGTAAAGAAACAGCCCTACAAGTCCTCAGAGGTTTTCCCTATGTAATACATAGCTTGGAAGAGGGAAAACAAATCCATATGGTGGATAGACCATTCTTCCCATTAAGGAAAAAAAGAGAACAAATTAAGAGGAACATTCATTCATGATTGAAATTATTTGGCTTATAGGAAGTAAGGCAATATTTCTGAGAAAAATATTACTAATATATTCCTTGTGTTGCAATAAAAGGTACACACAGTAGTATTTATACTACCTCTACAAAATGAAACAAATGAGAACAAGAAAATAATCATCTGTATATTGAGAACTACCACGCTGAGCACTGGGCAGCCTCTTAGATACAAACATATTTCATTTGTCAACACACCCATGATCACTGTGTGACACAAAATGCCAAAGAGAGATGCCAGAATACTGCAATCTGCATCTCCTCACAAACACATCAATGTTATGGTCAGAGAAAGCCACATATTCCCTCCATCATGTGTGCCTCTACGAAGTTGAAATATTTACTATTAGAATTCAAGATAGTAAGTGTATTCTAATTCTATTTTCCTATAAATTCTACTTTTACATATATTATTCAGTGATGTCAGCATCCATGTATTTGCAGATCCGCATTCACAAAGATGTTTCTGGAAACCTGACCATTCCCGAAATGCAATTTATGTAGCACCTGAGACCTTCCTTCCCCACAAATATAAAAGGGCATGAGTTCATCCAATGTAGAAATTAGCCATCAAATTGTTATTTGAGAACCATCTGTTGCAGGATATTTCATATCCAATCACATTGAGGCAGTGAGAGGTCTGTGATTAGAAAGGAAAGAGGGGGCAGAGTGAGGGTTGGAAGGTCAGAGAGCAGACGCCTGAGCACAGGAGGGGAGAGAGTCTCATATCAAGATGGGATCAGATGTTAGATTATCTTAAGGTTAGAAATTGGGATAAGACTTTTGTCATTGCAAATTGGCATTTTGTAATTGTGTTTTTAATATTGATAAACCTATTGGCAAACTATCTAAGGTTAAAAGTCATGCTTTACCAGGTAATTGGAATGAGTGGGTGCTAGGTGGGAACGCAGAACTCCAGCAGGAGAGTCAACAGAACCACTGCCAAGTGAAATGGCCCAGTGGAGGCCAGCAGATCAAAGGAATTGGCAGCCTTGGTAGAAGCTCAAGAGCTGTGGCTTGAGCCATTAAGGTCTTGGAGGACAGTTGGTGGGCAATAATTTTTAATAATTACCACTACAACCATCTACAATACATTCTCTATCAGAAATGCAGGTCTTCAGTCCTTGGAAATTTATGTCCTCACAGTATAAAATCCAGTGAAAATGCAATAGCACAAGGCTGTGCTTGTTCCATTTAAAGTGAAAGATCTAAAGGCTTAATTTTGATCATTGGAGAAGAACAAAGATAAATGACAGAAACCAAACACTTTCAATAACATTACCAGAGGTAGAGAACTAAAGTCTCAAATGGTTTAAATATTAAGAGGAATTTCTAAGAAATATAGACAGGATACTGACCTGAGGAGCACTTAGAAGAGGAGCATTCATTCTCCTTGTTACTCTTCTCTGAAAAATTAAAATATAACATAAATACAACTCTGTTATGAACAGCTAACTATATAAAAAGACACAAAAGTGAAAATGATACTAGAAAACTTGTCAACATTCCTACAGAAAGATGAATATAGAATGATATATTTCATATGGCAAGGAAAATGACTACAATCTGAGGCCTTTTTCTAACCTCAGCAGTCACCAGGCACAAACAGAGCACATACACACTTGCTGTAAAACACTACTACTCAGAGTTATTACTGGAAACTTTTCAAGGACTAGAGTCAGAGGTAAACAGCTAGTGGGGACTAAGATGGATGCTGAGTATAAAATGGAAGTTCATTAGTCGTTACACTAGAATACAATATCTGACCCTTTGAATGACATTTCACTTCATTCTACCTTGCAGATACATTACATCTATTTTCCATGTGTGTCATGTTGTCTTGATGTATAGACACAGATTCAATCTGCCAAATATCATGTTTTTATTCAAACTGATAAATTATCATCAGGTCGAGTTACAGACACTTCCATCATCATCTAAGAAGGTTTTACATTATTCCTGAGGTAAAATGTATCTTTCCAATTACTCTTCCTTTCAGTGTGGAATTCTTTTCTAAATTGCATGCATACTTTTCTGTGGGAATATTGACCACTGAAATCCATGTGAATGCATTTATAAGGAGAATATTACAATTCATGACACACCTGTCTTTAAATGGAAAGTCCATGTGCTATATGTTCTAAACCAGTGGTTCTAGGCCTTTGTAATGCTGAAACATTTTAATACAGTACAAGGAACTCATGAATTAATGTATGTACATGTGACCCCCCTCCAGGGGTCATAACCCAAGGTTGAGAACTGTTCTAGGCGATGCCAAGGCAGAATAATCAAGAAGCGGGTGTGGCAGAAATTCTCTGATGGCTGCTACTCATAAGAGGATATGCATAGAGATAAAGTGAATCATTTTAGGATACATTCTTGGGATGATTCACTCATGCCATATCCATCAAAATCCCACCACTGGCCGGGCGGTTGTGGTGCACACCTGTAATCCTAGCACTTGGGAGGCAGAGGCAGGCGGATTTCTGAGTTCGAGGCCAGCCTGGTCTACAAAGTGAGTTCCAGGACAGCCAGGACTACACAGAGAAACCCTGTCTCAAAACAAAACAAAACAAAACAAAACAAAAAAAAATCCCACCACTGTTGAAAACATCTTCCTAAGCATGCCTATATCTGTTTTGGTATTGTTCCAGACAGTTCTGAGGTTCCCAATTATTAATAAATAATGCCTCAAGTGACACCCCTCAGTTCCTGATACTATGGATTTCCCCTATGATGAAAACCCTTGAAATTCCACATGAAAGCAAAAATGTGTATATTCATACTCAGGCATACAAACATATATGAAAACACACACACACACACACACACACACATACATATGTATATATGTATGTGTCTCAAAAATAAGAACTCACTCTGAATGTTGAAACAGTATTACAGAAACTTTGTAATTTTATGAGGTCCCATTTGTCGATTCTTGATCTTAGTGCATACGCTATTGGTGTTCTGTTCAGGAACTTTTCCCCTGTGCCCAAGTCCTCCAGGGTCTTCCCAAGTTTCTTTTCTAATAGTTTCAGTGTGTCTGGTTTTATGTGGAGGTCCTTGATCCACTTGGAGTTGATCTTAGAGCAAAGAGATAAGAGTGGGTCAATTCGCATTCTTCTGCATGTTGACCTCCAGTTGAACCAGCACCATTTGTTGAAAAGGCTATCTTTATTCCATCGGATGGTTGTGGCTCCTTTATCAAAGATCAAGTGACCATAAGTCTGTGGGTTAATTTCTGGGTCTTCAATCCTGTTCCATTGATCTGTTTGCCTGTTGCTATACCAATACCATGCAGTTTTTAACACAATTGCTCTGTAGTACTGCTTGAGGTCAGGGATATTGATTCCCCCAGAAGTCCTTTTATTGTTGAGAATAGTAAAACGGCAACCAACAAAGTGGGAAAAGATCTTCACCAACCCCACATCCGACAGAGGGCTAATATCCAATATATACAAAGAACTCAAGAAGTTAGACCGCAAAGAAACAAATAACCCTATTAAAAAATGGGGCACAGAGCTAAACAAAGAATTTTCACCAGAAGAAATTCAGATGGCCGAGAAACACCTTAAGAGATGTTCAACATCATTAGTCATCAGGGAAATGCAAATCAAAACAACCCTGAGATACCACCTCACACCAGTCAGAATGGCTAAGATTAAAAACTCAAGAGACAACAAGTGCTGGCGAGGATGTGGAGAAAGAGGAACACTCCTCCACTGTTGGTGGGATTGCAAAATGGTAAAACCACTCTGGAAATCAGTTTGGCGGATCCTCAGAAAATTGGGCATGGCACTCCCAGAGGACCCTGGCATACCACTCCTGGGCATATACCCAGAGGATTCCTCTGCATGCAATAAAGACACATGCTCCACTATGTTTATAGCAGCCTTGTTTATAATAGCCAGAAATTGGAAGGAGCCCAAATATCCCTCAAAGGAGGAATGGATACAGAAAATGTGGTATATTTATACAATGGAATACTACTCAGCAATTAAAAATAATGAATTCATGCAATTTGTAGGTAAATGGTTAGACCTGGAAAATATCATCCTGAGTGAGCTAACCCAATCACAAAAGAATGCACATGAAATGCAATCACTGATAAGTGGATATTAATGAGCCCAGAAGCACTAAATACTCAAGACACAAATAGCAAGCCAAATGATTCCCAAGAAGAAGAAAGGAGAGGACCCTGGGCATGTAAAGATTGCATCCAGTTTAGTAAAGAAACCGAGGGGGGAGGGGGAATGATTGGGGAATAGTTGGGGGGGAGAAGAACTATGGGAACTATGGTGGGTGGGAACTGGGAAAGGGGAAAGCCTTTGAAATGTACACATAGAATATAGAAAATAAAAATAACTAAAAAAAAAAGAAAAAAAGAAAAAAAAGAAACAGTATTACACACAATGTTTTCAATGATAGTAGCACATATATAAACCTTTTTATGTATTATATTGACCCTATGTTTCTATCATATCAAATACTTCTTCAGACATTTAACAGCCACTTGGATGGTCTCTTTCTATGCCACTGCCCAGATAGTTTAGTCTGATAATGGGAAATAGCAGATGGATGGCATGCTGTGGGAAGTCATACAAAATTAATGAGAATTGAAAAGGAAAATGATTTTATTTTTCTTTATTTTTATTTTTAATTTTTTTCTAGAAACTAGTGAATATCAAAACTAGGCCAGGGAATGTGCTAACACAGTATCTCCACTAACAATGTCTAAGGACTGGACGGACTCAGCAATGAAATCTCCAATTCTTTTAGAAAAACCTGTAATAATCTTAGAGGATATTGCAGAATACTGAAAGAAAAGAGATGTTAGAAAATCACCACACAAGCTGACTTTACTTTGACTTAAAACAAAACCAACCAACCAACCAACCAAAAACCAACATTGATCTACTTGCCTGTCACTGTAGCAATACCATGCAGTTTGGTTTTTTTGGTTTTTTGGTTGGTTGGTTGTTTTTTTTTTTTTTTTTTTTTTTTTTTTTTTTTTTACAATTGCTCTATAGTACAGCTTGAGGTCAGGGATGGTGATTCTGCCAGTTCATTTACTGCTGAGAATAGTTTTCACTAACCTGGGTTTTTTGTTATTCCAGATGAATTTGCAAATTGCTCTTTCTAGCTCTATGAAGAATCGAGTTGAAATTTTGCATTGAATCTGTTGATTGCTTTTGGCAAGATGGCCATTTTTACTGTATTAATCCTGCCAATCCATGAGCATGGGAGATCTTTCCATCTTCTGACATCTTTGATTTCTTTCTTCAGAGATTTGAAGTTCTTGTCATACATATCTTTCACTTTTTTAGTTTTAGAGTCACGCCAAGGTATTTTATATTATTTGTTACTATTGTGAACGGAGTTGTCTCTCTAATTTCTTTCTCAGCCTGTTTATCCTTTGAGTAGAGGCAGACCACTGATTTTTTTGAGTTAATTTTATATCCAGCCACTTTGCTGAAGTTGTTTATCAGGTTTAGGAGTTCTCTGGTGGAATTTTAGGGGTCACTTAAGTATACTATCACATCATCTGCAAATAATGATATTTTGACTTCTTCCTTTCCAATTTGTATCCCTTTGACTTCGTTTTGTTGTCTAATTGCTCTGGCTAGGACTTCAAATAGTATATTGAATAGATATGGAGAGAGTGGACAGTCTTGTCTAGTCCCTGATTTCAGTGGGATTGCTTCAAGTTTCTCTTCAGTCAAGTAGATCAATGGAATAGAATTGAAGACCCAGAAATAAACCCACATACCTATGGTCACTTGATCTTTTATAACAGTTCTAAAACCATTCAGTGGAAAAAAGATAGCATTTTCAATAAATAGTACTGGTTCAACTATTGGTTAGCATGTAGAAGAATGCAAATAGATCCATTCTTATCACCCTGTACAAAGCTCAAGTCCAAGTGGATCAAGGACCTCCACATAAAACCAGATACACTAAAACTAATAGAAAAGAAAGTGGGCAATACCTTGGAACACATGGACAGCATAGGTGAAAAGTTCCTGAACAGAACACATATAACTTACGCTCTAAGATAAAGAATTGACAAATGAGACCTCATAAAATTGCAAAGCTTCTGTAAGGCAAGGGACGCTGTCAATAGGACAAAATAGCAACCAAAAGACTGGGAAAAGATCTTTACCACTACTACATCCAATAGAGGACTAATATCCAATATATATAAAGAACTCAAGATGTTAGACTCCAGAGAACCAAATTACCCCATTAAAAATGGGGTATGGAGCTAAACAAAGAATCGTCAACTCAGGAATACCAAATGGCTGAGAAGCACCTAAAGAAATGTTCAGCATCCTTAGTCATCAGGGAAATGCAAATCAAAATGACCTCAAGATCCCACCTCATACAGTCAGAATGGCTAAGATCAAAAACTCAGGTGACAGCAGATGCTGGTGAGGTTGTGGAGAAAGTGGAACACTCCTCCGTTGCTGGTGGGATTGCAAGCTGGTAAAATTACTCTGTAAATTAATTTGGCAGTATACCAGAAAATTGGACATAGTAGTACCAGAGGACCGAGCTATACCACTCCTGGGCATATACCCAGAAGATGCTCCAACATGTAATAAGAACATATGCTCCACTATGTTCATAGCAGCCTATAATAGCCAGAAGCTGGAAACAACCCAGATGTCCCTCAACAGAGGAATGGATACAGAAGATGTGGTACATTTACACAATGGAATACTACTCAGCTATTAAAAACAATGTTTCACAAAATTCCTAGGCAAGTGGATGGAACTAGAAAATATCCTGAGTGAGGTAACCCAATCACAAAAGAACACACATGGCATGCACTCACTGATAAGTGAATATTAGCCCAGAAGGTTGGAATACCCAAGATACAATCCACAGACCAAACAAAGCTCAAGAAGGAAGACTGCAGTATGGATACTTTGGTCCTTCTTAGAAAGGGGAACAAAATACCCAGGGGAGGAGATACAGAGACAAAGTCTGGAGCAGCGACTGAAGGAAAGACCATCCAGAGACTACCAGATCTGGGGTTCCATCCTATAAACTGTCACCAAACCCAGATACTATTGTGGGTGCCAACAAGCGCTTGCTAACAGGAGCCTGATATAGCTGTCTCCTGAGAGGCTCTGCCAGTACCTGACAAATACAGAGGTAGACACTCTCAGGCAACCCCTGAACTGAGCACACGGTCCCCAATGGAGGTGTTAGACTTAAAGAACAGTGAGACAGAATTCATGGAGCACCAATGACACTTTCTTAAAGTGTCAGGTGTCAGCTCAGGAAAGACAATCACACAGAAGTGAGGTAACAGAGACACATTAAAAAGTTTGGCAGCTTCAAGTTTCTCTTCATTTAGTTTGATGTTCGCTATTGGTCTGCTGTATATTGATTTTATTATTTTTAGGAATGGGCCTTGGATTACTGAGCATCCCAAGGCTTTTAACATGAAGGGGTGTTGCATTTTGTTAAATGCTTTTTCAGCATTTAATGAGATGATATCATTTTTTTCTTTGAGTTTGTTTAGCAAACAGTGAAGGAGTTTAATCCTTCAGATATGGAACCATTTAGGATTTAAAAGGATCCAGTAAGGAACTGTTCAACCACGCTCAGACATATATATTTATTTAAATATGTAAACTTAGTTAGATTTAAAAAAAATGAAAGTAGTAGGATTGACTTCGTTTCTGCAAATGCTTTTTGCATTATCTGTACAAAAACTATTAACTAAAATAGGAGAGGGTCCAGGGTTATAGGGTCTCATTGGTGCCCTATTGATATCAGGCTCCCTGATGCTGCCTACCCCACCCCCCGCACCCGACACACATATTAGTTAAACCCTGAACATTCACTGTTCCAATCACAGATGGGAAATTCTTTCCCTTGTTTAGTGCATTTTTCTCCACATTTGTCCAATAACAACATACATTTTTCTTTTACAAGAAACATAATAAAGTGACAGATGCTGATGAATGATATCTGACATTCAAGCATATGTTACAGCTGGTATGTGAACAATACTCATCATAGTTGGCCCATATGTTGTGGTTTATTCTGAAATCAACCTTCTGTCTGGAATCTCCATGTTACACATCTTTAATAATATCCAACATTTTCAATTAATGTGATGAAGAATCTCATTTCCAATAGTCAGTGTCCACACTCAAGGTTCTCTAGTAATTTATCTTTCAGGAAAAGCAACATACAAAACTGAGGAACACAGTCAGTAGGGATCTAACTTCCTGCATTCACCATGCAAGTCAGTGTTCTTCAACAATGATGCAAGCAAAGAATGCACATATGTTTCAACTATATGTTTTGTATGAAATAACTTCTTCCTGTACATTCCTGAATTGATAAATAAATACTCACTGATCAGCATGTACTTAACAGTAAAAGCAAATCAAAACAAATTAAAGAAATGACATGACACAAGGGTAGCATGTTATCTTTCAAACATAGGAACACTTGACAAGGTTTCTGATTTGTAAAGATTCAACGAAATTTGTTTATGAACAAGGTAAACCTGGCTACATGTGGAATTTTGAGAAAGCACAGAGCATTCAAGACCTTCAAAATACTAAACCAAGATTTCAATATTAAAATTATTTCAGTTGGAACCATTAAGAAACAACAGGAGAAAGCAATGGTAAGATAAGACAGATTCATATTCTCTAGAGATACTAAACATGCCTTATCAAGGTCCTGCTGTCATTATATCAGGAAATGGGGAAACTGACCACAGAAGGAAAAGAATATAAAGGAACTACTGAAGCCTTCAAAGTTAAAAGACCAAAAAAGAAACCCTGAGGCAATAATGCTTAAATGAAGGTAATAAAATTTAGATATTATTGATATGTATGCCAAAAAAAATGAAACTAATGGGATAAGGATATCATCATACACATGCAGTCAAATAAATCATATTTTCTGTTAGTATTATTACACAGAAAGTCAGTAATGTGTGTAATAGGCTAATCATGAGATGATTCACAGTAGAATATTCCAAAACCATTTCTATATAAACAGAATGGGCAAACCCAATTTCACATCCCATTTGCTTATAAATAATTTTAAAAGTTTATAATGTTCTTATTTTAGCTTACAGATAATAGTGTTTTGCACCATGTATGTATGAGCTCTGTGTTTGTACATGGTGGCTGGTGAGGTCCAAAGAAGGCATCAAATCTCTTGGAATGGAATGCATAAATTGTGTCTGGACGTTATGGGGAGACTGAGAACTAAACCCATGACTCTTTAAGATGAACAAGTGCTATTCACCACTGTGACATCTCTTCAGTATTCCTCCCATCTCATTTCCACTGTAACTTGACCTCCTCACTGATCCTACCCCAATTCCTCCAAAATATACATGATCCCTTTGCTACAGTCTTTCTCTCCACCTTATAGGAATCTTTGTTCTGCTTCACAGAGGAGCAGGTTTGGCTAATCAGAGCAACATTCTTCAGAACTCATCTGGATTTCTAACATATTACAGTGCCAGTAGACAAAGAGGATTCTACAAAATGATTCTCCAACTGTGCTGTAGTGTATGGATATTGAAAATGCTCCGCAAGGATCTTAGAGGCAGAAGATAACACACAGACCATGGAGGGGTGATACTGATTTGCTTGCTTCACATGGCTTATATCACTACATCACCTGAGATGTCCCCACTGCTCACACCACTGTTTCTAGTGTGCTCACATCACTGCTGTATCTAATGTGGTTACCCTTTCCTTAGGGAGAAAATAAGAGATCTGCAGAGAACTTGCAGAATATAACACTGGTCCCACTTCCAGAGAACACCAAAACAATAGGAAGGGAAGCATTGTGATAGGATTATGTTGATAACCAGGATTTCCTTCATTTCTGGGAGTCTTAAAACAGTACAGAGAACATACATATATATCATATCATATCATATCATATCATATCATATCATATCTATCTATCTAACTATCTATCTATGTAAATAATAGACACACACACACACACACACACACACACACACACAAAGCAGGTAAATACAAAGGATGTATCAGGCATTCTATAAGAAAAGCCTTCTTACCTACAAAAAATAGATTGCTATAATTCTCCAACATCACATCTATGTACAATGTCCTCTGAGCACAGTTTAAACATTCTGATTCTCCCTGTGAGCATTCAACAGGGAGAATGCTCCCTGTGTGCCTTTTAAAGTACAGTTGGAGCTGAAGAGAAGGTTCAGTGGTTCAATGCACTGTCTACTCTTCTAGTGGTCCTTGATTTCAATTCCCAGCAACTACATGGTGGATCATAATCATGCACAATGTGATCTGATGCACTCTTCTGGCAGTTACATGTGCAGGTGTACACACAGAGAGAATAATCATATGCATAAAGTAAATAAATATTTTTTAAATGTAAAAGTACAAACAGAACTTAAAGAGATATTTCGAACATGATATAGAAATTAATGAAATCGACTCAAAGATACAATGGTTCAATATAACAGACATGTCTCTCTGCAGAGATTAAAGTACTGACAAAGCAATGTTCATCTGCTCGAAACTAAAAGAGTGACTCTGTATTAGAACTAGAGCTAAAAAGGGGACATTGCAATGTATGACAATGACATCAGTGTTACTATATGCAGCGCTGAGGAAGGTCATACACAAGTGAATCAAAATTGAAGAGTTCCTAGAAATTAAGTGAATAAATCAACCTCCTACATTATAAAACTAGAACTCTCATCAAGCAAGTGCACAGACTGAACCAGGAGGGTTTCCTCTAATAGTGTCTGAGGACTGGCCACATTAGAATGAAATTCTCCTTTCCTTAAACAAAGCTTATACTAAACACAAGAGTAGAATATTGCCATAAATACAAAGAAGAGGAACATTAGAAAATCATCATACAAAGCTGGTGTTAACTGGACACACAAAACAGATGAGCCCAAACAAACATATATAGAGAAAAATCACAAACCAATTGCCATGATTTACAGACACAGAGATTGTTCTAAATTACACTGAAATAGAAGGAAAGTTGAGTTCTCACCAAAAATGCAAGACTGTTTCAATACTTACAAACTAATCAATGTGAGGCACCAAATAAGCAGATGTAATGAGAGAAGAAAAGGGACTGTTTCAATGGATACATGAAAGCCCTATGCTAAACTATGGCATTTGCACGATAAAAAAGCTCTCAGGAATGTGAGGACAGAAGGAACATATCTCAGAATAATAAAAACAAAAAGACACATAGCTAAAGCAAACATTATAAACATTAAAGGAAACTGTATGTAATCTACCCTAACCAGGACTAACTCAACACAGTGCATCAATTAGCACACAATTCAAGGACTGAAAAACCTATAAACCGGACAATATAGGATAGTCAAAAAGCAAGTGCAACTTCTTGAGGAAAAAAAACATATAATTCAGATCACACAATTCACACTTTCTACAAATACCTAGTATACCCTGTTCATTGCATTCATAGTCTCAAAAAACTACTATGCAGACCTGGGCAGGGGGGAGAGATATCAAAGACCATATTCAGATTTGGATCCTGTATGGTACGATCACAATCTGCCTGGCAAAGCCTACTCAATGATGTAATAGTGGTATCACAGATTATTTGTAACAGAAGGTTTTCTGGTGCAATCTGAGGCCAGCTGCACAGAACAAAAAAGTGTAGCTTATACTGGAAGCCAGGTCAAGAGTCAATATTATCATACGCCTTAAAAGGGAATCGACTCGCCGGGCGGTGGTGGCGCACGCCTTTAATCCCAGCACTTGGGAGGCGGAGGCAGGCGGATTTCTGAGTTCGAGGCCAGCCTGGTCTACCAAGTGAGTTGCAGGACAGCCGGAGCACACAGAGAAACCCTGTCTCGAAAAACAAAAAAACAAAAAAACAAAAAACAAAAAAAAAAAAAAAAGGGAATCGACTCTTAACCTTTGGAACATGTTCAAATGTTTCCATTCACAACCATAGTCTGCTACCGCTTTCAGTCTGGGTCAAAGACACTTTATTTAATGAGGTCAGAGCCTCAAAACTAACCAGCTGTTCAGTCTATAACCAGAAATCTATATTACCACACATAATATTATTCTCAGTAAAATTTTCTAGAATCATTAATTAAAGAGAAACTGGAAAATCCAATTTCATATCCACTTTCTACTGTCACTTTAACCCCACCACTAGGTGAATTCTTCTAACATACCTGGCTCCTTGGCTATAGTCTCCTTTATCTTCACTATCAGGGCTCTTAGTTCTGATTCACGGGTGAGCAGATCTGGCTGGGCAGTGGGAGACCTGCATATGGAAAGGAGATACTTCTGAAAGTACCTGAAACTTTTCATGAAACAAAAATGTAAGAATCTCACACCTGTCAAAACAATAAACACAAAGGAAAGAGAAAAATATGATGATAAATGTTTCTGCAAGCAACTTATATAATAAAACTTATATAATAAAAACTTGAATTCTTTGAAGAAATTGAAGACAATATTAAGAGATAGAAAGATCTCCTGTGCTTATGGAGCAAGAGGATTAAGATACTGAAAAAAAGCCATCCTACCAAAAGCAATCTTCAGATTCAAGGCATTCCTCATCCAAATTCCAACACAAGTCTTCATGGACTTTAAATGGGCAACTGCCCTTTCATATGCATAAACAAAAAATGTACAATAGCTAAAACAATCCTGAACAATAAAAGAACGTCTAAGCTGGGCAGTGGTAGCGCATGCCTGTAATCCCAGCACTTGGGAGGCAGAGGCAGGCAGATTTCTGAGTTCGAGGGCAACCTGGTCTACAGAGTGAGTTCTAGGACAGCCAGGGCTACACAGAGAAACCCTGTCTCGAAAAATCAAAAGAAAGAAAAAGAAAAAACAAAACAAAACAAAACAAAAAAGAACATCGAGAGTTCTCACAACATTTCCAATTTCAAGTTTTCTACAAAACTACAGAATAAAATCCTCAAAAACACCAATGCCTCTGAGGCTTTCACTATGGCCCATTACAAAGCCACCAACTTTTTTTTAAAAACAGAAAGAAGACTACCAATTGCTAAGACCTAATGAAGTTTTTAAAGGATATGCTGTCAAGAGGGTTGGAAATAAATATGGTAGGTAAGAGGAAAAGCAAAATCCATCAACTTACAGAGTATATTAACAAATGGTCAAATGGTATATTTCCAAAAAAACTATATGATCAACATGAATGCATTTCACGAAAGTTTCCAAATGTATTAATCAATCAATGACATGACTGTAGGAACCAGATAGATGGTGATGGTGATACAGATGAGTTTCAATATCTGCCATTTAGAAAGATAATCATGAACAGCACTGAAAACCAGTAATGAGTAGCACACCTCCAGAAAACCATCCACACAACAGAAGTAGAACAATCTTCTCAAATTAAGGCAGAAGTTTCAAGTGTGGCCATGTCAGAACAAGTCAGCAAGGCCAGGTGGTGCAAGCCTTTTTACCCCAGCACTGGAAAGGCTAGAACAGCAGATTTCTCAGTTCATGGGTAGCCTTATTTACACAGTTACAGAACTGCCAGGACTACCTAGACAAAGTGTCTCATAAAAAAAATTAAATAAATAAATAAATAAATAAATAAAAATAACAACAAAGAAAAGTTATTCAAACCTAGCAAATAGGGCAGATTAAAAAAATGTCTTCTCCACCTCTGTCAAGAGACTTGAGGGGAGGTCTGGTGGGATGGGGATGAGGGTTGGGGATGTCCTCTTGGAGATGGAGGAGAAGAATGGTGACAAGACTGTGAAAAAACATTAAAGAATAATAATGATAAAAATAATTGAAAAAAATTCTTCTCTGAAAAAAAGGAATGCTGACATCAGTAGAAGACACAAGAACACATAAAATTCATGAATACTGAGTCACTGCTAGCATGTTCTCAGTCAAATGTGAAGAAACATAAGAGGGTGTTTCTAAGATTGCACAAACCAAAATCCTACTGATTTTTGTTTTTGTTTTTCGAGACAGGATTTCTCTGTATAGCCCTGGCTGTCCTGGAACGCACTCTGTAGACCAGGCTGGCCTTGAACTCAGAAATCCGCCTGCCTCTGCCTCCCAAGTGCTGGGATTACAGGCATGTGCCACCACTGCCCGGCTTTGACATTTTTAAATATAGAAAAAGTATTTCAAAAATTTATAAAATGAGAAACCACAAAGATTTTTAAAATATATGAGAGAAGGATCAAATTCAAGGGTGATTTCAAATAATTAAAATTATAGCAATGCAAATCTTGCACAGTTGACAAGACAGACAACAGCAGATATCAGTGGGAAGGTAATATGGACAGAGTTTAATACTATGCAAAGTTACTAGACAAATCTTATCAAAATCCTCCTGGCATTATTTTAGGAAACTGAGAAATTAACTATAAAAGATAAGACAACTTAAAGGACTACAAAATGCTCCAAAACTCTGTAAGCAGAAAAAACTAAGAGGCATCAATTGTTCTGAATAAACAATATATTAAAATTATAACAATGAAAATAGTTAATATTGGTAAGAAGATATGATCAGTGATGTGAACGGGAAGGGGACAGCATCCCTCACACACAAACCAATTAAATTACATTTGCCTCTGTGTATTAATTCTTACATGAGAGTCTTCTACACTGGGAATATTCTGATATTATTCTCACTGAAATTATCTAGAAACATTTGGAATGAAATAGAATCTGTCCAAACCAATCTCATGTCCTCTTTTTACTGGGACTTGAGCCCGTCCCCATCCCTTCCTCAATCCCTCTGACATACCTGGATCCTTTGCTACAGTTTCCTCTCTTCACCATCCAGGGCTCTCAGATTCACAGTGAGCTGAACTACCTGAGGAGTGTGACACCTGCATATGGGAAAGAGTCTTCAGAAAGCACCCAGAACTTTTCATGGAATAAAAATAAATGATGCCTCACAAAGGACAAACGTGAAGGAGAGAGGAAATATCACAAATAAAAATGTCTCTTTTTAAGCATGTAGGCTCAAACACATGCATTGTCACCTTGAACCCTGAGAAGGAGCTAGGGAGACTTCATAAAAACTACTGTTACCTACAGAAACCAGACTGCTGCTGCATTTATTCAAAAGGAGGTCTCTGCAAAAAGCCCTGTCAGCAGGGTCTAGGCATTCCCTCTCCTCCTACAAGAAGTCCACAGTCACAGCACTGAATGATAACAAACCCTAAAATATAAAACAATTTGGCCACATGTGAAGGGCAGAGTGCTTTCGTTCAACCAAGGAGACAATCTTCTGATACAGCTAAGTGATCATAAGTATTCAAAACTTTATTTTAATCTATATTGCGTTTTTCTAATTATACAAATAGTGTGGTCTGATACATTCACATGCAATACTGGCCTTGCTTGGACCTAAGGAGTAACATAAGAACTCAGCATATGAAGACATATTTCTGAATGTTTTACTTACATCCTAAACTGCAGACAACTCAAATGAAAAATTCATGGCCACTAAAAAGTCTGCTTAGTAAATATTAGTGTTTGCACCCATAACAGTAGCGCTCGATAAAGTATAATTTTTGGTTCAATAAATCTGCACTGGTTCCTCACATAATATTATATACAAAGTTCCCTGGGGATGCCTATTAACCAGGGCCAAAGGAATTCTTTTGAATAAGCAATTAGTAAAGCAGGGCAGTGAGAAAGGAAGAATGAACTTACTTTCCACTGTCTTTGTAATTGCCACTTGAGGAAACAGGAGATTGTGCAACTGCTCTTTTACCAGGTTTTTTTTTTTTTCATTTTTTCATTGCTTACTTTATTTATTTACATTTCAAATGTTCTCTCCCTTCCCAGTTTTCCCTCCACAAACCCCCTATGCCCTCCCCCTGCCTCTATGAGGGTGCCCCACCACCTGCCCACCTACTCATGCCTCAGCCATTGAGCCTCAGGGGACCAAAGGGCTCCCCTCCCAGTGTTGTCCCATAAGGCAATCCTGGAGCCATGGGTTGGTTGGTGGTTTAGTCCCGGGGAGCTTTGGAATGTGGGGGAGGTCTGGTTTACCAGTTATTTTATGACTGAATATTCTGGTAACTGTAGGATAAATGAAAAAAAATCACCATCAATCCCAGTTGACATGACCTCAAAGTTCCCGACAATGGTAAGATATCCACAACAGAATTGTGAGAGCGACGTCCTAAGAGCAGCTGCGGAAAACACACCCCTGCTCGGCTCCCGCCTGTTTCCCAGCCCCGCAGCTGCTCTGACCTGGGAGGTTCCAGGGTCGCCGGGCTGCGATTCCTCCGCTGCGCCGCTGACTGCTGACTCTCCCAGGCCCGCTGCCAGGAACTGCGTCTGAGGAGAGTTTTTCCGGAGTCCAGAGAGAACTAGGACGCGGAAACCGGAAGATAGCAAGACGATTGGTGGACGTCCCTGTCACTTAGGCCTAGCTGCTCTCCTAGACCCGCCCACCAAACCGTGCTTAGGTCACGTGGTTCCTCTAAACATTTTACCAGCAAGTGCTTTCTCCACCTTAATTACTGCTTTTTTCCAGTTCGGTCATTATCCAGCTCTTGCAGGTATCCCTGCCCCAGCAATTTAGTTCCCTTCCTCTCAGTCTTAGGCAACCTAGACACTGCTCCAGCTGTTAGTCTGCCCTGCACCTGTTCTACACAACCTCCCTATGAGCTTGCTGACAGCCTAGATAAGAACTGGTTCTGGTAGGACACTGCACCCCGATATCTGATAGGGAATTCTGAAACCCTCAAATAATAGATAGGCAGCCTGACTTCTTAGCTTGTAATACAAGGCTCCTGGGCTACAACCGCACAGCAAAATATAACCAGCACCCTAAATACCTTTTCTTATGTTGCCTTCCCAACACACAATACTAAAAATGAGTCAAAAGTTTGACTCCCTCCCAAAGCATGTGTCAAAACATACATGAAGTACAAGAGAGACCACTGAGATGAAAATGTGGATAAAAACAGATGGGACAGAGAATGATGAGAGGGTGCTCTGCAAGCTCTCTGGGGAGCTCCAGGGACAAAGTTCACTCTGTAGAAACAACAAGCAGTGGAACAGTTAAAAAAACATGAGTAAAGTTAAATTCCAAGAGATTTGTCATGGCCACAATAGCAAAGAAAATAGGTGATGGAAATACTTTGCATAAATATTTTCCTGTAAATAGTCTGACAACCATAACAAGAATTAAAACATCAGCACCAGCCTCAGTTAATGTAAGCAAAAATATAGTGATAGCACAACAGAATCTTGATAGCCAGGAAAAATATATCCCTTCTTGGAAAGGCTCCTGGATGCCTACCACACCTAAGTCCTGATTGAATGGGAAGCAACAGAGAACCAGCAAGTTATGGGGTCCTTTTGGGTCAATCAGCCTCAGATATTCTGAAGAAAATTCTGAAAACTGAAGGCTTTGAAAGTAAGAATTTGTCTGAATTAATGCAGATTGCTCAGAAGACTTTTAATAATAGGGGAAATAAAGAAGATAAACCTAGACACTTGCAAAAATTCTTATTGCAACTCAGAAACCTCAAGGAGGTTATACAAGGGGTATAGGTCCTTGAAGACCCCTAAATAATAAAGAGAAGACCAAAACAATTTGACTAGTCACAACCCTGCCCAAGGCTTCAGAAAGACCAGTGTGCCTACGATAAGGAAATGGGCCATTGCAAGGATAAATGACCCTAGAAACTAAAAGAGAAATAGGAGCCTAAGGCTGTCATGAAAGTCAGAATGAGGTTGTTAGGGCTCAAAGTCTTCTCCTGAGCCTAGGATAAATTTAACAGTGGGGTGACATCCTGTCAACTTTCTTATTGACACTGGGGCACATCATTTTGTCCTCTGGAAATCTCTGGGACCTATGAAAAAAATCAAACCACTTTCATCCAAGGTGCCATAGGCACTAAACATCACCTGTGAACTACCAAATGATGTGTGGACTTAGGTAATAAGACTGTCACTCACTAGTTCTTGGTGATTCTGGAATGCCCTTAAGCCTTATCGGTGAAGGACCTCCTGACAAAGATGGGAGCTCACATTTATTTCTCTCATAGGGCTACATATCTATTCAGGGAGATTCAACCTTGGTTTATGTCCTCTCACTAGATGAGAAATACCATCTAATACCAGAAGATCAAGGAACAAGTCTCCCATCAGTGTTCCAAACCCAGGTATGGGTTGAAAAATAACCTCCAGGTCAGGCCTCTCACTTGCCTCCCGTTGTGGTAGGTCTGAAAGCTACTGGTAGCCCTATAAGGGTGAAGCACTGTCCCTTGTAACTTGAGGCCCTCCAGGGCATCAAGCCACACATCAATCACCTTCACAAACCATGGTATACTGATTCCCTGCCAATCTCCCTGTAACACACCTCTGTTGCAGGTTAAAAAGCCCGAAGAACGAGATTACAGACAGGTGGAAAAACTAAGAGAGGCAAACGAAAGGGTAGAAGATAGCCACCCAACAGTCCCAAGCCCTTGAGTCCCCTACCACCAGAGAGACACATTTGTACAGTCTTGGGCTTGAAAGGTGCCTTCTTTATCTTTCCCCTACACAAGAACAGCCAGTGTTTGCCTTTGAATGGCAACCCAGAGAATGTATTCAGCAGACAGAAGACTTGGACAAGACTGCTCCAAGGATTTAAAAATCTCACCTATCATTTTTGATGAGGCCATCCACCAGGACCTATGTGGATACATGCAGACTATGCCACATAATTCTTTGCTCCAGTATGCAGATGATTTGCTTTTGACTAACACTGATGTTGACTCTTTCAGGAAAGCGACCAGGTCTCTTCTAGAAATATTGCAAGGACTTGGTATAGGGTCTCAGCCAAGAAAGCTCAGATTTGTATATCTGATGTGACCTACTTGGGTTTCCAGATTAAGGGGCAGGGGTCAATGAAATCATTCTCAAGCCTATAAAAGATTGTCTTAGGCATTCTGACACTTAAGACCAGGCACCTAGTATAGGAAGTCCTGGGGTTGGCTGGTTTTTGTAGACTCTGGATACCAGGTTTTGCTGAGATAGCTAAATCCATTTATGAGGCCACTAGGGGGCAAGGAAGAAACTTTCATATCGAGAAAAGAAAATGAGAAAGTTTTTCTTTTCTTTTTGTATTGGATATTATATTTACATTTCAAATGTTATCCCGTTTTCTGATTCCCCACCCAGAAAATACCTATCCCACTTCCTCCTCCTGCTTCTATGAGGGTGTGCCCCCACCCACCTAACCACTCCTGCCTCCCTGTCCTTGAATTCCCCTACACTGGGGCATCAGCCTTCACGGGACCAAGGACCTCTTCTCCCATTGATGCCCGACAAGGCCATTCTCTACTAATATGCAGCTGGAGCCATGGGCCCCTTCTTGTGTACTGCTTGGTTGGTGGTTCAAACCTGGGAGCTCTGGTTGGTTGATATTGTTGTTCTTCCTATGGGGTTGCAAACTCCTTCAGCTCCTCCAGTCCTTTCTCTAACTCCTCCATTGGGGACCCTGTGATCAGTTCAATGGGTGGCTGAGAGCATTCACCTCTGTATATGTAAGGCTCTGGCAGAGCCTCTCAGGAGACAGTTATATCAGGCTCCTGTCAGCATACACTTCTTGGTATCCACAATTGTGTCTGCATTTGGTCACTGTATATGGGATGGCTCACCAGAGAAAGCATTTCAAGAATTGAAATTGGCACTGTTATCTTCCCAGCTCTGTCTCTTCTGGTGTGTTTAAGACCTTTCATTTGCTTGCTGATGAAAGCTAAGGCATTGACAAAGAGATACTGATACAAACTTTCAGCCCCTGGTGATGACAAGTGGTCTACCAAATTCTGAAATTGAACCTAGTGACAGCAGAATGGCCAAACTACTTGAGGATTATAGTACCAGCTGCCTTGCTAACTAAAGATGCAGGCAAAATAACTTTGGGACAGACTCTGACCAAAACTACCCCTCATGCCATAGCACAAGTTCTCAAGAGCCCCCCTCACCAATAGATTTCAAATGCCCAGATAACTCACTATCAGTCTCTATGGTTTAACCATCCATGAGTGTCCTTTGTCCCTAGCACCTCACTGAACCCTGCTACCCTGCTACCTAATTTGGACTTGGGCCAGGCGGTGGTGGCACATGCCTTTAATCCCAGCACTTGGGAGGCAGAGACAGGCGGATTTCTGAGTTCGAGGCCAGCCTGGTCTACAGAGTGAGTTCCAGGACAGCCAGGGCTATACAGGGAAACCCCGTCTCGGAAAACAAACAAACAAACAAACAAAAAAAAAGGTGGACTTGGAAAACCCATTGATTCCTGAGTGCTTGAAAACAAGATAACATGTACATGGAACGTTGCCAGACCTGACCTACTAGCCCTAGCCCAATGTAGAACTCACCCTGTGCAATGATAGAAGCAGCTACATAGAAGATGGCTCCAGGTATGCAGAGATGATAGTGGTGGATTTGGACAAGATAATATGGGCATCTCCTTTGGACTTTGACTCAAAGAACAGAATTAATAGCCCTCATTGAGGAACATAAATTGGTCAAGGACAAAGTGGTTAATATCTACACTGATAGGCAATATGCATATGTTCACAGAGCAGTATATAGTGAAAGGAGATTATTGACTGCAGAAGAAAAGGCAATTAATAAACAGGAGATCTTAGACCTCCTAGCTTCTCTCTGGCTCCAAAAGTAACTGGTTGGTCACCATACATTGTCCTGGACTGTCCAGGGCTGATCCCTTAGGCCATCTATATCTGTAAAGCAGACCTGATATAGAAGGAGGCACCCAAAAAGCTTGTCCCTCACTTACCAGTGACCCTCCCAGACCTGGTCTTCCCTGAAAATCAAACCTACTCTGAAGAAGTTGAGCAGGCTAATCACCTCTTACCTAATACCCACACAAAGGATGGAAGGCAACATGCAACAGATGAAGGAAAATTATAACAAAAACTTTGGATAGAACTTTGGCTTGAGATCTACATATTAGCACACAGTGGGAATAAATAAGTTGAAAGAATTAATATGTACAAAGTTCTTTATTCTAGGGCTAACTAGAATAAAGTCAAGTAATTGCAGGACATTATTAGTAGATGTCATTCTTGTCAGATGACAAGTCCAACTCCCAAAACCTATGCTAGAAGAGAAAGGGAAACTTTACTAGGAGTCTACTGGGAAATAGACTTCACTGAGGTAAAACCAGGAAATTTGGTTACAAATATCTTTAAGTGTTTTAGTGTTTATAGATACCTTCTCAGGATGGACTGAGGCATTCCCAACCAAGAAGGAAACTGCTCAAAATATAAGTAAAAAACTCATTGAAGATGTAATTGATTTGGAATGCCTACAACCTTGGGATCTGGCAGTGGACCAACCTTTATCACTTAAGTTAGTCAAAGGTTAACAAAAAGCTTGGGGTTAAATTAGAAGCTTTACTGAACATACTACACCCAAAGTTCAGGTGAGGTAAAAAGGATGATTTGGACCTTTAAAGAGACTTTAATTAAATTAACCTCAAAACTGACAATGACTGGGTGTCTTTCCTTCCCTTCAGTCTCCTCACAGCAAGACTGGTAATACAGATGGAATAACTCGTTATGAGGCAATGTTTGGTAGGCCCTCTCCTATTCTCCCTCAAGCCACGGCATATTTGCTATCTGAGATTTCTAATCATGATATCCTTAAGTCAGTCCTGGCACTCTAGAAGATCCAGACTGGCCTTCATGCCTATCTATGTTTGATACTTACATGAACTAGGCTCACCAATGACTCCTCATTGTTCTGCCTGGAGATTTAGTTCTGGCTGAGAGACACTATAAAGAAACCCTGGCCTCTCACTGGAAGGGAACCTACACTGTGATCCTGATGATACCCACAATAGTCAAGGTCTATGGGATCCATACTTAGATCTACCTTTCCCATCTGAAGTCTGCTCCTCAGAAACATCAGGACTCAAGCCACCAATGGACAGTCTCACCCACAGGACCTGCTGAAGTTAAGGATAATAGATGAGAATGTCAAAATCCAAAACAAGCATGGACATCATAGCCACACTATGAGGGCCCTCTAAAAATACTTATTGCAGATTGACTATTAATCTTTGTTTTATACTTACAGTAATCCACTGATCAACCCTAGTACTGGTGAGACCTAATAACCATAACCCAAAAACTTGGCAATGGAAACTTTCTGATACAAAAACTGGTGTCATATAGCTAATCTATATCATTAGTCTCAGTTTCCAAAAATTGTTATAGACCTTTATAATTTATCACCAGAACTAGTTAAAAAAACCTCAAGATGTTCATATTTATCAACCTTTGCCTTATGCCTTCTTGGCTGGGCCACATATGCCTGAACATAAAGGTACTAGGTGCAGGGCTAACAGTGTAACAAAGAAGTGCTCTTAGGACAAAATCAACTTTATGCATGCCCAGCAGATACAGGGTCCACATGTACCCAGTCTCTCACTGATCATACCTGCCCTTCCTGTAGATGCAAAACCTGGTCCCTGGGATGAAAAATGGATCATCACCCTTATATTAATACAAGGCTCACTCTTATTTGAGATTTTAAGACTTGTAACCCCTTGGTTATAACTCTCAAATTTTGGGACTCTTTCCCTCCCTATGCTGACTGGGAGGTTGGATGTACTTGGGAATTAAGAGCTTGTGTGACAGGACCAGACCCTTAAATGTCTTTTACAATCCAGTGATTGACATAAACTGAGGTCCTATGCCCAATAGGACCTCTGGCATAAGTGCCAAAACCAAGTTCTGTGACGAATGTAAGTACTGCAATTTCCCAAAGACCTCCACAGCTGTTTTCTCATATCATGCCATCTTTTCAGACTGTGCTCCCTCCATTTGAGGTCCCTATGCTCCCTTTATTATATGGGTTCCCCTTAGTCAACACCATATAGTCACTTTTAAGTGTCATAATGCTTCTAGACCAAATAAGAGTAAAAATTGCTGGGTTTGTTTGTATTCCAGGGCCCCTTAGTATATAGGAATAGCTACTAATGACCCTAAGCCATTCTAGCTCCTCAAATTCATCTCCCCAAATCACACTGATTCTATCATCAGGAGACTTCCATCTTCCTTGGGGATATACAGGGAAATAGGACTTATTTTAAGTCTCAAAAATATCCATTGCTGATGTCACTTTATTCAGATAATGCCATGCACCTAGCAGTCATGTAATACACCTGTCCACTTCTTTTGCAATTGAAAAATAACCTTCAAGCAGCACCCAAAGGCACTTAGTCTGCATGTACCACAGGCCTTTGCCCTTGTCTTTCTGTGGTTCATTTCACAAATAAGCCAAAGCCTGAATTATGTACACTTTTTCATTATTGGTACAGAAAGGTTAGATCACATGGGCTTTTATCTTAGCCCTTGCACTTGAAGAGTTGCACACATTTTAATACCAATGTTTATTGGGATGGGTATTGCAGGATCAGCAACAATAGGGACCACTGCTCTACTTATATGGCAACAGAATTTTTAAATGTTAATTGAACAGGTAGATAAAGGTCTGGCTCAATTACATACAGCCACATCATTTTTAGAACAGCAAGTAGACTCCTTAGCTGAAGTGGTTCTATAAAACCATACAGCATTAAACTTGCTTTTCCTCAAGGATGGAGGATTATATATAGCCCTAGGGGAGTAATGTTGTTTCTATGTCAATCATTCTTGGATAATTAGAAACACTTTGTCTGAATTTAAAAATCAGCCACCTCAGTAGGGAAAAGGAGAGGCAACAAAATATGAATTGGTTTGAAATTGGTTTATTTAATTGGTTCCTTTGACTAATATCCCTAATTACTGCCTTACTAGGTCCTAATACTAACCTGTGGGCCATGTCTTATCAATGCCATCCTGTCCTTCATCTGGAAAAGGATCAACAGTTAGACTCATGGTTTTAAAAACTATCGTTCTTTTAAAGGATGACATGGAGTCAATGATTCAACTCTAAGGTACAGCTCAAGGGGGAATGATATCCTCTGATATAGAACTATAGCCATTTTATATGTAGCCTCACATGGTGAAATTAAATTCATCCACCTTTTAGGAGTTATCATTAACAGACACTAAGAAAATGTTACTAATAGGTCAAGAAGTTATGGTTGAATTACTTATGCTCTGTTATCTCAATGTACTGGAACTCTCCAGTTCACTAACTGTGCATTTCCCCCTCTTAATTCACCTACAAGTAATCAGCTTACAGGTTAGCAGATAATACTTTGTCTAGTTAACCAAAAATGATGTACCACTCCCTGGCTTGCCTTAGACTTTTGTACCTGGTTTATAAAAAGCCTGATTTCAGGACAGACTGGTACCCCAGAATTAGAATCCCAAGTCTGTTTTGTACTCCTTGATTACTCTGAAATAAGCATTCAATAATTTTTAATGATATCTGACACTGGTATCTGAATGGTTAGTGAGTGATTAATCCTGGTCCTCAAAAATAACACTGTCTAGTCAGTCAAAATTTAATACTGCCATCCCCCTGATATTCTGCTCTTAGGATTCCTATTAAAAAAAAACTGTCCTAAGAGCAAACCAGCATTACAGTCTTGCTCTGGACTCCTCTCTGTAAATTCTGCTTGCTTAATCTAATTAAGTATTCAGTAAACTCATTATATCTGAGATCAGTGTCCAAGATGTCAGAATGAACCTCAGCAATATCTAGGCCTAGAATTTTTTCAGGTTCTGAGACTTACTGCGGAATAAGCACACCCCTTCCTACTTGTTTCTGATATCTGGCTGGCTGATTCAACTCAGCAATCCTCTCAAACTCCTCACCAATCTGGCTTCTCTCAGCTTTTCCTGCATTACTCTTTGGCCTCAAACATTGGCAATCTGTTCTAGTCTTCGGTCTCCTCATTCTCTTGATTATTCTGCATTTACCTGTGTCTACCTTGTTCTCTCTTCAACTTGTCTCTGTCTGGTAAAACTGCCTCTTATTTTGATCTCTGGACTGCCCCTTAAATAACTTCCCTTTCCTCTTTCATGAGAGTTTGGAACATCTTATTTGGCCAAATATTTGTCTGATTCATCATTCTGTCTGCTACTCAACTGGACATCACTTTCAAACATGGCTTCTTCTTCTATAAATTAACATTACTATCATTTTTTTTTTAAGGAGCATACTAAGGGCATGTCTATATTCCAAGCAGATCAATTAAAAGTGTGTGCTAAGTGTTGAGTCACACTGCAAATAGAAACAGATTTTTTTCAGTAAATAATACAACTGAAGGTTCATAGCATGAGCATATATTCTATAACAAGGTATCTCTTTGGTTTGGAACTTCCTCACTTCTTCCCCTCCACTTCAGTGAAGGTCCTCTCTCATAGGAACTGTGCTGGCTTGGTGTGATCTGTCCAGAAATAGAACGCTTTTCAACTAACAATCATACTTAAGGCTTTCACAAGTTTCTCTCATGTTCATAATTCTCTAGAGTAGAGCCTTAAGTGTTGCAAAGACTAGAACTTGGATAAAGCACATGCCAAATTTTTCTTATGGAATGTTTTCTCCCTTACTTTTATTTCCGTCTCTATTGCTACTCAGGGTGCCAATAAAAACTATTCTGAAAGTTTGTGAGCTCTGGGTGAATAAGTCTCACATCTCACAAGGTATATTATTGAGGGTTTTCTTGAGTCACAGAACTTATGAATAGTCTCTAGATAGTAAGTGAATTTGTTGATGACTTACAGTCTGTAGTCCAACTCCCCAACAATGGTCAGCAGCAGCTGTGGATGGAAGTTCAAGGATCTAGCAGATGCTCAGCCCCACAAGGCAAGCAGGCAAAGAAGAATCTTCCTTCTTCCAATGTCCTTATGTAGGTCTCCAGCAGAACGTGTGGCCCAGATTAAAGGTGTGAGTCACCTTGCCTGGATCTGGGACTTGCCTTGTCCCTGATGGCCTTGAACTCAGAGGTCTCCCTGTCTTAATCTTCTGGGATTCATAGCCACTAGGCCTCAAGATCTCCATGCCAAGACCCAGTTAAGAAACTTGTATCTCTCAGCCTCCAGATTAGGATCACAGGTGAGCCTTCCAATTCTGGATTATAGTTCATTCCAGATATTGACAACCAGGAATAGCCACTACACAAGGAAATACTCAAAGGAATAAAGATGATGGCATGGTAATCTGTTTGTTCATGTTGGACCTTTTCAAAGGTGTAGGTACTAGTTATTTTCGTTATATTTTTTATTAAATTATTTCACTTACTTACATTCAAATGGTTGCTCCCCTTCTTGGTCTCCCCTCCCACAGTTCTTCACAAAAGGCACACCTACTTGGCAGGGAGATTTCTACTATACCTACTCATTGTCCACACACAAGGTCTGCAACAATGCCATATACTGCAGACAATGAAACACAAGAAAAGCAGCAATGCACTATCAGTTGAAATGCTACTTATTGCAGTCCCCATGCAAGTCAGTATGCAACTTTTATTTTTATAAATATTTATTTATTATATGTAACTACACTGTAGCTGTGTTCAGACATCCCAGAAGAGGGTGTCAGATCTCATTGCAGATGGTTGTGAGCCACCATGTGGGTGCTGGGATTTGAACTCAGGACCTTTGGAATAGCAGTTGGTGCTCTTATCCACTGACTCATCTCTCCAGCCACAAGTATGCCGCTTTTTAACATGTAAACAAGCAACAATATATGTAAGATTCAAATATATCATACATGTAGTTATTTATGAAATGATTAACTGAAGTATTCTCCCAATGGGCAGGATTGGATAAGTGTAGGGGTTATGGGAGGCATAGGGCTTGAAGTTGGGATATGGGTAGGGACAGGGTTAAGTATAGGTATAGAGTTAGGGAACTCAGTCGCTCTTCTGATTCCACCCATCACAAACCTATTCCAATCAAGTAATGGTTCCCCTATCAACTCCAATTGCTCCCCTTCCCCCAGCTGCTCCATAGAGTGATATGCAGCTGATGTGCAGCTTTCCTGTCCCTGAAAGGTAATGTCTGAATCCAGGTGGGTTCCTAAAAATATAGCCTGTGGAAGTTCCTCTAGGAATGCTCTTCAGGTTCCTGTAATATCGCTTTTGCCACGCTCTTCCACAAATGCTACTGCATGTTCCAATTTCACAATTTCATTGGCCATCAACCCTCTGATATGGTGATTGTGTCTGCCTGGTTGAATTGCATATTTCTCACTCTGCACAAGTGCTCCTACCTCCAGTTTTGAGTCTATCCAAACCTATTTTGAACACTCTCACTATATGTTTGCTCCTCCTTAGACAAGAAGTATGTGTATAAATGGTTACATTGTACACAAATTTGTAAACATTGTACAAATTGTACACAAACTTCCATGGGGCCTAGATCCATTGAACATGTAAAGTTCGAAACACCAAAGATTCTCCATCTCTTTGCAAATTTCCAGATTGTCCAGTATAGACACCTAATTTTTATCTGCCAGGAGTGTGAGCCTCAACATACCTGAGGCATAGGAATTGTTTGTGATCATTCAAAAGTATGGGCTTCTGTGTACTCAAGACTCTACCAACAATGAGATCATGTTTCAACAAACTCTCAATACTGAGAACACCACAATGTTCTGTTTTTTAATGAATTCAGTTCCTTATCTTTTAAAATTAGTGAAAAATTATGTAATGATATAGTTTCATAATGTATCAACTTGCATAAGGGCTAAATTTCCCGAGTCTTTATGAATTTATTATCAATAATCTAATATAATGATGACTTGGCATAGAGACTTTCTCTTCTCTTTTCAGTAGTTCAAAATGATTTTCCACAATTTTGAGATTTCTAAATTGTACATCAACATGTGCCTCATCTATCATTCATTGGTTAGTTACCTCTTTAAAGCTTTATAATCTCACGATATTTTTAAGAATGGACCCACTCAAGAAGTTAAGATTAATACCTTACTAAAGCCAGTTACTGAATCTTGTTTCAGGATGAAATGTTCTCAGATGTATATATTACAATTCTATAAATTACTTAACAAAAAGAATTAAATTCTAATGCATCCCTTGAAGTATATAAAAGTGGAATCTTGGACTACAACAGGACAGGATACCAAAATGTTCTGCAATATTTGCCCATGGGTAACATTGTCCTGAGGGTTATTAAAGTTGAGTTAAATCATGTGGTATTAATATAAGAGCCACATAGTGACACAGTCCAGGGGATTTTGTCTGTCACTGACAACATTAAAGCCATGTTTATTTTCATTTGTTCTTGGTAGAACTTTCACTCTCCTTGGGATTCAGGGCAAAAAGCATCCTTATCCCTCAGACTATGGCAGTAAGGCAGTAAGTAGCACTAAACACAGTATCCAGCATTTTAGCTAACACAATTGCATTGTAATACAGTAGTTCTAACATTCCTTCCCCCCCCCCTTTGGTTTGAGACAGTGTTTCCTCTGTGCTGGGATTAAAGGTGGGCGCCACACTGGCCGGCCTAACATTCCTAATGCTACACAGCACTGTCATAAAATTCACAGTATTCTAGTGCAGGTGAATTCACCTAAAGACAAATGAAATGCTTCACTCCTAAGATCAATGGAAATACGTGCTTTCCTATGGTCTTATGTTACCTGTTAGAAGATCATAATACCCACAAAGGAGTTGCTATGGACAGGTTGAAAAGTATTGGTCTAGTATTAACTTTATGTTACAAGTATGGAGAAAACAGTAATGGGTTCAGCATATTGTATGAAACACTCTACAGAGATGGAACACATATATTCATCTACCTGCCCCAAGTTGAAACTGACAACAACCAAGTCCAACTTGTTAACTCAATGAAATTTACTCCAATTACATACAGGACTATGGGGAAGTAGCTGGTGACCAGAGCCCACGGGACTCAAAGACAATTGCTATGCTGCAACTTGAAACAAGCATATGCTACAGACTTTGAATACTTGACACTCAGGGCAACCTGTGTATCTGTAGGAATACTGGCATAAACGGCATGCTATTTTGGTTGCTCAGTTTGTCAAATACTCGTATGATTTGTCTGAGTTTCTTCATCTGAATTGAACATACAGAATGCTATTGGTGTCACTATGTACTTGGAGAGGTCTATTATCCACTACAGTCAGATTTCCTCTTTAATGGATTCAGTCTCGAAAAAAGTTACACATTCTTCTGGCTTCTCTACTTTGTCTTCATTATGAAATATTTGATGGTGAACAATTTGAAATTTCTCCTTCATTGTCATATAAATTCTTCATAGTTTCCAAGATTTGAACATTAAATACTTTCACAAGTTCTTGCTATTCATAATAAACTCTGGTGTGGAGCCTAAAGTATTGCAAAGAATTCCACTTGGGTAAAACACATGCCACATGTTTTTCAGCAGAACCTCCCCAGCCCTGGCTATAAATTTCTAAATATTTTCTTAGACCTATTTTTCAGGTAAAGAGCTTTCCTCATGTTACATTTGAGATTTCTCTCCTGTATGTATTCTCTGATGTACTGTCAGAGATGAGCTAACAGTAAAGAATGTGAACATTTACATTTGAAAGGTCACTCTTCCTGTATGTATTGTTGATGAGTTCTAAGATGATCTTTTGTGGTGAAGGGTTTCTCATTTGCTTCATGTGTGCATTCTTTGATGAGTTCTAAAACTACATCTATGTCTAAAGAATTTATCACATTCATTACACATTTGCAAGGTTTCTCTCCAGTATGAATTCTCTGGTGATTACTAAGAATATGTTTGTGGGTAAAGCATTTGTCACATTAATTACATTTGTAAGGTTTCTCTCCTGTATGTGTTCTTTGATGACTTCGAAGATGACCTTTGTGAGTGAAGCATTTGTCACATTTGCTCCATTTATAAGGTTTGTCTCCTGTATGAATTCTCTGATGAATAACAATACTACATTTTTGGGTAAAGCATTTGCCACATTCACTACATTTGTAAGGCTTCTCTCCTGTATGAATTCTCTGATGAATACTAAGATTGCCTTTGTGGGTAAAGGATTTGTCACATTCACTACATTTGTAAGGTTTCTCTCCAGTATGAATTTTTTGATGATTACCAAGACTACCTTTGTAGGTAAAGCATTTGTTACATTCACTACATTTATAAGGTTTCTCTCCTGTATGAATTTTCTGATGATTTCTAAGATGAGCTTTATAAGTGAAGCATTTGTCACATTAGCTACATTTATACGGTTTCTCTCCTATATGAATTCTCTGATGACCTATAAGATGGTCTTTCTTGGTAAACGATTTGTCACATTCAATACATTTGTGTGGTTTTTCTCCTGTATGAATTCTCTGATGAATTTTAAGATCAGTTTTGAAGGTAAAACATTTGGCACAGTCATTACATTTGTAAGGATTCTCTCCTTTATGAATTTTCTGATGTTGTCTAAGCTTGCATTTATTGGTGAAACATCTGGCACATTCACTACATTTGTAAGGTTTCTTTCCACTATTGGCTTGTTTCAGCCTGAGTTTTTGTTTAGAGTCAAAAACTTTATCACGCGCTGTACCACTGTGTTCTTTCTTTCTTATATGGATTCCTTCATTTAGACTAATGATAGAACACGAGTTTAAACAGTTTATACAGTTTTTATATTTGCACAGTTCTCTTGTGTTTCCAGTTTCATGTCTGTTAACGTTTGATAACTTAACACATGTATTCTTGAAGTAAGCTTGGTAAAGTATACTTTGAGTGAATTCATGAATAATTTTTCCATGCTCATGACATTTATAAGAGTTCTCTTGAATATCTACATTCTTGTGGACAACATGCTGTGTTTCTTGATCCAAGACATTCTCATATTTAGGACATATGCAATGATTCTCTGAAAATAAAAAAAGTACAATTAGAGATGATGGGGATTAGTGATTAATTAAGACAATATCTAATATTTCCTAAAATTTTCTAATGTAAATTAGTGATTCTCAAGGATAGAGCTTTCAAAAGTGGTTTTTTTCACAATCATTATATGAATGCTAAGAACAACCCCAAATTTCATCTATGACAAATCACAAGAAATAATAATAGGTTCAAAACCCTTAAACAGTGTGTTTTACAGAAAGTAGAAAGAATAGCTTGAGCAGTAAAGAACTCTGAGAAAGGAGTCCACTAAGATATCATATAAACAATTATTTCTCTATTTTCCTGTTTATATTTTATGAGAGTTACACTGTGTAGGTTAGGCCAGCTACAAATTTATTATATGATACACACTGGTGTGGAAATCACAATACAAAGACCATGCTGTGTCAATACTAAACATAGTGACCACATGTAAAAAAAGTCAATAGATAACAAAATTCTCAAACCATCAGCTCCTTCTCCATTTAAAACGTCTCCATTTTTAAAATTCATAAAGACTTTAATGCAAGAGTAAAATTAAAATATTCCAATTATTATGTGTGTGGCAATATATTTTCTTGCTCTGAATATGCAATTTTTTTGGAACTTGAAAATTTTGATTCAAAGTAGACAATAAGTTTGGAGAGATTATTGAGACTATAACACTGGTTCCTCTTCAAAAGAATGTAGAGGAATGTAAAAGAGAAACAATAAAAAGTTATCTTGTTAACCAGAATTTCCCTTATTCTGAGAATATTTAGACCTTTCAGACAGATAACATAAACGCACAATAGGTACATTCAAAAAAATCCATCAGGAATTCTACAAGAGTATTCTTACCCACAAAAAATAGATTGTTGTAATTTTCCAACATCACATCAATGTACAATGCCCTCTGAGTACAGTCGAGACAGTCCCATTCCTCCTGTGAGAAGTCCACAGCCACATCCTGGAATGCTAACAGACCCTGTAATGGAAAAATACCTGTTTACCATGTACTGCTCAACGAAAGTGATTTCCTAGGTAAAAACGAACTAAATAATTTGAGGTAATTTGTGATAAAGTTGAGTCATGATAAATATTTAAAGATAAACAACATCTTCTAGATGTGTTGTAGAAATGTGTCATAAGGTAAGCATTGCTGCTCCTTCATAGGCCATATATCGAATGATGTACTATATTGCTTACATTCGTAAGGTCTCTCCGCTTCACCAACTTTCTAATAATTTTCGAAGACCTTAGCAGTAGATGAAGGTTTTGCCAATATCACTTCATTTGAAAATGTCTCTGCAGTTTGGATTCTATAGTCCAAAAGTTTAACAGCATATATGCTTCCCAGCACACATATGGAACTACACAACAGATTTTTACTCTCAATTCTTTGAAATCCAATGCACTCTTCTAAGCTCTCCAGGTTGAAGGAATTTACAGCACATATGCATACATTCAGCCTAATATACCAACAAACATGAAAGAATATTAAAAATTAATTTTAATAAAAGATGCAAAATAGTCTTATTGTATTTTCTATTTCTCTGAAATAGGATGATAGAATTGTAATCAGCAAACTTTTAGGGAATATAATGTACATATTTCTGGCCTAGATTCAGGAGTGTAGCCTCATGAAGTAGTTGCTATGAAACAGAATCCCAGTGTCACGTCACAGATGGTTAAGATACGATGAGTAAAACTGTGCTTCTAAGTTTTACAGCTCTCAGTCTTTCTCAATCCTGTCTGTAGCTGGGGCTCAAATGACTCTACTTTAAAATTCTCAGTTGACATCCTGAGACCTACGTACAATGCTGAACTCTTTCTAGAACAAAGACATACAATATGAAATGCAGATTTATTGGATGAATTAAGAATTACATTTTTTTTCTTTAAACATAAAAGGAGTGTAACAACAGTGAACACAGTCAACATCCCAAAGGACACACAGAATCAAATACTTTGTGAAGGTATTTTATGAAACTATATTCGTAACAATAAATAAAAATGCCAGTATTAGATAGCAAAGAATTAATGAAAAATTTCTCCAGGTTGATATATGCAATACTGAGAATTAAAATCATTCTTCATGAATTTTTAAAAGCATTATTACTCATGCGATTGACTTAATTGAAATTTTTAATCTTGTAATTTTATCTTTATCTTCTTTTGTTTCTACACACATTGCAGCTAACTATCATGTGTAACTTCAGTCCCACGGACTGGATGCTGAACTCAGGATTTCAGGGGCATAAAGTATCATTCATTATACATAAAATATGAAGATAAACATTTAGGTAGTCAGATAAAATATTATTGTGAAGAAATATTGCCACAGTCTTTCAGCATTTTCCCCTATACAATACATAGACTGAGAGAGAGAAAAACATAGGGTGAATGGAACATTCTTTATGCTAAGGAAGAGAACAAATTAAGAGGGACATTCATGTATGCTTAAAATTTGATGGCTTATTTATATTACCAAGATAATATTTTCCAGAAAATTCTTACCAATATATGGCATGTGCTGCAATAAAAGGCACACTCAGTAGTGTTTATATTACTTCTTAAAAAATGAAACAAAAGAGAAAAAAATAATCATCTATATATTGAGAACTGACTACACTGAGCTCTAGGCAATATCTCTCCTGAGACAATCAGATATAAAGTGTCAACAAACCCAAGATGACTATGTGACATAAAATGCTGAAAAGAGATACCAGAATACTACCATCTGCATCTCCTCACAAACACATCAATGTTATGGTAAGAGAAAGCCACTATTTCTTTCATCATCTATGTCTCTAAGGAGCTGAATTATTTACTATCAGGTTTCAAGACAGTGAATATTCTTCTAATTCTACAATTCCATACATGGCTCAGTAATATCATTGTCCATGGATTTGCAGATCTATATTCACAATGTTGTTTCTAGAAACCTGACTATTCTTGAAATGCAATTTAAGTGGCACAGGGGACCGTCTGTCCCCAGAAATATTAAATGACACAAGTCTATCCAATGCGGAAATTAGCCGTCAATATATTCTTTGAGCATCAATTACAATACATTCTCTTTCAGAACTGAAGGTCATTGGGTCTTTGAAATTTATGTCCTCACAGTATAAAATCCAGTAAAAATATAATTGGACAAGTCTGTACTTGTCCTATTATAAGTGAAAAAGTACTACAGACATAATTTTGATTATTGGGGAAGAGTGAAGATAAATGAGAGAAACAAAAACTATGGACAGGACACCGACCTGGGGAGCATTTACCAGGGAAGCATTCATTCTTCTTATTGCACTTCTCCAATATTCTATCTCAGGAATATAAACTGGATGTCTTATTGAAATCTCACATCAAGGTTTGCAAAATTAAAAGCAAAACTTAATACGACTCTTATGGAAAATGGTAAAACATATAAATGCACACAAAAACCAAAATGATATAAGAAATCTTGTCAACATTCCTACAGACAGGAGAGCATGGAATGAGAGATATATTTAATATAGCAAGGAAAATTATTACAATCTCAGGCCTTTTTCAAACCTCAGCTGATACCAGGCATAAATACAGAGTATACCTGCTGCAAAAAAACTACTCTTCAGGGTTATTACTCGGAACCTTATGATTCAAGAACTAGAGTCAGGCTCAAATGGCTAGTGTGGCCCTAAGATGGATGCCTAGCATTAAATAAAGTTTCATTAGCTATCACACTAGAATAAAATATCTGGCCCTTTGGGCATGTTTCATTTCATTCTACCTGGCAGATACAGTACATCTACGTTCCATTTGTGTCCTGTTGTCTTGATGTAGAGACACAGATTCTATCTGCAAAATATCATGTTTTGCTCAAATTGATAAATCATTAGCAGGTTGAGTGACAGCCATTTTCATCAGCATCTAACGTTTACATTGTTCCTGACCTTATATTAATATCATATCATGTAGCTGTCCAGACACTTAATGGACACTTGGATGGTGTCTTTCTATGAAACTCTCCAAGTAGTTTACTGTGACAGTGGGGAGCAGCAGATGGATGAAATGCTGTGGAGTCATACAAAATTAAAGAGAATTGGAAAGGAAAAGGATGATTTTCTAGAAACAAATGAATATCGATGTTTTATGTCATAAAACTAGACCAGGCAATGAGCAAGTGCAGATACAGTGTTTCCACTAAAAATGTCTGAGGACTGGACAGACTCAGCAATGAATTCTCCAATTTGTTCAGAAAAAGATGTAATAATGGTGCACTGAGAATATTGCATGCAAAGCAGGCTTTATCTTGATATAAAAAGCAGACAAGGGAAAAAAAAACATTTTCAAAAAAAAAAAAAAGTCGTTGTAAGGATGTACACTGACAAAGAGATTCTCTCTAATGGATCCAGAAAGGGGACTCAAGTTGATTTTATGCCAAGGATGCAAAACTGTTTCATCACCCACATACCAAATAATTTAAGGCACAAAATATGTAAAAATCAGTGACAGAAGCCACATAGGTATGTCAATTTATCCATGAAAGACATGGGGCAAAATAGCGCATATATCCAGAAGATGCTCCAATATGTAATAAGGACACATGTTCCACTATGTTCATAGCAGCCTTCTTTATAATAGACAGAAGCTAGAAACAACCCAGATGTTCTTCAACAGTGGAATGGATACAGAAAATGTGGTACATTTACACAATGGAGTAATGCTCAGCTAAAACAATGTCTTCATGAAATTCTCAGGCAAATGGACAGAACTAGAAAATATCCTGAGTGAGTAACTCTCAAAAGAACACACATGGTATGCACTCACTAGTAAGTGGGTATTATCCCAGAAGTTTGAAATACCCAAGATTCAATTCACAGACTACATGAAGCTAAAGAAGGAAGATCAAAGTGTGGATACTTAGGTCCTTCTTAGAGGGGGTATCAAAATACCCTTGGGAGCGGATACAGAGACAGTGTGGAATATAGACTGAAGGAAAGGCCATCTAGAGACTATTCCATCTGGGAATCCACCCCCTACACAGTAACCAAACCCAGACACTATTGTGGATGCCAACAAGGGCTTGCTGACAGGAGGCTGATATAGCTGTCTCCTGAGAGGCTCTGCCAGTTCCTGACAAATACAGAAGTAGATGCTCACAGCCAACCAATGGACTGATCACAGGGATCCCAGTGGATGAGCTAGAGAAAGGACCAAAGGATCTGAAGGGGATTGCAGCACCATAGGAGGAACAACAAGATGAACCAACCAGTATCCCCAGAGCCCCCAGGGATACTAAAACACCAATCAAAGAGTATACATGAAGGAACCCATGGCTCCAGCTACATATATAGCAGAGGATGGCCTTGTGCGACATCAATGAGAAGCCCTTGGCCCTGTGAAGGCTCAATGCCCCAGTGCAGGGTAATGCCAGGACAGGGAAGCAGGTTGTTGAGCAGGGGGAGGAGAGATGGGATAGGGGATTTTTGGAGGGGAAATGAGGAAAGGGGATAGATAACACTTGAAATGTAAATATAGAAAGTATCTAACTTTAAAAAAAAAGAAATAAAGTCAACCTAGTCTGCAGAGTGAATTCTAGGACACTAGGGTTACATAGAAAACCACTGTCTCTAATAAATAAGCAGATGAAAAACAAAACAAAACAAAAAACAAACAAAAAAGAAGAGTGGAGAAGAGAATTGATATATTGTCAAAGTAGAAGACTTTATTAAAAAAAAAATAAACCACAAATACCACAATCAGTAAGGACAACAATTACTAAATGGGATCTCACAAAACTGAAGTTTTTTTTTTTTTTTTTTTTAAGGAAAAGGACCCCATCATTTGGATAAAGCAGCAGCCTATACAATGAAAAAATTGCCAAATACACATCCAATAGGGAATATACATAATATATTAACAACTTAAGAAACTAGATGGGGAAAAAAACCCAAATAATCCAATTTTTAAAAGTGATACAAATCTAAACAGTTCTAGATGGAGGAAACTCAAATGGCTGAGAAACACTTAATAAAAGACTCAACACCCTTGGCTTTCAGGGAAATGCAAATCAAAACTACTTTCAGATTCCACCTTATACTTGCTGGAATGGCTAACATCAATAACAAAAGTGACAGCTTAGGTTGGAGAGGATGTGGAACAATAAAAACATTCCTCCATGCGGGAGGGACTGCAAAATTGTAGTCACTATGGAAAGTAGTGTGGCAGTTCCTCAAACAGAAGGGAATCAAACTACTTCAAGATCTAGACATACTGGTAACTCTAGGGCATACATCCCAAGGACACCCCAATGTTCCAAGGATCCTTGTTCCACACACATTGCAGCTTTATTTGTAATAGCCAGAAACTAGAAACATAGGTGTCCAGGAACAAAACAATGAATGAAGCAAGTGTGGTACATTTACACAATGGAGTATTATGCATCTTTAAACAAACAAACAAACAAACAAACTAATTGAACAGGGGAGAGGGGCTTGTTGTACTATTTGTACCTATTTGTTGATTATGTAATTCATTTTTCCTAGCTTGCATGTGACATCTCAAAACAGTGTTGACCCACTGTACAACAGAGGACCAAAGAGAGTAGATTGGCATATATCTCTCCTGTCTTTGGGGGTTAAAACGTTGCCCCTCTATTCCAACTACTTGTCCCAGATTGACTCCCTCAATCCTATCTCCTCTTTTGCTCCTTGCCTCATGCTCCAGTTCCTAGCCAGACTTAGCCCCAGTCTCTGCCCACTACCCCGCCACCAACTTAATTCTGTTCTCATTTATACACTAAAGGATACCTATATGTCCTGTAGACTTCTCTGGGTCTATGGATGTAATAGGTTGATTACCATTAGCATAAGAACTTAATATCCGCTTCTAAGTGAATACATAGTATTCTTTCTAGGTCTGAGATATCTCACTCGGGATGATTTTTTTTCTAGTACCATGCATTTGCCTGCATATTTCATTATGCTACTTTTAAAAACTCTGTTTTATTATTAATTAATTTATTTACATCTCAATGTTCTACCCTCCCCCTGGGTATTTTGTGTCCCTGAGGTATCTTGTCTCCACAGGATTAAGCCAGGCCTCTCCCACTGAGGCCAGACAAGGCACTCCTCTGTTACATATGTGCCTGTGGCCTCAGACCAGCCTGTGTAAGCTCTTTAGTTTATGGCTTAGTCTCTGGGAGCTCCCAGTGGTCCAGTTTTGTTGACAGGGTTTTCTTCCTGTGGGGTTGCCATCCCCTTTAGTTCTTCCAGTCCTTCCCCTAACTCTTCCATAGGGGTCCTCAACCTCAGTCCAGTGCTTGACTGAGAATCTTCATCTGTCTCAGTCAGCTGCTGGCTATTCTAGGCTCCTGTCTAAAAGCATAATGTAGCATGGGTCATAGTGTCAGGGTTTAGTGTCTGCCTATGGGTTGGATCCCAAGTTGGGCCTGTTATTGGTCAGCCATTCTTTCATTTTCTGCTCCATTTTTGTCCCTGCTCTTCTTTTGCACAGGAAGAATTTGGAATTGAGAATTTTGAAGGTGGGTCAGTATTCCCAACTTCCCTGGAGGCCATGTCAACAAAGGCCTTGTTAACAAAATCTGAAGTGGAAAGAGAGACATAACAATAGAAACATAAAATACTCTTAATATAAAAGCCTAAACTCTGTGCAAAACTGGAAAATCTAGATGAAATGGAAGATTTTCTAGACAGATACCACATACCAAAGTTAAATACAGATCAGGTAAACTATCTAAACAGTCCCATAACCCCTAAGGAAATAGAAGAAGTCTTCAGATCTTATTTAAAAAAAAAAAAAAGCCCAGGGCCAGATGGTTTTAGTGCAGAATTCTACCTGGCCTTCAAACAAGAGCTAATATCCATACTTCTTGTCTCCCCATGTGTTTCTGACTGCCTCGTCTCCCTTCTCCCTCTCTTCTCAACTCTCCTTCCCATGTCGTAAATAAACTCTATTCTGTACCTGTCATATGGCTCTATAGTATACGTTCTGTATGGATATACCTCATGGGAAGGGATGCCTCAACATGCCTGCTGAGGGCTAAGGCACCCTTCCACCTCAACATATCTTTGGCTCTTTTTTTTTTTTTTTTTTTGTAAAAGACAACAATTCAAGCAACCATAAGACAAGTGAAAAATCATGTTAAACCCTGAATCATAGAATCTCAACCTTCTAGACTATAATAAGATATCCCCAATAGAATTTTGAGAGCTGGGAATTGCTTCCTTAGGAGTAGCTGTTGAAAACACAACCCTGTTTCCCTCCTGCCCTTTTCCCAGCTCTGCATCTCCTCTGACCTGAGAGGTTATAGGGCCACCCAGCTGTGGTTCTTGTTGCAGCTCAGTTGTGTGTCCTCCTATAGCCAGGAAACTGCATCTCTGAATAGTTTGGGAGTTTCCAGACAGAACCAGGCCTGGGCAAAATGCCTGCAATTAGGGAACATATGGCTTACCCAGGTAGTAAAGGGAATGGTGGATTTTCCTGTCACTCTGGTCTTGATCTTTGGAGCAGCTCTCCTAGTCCTGCACAACACAACCCTATTCCAGAAGCTGTAAACATTTTCAGGCTGGACTCTTTCTCTTCCTTAATTACCTTTGTAGGGTCCATCCAACCATTTTCTGTTTTCCTCTACTCTCCTGCTCCTGATAGTATCCCTGTGCCTTGTAGACCCTTCCCTCCCACTGACATTCAGGCAATGAGCCACACAGCTCCAGCTGCCAGGCTCCTTTGGACTTTCCCTGCATAGCTTCCCCGTATGCTTTTTGACAGTCTAGACCTGAACTGGATCTAGTAGGACAGTGTATTTGGCTCAGTCTTAAAGAATTAGATTATAGCATACTCACAAACAAATGGAAAGTGAAGAACTCTGTATCATTAAAAATAGGTTAAGACAAAAGTAAGAAACAAACTAAACCTGCACAGATGTCATATTAACAACTGAATGGGAAACAGAAACTCTCAAACACAAAAATGTAATCACACCCAAAAGGTAATCTACTCCAAGAGGAGTAGACAGCAAGAAATAATCAAAGTCAGGGCTGAAACAATAGAGACATAGAGAAAAACTAAAGAAATCAAAGAGAAAGAATTGGTTCTGTGACAAACAAAACAAAACACAACAATCAGCAAGATTGTACAAACCTTATCTAAACTAACTACAAGGACGAGAGAAAATGTATAAATTACCAAAATCAGACACAACAAATGGGGACATATCAACAGACACCAGCAAAATCCTAAAACACATTAAAAACTGCTACTTCACCAAATTTTAAAAATCTAAAAGAAATATATAGTTTAATCAATAGGTATCACATCTTAAATCAACATCAGATAATCCAACAGACCTATTCATCCCCTAGTGAAATAGAAGCAGTCCTTAAAAGTCTGCCATCCAGATGAATTAGCCCAGAATTCTATGACTTTCAAAGAACAGTTAAAATTAGCACTACACAAATTATTCCAAAAGAAATAGAAGGAACAATTTATTTTGTGAGGCCACAGTTACCCTGATACCCAAACCACATAAAGATATAACTAAAAAGGACTATTACATACCACTTTCCCTATGAACATACTTGCAAAAATACTCATAAAAGTACTTACAAAGACAATTTAAGAACACATCAGGAAATCACCAACCATAATCAAGCAGGATTTGCCTCAGAGATGAAGGAATAGTTGAACATACAAAAATCAGTAAATATGGGGCTATAGTGCTCAGACTGCTCTTCCAAAGATCCTCAGTTCAAATCCCAGCAACCACATGGTGGCTCACAACCATCCATAATGGGATCTGACTCCCTCTTCTTGTGTATCTGAAGACAGCTACAGTGTACCTACATACAATAAATAAGTAAATAAATAAATAAAATCTACCACATAAAACAAACTGGAAAAATATTATCATTTTATTACCCAAACAAAGGCCTGTGACAAAATTCAACACCATTTCACCAAAAAAGTCCTGTAGAAGCTGGGCGGTGGTGGCGCACGCCTGTAATCCCAGCACTGGGGAGGCAGAGGCAGGCAGATTTCTGAGTTCGAAGCCAGCCTGGTCTACGAGTGAGTTCCAGGACAGTCAGGACTACACAGAGAAACGCTGTCTCGAAAAACAAAACAAAAACAAAAACAAACAAAAAAAAAGTCCTGTAGAGATAAAATATACAAGAGACATACCTAAATATAATTAAGGCAGGTTACAGCAAGCCTAGACCCAAGATCAAATTAAATGAAGAGAAATTCAAAGCAATTCCACTGAAATCAGCAACAAACCAGACTGTTCATTCTCTCCATATCTATTTCAAAATAGTACTTGAATTCTTAATAGGAACAAGAAAACAGCTCAAGATCAAGAAGGTAAACATTAGATTACCAAGGAAGAAGTCAAACTTTTATTTGCAAAGGATATGATTGTATATAGATATACATATCCTGAAAAATTCCACCAGGGAACTGACACAACTGGAAAGAATTTCTCCCCAAAATAGCTCAGTACAAAATTAATGCACAAACACCAATAGCCTCCTTATATACAGATGACCCTATAAGCAACACCTACTCAAGAACCAGGTCCCTTCTTGGAATGCTGGGAGTTTTAGTTCTTGGGAAAATAGCAAAACCTCATGGGAAAGTATGGTGGCCTATAGATTTGTCTTTATAATTCTCTGTAGCACGTGGCTAATGTCCATTTATTTAACATTTAATAAGCCTTACTCAAATGGTAGAATTGTTTTTTTCTCCAGCATATCTGTGCATTATCAGGACCTCATCCCTAAGGCGTAAAGTTAATAACTAAGCATATGAAGACACATGTCTGATTGCTGTATTTACATCAAAGAGAGCATGCATCTCACATGGAACTCTAACAGGGACTAAAACTTTGCTCAGTAAAAGTTAATGTTTACAGTCATAACTTTGGTGCTTTATAATGTATATTTTCTGATTCAGTCAGATGTGTACTGGTTCCTCAGATGACTAATATCTACAAAGCTCTCTGGGGAAGCCTATTACCCAAGCTACAGGCCACTCTCCTGAGTAGGCAAATGATGGGACAAGGGAGTCAAGAAAGTATGGATGAATTTAAGTTTGTAGCTGTTGTAATAAAGAGAACCACGTGTAGAAGCCACAGGTACTGCAAACGCCCCCACAACACTATTTTCGGACAATATTCTGGTAAACATAAGATAAACGAAAAAAAAAAAACAAAAACCAAAAACAAACCCACGATGCACTCGGTTCATACGATCTCAAACTTCCCGACAATGATAAAAATCCACAACAGAACCGTGAGAGCAGCTGCGGAGCTCCCAGGTCAGCACAGGAAACCGCATCCGAGGAGACTTGACGGATTTCGGAAAGAACCAGGCCAGGGCAGCTCGCCCGCAGTGCGAGGGGACACAACGTGGCTGCAACAGGTACCTAGGGGAGTGATGGGTTTCCAGGACCTCCGGGGCTGCTCTCCGGTCCCGCCCCCAGCACGCCACGGTTCCGGTCACGTGGCAGCTCTAAACCCTCTCGGCCGGCGCTTTCACTTCATTAGTTACTCTGGAAGAGTCCAATTCTACATTCTTTGCTACGTCGACAGCTCCAAATAGCCAGGCCAGAATGACGTGAAAATCCACCATTCCCCTTGCTACCTGTGTAATCCGTGTGTGCTCGAACTGAGCGCTGGTTTTTCCGGCCCTAGTTTCCTCCGGAAACCGGAAAACTCTCCTCGGACGCGGTTTCCTGGGTGCGGGCCTGGGAGAGGCAGCGGCGCAGCGGAGGAACCGCAGCCCGGCGACCCTGGACCCTCCCAGGTCAGAGCAGCTGCGGGGCTGGGGAACGGGCGGGAGCGGAGCACGGGTGTGTGTTCCGCAGCTGCTCGAAAGGACGCCGCTCTCACAGTTCTGTTGTGGATATCTTTCCATTGACGGGAAGTTGAGATCCTGTGAACTGGGGGTTTAATCATGATTTTTTTTTCCCATTTATCCTACAGTTACCATAATATTCAGTCATAAAATAACTCTTTAAAATGATAGAGCAGTCGCATTATCTGCAGTTTGCTGTTGTGTCAATTACAAAGCTTATGGAACGTAAATTTATTCATGTGTTTTACTAATTGTTTATTCAAGAGAATTTCTTTTGCGCTGCTAAGTAGAGTTTTGTACATATAATAATCATATGAAGAACCAGGGCAGATTTTTTTTGAACCAGATAATATACTTTATTTATTGCTATGGTTAGAATTGTAATCATTAATATTTACTAAGAAAACTTTTTACCGAGCATGAATTTTTCATCTGAGTTGTATGCAGTGTAGGATGCATGTAAAGCATTCAGAAATGTGTCTCCATATGCTGATTTCTTATGGTACACCTTAGGACCAGGCAAGCTCACTATTGCTATGTGAGTGTATTAGACCACGCTATTTTTATACTTAGAAAACCCACTATAGAGTAAAGTTTTAGAAATCTTTTGTACTACAATGATCACTCTCCTGTATCAGAAAAAAAGGTCTCTGGTTGAAGAAAAGCACTCTGCCCATACATATGGGGCCAAGCGGTTGTTTTTTATCGTAAAGTTTGTTAACATCCAGTGCTGTGACTGTGAACTTCTTGTAAGAGACGTGGGAATGCTGAGACCCTGCTGACCCTGCAGAAAACTTCCTTTGGAGAAGTGCAGCGATCTGGTTTTTATGGGCGACAATAGTTTTCTTGCAGTCTCCCTAGCCCCTTTAAGGATTCGTAGAGAATGACTCTGCTTGTGCCTGAGCTGTGTGTGAATGAGACTCACATCTCACAGAGTGAAGTGAAATCGTTAGAATATCACATTTTTATTTGTGATATTCCCTCTCTCTGTGTTTATCCTTTTGGAGGCATCATTTATTTTTGTTCCATGAAAAGTTCTGGGTGCTTTCTAATGAATCTTTCCCATATGCAGGGGCGCACTCCTCAGTCAGTGCTGCTTACCTGTGAATCTGAGAGCCCTGGATGGTGAAGAGAGGAAAGTATACCAAAGGATCCAGGTATGTTAGTGGGATTGAGGAGGATGGGGAGGGCCTCAGGGCCCAGTAGAAGACTTGTGATTTGTTTTGCTAGATTCTATTTCCTTCCAAATATTTCTGGATAATTGCACTGTGAATAACATCAGAATATTCCCATTGAAGGTATTAGAAGACTATGTAAGAATTAATATACAGAGACAAGTATAATTTAATTTGGTTTTGTATGTGAAGGATGCTGTCTCCATTCCATTCATATCTTCTAATTATAATGTTTGTCAGAACAATGGATGCCTCTTAGTTTTTCCGACTCTTAGAGTTTTGGAGCATTTTGCATTTCCTTTAGGTTCTCTTTTCTTTTATGTTTAATTTCTCCATTTCCAAATGTAATGCCAGCAGGATTTTGATAAGATTTGATTAATAGCTCTACAAAGTATTAAACTCAATCTATATTAACTTTCCAGTGATATCTGCTGTTGTCTTTTTGTCAACTGTCAATATTTTGTACTATTATAATTTTAATATATTTTTAAATAACCGTTGATTTTTATTCTTCTCTAAATTTTTTAAAAATTCTTAATGGGTTCTCATTTCATGAATGTGTTAAGAAGAAAATAAAGAATTCTCTATTTATATTTCAAAATGCCTATAGGATTTTAGCATTTCAAATCTTAAAATCATCCTTTTATATTTCTTCACATGATTGAATGAGAACATGCTAACAGTGACTCAGTATTTGGGTCTTTTATATGTTCTTCTGTCTTCTATTGATGTCAACATTCAAGATTTTTTGTTGTTGTTTTTGTTTTGTTTTGTTTTGTTTTTTGTTTGTTTGTTTTTTGATTTGGTTTTTTCGAGACAGGGTTTCTCTGTATAGCCCTCGCTGTCCTGGAACTCATTCTGTAGACCAGGCTGGCCTTGAACTCAGAAATCCACCTGCCTCTGCCTCCCAAGTGCTGGGATTACTGGCGTGTGCCACCACCACCTGACAACATTCAAGATTTTTAATGATGAAATTTTCTAAACTCAGGTCTTTACTAGGTTTGAACACTTTTTTTTTTTAATTTTTTTTACTGCTGTTTTGTATTTGTTTTTGTTTTTGTTTTTTCGAGACAGGGTTTCTCTATATAGCCCTGGCTGTCCTGGAACTCACTCTGTAGACTAGGCTGGCCTCGAACTCAGAAATCCGCCTGCCTCTGCCTTCCAAGTGCTGGGATTACAGGTGTGCGCCACCACCACCGGCTGCTGTTTTTTTTTTTTTTTAGATGCTTTGTCCATGTAGTCCTGGCAGTTCTGGGACTCTGTAGATAAGTCTTCCCTCGAACTTGGAGAACTCCCTTCCACAGCATAAGGTTTGAGCCACCTGGCCATCCTGACTTGTTCTGACATAGACACAGGAGACAATGCTACAGGAAATTTGAGAAGATTGTGTCTCTTCTGCTGTTGTATGGGTGGTTTTCTGGAGGCCTGCTACTCATTACTGTTTTTCTGTGCTGTAAAACATAAGCGAAGACTCAAAATCAGTAGTGGACATTGAAGCTTACCTGTATCACTGTCTGTTTCCTACACTTCTGTCATTGCTTGCTTTATATATTTGCAAACTTTTGTGAAATGCACTCGTGTTGATCACATAGTTTTCTGGAAATGTACCCTTTGATCATTTCTTAATATTTTTTTTGTAAGTTGATAGATTTTTCTTTTTCTCTTACCAGCCATAATTGTGATCTACTGTCCTTATGTATTTTCTTGAACCTTAGCAATTTCTATTCTTTTTTATGTATTTTTTTAAATAAGGTCACAGCATTGTAATGGGCAGTGCTGACAGCCTTAGGAACATTCATTGGTGGCACTGCAGACATGATCTAGTGTAACGAGTGAATTTAACATATTAAAAGTGTATAGCATCTTTTCAGATACGATTATATACCATACAAAACTGGTTTTCAGTATCCTTTCAACTGAGTAGGACCTTATTCAGCAAGCTTCTCCTGAGGTAGCTCATATTGAGTAATCTTTGCTTTCAGTTTCTTATTTTTGTCTACAGTAGCTTTGTTTCTCTTTTATTTCTGCCAGTTCTGGTCAAAGTAGCTCTATTTCTGGGTTTTCCATGGTAGCACCTCCTAAATGATACTTTAAAATATCCAGAGTACTGGTCGGCTTCTGTGATTCTTCATTTAAGGCTACCAACACTTATGTCACAGTGTCCAGCACCCCAGACTTCTCCTAGTACCTCTATAACTACTTGTCCTTCAAATCTGAAATTGGCCAGAGTGACAGCCACAGAGGATTAAGTGGCTCTGAAGACCTGAACTATTATGCCCCCCCCCCTTTTTTAAGCATCTGAGAAATAATCTCTTGTGTAAATTTTCTTTATTCTTCTGTTGAGGGTAATCTAGGTTGATTATAATTTCTGGGTATTATTTATAAAGCTGAAATCATCATGACTGAGCAAGGTTCCTTGGGTAGGTTGGAGTGTACTTTGGGTAAATGCCCTAGAGTGGTATGGGTAGATCTTGAAGTAGTTTGATTACCATCAACTTAAGAACTGCCACACTGATTTTCTTGGTGGCTGTACAATTTTGCACTACCTCTAGCAATGGAGGATTGTTTTTATTGCTCCACATCCTCACCAGCATGAGCTGTCACTTGTGTTATTGATTTTAGCTATTCTGACAAGTACAAGATAAAGTAGTTTTGGTTTGCATATTCCTGTAGGTATTAAATATTTTAAAGTGTGTTTTGGCCATTTGAGTTTCCTCCATCTAGAATCCTCTGTTTAGATTTGTCACCCATTTTTAAATTGGGTTTTTGTTTTGTTTTGTTTTGTTTTGTTTCCACACCTAGTTTTTTGAGTTTTTGATATATTTTGGATATTTTGGATATCTTATTAGCAGTTAAAAGAAATGGACAAGCAAACATGTTCTAATATACTGCTAAGGTATACTAAAATTGTATTTAACTGGATAAATAAGCACATTAGTCAATAAATACAGTATTTGAAAAAAATTTAAATACATTAAATGCTACATTCAGGGACATTCTGATTGGAGGGCCAGTATCTGCTTAGCATATTTGAGTTATACATTTTTTTCCTGTTTGTGTTCTACTTTGTACATTGCAAAGGTAAAATAAGAGACTAAATAAAGCTTTAACTTATAATTAATTTCATCAGTTTTTAGCCTATCAGTACCTATTAAGTTTAAGTTTTAAAAGTCAGTTTTGAAATGAAGCTCTTTTAGTATTAAAATAAACCTCTTTGACCCAAGAACATACTCCATAACATAAGTAACATAACATAATAGTTTCCCATATAGTTTAGTTTATTCTGAAACCACTGTCAACACAGGAAAAGGTTAAAACAGCAGAGTGCTTGTCTGAGGGAACTCTTAATCTCTCTTTGCCTTCCCTCTCCCAGCCAGGCCCCTTCCTCCCTCTTCCTCCCATAGGTATTTTGTTCCCCATTCTAAGTGGGAATGAAGCATCCTCAATGAGCCTTCTTCCAGAAGTTAACATTGTAGACTGTGAGTTGTATAATGTGTATTCTGGACTTTTTGGCCAATATCCACTTATCAGTGAGTATATACTATTCATGTCCTTTTGGGTTTGAGTTACCTCACCCAGGAGAATAAATTTTAGTTCCATTCCTTTGCCTGCAAAATTCATGATGTCCTCATTTTTAATAGCTGAATAGCATTCCACTGTGTAAATGAACCTCATTTTCTATTTACATTCTTCAGTTAAGGTATATGTGGCTTGTACCATTTTGCAATTCCACTAGCAGTGGAAGAGTGTTCCTCTTTCCCCACATCTTCATCAGCATGTGCTCTCTCTTGAGGTTTTGATTTTAGCCATTCTGATTGGTGTAAGGGGGAATCTCAGGGTAGTTTTGATTCAGATTTTTCTGATGACTGAGGATGTTAAACATTTCTTTATGTGCATCTTGCCAATTTGAGATTCCTTCATTGAAAATTCTCTGTTTAGCTCTGTACCTCATTTTTTAATTGGGTTATTTGTTTTTTTCTAGAATCTAACTTCTTGAGTTCTTCATATATTTTGGACATTAGCCCTCTATGCAATGTTGAAAAAAATGTGGGTATAGAAAAAAATCTTTTCCCAATCTGTAGGATGCCAGTTTGTCCTATTGATAGTGTCCTTTGCCTTATAGAAGCTTTTCAGTTTCAAAAGGTCATATTTATTACTTTTTGATCTTCAAGCCTGAACCATTGGTGTTCTGTTGAGGAAATTTCCCCCTGTGCCAGTGGGTTTGAGGCTATTTTCCACGTTCTCTTTTATTAGATTCAGAATATCTGGTTTTATGTTGAGGTCCCTCATCCACTTGAATTTGAGCTTTATGGAGTATCAATGAATTTGCATTCTTTTATATGCAGACCACCAGTTAAACCATCACAGTATTGAAGATGCTTCCTTTTTTTTTTTTTTTTTTAACCACTGTATGGTTTTGGCTTCTTTGTAAAAGATCAAGTGTTTGTAGGTCTATGGGTTTATTTCTGGGTCTTCAATTCTATTCTATTGACTGACCTGTCTGTCTCTGAACCAGTAATATGTGTTTTTTTTATCACTATTGGTCTATAGTTTATGGTCACAGTTTGAGGTCAAGCATAGTGATTCCTCCTGAGATTCTTTTATTCTTCTGCCTGCAGTAGGCTGTGTGCATTGAGCTACATTCAGGTAAAATTACCCCTCCAAAATAAATAAACTTTAAAAAGAGAAACTATAAACAATCTGGAGGTATTGAGAGGTAGTCCAAATAACAGTACAAGAACAAATGTAAAGTTGTCCTTCTTAATGTGAGAGTAAATATGGCGCATGGATATGTGACAAGACAGCTCACACCTTAAGTAAATATTGGAATTATTAGGGATGATCTGTTAAAAAAAAAAAGTTGTTCATATAAATAGAGCCCAGAGTGGCAAACATACCTTGCTCATTGTAATGTGGCAAAAGATTTATCATTTGATGATATAGTTAGGTACATAGGCAGTAACTTTTTATGAGGGTCTACTCTAATTGTGGAATAATTTAAATTACAGTAAAATGCTATCATCCAATATCTGCATTAGTAAAATAAGTTGGATTAATTGTGTCCTTAGTCAAAATCAACAAACTCTTCTATTCTACAGGTGGGAAGTTCACTGAAACCAAGTACATTGAGTGACATTCTCACTGTCACACTCACTCCAATGTGTATGGGACCTAGGCAGCCACATGGTTCTGAACAGAAGAGGAGGACGTGGGCATTAGTCCCATGCATCTGTGAATCCTCCACACAGTGCCACCTAGGGCCCCTGGGGAAGACCCTCTCTTGATTCTCTGTCCCATCCTTTGTTACTCACATTTTCATCCCAATTGTTTCCCTTGTATTTCATGTATGGTTGAGGTTTGCAGTGGGTAGCCAACTACCATGGTATAAGACAGTATGGACTTCCATAACTCACTCCTGAAGTGGAAACCTGAAAAGTCAGTTGTATTGGATGGTATTTTGCTGGGGCAAACACATAAAGGAGTGTTTAGCTGAAGTGGACACAGGTGAAAGAAAGGCTGAGGCAGACTCATGAAGGAATGTTTTGCTGAAGCAAGTATAGGTGAAAGAATATTTTGTTAAAACAAACACATGAGAGCACTCATGATGAAGGATTCTTCACATGTATGTATTGGTCCACCTTACATTTCGAAGTTGAGCTCCATTTGTTGGAAATCCATAGAGAGACACGAACCAAAACATTTCTGGTGGTGTGGTGGGACTTCTTGCCTCTTCCAAGGACTAGGGTTGATTTTCAGAGTGATGTCAGCTGATACAGAGTTATGTGGAGTTACGTAGACTCATGTGCTGAGGTAAGTCACGTGGTGAGGCAAGAACTATGGAAGACAAATGATGTTTGGAACAAGTATAAATAGGACTCAACAGACTGGAAAGGGTCTTGCTTGTTGAGCTAGCTGTGCAGCTTTGCTGAGAGAGTTGAAGCAAAGAACTCCTGATGTCCCTGCTAGTCGTAATCCCTCCAGCCAACTCATGCCGATTCACCTGAGGCCTGGCTGTCTCTGCTAGGTTGTGCAACCTCTGCTGATTTGAGTTTGTTGTCAATACTCGACTGAGCTGTACTGATTGTATATTTGTGATGTATTTGCGAGTGGGTGGAGCTGCTGCAGGTAACACTGCTAATTTCCTGAAATCCCTCCGATAAGATTTGCTCCAAAGAACAATTTCTAAACAGATCCACCTCCCCTGTATCTAAAGCTTATAAGAAACATCATTAAAAGTAGACTGGGGAAAAAATTAAAGTTACAGACTCCCCTTAATCCAGCTCTTAAAGCCTTTCCCCTCCCCCTCTCTTCTTTGTATTCAACATTCTCTGAAAGTTTCCTGTTGCCAACTATGTTATTCTGATTTAGGTTTTCAGCAGCACCAGGCTAAGTTATAAGTAGAACCATTTTAAGGCAATTTCAGGATTCCTACATTGTATTGGTTTGAATATTTTTGGCCCAGGGAGTGGCACTTTTAGGAGGTGTGGCCTTGTTGGAGGAATTATGTGAGGGTGGGCTTTGAGACCTTCCTCCTTGCTTCTTGTGAAACAGTCTTCTATTTGTGTCTGGAACAAGCTGTTGAACTTTCAGCTCCTCTAGTGCCATGCCTGCCTGTATGTTCACATGGTTCCTCCCATGATAATAATGAACTGAACCTCTGAACCTATATGCCAACCCTGATTAAATGTTGTCCTTTATAAACATTGCTTTGCCCATGGTGTCTCTTTACAGTATTGCAGCCCTTAAGTTAGAAGTTGGGATTTGGGACTAGGGTATCGCTGTGATAGGTCTGACCATGTTTTTGTTTGGAGGAATGTGGATTTTAGAACTTTGGATTTGGGATGCATTGGAATGCTTTAAATGGGCTTAATGGATCATCCTAGTAGGATCTGGAAGAGATTGGCGCTGAGGGTGTTTTGAACATTGCAGCCCTCGCCCAAGCTGATGCAAAGGAGAAAAATTTTAGTATGTGACCTAGAAACTGTTCTTTTGATATGTTGGTGAAGAATTTGGCTGCTTTTTGCCCTTGTAAGAGAGTGTACCTGAAGCTAAGGTAGAGATTTGGATACATTGCTTTGACAAAGAAAGTCTCAAAAGAGCTTGATATAAGTTCTGTTGTGTGGTTACTCACATTCCCTCTTATAGAGATGTTCCTGATGAAAAGGAGCAAGCTGAGAAAGAAAAAAATACAAAATGTATGGTTCAAATAATAAAGGAGCAACAGGAAGTGCAGTAGAGGTAAATCCTGTGTTCAAGGAGATAGATTAAGCTAAAGGTGATATGAGGTCAACATACTTCCCAGGTAAGATTATTGTTTGTGTTTGTAGTTGAACATGAATAGTTGTCATGTTGGTTGTTATAACCCAGTTATGACTGTCATTTTGGATTTTTAATCTGGAATAAACTATGATCAAGAAATGGAGCACTCACTTATGATCCAGAGCTTGAAGCTCAAAAGGCTTTTGATCCAGATCTTGAGGAATACTGGTCATGAAAAGCTTAGGCCCAGGCATGATGGTTCACATTTTTAATCTTAGGAGACAAGCAAGCAGATCTCTGAGTTCAAGTCTTGCCTGGTACAGAAAGCATTTCAGGTAGATAAAAGCTTAGGTCCATGTGTGGACTAGACCTTCAACCCCAGCATTCAGGAGACTTAGCCATGTAGATCTCTGAATTCAATGACAGTCTGCAGAGCAAGTTCCAGGACAGCCAAGTTTAGGCAAGGAATGAAATAATTGAAAACAGAAAGCTGGTGAAGATTTAATAGACCAAGGGGGTCATGTTCCAGTGCCAGCATATAGAAGAACTTGGCAGCTCCTGCCACGTGATTCTTTCTTTACAGTCAAGCATAGAAGGAGTTACTTTGACAATTGATGCTGATTAAGTGGAACTAAGAAATTGGCAGTGATGAAGAAGAGTTCAGCATCATTGAGGTGAAATCTTTTGAGAAGTGTTTTCTGAGAGCACAAAGAAGCTGTTCAAGAGATAGCCAAGGTTGTACCTGTGCTGGAGCTGAACTTGGTAATGTGTAAAAATCACCCAGGTGGTACTGGTTTTGAACGCATAAAGGGGTAAAAGAGAGTCCCTGAGGCCTGGCATTCTGAGAGGCTAGGGAAGACCACTGATGGAGACACAGTTAAGTTACAGTGATGGCCCAAGACTGAAGGGTCATTCAGAGAACATCAGGCTTGTCATCATGAAAGGAGCCTATGATAGTCTATTGGTGAAGGGTAATTGCAGCGAAAAACTCAAATATATTAGAGATGGCCTTACCATGGATGACCAGCAAGAACAGCAACAAAAGTGGAGTGGCGTCAAGCAGACACTGAAGTGCTACAGAGGGTGTAGCTGGAGAAGTGGTCCAAACTAGAAGATCATGTGGGAATCCCAGACTTTGGAGAAAGCAGCTGTAAAGTTCAAATTACCTTGTAACCCCCAAGGTGTTAGAGATGCCAGATCTGTGGGAGACCTGCCAAGGAAAGCTGCTAACAGGGAGTGGAAACAACCCTATAGAAAGAAGTGTGTTCCAATCATCAAAGCTAAAAGAAGTTGTTCATCAGACAGGGAGATGCAGAATTTGGAGTTTGCCTGGCTGGTTTTTGGTCTTGTATTTATCTGGTATTTCCTCACTATAACATTTTGCAACAGTAATGTATATCTTGTCATGTTCAAGGTATGTGATATGCTTTTATTATAGGGTATCATAGTTAATTAGGTGGATGAATCTCAGGAGAAACTTTGAACTCTGCACTTTTAATATTGTTGAGACTTCTGTAAACTTTGGGGACTTTTGAAGTCCTAGGAGCCATCAAGGAAAAGCTAAAAACTAGCAGGTGATCTCCTGAGATGGTTCTGCCATGAACTATAAAGTTAATGACTGATTTGCTTTTTTAGTCAAGGCTGAGAAGATTTTATCTGAGGAAAGATTCCTGCTATTAATGTGCATAATGTATATAGTGTCCTTTTATTACAATGACTAGGTATTAGCTCACTCATTTGAGCAGATTTCGACAGAAGTACGAAGATGTGCTGTTTTGTAGCGGTGCTATATAGTCAAATATCTGATTTCTTAATTCTTAATGATGATTGTATAAGAATTTCTAAAATTATATTAGTAAAATATTAAGATCATGCTCTAAGATCAAGAATAGACAAATGGGACCTCATAAAATTACAAAGTTTCTGTAAGGCAAAAGACACTGTCAAAAGGACAAATCGGCAACCAACAAATTGGGAAAAGATCTTCACCAACCCCACATCCGACAGAGGACTAATATCCAATGTATACAAAGAACTCAAGAAGTTAGACCCCAGAAAACCAAATAACCCCATCCAAAAATGGGGTACAGAGCTAAACAAAGACTTTTTACCTGAAGAAATTCGGATGGCTGAGAAACACCTTAAAAAATGTTCAACATCATTAGTCATTAGAGAAATGCAAATCAAAACAACCCTGAGATTTTACCTCACACCAGTCAAAATGGCTTAAGATTAAAAACTCAGAAGACATCAGGTGTTGGCGAGGATGTGGAGAAAGAGGAACACTCCTCCACTGCTGGTGGGACTGCAAGCTGGTACAACCACTCTGGAAATCAGTCTGGCGTCTCTTCAGAAAACTGGACATGATACTTACAGAGGACCCAGCCATACCACTCCTGGGAATATACCCAGAAGATTCCCCAGTATGCAATAAAGATCTTTTATAATAGGGCTGCTATTAAGTCATCTCTGATAATCAAAACTACAATGAGAACTTTGCCAGTCTTCAAGTGTCACTAGTTAATTGCTTCACAGATAGCAAGCAGACATCTACATATTCGAGCACATTCCAAGAAGTTGTAGAACCAATAACAAAAGGTCATAAAAAGAAAATTAACGTTTTATTATAGGTGCAAGGACAGAAGACATAGACTATTGACTGGGTTTATATATACACACAGCAGGGCAAAAGAGCAAGATCAAGAAGAGAGCAGAGAGAACCTTTTAAACAGAATTGAAGAACTTTTTAGGGAGAAGAACCTTGTAGAAGAACTTTGATAGAGAACATTCATAGAGAACCTTTTAAAGAGAACTTAGAAGAAAAGATTAAAATCACTTTTCAATGTTTCCCTCTTTTCTTTCTGAGACTTCAACTAGCAGGCTGTTGATAAAACTAGGCTACTTAGTCCCCTGCTGTTTTTTGATGAGGTGCTAAACAGTTTCTGGCCTGAGGGGAACTCAGGCAGGTCACCTACTGGCAGCAAAGTTACTTAGACTTAAGGTAGATAAATATTTTATTATTAAACAACAACCCTGAATATCTTGCAAGACCAAGTCTTTCCCCTACAAATGCTTTTCCTTCTCTGCTGTCTCAAGAGGAACCAAGAAAGAAGTGCTAGGGCTGGCCCCCTGCAAAAGTTGGAGTAAATGTATTTCTAGTAATGCTATGGCTTGGTATAACCTCCATATATATTCATGTGTTTGAAGAAGCCTATGGGTGCCAAGAAGTAGAATGTGGTTGTTTAAATATGGTTGGCCCAGGAATTGACATTAATAGGAAATGTGTCCTTGTTGGAGAAAGTGTGTCATTGTGGAGGATATATATTCCTTTTTGGAAAGGTAATATATACCCTGAGCCATTGTATGTTAAAAGTGTGTGGTCTGCATTTTCATTTTGATTTTTACAGGGTATTTCAGCTAAGATTGCATGAATTTCAGAAGAGAATTTTAACTCTGAACTTTTAAACATGGCTCAAACTCTAAAAGAGTATAGATATGTTTGAAGTTGACCTGCATGCATTTCTGCATTGTGTATGACTACAAGATGGTGGGAGCCGTGGAGTGGAATGTGGTAACTTAAATAGGACTGGTTCTCATAGATTCATGTACTTGACTGCTCTATCATAGGGAGTTAGTTGTACTATTAGGCATCATGGCCTTGTTAGAGGAAGTGGGTCCTGGGGTTAGAATTTGAGATGTAAGAAGCTCAGGCTTTGCCATTATATCCCAGTCTTCATTTCTGCTGCATCCAGATCAAAATGTAGAATTCTCTGCTCCTTGTGCAGCATCATATCTGCCTGCACACTGCCATGCTTTCAGCCATGATGATAATGGACTAAGAAGCCATCTAGGAGAAAGGCTAAGGCTAGTGGATGACTTTCCTGAAATGGTCTACTGTTTTTGCATGATCTGCGATTGATGAGCTCTTGGAGACAAGGCACAAGAGACTTCATCTCAGAATTGATTCTTGTTATTGATATGCCTTTCCTGTCATTATTAAATTAATATAACAATTCCTGGACATTAGCCTACCCTATTGGGCAGATTTTCTGCAAATCAATGTACTATCTTATAGTGATACTATGTAGACAAATACATGATTTCTTAAATCCTAATAATGACTATAGAATTTTTAAGTTTATATTAAACTTTGGACCCTTTATATAAAGGGCTCATGTGTCATAAGCTGTTTGCAACTAGGAAATAATATTGGCATGAAGCAGATTTACAATCTTTAAAAACATTTTTTTTTTTTTTTGCTGCTGTAAAACCATTATCTGTTAACTAACAGGCATAAATTGGGAATGAACTGTTTATTGTGGGAACAAGAACAGAAGATAAAATATTGACTAAGTTCATCTATACAAAGCATAGTATGTCAACTTAAACCTAAGAATTATAGATTTAAATTCTCAACAAACCTGTAGAGCAAATGACAGATAATGAATGTTTATTTAAGATAACAAGTCTTAATGGAAAGTCATGTAAACATCTTTGTTGTAACTTCTTATTCAATTTATGGTTTGAATTTATTTTTGAACTTACTGTTACCTTCTGAGAAAAAATGCTTGGAATACCATGTGATCATGTATACAAGAACAAGGAATGGAGGCCGGGCGGTGGTGGCGCACGCCTGTAATCCCAGCACTTGGGAGGCAGAGGCAGAGGCAGGCGGATTTCTGAGTTCAAGACCAGCCTGGTCTACAGAGTGAGTTCCGGGACAGCCAGGGCTACACAGAGAAACCCTGTCACGAAAAAACAAAACAAAACAAAACAAAAAAACCAAAAAAAAAAAAAAAAGGAGAACAAGGAATGATAAGACAGAGCAGAAGAATAGAGGCAGAGAGAACAAAGCAGAGAAAAGCTAGTAAATATAACAGGGCTGAAAAGAGAGCAGTATAAAGGAGAGAAATGGCTTTTTTTTTTTTTTTTTTTTTTAATGTTCTGGCTTTACCATAAGATCAAGAAAGAGATAGATCTTTTTCTTAAAGTTAGACTTTTCCTTAAGATCAAGAAAGAGACAATTTTTTTTTTTCAGGCCTTTCCCTCCTTTATTTTTCTCTTAGAAATAAAAATTAGAAGCTATTTCAAAGTCGTTGTTTATTTCTGCAACAAACTCTAGCTGGCAAGGAGTGAAATCCCCATCCTCAGGGCTGGGTTTAGAGGACCTGCATGGGATGGCGTGGGCGGGGACACAAAAAATGTTTTTACTTAATGCTCTGCTGTTTGGTTATTCATTGCCTGAGGTCTTTGGCATCTGGCCTCAGAATAACTTAGAGTCAAAACTGGTAAACGTTATTTTATAGTAAGGCTAAGTAAAAGTAATTATATTAATTAACCTTTAGCTTCACAAAACTGAATTTTGCTTTTCACTCCCCACTGATGCCCCCACCACCACCACTAATGCTCCCCAAATTGACTTTGGTCCAGTGACACCACATGACTGTGCAGGCTCCTGGCAATCTCTGAAAGTATAAGCCAGCTACAATGAACTGTTTTCCTTTATGAGATTTTATAGTGATCATTGTGTCTCTTCAGAGCAATAGAAACCATAAGTCTAGGTCTTTAATCCACTTGGACTGAAATTTATGCAGGGTGATATATGTGGCTTTATTTTCATTCATCAACAAGGAAGAAGTTCAGTTAGACCAGTACTGTTTGTTGAAGATGCTGTCTTTTTTGCATGGTGTATTTCTGGCTTCTTTATCAAAAATTAAGTATCTGTATGTATGTGGATTTTATACTGGGCCATTCATGTATATTATTTTATACCTTACAAATAATGATACTTTGACTTATTTCTATGTTGTTTTTTTTTTCTTGATCTCATTTCTAACGTTACTCTAAGTCAAACTTAATGTACTACATTGAGCACACAAGGAGAGAGTGTACAGCCTTGACTTGTTCCTAATTTTAGTAGAATCGCTTTGGGTTTCTCTTTATTCAATTTGCTTTTAACTATAATCTTGCTGGAGAGCACCTTAAATATGCTTCAATGTTTCTTGTGTTCCAAATCTATCCATGGATCATGTCAAAGGCTTCTAATGCAATGATAACGAGGATTTTTTTTTCTTTCAGTTTGTTTATCTAATGGATTACATTGATTTTGTTATATATGCTTTCTGACTTGATGATATTTCTGACCTTGTATGCCAACCCCAATTAAATGTTGCCTTTAATAAAAGTTGTCTTGGTCTTGGTGTCTCTTGACAGCAATGGAAACCCTAACTACAATATACTTGTAGCAATACATCAGTCATAGATTCCCTCTTGAGCCTGTGATCTTTCCTGTCATTAACTTTTGGCTGGCTTCCAGTATCAGCTATGCATTTCTTTTGTGGGCTTACCCCAATTCAAGCCAGAAAGGTTTTTGTTATTTACGAAATAGTTTGGCACTATTGTGCTGGTCAGCATACCATGCAGCACAGGTTGGTGTTACAACACTAGAGATTAGCATGTGAGGATAGCCACTGATGATTGTTTTGCCAGTTTAGTGTAGCATTCAAAGTGCTAAAAGTGCACTTTTAGCACTTTGAATGCTACACTAGCATATCCATAACGTTTTTAGACAATGAGTGGTCTGCTGACTTCTCAGCTTAAATCTCTAGGTATGTGTAAAACAAAGCGATATTTTCTCGAATTTTTTTTAAAATACCTTATTAAGAGTATTATCAGATTGGAGCTTTCTTGTGGAATTCTTGTAGCCTTTGAATTAAAGAATTGTGTTTCCCAAATTGTGTAATTTGTGAAAAATGCTTTCCTTCTTATTTGTCACATTAAAAATGTTGTAGGTCTTTCTTGCTCTTTGTAAGCAATGATGCACTGTTATGGGTTATTGTGGAGCAATTACACATCCTTAACTTTCTTCTGCGTATAGTAGAGTGATAACAGCTGTTGTCAAATTTTGTAAAGATAGTTGGGTACTATCTTAATTATATGTACTGTGGTATGTTCCTTTTGCTTTTATGTGGGATGATGAACTGTGCCGGGAAACATGGTAAGGTAGAACAGGTCAGAGACTCCAGTATTCAGGTACTCACCTGAGAGATGGTAGTCACCTCCCTGCTACCTTTTAGATTTCTGGCTGGGAACACATGTGTCAGTCCCTGTGTCGGTCAACATGACCCAAAATGGAGTTCTCCATGCTAATAAGGTACCCAGAGGCCTTGAGGGTTTAGCCAATAAGCTTCTCTTACCAGTCACTCCTTCCTGCAAAAGGCACAACCATTTTCCACAATGGACATGGATAAACTTGGACTCTCTTTTTCCTTGAGAACCTCTGTGGGGAGCAAGGAGAAGGTCTTTGCCTATAGAGCTTCAGTTTAAGTGTTTTGTTTAAGGCCCATCTGTGCCCCCAGACAACTGCTACCAAGCTAAGGACAGTCTATGGACAATCACCAATGAGATAAGCCTGAACTCCTATTTATCCCCAGCCTTGGGCTAGATATCGTCCTCAGCCTGCAGGTCCCTGACTCTGCTCCCAACTTCTTGAAACTCAGTGATGCCTAGATGTCTAGGATTTTGGGAGCCCCGATCCAGCCCTCATTGTGGGCCTGTGGATCCCTGACCCTTTGTTCCCAGTATTTCTTTGTGGTTCTCCAATAGCAGCTGGAGACCCAGAAGTCAGGAAACCCTAACTTCAGCTCCCTATCTTAGACTGTGTCTTTCTATCCACAGAGCAGTGTATCAGTGCTTCCCCAAAGCCCAGCACCCAAATGCTCCAGTGTTGGGAAAACACAGACTGATACTCATGACATTCTTTAGTGCTTTCATAGTGCTTTAATGTGATAATTTGCCTAAGGCCTTTCATGGATATGTTGACATGGTTTTGTGTCTTCTGTCACTTATTACATATTTTGTACCTTAAATTATTTGGTTTGTGTGTGGTTGAAACAGTCTTATATTCTTGGCATAAAATCAAGTTTAGTACCCTTTCTGTATCCATTAGAAGGAACCTCTTGGCCAATATACATCCTTATAACTGATCTATGATTTTTTGTTTTTGTTTTTTTGTTTGCTTTTTGTTTTGGTTTGGTTTGGTTTTTTGCTCATCTGCTTTCTGTATCAAGATAAAGCTAGCTTTTTGTGATGACTGTGTAACATTCCTTTTCATTTTATATTCTGCAATATTCTCTTCAAGATTATTATAGCTTTTTCTAATAAAAATTGAATTCTTTGCTGAGTCTGTGCAATCCTCAGACATTTTTACTGGAAACACTGTGTCAGCACTTGCATGGCCTAGTTTTACGACGTGAAAAAGTTCATTTTCAATTGTTTATAGGAAACTATATTTTCCTCTTTAATTCTCAGTAGTTTTGTATAACTTTGTATAGCATGTCATCTTTCTGGTGTTTCCCATTGTCATCCTAAACTATATAGAAAATAGCATAGAATGAAACCATATAAGTGTTAAATGTCTGAACTATTTAATATGAGTGAAATATAAGATCAATATATCAAATGAGTCGCATATATGCTAATATCATGGTCATGACAACTTTGTGATGTAATAGTGTTTTAACATTCAGAATGAGTCATTATCTTTGAGACATATATAAATGTATGTATATATGTATGTATATATTTGAATACTTGATTGTGATTGTGTGTATAGGTATATATGACAGGAGTCCCATGTCACACACTGTTATTTTCCTGTTCATCTAGATGGGTTATTATCATAAAGGAAATGCACAACAGTCAGGAACTGAGGAGTCTCATTGGAGTCATTATTAAATTTGGGAACCTGAAAACTGACTGTAACAATATACCAAGACGCAAATGTATACTTGTCCATGAATGTTTCCAAAAGTGATAGGATTTTGATGGATCTGACATAATGAGTAAATCTTTCCTCTAAGGGCATATCCAGTAATGATTCACTTTATTTCTATGTACATTCTCTTATTCGTAGCAGTCATCAGAGTCTCTGCCATGCCTACTTCTTGATGATTCTGCCTTGACATTACATAGAGCAGTTATTTTCAACCTGTGAGTTGTGACCCTTCGGGGTCAATTGACTCTTTCATAAGGGTCACCTAAGACTACCATAAAAATATATTTCTGATGGTATTAGTAACTGATATACTACTTCTGTAGCAATCTACAGGTGTGTTTACCATATTAACTTATAAGCGTATTATGGATGTATTAAAAGGTCATACCATTAAAAAGATTGAGATCTACTGGCTTAGAACATTTAGCTTGTGGACATTCAATTTAAAGACATGAGTGTCCTGAATTGTAATATTCTACTTAAAAATTCATTCATGTAGATTTCAAGTGACCAATATTCTTACACAAAGGAGACTTAGAAAAGAGTTCAACATTGAAAGGAAGAGTAAATCAGAAAGATACATTTACTTCAGGACCAGTGATAAAAATGGCAAAACATGGTGTTTGGCAGATAGAATCTCTGTCTATACTCCACAACAACAGGAAACACATGGAAAAATAGATGTACTATATCTTTTAGGTAGAATAAAATGAAATTTTAACAAAGGGTCAGTGATGGCTAATCAAACTCCATTTAATGCTTGACATCCATCTTAGTACCCACTATCCATGTGTCCCTGACTCTGGTCCTTGAATGATAAGTTGCCAGAATAACTGAGTAGTAGTGTTTTGCAACATGTATACATTTGTTCTATTTTATGTCTCTTAACTGTTGAGGTTTGAAAAAGGCCTGAGATTGTAGTCATTTCCCTTGCTACATTAAATGTCATTCCATGCTCTCCTATCTATAAGAATGTTGACAAGTATTCTTGTATCATTTTCATTTTTGTGTCTCTTTATGTAGTTTAGCATTGTCCATGACGGTATTATATTAATTTTAGCTTTTAATTTTTTGCAACCTTGATGTGAAATTTCAATTTGAATTCCAGTCTATATTGCTGAGACAGAAACTCGGAGAACAGCAAGAAGAATGAATGCTTCTCTGGTAAATGCTCCCCAGGTCAGAGTTCAATTTGTATTTCTTTGAAAATTCTTTTTATTGTTTAAATTGTTCTCTACCTATGGTAACGTTATCTAACGTGTTCATTTTCTGTGATTTATCTTTGTTCTTCTCCAATAATCAAAATTAATTCTTCAGATCTTTCACTTATAATAGGACTAGTGCAGCCCTACCTGATTACATTGTCACTGGATGTTATACAGTGAGGACATAAATTGCCAAGGACTGATGACCTGAAGTTTTTAAAGACAATGTACTGTAAATGATGTTCAAAGTATATTTATGATCAATTTCTACATTAGATGGACTTGTGTCCTTTAATATTACTAGGAAAGGAACTCTCCTGTGTCATATAAATTGCATTTCAGGAATAATCATATTTTCAGAAATAACCTTGTGAATTTGGATCTGCACATACATGTACAGTGACATCACCAAGCAATATATGGAAGGGTAGAATTTATGGAAGAGTAGAATTATAATACACTCACTGTCTTGAATCCGAATTGTAAATATTTCAGCTCCCTAGAGGCACAGATGATGGAAGGAATATGTGGTTTTCTCCTGTGAAAACATAGATGTGTTTGTAGGTTGATGCAGATTTCAGCAATCTGGTATCTCTTTATGGCATTTTATGTCACATAGTGACAATGGTTTTGTTTGGACACTTGAAATCTCTCTTGGAAGATACTCTGCCCAGTCTCTCTGTGTGTGGTGGTTTGAGTATGCTTGGACCAGGGGGTGGCCTTGTTAGAGTAGGTATGGCCTTGTCAGAAGAAGTGTATTACTCTGGGGATGGGCCTTTATACTCTTCTCCTGGCTTCCTGAAGCCACTTTGCTCCTGGATTCCTATGGATGAATATATAGAACTCTTAACACCCTCCAGAGCTGTCTTAGTTTAGGGTTTTACTGCTGTGAACAGACACCATGACCAAGGGAACTCTTATATAGTTTGGGTTTTACTGCTGTGAACAGACACCATGATCAAGTCAACTCTTATAAGGAAAACATTTAATTGGAGCTGGCTTACAGGTTCGGAGGTTCAGTCCATTATCAACAAGGTAGTAACATGGCAGCATCCAGTCAAGCATCATACAGGAGGAGCTAAGAATTCTACATCTTCATCTGAAGGCTTCTAGCAGAATGCTCACTTCCAGGCAGCTAGGACTAGGGTATTAAAGCCCACATCTAAAATGACAGACCTCTAATAAGACCACACCTCCTAATAGTGCCACTCCCTGGCCTAAGCATATATAAACCATCACAAGCACTATGCCTGCCTTGACTCTGCCATGGTTCCCACCATAATGATAATGACTGAACCTCAGTGCCTGTCAGCCAGCCACAATTAAATATTGTCCTTTATAAGAACTGCCTTTGTTTTGGTGTTTCTTCACAGCAATAAAACCCTAAGATAATGAGGAAAGATCTCAGTATACAAATGGTTATTGCCTTTTTCTCTTTGGTTTCATTTTTGTTGTTGTTGTTGTTGTTGTTTTTTTTTGTTTGTTTGTTTTTTTGAGACAGGGTTTCTCTATGTAGCCCTGGCTGTCCTGGAACTCACTTTGTAGACCAGGCTGGCCTCGAACTCAGAAATCCGCCTGCCTCTGCCTCCCAAGTGCTGGGATTACAGGCGTGCGCCACCACCGCCTGGCGGTTTCATTTTTTTATAAATAGTATAAACACTACTACTGTCTCTAACTATGTGCAGCAAATAGAATATATTTAACATTTCAAGATTCAAATTTTCATTTAAGTCAGATTCATGAGCAGTCAGGTTTTTTAAAAAATTCTTGAATAATTAGTATAATTTTTCTCAATTAAAAAACTCGATTAGATCAAATAAAATGATTCTACCTCATCTGAATGCACTGTCACATATGTCATTTATTTATACATACAGTAATTATTCATAGCAAAAGACCATATTTAATTTGTGAAATTCTTAATATCTATTAAATATGGCAATGTTGAAACTAATTTACATAATTGTCATGCTGTCTAATACTGTTTTTCTATTTACTTTATTATTCAAACTATATTCTATGACTATTTTAGATAGCATCTTTTATTAAAATTCAAGTTTAAGTTTCTTATATATATGTTGCTACATTTGCTTGAATGTTTTCCCTTCAGCCTATAGAGTTCAGAAAAGAGGATTCGATTTCAAAGAATTGGGATTAATAATCTGTTGTGTAGTTCCATGTGGGTACTGGGAAACAACTCTGGATTATAAAATCCAAATTTCAGACAGAATTTCAAATGAAGTGATGGTGGCATATTCTTCATCTGTAGCTTAGGTTGTAGAAAACATCAGAAAATGTTTTCTGTAGGGGAGGGACATTATGAATGTAAGGAATATAATATTTCATTCTGTACATTGTCTGTACAACAACTGTAATGCTTAACTTCTAACACATTTCTTCAACATTTGTAGATGTTTGTCTTGACATTTGCCATGATTCATCACAAATTTCTTCATATTCTTTATTCTACCTAGGAAAACACTTGTGTCTAGCAGCACTTGGTAAACAGGTATTTTTCCATTACAGGGTCTGTTAACATTCAAGGATGTAGCTGTGGATTTCTCACAGGATGAATGGAAATATCTTAACCGTGCTCAGAGGGCATTGTATATGGATGTGATGTTGGAGAATTACAAAAATATATTTTTTGTGGGTAAGAATAGTCTTCTTGTAGAATTCCTGATTCATTCATTGAATTTACCAACTGTGTGTTTAGTAAACTCTGAAATGTCTAGAAACTTCCAGAATAAGGATAACTCTGGTTTCATTGTCTTTCCTTTATATTTCTTTCCATTCTTTGGAAAGGAACAGGTGTTTTATTCTGTGTAATCTCCCTAAACTGTGTATTTACTTTTAATCAAAACTTCTCAGTTGAAAAGAATTTAATATTGAGAGCAATAAAATATATTTCCATATATATTAATTGGAATATTTTAATTTTATTATTGTATTTAGGTATTTATTTAGTTATGAACTCTAAAAATGCAGAATATTTTAAATAGAGAATGATCTGTTGGTTGTGAGAATTTTGTTATGGCTTAATTATGTACTTTTTGACCTGTGGTCTCTATGTATAGTACTGTTACAACATGGTTTCTTTAATTATTATTATTATCATCATCATCATCATCATCATCATCATTATCATTATTATTACCTTTATTTTTTTAAAGTCCAGTTATTACCCCCTCTCGGTCTACCCTACCATAGTTCCTCATCCATTCCTCCTCCTCACTGTCTCCAAAGGATGTCCTTTCCCCACCCCTAGTCCTTGCCACTCTCTGATGCCTCAAGTCTCTTGAGGGTTAGGTGTATCTGAGCCACCAACCAGGCAACATACACGAGCTGCTCGGAGGCCCCTGACACATATATAGCAGAGGACTACCTGGTCTGGCCTTAGTGGGCAATATACAACATAGTTTTTATATCATGAGTTTCATGTCAATATAGATTACATAATGAATTCCTAGGTGGCCAAAGCTACACAGTCTCACTGTGTCAAAACACATAAAGAAGAAAATAGAGAAATTTTGTTTATATAATCCTTAAGTGAGCTCATTTTTTTAAGTTCTTTACTGCTCCAACACCTGTTCTCCCTACCTTCTGCAAAGAACTGTGTTAAATAAGAATTAGAAGGCTATTTATATTTCCAGTCATTTTATATAGAAGAGATTTGCAGTTCTTCTAAGCATCCATGTAATGATTGTGATACAAGAAATACCTTTCTTGAGATCCCTATCTTTGAGAATGGCTAATTTACCTTAGAAAGTTTCAGCAAACACAGGATAGACTCATTGATTGATACTTGTCATCTCTAATTTTACTTTTTTTTTCAGAGAGTTATCGCTTATCTCATAAATATGAGAACGTCTTGGATGAAGACACACAGTGTATTATCCACAATCATGTGAATATACAGTCTTATAAATGTCATGAACTTGGAAAACTCATGCATGAATCCATCCAAAGTACATCTTATAAAGCTAGTCACAGAGATATATCCCTTGAAGCATCATACATAAGCAGACATGGTTCTATGAACACCAAAGAACCTTGCAGATGTAAAAATTGTGTAAACTGTTTAAATTTGTGCTCTATCATTAGTCTTTATCAAGGAATCCACATAGGACAAAAAGAACACAATACAGAGCTTGATAAGGTTTTTGACACTAAACATGAACTCACATTTAAACAAAGCAATAGTGGAAATAAACCTTACAAATGCAATAAATGTGACAAATGCTTCACCCGAAAAGGAGATCTTTGGAGTCATCAGAGAATTCATACAGGAGAGAAACCTTACAAATGTAGTGAATGTGACAAATGCTTTACCCGCAAAGGAGACGTTATTATTCATGAAAGAATCCATAGAGGAGAGAAACCTTACAAATGTAGTGAATGTGGCAAGTGCTTTACCCACAAAGGTGGTCTTAGAAGTCATCAAAGAATTCATACAGGAGGGAAACCTTACAAATGTTGTGAATGTATCAAATCTTTTAACCGGAAACGCAATCTTAGAATTCACCAGAGAATTCATACGGGAGAGAAACCTTACAAATGTACTGAATGTGCCAAATGCTTTACACGAAAAGGAGATCTTATTATTCATCATAGAATTCATACAGGAGAGAAACCTTACAAATGTAATGAATGTGAAAAATGCTTTACTGTCAAAAGTGACCTTGGAATTCATCAACGAATTCATACAGGAGGGAAACCTTACAAATGTACTGAATGTATCAAATCTTTTACACAGAAAGGCAATCTTAGAAGACACCAGAGAATTCATACAGGAGAGAAACCTTACAAATGTAGTGAATGTAACAAATGTTTTACCCAGAAGGACATTCTTAGAAGACATCAGAGAGTTCATACAGGAGAGAAACCTTACAAATGTAGTGAATGTGATAAATGCTTCACCCAGAAAGGCGATCTTAGAAGACATCAGAGAATTCATACAGGAGAGAAACCTTATAAGTGTAGTGAATGTGACAAATGCTTTACCCTGAAAAGTGAGCTTAGAATTCATCAGCGAATTCATCTAGGAGGTAAACTATACAAATGTAGTGAATGTGACAAATGCTTTACCCAAAAATGTAGCCTTAGTATTCATCAGAGAACACATACAACAGAGAAACTGTATAAATATGGTGAATGTGATAAATTCTTTACCCAGAAATGTAATGTTAACACTCATCAGAGAATGCATACAGTAGAAAATCTTTTATGAAGAAAGATCATTTAAGAAGTCATTAGGAGTATGTACAGGAGAGAGACCTTACAAATGTAGTAAATGTGCAAATCCTTCACTGTTGACTTATCTCTTAGACTATATCAGAAAACACATAGAGGAGAGACACTACATAGAAACTATGTATGAGGAAAGTTCTTTTCCAATATCTCAGGTCTAAAAAAATATCTTGTGATTCATGGTAGGGAAAAAGTTTCCACTTTGAAAAGTGTGGCATGTGCTTTTATGCAAGCAGTATTTCTCTGGCACTTTAGGCTCTGCACAAGAGAATTGTTATGAACATAAGAAACTTGTGAAAATATGTAAATGTTGAAATCTTTAAAACTCAAGCACTTAGGCTAAAAGAACCTCTCAGAATGTGACAATGAAATAAATTTTTCTTTAAACCTTATTATTTGTTTACCCTTAAAATAGTTCATAATAAAAACCAAGTGGGGAAGCCTGAAAAAATGTGATATTCTCTAATAGTTTCTTGGAGACTGAAATATCCATTGCAAAGGGAATTACCCATTGATGAAGATTGGTAATACTCCTCTCAAAATAATGACACCAATAACATCCTATATGTCTAATTCAAATGAAAAACTCAGATAAATTATACTTCTTAAAAGAGGGTATGGCAAACTAAGCCATCAAGATAGAATGTTCTTTATCCTGTAGATGTGCTTACAGATATGCAGTTTCCTCCAAATGTCCAGTATTGAAAATCTGTATCATATGCTTGTTTCAAGGTTTAGGATAACAACTATGTTTAAACACTTTGGCTTTGGCCACTAACTCCTAGTCCATACTCGAGTGTATAACTCCAATAAATCTCATTGATTCAGCAAGTTGGACTTGTTTGTTTTCAGTCTCTACTTGGAGTGGGTAGATGAGTATATATGTTGCATTTCCCCAGAAAATGTCTCATAAACCATAGCTGAATCCACTAAGATTTACTGCAAACTTGTAACATAACAGTAATACTAGAGCAGTGTATTTCATCCTGAAGTTGGCAACCCCTTTAGGGGTGGGATGACCTTCTCATGGGATTTGCTCAAGACCACAGGAAAACACTTTCAATGGTCTTAGGACCATTGTCTCCAGGTATGTCTGCCTGAATAAGAATACATTGAGTTGTGTGACAGTGCTGCAGCAGTAGGAAAGTTGGAACTACTGTACTAGAGAGAATGCATTTGTGTTAACTAAAATGTGGAAGATTGTGTTTAATGCTCCAGGCTTACTGCTATAGTAGTACTAGGTAACTTTACAATGGCTCCACACTGACAGAATATAGAGTCGTTGAGAGCCTGAGTGAAAAGCCTCTTCTCTTCCTTGAATGCAAATAACTTTGTGCTAATCATTCTATGGTATGTCATAAGCTTCCTTTCTGGCACTCCTTTAATTGTCTTAGAAATGAACTCAATTAAAGACAAATGACTAATCAGCTTTTTTATTTTGCGTTGAAAGACATTTTGCATCTTTGAAAAACTAGTTTACTGGAGTAGGTTCTTTATAGAGTTATTTGTGTGTGTGGCTCTCTCTCACACACACACACATGCTGCTGCTGCTGTCTCACAGGTAAATATAACCCAAGCCTTTCGGCACTTTATTAAATATGTAGGAAAAGACAAACCTGTGTGTTCAGTGGCCTTGAGAAGGACCAGGTTCTAAGAAAAGTACTGACTGGTGGCTTGTAAACTCAACTTCAATCTGAACAAGTTAAGGTAATTCCTAGTTTCTTCACCACTGCACCTGAAATATGACATGTAAAGTAGATAATCTATACAACATGAATGAGGATAGTACTGTGTAGGATGATCTTGAAGGAAATAGTTCCATTGTCTCATCAATTACTGTGAGATGATCCTTTCAATTAGCCTTTGTTTCACATACATTTAAATAAGGTGAGAGAGGTTCAGAGTGGAGTCTAGATAACATTAAAAAACCATTAAAACAGATTTGTCAAGCTATATAGTTTTATATTTAAAAATAATTTTCTAATAAATTATGACAGCACAAAGTCATTTAGAAAGATGTGTAAAATTAGTATTCATTTCTAAAAACGAGGCAGATGTATGAGCTTTGTGAATATTTACCAAACACAATCATTTGCTTTCTAAGATTATTTTTTATCTTTATTAGATATATTTTTTTTCTCACCACAATGATTTTATTGAAGACATCCAACCATTCCTAGTAAGTTTAAGAGAGTAATCAATTATTCCATGAATTTGCCAAGATTACTTATAAATTTGTGAAAGAGGCCTTTGTATTAGAGACAGAGTGTCTGTATATTGTTCTGGCCAAACTCAAAATCACACAGATCTGACTGCATCTACCTACTAAAAGATGAGATTAAAGAAATGCCCAAACATGCTTATCTCATATGTTCATCCAAATATTGATGACAGCTCCTTTCTTTGCCTACTTCTATTTCACAAGGAAGCTTATCTTCATTTGTGTTTCAGTAATGATTTTTAGTCAGCCATTGGGAACTGATACTAGTGATGCCTTGTTAGCAGAGACTGAATTTCAAGTGTCAGCGGGCAGTGAGCTGCAGTGGTTGCTATTGTAAGCTCTGGTGACTATGAAATCCTACCAATAGATAAGGACAACTGAACTCTTCAACAGATGAGTTGAGCAGTTCAGGCAACATTTATTAAACATGCAATTAAAGAATAACTCCAGAAAGTGCACGGGTTCCAACACCTGATTCTGCTCAAATGGAAATGGCTGACATAAACTGGTATAGTTATTCAAAGATAATCAATCAGATGGACATTGGTCTCTGCAGGTCTCTTGCAGAGAATCCATTGATTTAGGGAGCCTCTAAACATTCCCTCTAGTGTCTGCCCCCATTGTGGTTTCCATGTTCCTAAATACCTAAATACCTAAATACCTAACTTACTTGACTACTGTCTCAAAACTCAAGTTTTGTCAACAAAACTCAATGGACGTTCTCACATATGAAAAAAAGAGACCATAATTTTTGTTGTTATTGCATTTAAGCAACAATCATAATTGTATGTAAGTAGAACAACAGAGTTAGACAATATCAGATCTTGGAGTTCAAAGTGATAAAAGAATTAAAAACAATGGCACTGTATGGTACTATGGCTCCTTTTACACAAGCTTTTTTTGGATACTGTGATGGAGTCAAATCTAACCACTAGGTTGGAGGACTATGTAAGGCTACTTTGTCAGGCGATTTCTTGCTTTGGAGTTCTGAATGGCGTGAAGGTAGTAAGAGAACTGCTGTGATGAATTCTCAGGCAGGTAATCCAGATTGGGATACTAGGAGGTCAATACGAAGGCAACGCTAATCACATTGGATTTCCTGTTGGAGTGTATGCGCAGGTTGCAATGGCTGGCCACCACTTGTGGAATCAATTACCTACTAAAGGGGATCTCAGTGGAAGTTTAGCTAGCATTAGACAGGCTCATGATGAACTTTTTCGGGATTGTGTGTTTAGGCTACTGAAATGAGCTAATAGAATTTTTGGAGATTCTCAAGCAGGAAATCTGTCACACAATTGGCTTATGAGAATGCTAATGCAGCTTGTCTCACCACCATTAGACCTTACAAAGGACAGACAGACTTAGCTGGGTATATTTGCCTTTGTGCAGAGATTGGGTCTAGCCATGGCTTCAGCTTTGCAAGGAACCACTGTGCAAGCAATATTCTCACAGAGATGAGGGAATAAAGCATGATTTAAATGTGGAGGTTTGGGTCATTTTTAAAATGATTGTCCTAGGAACAGAGGCACCACAAGTGGGCAATCAGGTTATGCCCCAGGAGTTTGTCCTAGATGCAGGAAAGTTAATCACTAGGCCAGGGACTATAAATCTAAGACAAATATTCAGGGCTGTCCCATGTTGGGAAATGGGCAGAGGAGCCAGCCTCAGGTACCCAGATGCCCACAGCAAGCAGCATATGGGTCATGAAGCTGCTGCCAGGCCAGGGAAATCAGTTTTTTTGAACTTACCAGGGCAACACCAGGAAACGCAGGACTGGACCTCTGTTCCACCTCCCATGCAGTATTAACCCCAGAAATGGGAGTTCAGACCCCGTCTACAGGAGTTTTTGGACTTTTGCAGAAACTTGGGATTGCTTCTAAGACAAAGCAGTACTATTGTAAAAGGACTGAAGATTTATGCAGGTCTTATAATGATTATGAGGGAGAAATTAAAATTGTGGCTGCTTCCCCCATGGTATTATAACTGTACCTGCTAACCAAAGAATTGTTCAACGTATCTTAATTCGCTTGCATCCTCTAGCTTCCAGATTCATTAAGAGTAAGAGAGGACAGAGTGGCTTTGGTTCCTCTGATGTATATTGGGTTCAGTCTATTACTAGTAAGAGACCTAACCTTAAATTAACAATTGAGGGGGAAAGCTTTGAGTATTAATAGATACTGGAGCCGATGTGACAATTATTAGAGGACAAGATTGGCCTACAACTTGGCCCTTGTCAGATATGCTCACTTACCTCCAAGGGATTGGTTATGCCAATAATCCAAAACAAAGCGCTAAACTTTTAACCTGGAAAGATGAAGAAGGCAATTCAGGACAAATTCAGCCTTATGTTATGCCAAATTTACCTATTATCTTTAGGGGAAGAGATCTCTTTTCACAGATGGGTCTTATAATGTGTAGTCCCAATGAGGTAGTAGCTAAGCAAATGTTAGAACAGAGATTTTTGCCTGGACAGGGGCTAGGAAAAGACAAGGCGTTAAAAGGTTTGAAAGTTCTAAGCCTCACTCTGACACTAGAGGTTTGGGGCATTTTTTATAATGGCCACTATCTTGCCTGCATCTCATGCTGATAAAATTCAGTGGCTTAATGATAATCCAGTGTGGGTCAATCAGTGGTCTTTATCTAAAGAAAAATAGAAGGCACCTCTTTGCTAGTCCAGGAGCAATTAGAGGCAGGAAATCTAAAAGAATCTCAGTCACCATGGAATATTCCAAGATTTGTTATCAAGAAAAAGATCTGGGAAATGGAGATTGTTACAAGATCTAAGAAAGGTTAGTGAAACTATGGTACCTATGGGAGCTTTACAACCTGGGCTTCCATCTCCAATGGCTAACCCTAGAAGATATTATAAAATAGTGGTAGATTTGAAAGATTGTTTCTTTACTATTCATTTGCACTTGGAGGATTGTGAAAGATCTGCTTTTAGTGTTCCTTCCATTAACTTCATGGAACCTATGAAGATACCAATGGACAGTTCTTCCTTAGGGCATAGCCAACAGACCCACCTTATGTCAAAAGTTTGTGGCACAGGCCATTCAGCCTGTAAGACAGCAATGGCCAGATATACCTTAGTCATTACATAGACAACATCCTAATAGCAGGAAAAGATCCTCAAGATTTGCTTTTATGTCATAGAGATTTACAACAGGCTTTAGCTGATAAAGGACTGCAAATAGCTCCATAAAAGGTGCAAACCGAGGATCCTTATCATTATTTGGTTTTCAGACTTACAGATCAAGCCGTTTTCCCCCAGAAGATAATTATTTGCAGGGACAGTTTAAAAACTTTAAATGGGTTCAAAAGTTCTTAGGTGATGGTAATTTGCTTTGCCCCTATTTAAAGCTTACTACAGGAGACTTACAACCTTTGATATTCTAAAAAGGGAGTGCTGATCCTACCTCCCCTAGATCTTTAAACCCAGAAGGGCTCCTGGACTTACAGCAAGTAGAAAAAGCTGCTGAAAAACAATTTGTTACCTATATAGATTGTTCTTTGCCTTTATATTTGTTCATTTTTAATATGACTCATACACCTATAGGATTATTGTGGCAAAGGGATCCTCTTATGTGGATTCATTTGAGGGTGTCTCCTAAACATAATATCCTGCCATATTATGAAGCAGTAGGGAAGGAAGCAGGCACTGACTTATTTTTGCAAAGAACCAGACTTCATTATTCAGCCTTTTAACGTTGATCAAGATACTTGGCTGAAACAGCATAGTACAGATTGGCTGCTTGCTCAAATAGAATTTAAAGGAACTATAGATAATCATTGTCTTCAAGTTAGGTTGATAAAAATTTTAAATGTGCATAAGGTTGTATTTCATGGGTGGCTCCTATAAAGGCCGAGCTGGATATCTCATGAATAACCAACAGGTGGTAATAGTCGATTACCACTGGGCTCTCAGCCCAGTTAGCAGAACTGACAGCAGTACTAAATGTTTTTCAATCTGTAGATAATACTTTTAATCTGTTTTACTGATAGTTTGTATGTTGCCGATTCTGTTCCTCTGTTGGAAATTTGTGGCACATTTTTTTAAAAGATTATTTATTTATTTATTATATGTAAGTACACTGTAGCTGTCTTCAGACACCCGAGAAGAGGGCATCAGATCTCATTACAGATGGTTGTGAGCCACCATGTGGTTGCTGGGATTTGAACTCAGGACCTCTGGAAGAACAGTCAATGCTCTTAACCACTGAGCCATCTCTCCAGCCCCATTTATTATTATTATTATTATTATTATTATTATTATTATTATTAGTGGATTTGGCTTTTTTGAGACAGGGTTTCTCTGTGTAGTCCTGGCTGTCCTGGAACTCACTCTGTAGACCAGGCTGGCCTTGAACTCAGAAATCCGCCTGCTTCTGCCTCCCAGAGTGCTGGGATTACAGGTGTGAGCCACCACCGCCCGGCCACATTTAATTTTAATACACCAGCAGATCTTTGCTTTCACAATTGCAAAACATGATTCTTACTTGAAAAAAAAATCCATTTTTCAGTTAATACTGTTTTGCTTCTAACTTCTGACCTTGAATTTTAAGCAGGCTGGTTGTCTCCACCCAGGCTCACCTGGCTTAGCCACTCACCATGAAAATTTTCCTGATTGCATATATGTAGGTCCATGTAGCATTCGTCTGATATTGGGAAAAAAAGGTATGCTATGAAGGCTTGCAAGCCAGAGACGGGTAAATGAAATTTTATGACCTTTTATCAACCTAAGACAGGAACTTGTACCTACAGGCCACTTCTATTTATAATAAATGCTAAAGGCCGTTTGTGCAAATAAACACAAACAAGCTGCACATGCCAATGTCAGGTTTCTTTCCAGTATTTTTTCTGATACCTTTTATAAAGCATGGTAACTAAAAAATCACTCAACACATTTTTGTTTTAATTCAGTATCATTTCAAGCCGGGCGGTGGTGGCGCATGCCTGTAATCCCAGCACACGGGAGGCAGAGGCAGGCAGATTTCTGAGTTTGAGGCCAGCCTGGTCTACAGAGTGAGTTCCAGGACAGCCAGGGCTACACAGAGAAACCCTGTCTCAGAAAAAAAAATTGTTTAAAAATTCAGTATGGTTTATTATAATTAATTGGCTGATGTATTTCTATATTCCAACAAGTAGATACTGAGAAGTCACCAGACCACCTACCATATCTAAAAGTACCCTAGACTCCCTGGTGATGCTATTTAAAGAGCTCATTTTTTTCTGTAGGCTGGTAGGAAAATATCATGAATGGCTGGTGTAACCCCATGTGTTTCAATATAACAAAGCTAGTCAGGGTATGTACATTAGTGTTATTGAACCAAAAATGTTTTCTGAATAGGTGAGTCTTTTTGTCTTGATTGGAGGCTGTCCACAGATGAAAGAGAGGAATGACACTGGAAATCTGGACAAAAGCTAATGACTGGATGAAGAGGTCTAGGAGAGATTCCACTCCTCAATGTGTGCTACATGCCCATATGTTCACATATCCTTTAAATATTTCTTTTTACACCATAGCCTGGTTACGCTATCAGAATGGTTCAAAATCTGTTTCCAAAAGAAGAACATAATTTGAAAAAGTCATAACTGGTCATATAACGAGAACAACTAACAACCTGAACAGCTTATAATGGGACATTCAAACCCCAGGGAACATTACAGAAGAAGTGGACAAATGGTTATAAGAGCTATAGGATGGAGTTAGGAGCTATAAAACCTTCTCTTTTGAAATAACATAAAGATAAAATCATGAACACATGACATCATTCCTAACTGCCCAAGAATGGCAGAAAAATCATACATGTAATAACAGAGGAAATTATGGGGAGGAAAAAGACAAGAAAACAGGAGGAGGCTGTAGTGGTGAGTATTAACTACCATCACAGTGCAGTGAATAAGTACATGGTATGACTAAACATCCAAATGTTTAAATAATAAATAATACCTAACCAAATATTAGTTAAGAGGAAGTATTACATGGTATTTGGAAGCAAACTTTTTAAGCTTATATGTAGCAAGCAATTAGAATACCTTCATAATGCCTTAATTAAAATGGCTTTGGACAAGGTAAAAACCTTCTGTACCCATGCAATGTGACATATTATTATGAAAAATCTCAATATTCATAGAAGTGACAAATATGCACAATTTAAAATCCATAACAATCAATAATTATGTGATATATTCCACAAATGCAATGGAGAGAATCCTAAGAGTTCACATAAATACCAAAAGACCCTGAAAATGCAGAGTAAGCCAAACACACAGAACAGAGTTTGACTTAGTTAGGCTTTAAATCCAGGTAACAACGAAGAACCATATAGCCAATAATACCATGGTTGTGGTATAAGAGTAGATAACACAATGCATTAATGTAACTAGAATCAGCCCCAAACAATGACCTTGTGAATTTCAAATATTCTAAAAATAGATGTTGCATACTAGAAAGGGTTGTTAAACAACGCTTTTGTTAAAAATATCTATCCATAAAATAGTAACCTACATGGTATTTGGAAGCAAACTTTTTAAGCTTATATGTAGCAAGCAATTAGAATACCTTCATAATGCCTTAATTAAAATGGCTTTGGACAAGGTAAAAACCTTCTGTACCCATGCAATGTGACATATTATTATGAAAAATCCCTCCCACATTCCCTCCCACAGTAAAATCAATCACAGACCTTCATGTATAATTTGGAAGCTGCAGAGTAATGTAACACAGAAGAGTAATACATTACTTCATGGACACAGGGAATTAGCTTTTTAATAGGACAACATGTATCAGAACACAGAGCAGAAATTGTCAAGCTGTGACAAATAGGACCTCATGTAATTAAACCCTGCATGGAAATGGTACAAAATTAAAACTATGGCCACACATCTTAGTCTGTGGATATATTAATTAGCGAAGTATTTTAAGTGCAGAATAAAACCTAGAATATATAAGGAGCTCAAAGAAAATAAAAAGCAACAACAAAACTGCCAAAAAGAAGGCAAATAAAATCAATCAATCAAATCCCCATTTGTCTGAGTTTCTTCATAAGTTAAACCAACAGAATCCTATTGGTGTCACTATTTTGAGAGGTGTATTATCTGCTGTAATCAGATTTCCTCTGAAATCAATTATTTCAGTCTCCAAGGAGTTACACATTCTTCTGGCTTCTCTTTGTCTTCATTATGAAATATCTGATAGTGAACAATTTAAAAAATGTCATTCACTGTCACATTTTTCAGAGTTTCTCCAGTATAAGTGCTTCATAGTTTCTACGATTTGAACATTACTTAAATGCTTTCACAAGTTCCTGATAATAAACTCAAGTGTGGAGCAAAGTGTTGCAAAGAATTCCGCTTGAGTAAAATATATGCCACATGTTCTCTGGTAGAAACTCGCCCCGCCTGCTCTCCGGCCCCCTACTATTAATTTCTAGATATTTTCTTAGACAGATTTTTCAGGTAAAGATCTTTCCTCCTGTTACATTTGTGAGGTTTCTCTCCTGCATGTATTCGCCAATGTACTGTCAGAGATGAGCTAACAGTAAGGGACTTGAACATTTTTATTTGAAAGGCCGTTCTCCTGTACGTATTGTTGATGAGTTTTAAGATGATCTTTCTTGATGAAGGGCTTTCTTTCTTCATTTGAAAATATTCTCTAATGTATGCATTCTTTGATGATTACTAAGACTACATTTATGTCCAAAGAATTTATCACATTCATTACATTTATAAGGTTTTTCTCCTGTATGAATTCTTTGATGAATACTAAGACTGTATTTGTGAAAAAAGCATTTGTCACATTCACTACATTTATAAGGTTTCTCTCCTGTATGAATTCTCTTATGATTTCTAAGATCACCTTTGTGATTAAAGCATTTGTCACATGCACTACATTTGTAAGGCGTCTCTTCTGTATGAATTATCTGATGAATACTAAGACTGCGTTTGTGGGTAAAGCATTTGTCACATTCATTACATTTATAAGGTTTTTCTCCTGTATGAATTCTCTGATGACTTCTAAGACTGCGTTTGTGGGTAAAGCATTTGTCACATTGACTACATTTATAAGGTTTCTCTCCTGTATGAATTCTCTGATGACTTTTAAGATCACCTTTGTGAGTGAAGCATTTGTCACATTTGCTACATTTATACGGTTTTTCCCCTGTATGAATTCTCTGATGAATAGTAAGACTACATTTTTGGGTAAAGCATTTGTCACATTCACTACATTTGTAAGGTTTCTCTCCTGTATGAATTCTCTGATGAATTATAAGATGGCCTTTCTGGGTAAAAGATTTGTCACATTCACTACATTTGTACGGTTTCTCTCCTGTATGAATTCTCTGATGAATTCTAAGATCAGTTTTGAAGGTAAAGCATTTGTCACAGTCATTACATTTGTAAGGTTTCTCTCCTGTATGGATTTTCTTATGAGTACTATGACTGCATTTTTGGGAAAAGCATTTGTCACATTCACTACATTTGTAAGGTTTCTCTCCTGTATGAATTGTCTGATGTTGTCTAAGCTTGCATTTCTTGGTGAAGCATCTGGCACATTCACTGCATTTGTAAGGTTTCTTTCCATTACGGGTTTGTTTCAGCATGTGCATTTGTTTAGAGTTAAAAACCATATCAAGCACTGTACCATTGTGCTCTTTCTTTCCTATGTGGATTTCTTGATTTAGATTAATGATGGAACATAAATTTAAACAGTTTATACAGTTTTTATATTTGCAAGGTTCTCCTGTGTTTCCAGTTTCATGGCTTTTTACATTTGATGACTTAACACGTGTATCCATTAAGGCTTGGTAAAGCACACTTTGAGTGGATTCACGAATGATTTTGCCGTGCTCATCACATTTATAAGACTTCTCTTGGATATTCACATTCTTGTGGACAAAATGCTGTGGGTCTTGATCCAAGAAATTCTTGTATTTTGGACATATGCAATGATTCTCTGAAAAAAAAAAAGTGCAATTAGAGATGATGGGGATTAGTGATAAGTAACACAATATCACGTTTCCTAAAATTTTCTAACATAAATTAATGATTCTCAAGGATAGAATTCTCAAAAGTGGTCTTTTTCACAACCTCAAATCTCATCTATACCAAATGACAAGAAATGATAATAGCCTCAAAACCCTTATTTAAACAGTGTATTTTGCAGAAGATAGAGTTTGAGCAGTAAAGTATTTTGAGAAAGGAGCCCACTAAAATATCATATAAACAATTGCTTCTCTATTTTCTTGTTTGTTTTATGAGAGTTACACTGTGTAGCTTTGGTCAGCTACAAATTCATTATGTAATCCACACTGGTGTGGAATTCACAATATAAACACCATGCTGTGTGAATACTAAACATAGAGACCGCATGTAAAAAAGTCAATAGATAACAACAAAATGCTCCAACCAACAGTTCTTTCTCCATTAAAACTTGTCCATTTTTTAAATTCATAAGTAAAGACTTTAATCCAATAGTAAAATTAAATACTTCAATTATTATGTGTGTGGCAATATATTTTCTTGCTCTGAATATTCAATTTTTTTTTGAAACCCAGAAGTTTTGATTAAAAGTATACAATGAGTTTGAAGAGATTACCAAGCATATTACACTGGTTCCTCTTCAAAAGAATGTAGAGAAATGTAAAAGAAAAACAATGAAAAGATAGGTTGGTAACCAAAGTTTCCTTATTCTAAGAATATTTAGACCTTTTCAAGTGATAACAGAAACACCCAATAGATACATTCAAAAAATGTATCAGGAATTCTACAAGTCTTACCCACAAAAAATAGATTGTTGTAATTCTCCAACATCACATCCATGTACAATGCTCGCTGAGCAGAGTCAAGACATTCCCATTCCTCCTGTGAGAAGTCCACAGCCACATCCTTGAATGTTAACAGACCCTGAAATGGAAAAATACTTATTTACTATGTGCTGCTGGATGAAAGTGATTTCCTAGGTAAAATATGTCCTAAAGGATTCAAGGTAATTTGTGATAAAGTTGAATCATGATAAATATTTAAGGACAAACAGTATCTTCTAAAAGTGCTGTAGAAATGTGTTGTAAGGTAAGCACGGCTGTTCCTTCATAGCCAATGTATAGAATGATATTGTTTCTACAATGTATACTACATTGTTTACATTCATAAAGTCTCTCCCCTTCATTAACTTTCTAATGTTTTCTAAGACCTTAGTATTAAGTGAAGGTTTAGCCAGTATCACTTCATTTGGAAATTTCTCTGCAATTTGGGTTCTATAATCCAAAGTTGTTTTTTTCAGTGCACATGTGGAACTATACAACAAATTTTAAATCCCAATTCTTTGAAATCCAATGCACTCTTCTGAATGCACAAATGCATACATTCAGCCAAATGTACCAACAAACATGAAAGAAAATTCAAAATTAATTTTAATAAAAGATGCAAAATAGTCTTTATTATATTTTCTATTTCTCTGAAACAGAGTGACAGATTTGTAATCAGGAAACTTTTAGGGAATATAACATACAAATGTCTGGCCTAGATTCAGGACTGTAGCTTTATGGAGTATGGGTTGCTATGAAACAGAATCCCAATGTCACATCACAGATAGGCAAGTTACAATGAGTAAAACTGTGCTTCTAAATTTTACAGTCCTCAGTCTTGCTCAACTATGGACACTGTATCAATCCTGTCCATAGCTGGGGCTCACATGACTATTTTAAAATTCTCAGTTCACATCCTGAGACCTTGGTACAATGCTGTACCCTTTCTAAAACAAAGACATACAATATGAAATTCAGAATTTTTGGATGAATTAAGAATTACTTTTTTTTTTCTTTAAACATAAAAGGAGTATAACATCAGTGAACAGTCAACATTCAAAAGGATACACAGAATCAAATACTTTGTTATTTTGAGACTATATTTATAACAGTAAATAAAAAAGCCAGTATTGGATAGCATAGAATTACTGAATGATTTCTCAAAGTTGATATAAGCAATACAGATAATAACAATGTCATAAATTACATATGGTTTTTTACTACATAATTATTAGATATGTATATGCAAATAAATGGCATGTGACAATGTATTCAATTGAAGTAGAATCATTTTTTAATCAAGTTTTTAAATTGAGAATTATAGTCATTCTTCATGAATATTTAAAAACACTATTACACATGAGATTGACTTAACTGAAAATTTTAATCTTGAAATTTTATCTTTTGTTTCTACACACATTGCAACTTGCTATCATGTATAACTTCAGTCCCAAGGGCTGGATGCTGAACTCAGGATTTCAGGGGCATAAAGTATCATTCAGTATACATAAAAATATGAAGACAAACACGTAGTACTCGAATAAAATATTATGGTAAAGAGACACTGCCATAGCCCTTCAGAGTTTCCCCCTATGTAATTCATATGTTGGGGAAAAGAAAAGCATAGGGTGGATGGAACATTCTTTTTACCAAAGAAGAGAACAAATTAGAAGGGACATTCATGTATGCTTAAAATTTGATGGCTTATGAATATTACCAAGATAATATTTTCCAGAAAATTCTTACTAATATATGGCATGTGCTGCAATGCAGAGGTATACACAGTAGTGTTTATATTACTTCTAAAAAGTGAAACAAAAGAAAAGAAGAAAATAATCATCTGTATATTGAGAATGGACCACATGAGTACTAAGCAACACGGCTCCTGAGACAAACAGATATCAAGTGTCAACAAATCCAAGATGAGTATGTAACATAAAATGCTAAAAAGAGATACCAGAATACTACCATCTGTATTTCCTCACACACACATCAATGTTATGGTAAGAGAAAGCCACATATTCCTTTCATCATCTATGTCTCTAGGGAGCTGAATTTTTACTATCAGGTTTCAAGACAGTGAACTGTCTTCTAATTTTACAATTCCATAAATTCTATTCTTCCATACATTGCTCAGTAATGTCAGTGTCCATGGATTTGCAGATCTACATTCTCAGGGTTGTTTCTGGAAACCTGACTATTCCTGAAATGGAATTTATGTGGCACAGGAAACCTTCTGTCCCCAGAAATAGTAAATGACAAAAGTCCATCCAATGCAGAAATTAGCCATCAATATATTCTTTGAACATCAATTACAATACATTCACTATAGATAACATTATCAGAGAAAGAAAAGTTTCAAAGGTTTAAAATAATGAAAGGAATTTTAAAAAAATATATGGACAGGACACTGACCTGGGGAGCATTTACCAGGGAAGCATTCATTCTTCGTATTGCTCTTCTCCAAGTTTCTATCTCAGGAAGATAAACCGGAAGTCTTATTGAAATTTCACATCAAGGTTTTTAAAATTAAAAGCTAAAATTAATACAACTCTGTTATGGACAATGATAAATCATATATATGTACACAAAAACCAAAATAATACCAGAAATCTTGCCAACATTCCTACAGACAAGAGAGCATGGAATGATATATTTAATATGGCAAGAAAAATGACTAAAATCTCAGGTCTTTTTCAAACCTCAGCAGGTACCAGGCACAAATATAGAGTATATGTATACCTGCTGCTAAAAAAAAAAAAAAAAACTACTACTCAGGGTTATTACTGGGAACTTATGATTCAAGAATTAGAGTCAGAGGCAAATGGCTAGTGGGGCCCTAAGATGGATGTCTAGCATGAAATAAAGTTTCATTAGATATCCCTCTAAAATACAATATCTGATTCACTTCATTCTACTGGCAATTTTCTATGTGCCTATTTTCTATGTGTGTCCTGTTGTCTTGATGTAGAGACCCAGATTCTATCTGCCAAATATGTTTTGCTCAAATTGATAAATTATAATCAGGTTGAATGACAGCCATTTTCATCATCATCTAATGTTTACATCGTTCCTTAGATAAAAATCTATGTTTCCGATTTCCTCTTCTTTCAATGTGGACCTCTTTTCTAAGTCATATGCATACTACTTTGGGAGAATATTAATCACTTGAAACCAACACAAATACATCTCTAGGTAGATTATTATAATTACAATGTCTATAAATGGAATGTCCATGTGCTAACTGTTTGAAGACAGTGGTTCTCCACCTTTTTAATATTGTACCAGGAACTCTTAAATTATCTACATTAGCAGGCTCATCTGTAGATTAATATGGGAGTGGTGGGACACTTTCTAAAACCCTCAGTAATATGTGCTGTATAGTATTCTTAGGTGTGACCTCTGTAAAAGGGTCAGGTGACCCCCAAGGGGTCATGAGCCACAGACTGAGAACAATTGTTCCAGGCAATGTCAAGGCAGAAACATCAAGAAGCAGGCATAGGAGAAACTGTCTGATGGCTGCTAAGTATGAGAGAATGTGCAGAGATAAAAGTGAATCATTTCAGGGTATCCCCTTGGGATGATTCAGTCAATGTCAGATCCCTCAAAATCCTATCACTGTTGAAAACATCTTCCTGGACATGCATTTGTGCCTTGGTATTGTTCCAGGCAGTTCTCAGGTTCTCAATCAGCAATAAATATGACTCCAGTGAGATCCTTCAGTTCCTGGCTGTCAATGGATTTCATCTACGATGATAACACTTGTAGTTCTACATGAAAGTTAAGAATGTGTAATATAGAACTCCTATCATATATTCCTATACATCCACATGCAGACATATATGTATAGGTACATACATATATACATATTTTTGCATGTCTCAAAAATAAGGACTCATTCAGAATAATAAAATACTATTAATATACAAAATTGTCATGACCATGATATATAGTATATATGAAGCTCTTTTTATGTATTAAGTAGACCTTATATTTCTGTCATATCATATAGTTGTCCAGAGAGTTAATGGACACTTAGAAGGTCTCTTTCTATGCCGCTATCCAAGTAGTTTAGTATGACAATGAGAAATAGCAGATGGATGACATGCTGTGGAGTCATATAAAATTAAAGAGAATTGAAGAGGAAAGGGATGATTTTCTAGAAACAAGTGAATGTCAATGTTTTATGTCATACAATTAGGCCAGGCAATGAGCAAGTGCTGATAGAGATTCCACTAAGAATGATTGAGAACTGGACAGACTCTGCAATGAATTCTCCAGTTTGCTCAGAAAAACCTGTAATAATGCTGCACCAAGGATATTGCATACAAAGCCGGCTTTACCTTGATATAAAAAGCAGATGAGCAAAAAAAATTATTTTTCAAAGAAAAAAAATCATAGACCAGTTCCAGTTGCAAGGATGTACACTGACAAAGAGATTCTCTCTAATGGATCCAGAACTGAAACAAGTTGATTTTATTCCAAGGATGCAAAACTGTTTCAGCAGCACCCACATACCAATAATTTAAGGCACAAAATCAGTGACAGAAGCCACACTGGCATGTCAACTTATCCATGAAAGACATGGGGCAAAATAGCACATTGACTCAATATGAAAGCACTTTAGAAAGAATGCGACAACAGAAGGAACATAACGCATCATAATCAAGATAGTAGCCAACATCCTGAATCCATCCATACAAAATTTGAAGACAGCTGTCTTTATTCTACTGTACACAGAAGCAAGACAAGGATAGGCTATGCCAACACTAATTTATCACAGTGCAACAGTGCTTACAAAGAGCATGTAAGACATATAACATTTTCAATGTGTTAAATAAGAGAATGAGGAAGACATGTTTTCCCAAATTTCATAATTTGGGAAATATAATTCTTCAATTCAAAAACTACAAATATTCCACAAGAAAACTTAAATCTGAAAATACTCTTAATAAGCTATATAAAACTACAAGGAAATATCACTTGATTTTATACAACCCCGGGGAAGATGCTGAGAAGTCAGCAGAACACTCATTGTCTAAAAATGTATTGGATATGCTGGTGTACCATTCATATTGCTAAAAGAGCTCTGTAGGTTGCTGGGCAAAAAGAATCATCAGTGGCTCTCCTCAGATGCTGACTCCTAGTGCTGCAACACCATCCATTCCAGCAAAGTATGCCCACCAGAGGAATAGTGCCAAGATTCTTGTAACTCATCATCAAGCCTTTCTAGTTTGAACTAAGGTCAGCCCATAAAGGAAATACATAGCTGGGACTAGACACCAGCTAAAAGTCAATGACTGGAAAACTCACAGGCCCAGGATGGGAATCTATGACTGATATACTGCTACATGCTAGAATATTGGAATTTCCTTGAACTTATTTTACTTACACTATAGCCTGGTGCTCCTGAAAGCCTTAATCAGACAAATATAGTTTGTAATAGGAAGGTAATTTCAGAGACTTCTGGGTAGTAAGAATGAAGTGGGGTGGGGGAAAGGCTGTAAGAGCTGAAGGAAGGGGAGTGAATTATATAAATCCACTATTATATAGCATGGCAGTTGGAATTATGAATACATGACGGCCTGGCTACCCATCTAAAACCTGCCTCCAAGTACACATGAAATAAGAAGGACGAATGGGATGAAAACATGAGTAACAGGGATGGGATAGAAAAATCAAGACAGGGTCTTTCCCGGAGCCCGATGTGGCACTGTGGGGAGGTTTCATATACCCATGAGAAAAATGCCTACACCCTTCTCTTCTGTTCAGAACAATGTGGCTGCCTAGGTCCCACATGTTCTGCTCTAGGGACAGAAAACTGTGTCATACCATCCCTTCCAGGGTCACTCAGGACTCCGAAATGTAGGTCTGTGCATGTTATGCAAAACAGAGTCTACAGCAGGCCAAAGAGGGTTAGAACCTGACATATGGATAAATATAAAGTCCCAAGGCAGGTATAGGGAATAGAACCTGAAAACTAGAAGAACAAATGCCCATAACTGCTGGAGCTGTATCTCTTGCTCTTAACTATGCCTAATTACCTGCTATAGAGACCTAAATCAAAGAACTGTGAGACAAATTTCATTTAGCACCAAGGACCTTTTCTTATAGTGCCAGGTCAGGAAAGACAATCACACAGAAGTGAGGTAACAAAGACACATTGAAAAGTTTGGCAGCAAGAGACACTGGTTGGGATGGATACTTGTCCACAATTAGGTATTCCCAAGCTGAAAAAAGGTGAAAAGCAGTTGATCTTAAGTAGTATGTACAAAAATATTAGTAAGGTCATGTAGAAATTAATGAAATAGATGTAAAGATAATATAATCATTCAACACAACAAACTTGTCTCTGTGCAGAGACTAAAGTACTGACAAAGCAGTGTTCACCTACTCTAAACTAATAGAGTAACTATGTATATAAACTAGACATAAAAAAGGGGACACTGCAATGTATGGCAATGTTGTCAGCATTACATTAAGCAGTGTTGGGCAAAGTCATACACAAATAAATCGGAATTGAAGAAGAAATGTGAGTTCTTAGAAAAAGTGAATAAATCAACCTTCTGTATTATAAAACTACAGCATGCATCAAGCAATTTCCTTGATCAAACTTGTTTCCTTCATCAAACAAGAAGTTTCCTCTAACAGTACTAAGGACTGGATAGATTAGCATGGAATTCTCCTTTTCTTAGAAAAACCTGATACTGTCAAAAGGAGAATATTCCCTAAACCATAAAGAAGAACACTAGAAATAAATCATACAAAGCTGGCTTTACCGTAATGTCAAAAGCAGGGGAGCTCAAACAATTATTTTCAAAAACAACACATAGACCAGTTGTCAGGATGTACACAGACACAGAGATTGTCTCTAAATTCCATGGAAATGGAAAGAAAACTGAGATTACACCAGAATGTAAGACTCTTTCAACACCTACAAACTAATGAATGTGAAAAACAAAACATGTAGAAGCAGTGAGGGAAGAAAAATGATCATGTCAACAGATGCATGAAAGCCCTGTGGTAAGATAAGACATGTGCTGAGTATAAAAATCTCAAGAATGTGAGAACAGAAGGAACATGTCTCAGAATAGTAAAGATAGAGAAGCACAGCTAAAGAAAAAAAGTACAATAAAAAGGCAATTGGAACTCTTCTCCTCTAGTCTGGACTAACTCAACACAGTGCTACAAGTGAGTACACATTTCAAGGACAGAGGAAAACTTCAAGGGGTCAATATAGCAGAGTCAGAGAGCAAGTGGACTTTCTTGAGAAAAAAATGACTCAGATCAAACCACTCATACTGTCTACAAATATCTTGGACTCCCTGGTGGTAGCATTCATAAAATAGCTTAAATAGTTAAGCTATTTTAAATAGTTAAAAATAGCTATGCAGACTGGGGCAAGAAGCAGAGTTATCTGTGTCCACACCCAGATTTATATCCCATGTGCTTCAATCCCAATCAGTCAGGCAAGGCATACTCACTGATGTCATAATGTCAGGAGTATTTTGTGAGTAACAGAAGGCTTTCTGGTTCAATCTGAGGGTAGCTCCAGAGATAAAACAAAAACAAAAAACAAGAAAAAAAAAAAGGGTACACAGGGAGCATGGCCAAAAGCTAATGCTAAGGAATGTGATATGGCTTAGAAGAAAATCTGATGCATTCTATCACATACACAGTTAGTATGTTGCTACTTTCAGTTGGGGTCAAAGAAAGTTCATTTCAATGGGCAACAGATTATTTAAGAGATTCAAAACTAATCAACTACTGAGAGCAATTGACTGCTTACTGTACAACCTAATATGAGAAAACCATGTTACCATATGTTTAATTTCCTCAGTGAAAATTCCAGAATCATTAATGAAATAAAACCAGACAAAATGAAATTCATGTTTTCTTTCTATTATCACTTGAGGCCCATCTCATCCCTTGTTCAATCCCTCTAACATATCTGGGTCCCTCTCTTTACCATCCAGGGCTCTTAGATGATTAACATAAGAATTTTGCCCCAACCTATAGTATATATAATAACAGTAAAAACGGTGTGACCTGATACCATTTCAGAGCATGCATATGAATTCACTATTCCAGTCTCTGAAGTGCAATACTAAGCACTAACCATAAGCAACAACATTTCTCAATATTCTGATGTGGTATTCGCATCCTGGAATGCATATAAATCCCAGAAAATTAACTGTAGAAAAGTTTCCTTAGTAAAGGTTAATGTTTACAACCATACCTTTAAAGCTTGCTAAAATATACTTCCTGATTCAATCACATCTACAACAGCTACTTATGTGATGATTATCCGAAAAGCCCTCTGGGGATGCCACATCACCTGGGGGAAAGGCCACTCCCTTGAATAGGCAAATTGGAAAAGAACAGAGTTAGAAATATTAGATGGAGATAAACTCCAGGATCTTTGCAATTGCCACAATGAGAACCATGTTTTCAGACACCACGTAAGGCAAATCCTCTATCACATAATCCTCCTGTGACTATCCTCAAAATCATAACATGCATGAAAACATTAGGATAAATCCAGTTCACAGAGTTAAGATAGCTGCAGCAGAATTTTAGACTGTGAGTTCTGATGAGCTGTACCAAAGAACTGATTATTCCTTTGGCCTATTTCACATCATTCCATTTCCTCTGCCCTTGGAAGTTCCAGCATTGCCTTCATGGCAGCTGTGCCTCTGACCCCTGCCTAGTTCACTGGTGACTTTCCCAGGCTACCCATTGGTGTTATATGAACAGGATCACTTTACCATGTGACTCAAGGTTATGATAAAACTTCACCAGACATAGCTGATCTTATTTGAAACCTCTCACATGAAATTTCATTGCAAAACCAATTCCAGTTGGGCCTACAGGTAAAAACAATGTAGATTATTAACCCAGCTCAAATCCCAGCCTGAGTGAAAGGCATTACACCACTACTGGAGATATCATAGGCAACTCAGAGATGTGGTTCACACATGTAAAGATAAACAGGTCCAGTTCCTTTAAAAATGTGAATATGGAGATATGAAGAAGCATTATGGGATTGTGACTGAGTTAATGCAGCTGAGGAATATGCGTTGAATTTGATTAAACACATGACGCATTCTTAAAAGAAATTCTCCAAACAATAAAAACCAATGAACATCACTGACTTGACATTTATTTCTTCAGTTTGGTCATTGGTAATCACTTAACCAGACTCCACACTTAACTCTCATGCTAGCAGAGACACCTCCAATTCTTTCCAGTACTGTTAACTTGAATCATTTAAAGTACCTCCATATTGTTTACTCTTTCTTTTTCTTAAGATTTATGTAATTTAATTTGATGTGTATGGGTGTTTACTTGCAGGTAAGCATGCATTTCTTACATGCAGTGACTGCAGTGGCCATAAAAGGCCAATACATCCTTTAAAGCCTGAGTTACAGAAGACTGTTAAGTCACCATGAATGACTTGGAACTGATCCTGGACACTGTAAGAACTACAAGTGCTCTTAAATGCTGAGCCAACTCTATAGTGCTTGGTTTATTGTTCCTTAATTAGGTATTATGGAGGGAGACTTAAATCAATGAACAGTGAGAGAATTCATAATTTTTTTCTTAAAGTATAACCCTGAGTGCCAGCTCATAAAAGACACATCGACACAAAAATTTGACAATAATAGGAACTGGTTCTAATAGACATATGTCCATAATAATGTGGCTGAGGGCTTCTAGCATAAGAACAAGTCAGTCAATGCGACACAGTATATAGAAAGGTATTAGTAAGTTTGTGTAGAAGTTTATGAAGTAAAGACTCCACTGAGTCAAGGACACCAGCTTGTTTCTGTGAAGAGACAAAATATCTGAGGAAGAATTTTTCCCCTACTCCAGACTGAAGAAGTGAATTCCCAATTAAGAGAACTAGAGCTGAATAGGGAACATTGTAATGTATGCCAATGACATCAGTGATACCTGATGGGGTGCTGTGGGAAGTGACACACACGCATACACTCTCTCACACGCGCGCACGCACGCGCGCGCACACACACACACACACACACACACACACACAGAGAGAGAGAGAGAGAGAGGGAGAGGGAGAGGGAGAGAGAGAATGAGAACTGAAGATAAAGACAAACTCTTAGAAACAACTAAACAATTCAATCTTTTAAGTTATAAACCTACAAACAGCATTAGGCATGAAAAGACTGATGGAGGAAGCATTTGCTCTAAAAATGTTTGAGGAATAGACAGATTCAACACAGAATTCTCCTTATCTTTAGACAAATCTTATATTAATAATACAAGAAGAATATCAGGCCCAGGTAATCAGCACCTGATTAGGGACCAGGTTGGAAAGGTGGATTTTCTCCTCACTCAGGCCTGGATCTTTGTTTTGGAGCAGTTCTCCCTAGACCCAACAACTGGTACCAGTCACGTGGATCCCCTAATCACTTTCAATACAGGTGCTTTCTCTTTCTTAATTACTTTTTTAGAGTACACCCAGCGGTTTTTCTTTTCCCTGTCACTCTCCTGGTACCTGAGATTAACTCTGCCCTGCAGAGAAAAGTCCTTCCCACTCTATCAGGGTTCCTGCCACACAGTTCCAGCTTTCGGGCTACTCTGAACCCAGTCTACACAGCATCCCATCACACTTGCTACCAGCCTAAATCCTGAAATGGATTGAGTAAGAAGCTGCTGCACCTGATATCTGAACCACATAGAGTGTTCTGAACCCCTCAGATAAAAGATAAGCAGCTGAAGTTCTTAGCTTGGAATACAAGCCTCCTGAATTAAAAAACCACACAGCAAAAGACAACCAAAATTCTAAATTCTGATTCCTTTGTTTCCATTCCCAACACAAAATACTAAAAATATGACAAAATGTACTGGAATCAAATCATAACCATGGCAGTATCCCCTAAAAAGAACAACTTAAGTGATATCCAAAATTCAAACCTCAGAGTCATGAACAATATATCTGCAAGCAAAATGATTGATGGGCACAAAACCATGAGTACACAGCTGAAGGAAGTAGGGACAATGCGGAATAAGAACACTGACTAGAAGGAAATAGGTAAAAACACTGGAAAAAAAAAAAAACCCAAACTGTGATGAAGCCAGATATGAAAAATACAGAGATATAGAAAGAAACAGAATATCAGGTTTGAAAACAAGGTAGAAGCTGGGCAGTGGTGGTGCATGCCTTTAATCCCAGAACTTGGGAGGCAGAGGCAGGCGGATTTCTGAGTTCGAGGCCAGCCTGGTCTACAGAGTGAGTTCCAGGACAGCCAGGGCTACACAGAGAAACCCTTTCTCAAAAAAACAAACAAACAAACAAACAAACAAAAAAAAACAAATAACAAAACAAAAAAGAAAACAAGGTAGAAGAGCAGAAAGATTCAAAGAAAATGATCAAATGTTCCATGCAAATAGCACTTGTTGAAGTTAAAATTGCAAGTCCAGCTGCACTTTTCTTCAGTTGTATGAAATACCTTAAATTTCTGATAGGGTAACTCATTGTGGAGAGCTTTACTGGGAAGCTGAATGTTCCTCTCTTTGAAAATTAATGACACTAAAAACACCTTCTTCATCCTTCCCTCACAGACATCCACTACTATAAGTCAAATATCTGTTAGCAATATTGAGTTGGGGGAAGATATTTCAGAAACTTAGGATTTTGATAGGATATAGGTGTCTCAAGAAGTCAGTGGTAGGGGCTGGTAAGATGGCTCAGCAGTGAAGAACACTGACTGCTCTTCTGAAGGACCTGAGTTCAAATCCCAGCAACCACATGGTGGCTCACAACCATCCGTAATGAGATGATGCCCTCTTCTGGTTTGTAAGACAGCTACAGTGTACTTACATATAACAATAAATAATTATTTGGGCTGGAGTAAGCAGAGGTCCTGAGTTCAATTTCCAACAACCCTACATCTGTACAGCTACAATGTACTCATATACATTAAAAAAAAAAATCTTAAAAAAAAAAAAAAAGAAAGAAATCAGTGGTTTCTCAGCCCACTGCCCACAGCCTAAAGGTGAATTCATCCTGCCTTGTACGACTTTCACCACTAGGTAGTGATATTGTGGTTGTGCAAAGTCAGGAACAAGTTTGTCTTTTTGGAAGTACACTAAATTTGCTCTAATAGGAAGGACAGAAAATCCACTGTTAAATCTCAAAGTTTTGGTAGAAGCTTGTGGCTGTCTATGACAAAATAGTGTATTTTTTCACATCCTTAAAGAATTCAGTTACACACGGCAAGTGAATAACTCTATTGAATTAAAAACGGGTTAAGACAGAAGAAACTAAATGGAGAAATCTCTTCCTAGCACCTTAGCAGCATAACTGAAAACTCTCTCACACACAAAATAATCATATCCAAGAGAAGTAGACAGTAAGAAATTATAAAATGCAGGGCAAAAATTGATAAAACAAACACGTAGAGTATGAATCAGTGAAGACAAAAAATTGGTTCTGTAACAAAAATCAACAAGATACATCAAGGAAATCCAGAGAATAAGACATATTTAAAAACCCCTCTTCCAACAAAAATGGAAATATCTAAATGAAATGGATAACAAAAGGTATCAGAGTAACTGTGACCTCATACAATTGATTTGGTAGTGTTCCTTCTGTATCTATTGTTGTGGAATAATTTAAGGAGTATTGGCATTAGCTCTTCTTTGAAGGCCAGGTAGAATTCTGCACTAAAACCATCTTGCTGTAGGCTTTTTTTTTTTTCTCTAATAGGATTTGAAGATTGCTTCTATTTCCTTAGGGGTTATGGTACTGTTTAGATAGTTTACCTGATCTTTATTTAACTTTGGTATGTGCTATCTATCTAGAATACCATCCATTTCATCTACATTTTCCAGTTTTGTAGTAAAAATATTACATCAGTTTCTGTTATGTCTCCCTTTCCACTACTGATTCCATTAACAAGGCCTTTGTTGACATGACCTCCAGAAAGATGGGGATAACAACCCACCTCCAAAATTCTTCCTGTCTAAAAGAAGAGCATAAACAAAAATGGAGCAGAGAATGAATGAATGGCTGACCAATGACCAGCCCAACTTGGGATCTACCCATGGGCAGGCACTAAACCCTGACACTATTACCCATGCTACATTATGCTTTTAGACAGGAGCCTACCATGGCTAGTAGGTGACTGAGACAGATGAAGATACTCACAGTCAAGCATTGGACTGAGGTCGAGACCCCTATGGGAAAGTTAGGGGAAGGACTGAAAGAACTAAAGGGGATGGCAACCCCATAGGAAGAAATCTGTGTTAACAAAACTGGACCACTGGGAGCTCCCAGAGACTAAGCCATCAACTAAAGAGCTTACACTGGCTGGTCTGAGGCCCCAAGCAATATGTAACAGGAACTTGTCTGGCATCAGTCAGAGAGGACTGGCCTAATCCAGTAGAGACAGACATGATGCCTCAGGGACAGGAAATGCCCAGGGGAGGGTAGAACATTGAGATGTAAATAAATTAATTAATAATAAAACATAGTTTTTAAAAGTAGCATAATGAAGTATGCAGGCAAATGCATGGTACTAGAAAAAAAATGATTCTGAGTGAGATATTTCAGACCTAGAAAGAATACTATGTATTCACTTAGAAGCGGATATTAAGTTCTTCTGTTAATGGTAATCAACCTATTACATCCATAGACCCAGAGAGGTCTACAGGACATATAGGTATCCTTTAGTGTATAAATGAGAACAGAATTAAGTTGGTGGCGGGGTAGTGGGCAGAGACTGGGGCTAAGTCTGGCTAGGAACTGGAGCATGAGGCAAGGAGCAAAAGAGGTGATAGGATTGAGGGAGTCAATCTGGGACAAATAGTTGAAATTGAGGGTCAACCTTTTAAGCCCCAAAGACTGGAGAGATATATGCCAATCTACTCTATCTGGTCCTCTGTTGTACAGTGGGTAACACTGTTTCGAGATGAATGTCACATGCAAGCTAGGAAAAATGAATTACATAATCAACAAATAGGAGCACAACAACCCCCCCTCCCCAATTAGTAAACTGGAATTATGACCAGCTGTTCAGCCAGGGTGACTTCTCCACAGAGATTCACAAGCCTTACTCCTTGCTGGCTGCTATGACTAGACTCACTTATATGCACTCTAGGCCTGGGACCATTTGGGCCCCTTGTCCATAGGGCCTGGAGAGACCGGTTCACTAACATTCCTAAAACAAAAACCAACTAAGACTCTCCTGGATTTTATACTAAGGGTGCTACCCAGTTTAGACAGAAAAATAACAGACGTTACAGCCAAAGCAATGCTCCTAAAAAAAATTATCTAGGAAACAGGTAAGCCAAAACAAATATATGGAAAGAAAAAATCACAGAGCAGGTGCCATGATTTACAGACATGAGTGTCTCTTAAGTTATACTGAAATGAAAGGAAAGCTGAGTTCACACCAAGAATACAAGACTGTTTCAACATTTACAAACTAATCCATGTCAGAGATCAAAGATGTAGACGCAGTGGGAGAAGAACAATGACTATGTCAATAGATACATGAAAGCCCTGTGGTAAAATATGACATTTGCTCAGTACAGCAGCTCCAAAGAATGTGAGGACGGAAGGAACATATCTCAGAAAAATAAAGACAAAGAGACAAAAAGCTAAAAAAAAAAAAAAAAAAAAAAAAGTACCAAAAAAAGGAAACTGCAATTATTCTCTCTAACCAGGACTAACTCAACACAGTAAGTATATCAATTAGTCCACAATTAGGAAAAAAAAAAAAAAGCCAAGAAAGATCAATGGGCCTTAGAAGGGAATTCAATACTGACATTTCCTACATGTTCTAATGTCTTGCTTTATACCCATAGCCATAGCCTGCTTTAATCTGGATTAAAGACACTTTATTTTCTATAGGCAACAGTCATTTCAGAGTCTCAAAACTAACCAAATACTGAGAATAACCCACTCCTTCCTATAACTGGAAATCTACACATAATATGATTTTCAGTGAAATTGTCTAGACTCTTTAAAGAGAAACTGACAAATGCAATTTCATGTCATATCCTCTTTCTACTATCAGCTGACACCCACACCATACCTTGTTCAATCCCCCAAACATACCTGGATCCTTTGCTGCAGTCTCCTCTGTCTTCATCACCCTGGGCTCTTAGTTCTCATTCACAGGTGAGCAGAATTGGCTGAACAGTGGGAGACCTGCATGTGGGAAAGAAATTCTTCAGAAAGCACCTGGAACTTTTCATGGAACAAAAACAAAAGATACTCATATCCGCCTAAAGGCTAGACATAAAGGAAAAAGAAGATATGACAAATGTCTCTTTTATTATAAGGATTTCACTTTATTCTATGAGATGTGAGACTCATTCCCACACAAAGTTCACACTGAGTTGTTTCTCTCTGAACTCTGAGGAGCAAGGAAGACTGCAAGAAAACTATTCTGACCTACAGAATTCAGACTGTTGCACTCTACCAAAGTGAGGGCTCTGAAAAATGTCCTGACTACAGGGTCTAGGCATTTCTAATCCTGCAAGAAGTCCATAGTCAACAAATCATGAAATGAAAACAAAGCAGTTTGGCCACATGTGCATGAGAACAGTGATTTTTTTTTTTCTAATCATATTTATTCAAAAAAAGAGTTCCCTAATTTTGTGTTAATTAATGCTGAATTTTCTAACTAAAAAAATTAATTAACAAGGTGTAATTCTCTCAGCTCATACATACCAGGCTGGCCAAGGCTTTATTAGGTCTCAAAGAAACTCCAGATAAACTGCTAACTCAGGTGCCCATTAACATATCACATTTGTCATATTTTTCATTACGGTGAAATCAGCCAATTCTAACCAGATTAGAATATATTAAAAGCAGACTTATTGGGAAGCTGGTCTTGGTTGAGTACACTGGCCCCAATGACTGATGACAGGGGAGTTGCCATAGGAGGGGAGGGGGAGAGAAAGAGCAGGCTTATAGAGAGAAGAAAAGGAGGAGGAGGAGCAGGACGAGGAGGAAGAAAAGAGAGAGAGAGACCAAAATATCTGGATTATATAGGGAAGAGCCCTAGTGGAAGGGCAACCCAGTCCCTGGGCTGAAAATTTCAGTGTTGAGGGCAGGGTCTCTCAGGCTGGGAGAACCTGGAGGTCAGGTCTGCTTTGTATGTAAAATATGCACCTCAGTCCATTGTCCTGTGATGCAAAACCCAACAGTATCAAAGTGGACAACTTTGGCTAGGTGCTTTCTTGGCTCCTGCTTCCTTTCTTGTCCCCTGCTCTCTCTTCCCTTCTCTTCCTTTGTCCAACTCCTCCTCTCTCTTTGCATTCACATCCTGGTTCAGTCTGGACCCTTACTTTCTGAGTCAGTCAATATGCACTGGTTCCTCTTATTACTACTATCTACAAAACTCCTTGAGGATCCCTATTTTCCTGTAAAAGGCCACTCTTGCATAGGCAAATGGTGAATGGGGGAGTTAAAATGCAAAGAAGAATTTTAACTCAAGCTTTGTAACTGCTGTAGTAAAGACAAATCTTTCCGCAAACTACACCTACTGCAAATGCCCTAAGATATCATGTTGGAAACTACTCTTGTTAGCATTCCTTCTAGGCTCTACTCCACAGTTACCTGGCAATAGCCAGGTAGGCCTGGCTTACTATATAAAGGGCTGTAAGCCCCCTCCTCACTTTCTTATTCTAACTCTTCTCTTCCTGAACCCTTTCTCCCTCCCTTCCCTATCCCCTTCTCTTCATGTGTTCATGACTGGCCTCTTATCCCTTCTCCCCCTCCACCATTGCCTTCTCAACTTTCCTTCCCATGTCCTAAGTAAACTCTGGTCTATACTATACCTGTCATATGGCTCCATACTATACCTCAGGGAGAAGGGATACCTCAGTATGGGCCTGCTGAGGGCTAAGGCACCCTCCCATCTCAACATACCTGTTCCTTATAAACATATCCTTGGCTCTTTCTCTTTTTTCATAAAACACAAAAACTCTAGCAACCATAAGACAAATGGAAAAATCATGTTAAACCCCAAGTCACAGAATCTCAACCTTCTTGACAATGACAAGATATCCCCAATAGAGTTGTGAGAGCTGAGAGCTGCTTCCATAGGAGCAGCTGTTGAAAACAACCCTGCTTCCCTCCTGCCCTTTTCCCAGCTCTGCATCTCCTCTGATCTGAGAGGTTCCAGGGTCACCCAGCTGTGGTTCTTGCTGCAGCTCAGTTGTGTGCTGACTCTTTCCATAGCCAGGAAACTGCATCTTTGAACAGTTTGGGAGTTTCCAGACAGAACCAGGCCTGGGCAAAATGCCTGCAGTTAGGGAACATATGGCTTACCCAGGTAGTAAAGGGCATAGTGGATTTTCCTGTCACTCTGGTCTAGATCTTTGGAACTGAAACTCCCAAACACAAAAAGGTAATCACACCCAAGAGGAGTAGACAGCAAGAAATAATCAAAGTCAGGGCTGAAACAATAGAGACATAGAGAAAAAGACAAGAAATCAAAGAAAAAGAACTGGTTCAGTGACAAACAAAACAAAACAAAACAAAACAATCAGCAAGATAGTACAAACCTTATCTAAACTAACTATAAGGATGAGAGAAAATGTATAAATTAACAAAGTCAGACAGAACGGGGACATAACAACAGACATAATCCAGAGAATCATAAAACATTAAAAACCTCTTTCTACCAAATTTTAAAAATCTAAAAGAAATGTATAGGTTAATCAAGACGTGTAAGGTATCACATCTTAAAGTAAAATCAACATGAGATAATCAAACAGACCTATTTAACCCCTAGTGAAATACAAGCAGTCATTAAAAGTCTCCCATCCAGATGGAATTAGCCCAGAATTCTATGACTCTCAACAAACAGTTAAAATTAGTACTCCAAATTATTCCAAAAGAAACAGAAGGAACAATTTATTTTGTGAGGCCAGTTACCCTGACACCCAATCCACATAAAGATTCCACTAAAAAGGAGTATTACACACCACTTACCCTATGAACATACTTGCAAAAATACTCATAAAAGTACTTGCAAAGATAATTTAAGAACACATCAGGAAATCAACTATAATCAAGCAGGATTTGTCTCAGAGATGAAGGGATAGTTAAAAATATAAAAATCAGTAAATATAGGGCTGGAGAGATGGCTCAGTGGTTAAGAGCACTGACTGCTCTTCAAAGGTTCTGAGTTCAAATCACAGCAAACACATGGTGGCTCACAACCGTCCGTAATGAGATCTGACACCCTCTTCTCTGGTGTCTGAAGACAGCTACACTGTACTTATGAAAAATAAATAAATAAATAAATAAATCAGTAAATATAATCTACCACATAAAACAAACTGGAAAAAAATTATCATTTTACTACCTGCACAAAAGCCTGTAACAAAATCCAACAACATTTTACCAAAAAAGTCCTGTAGAGATAAAATATACAAGAGATATACCTAAATATATCTAAGGTAGGTTACAGCAAGCCTAGAGCCAAGATCAAATTAAATGAAGAGAAACTCAAAGCAATTCCACTGAAATCAGCAACAAAACAGGCTGTTCATTCTCTCCATACTGTTTCATAATAGTACTTGAATCCTTAGCTAGAACAAGAAAACAGTTCAAGGAGATCAAGAAGCTAAACATTAGATTACCAAGGAAGAAGTCAAACTCTTATTTGCAAAGGATATGACTGTATATAGATATGCATATTCTGCAAAATTCCACCAGGGAACTGACACAACTGAAAAAATTTACCCCCAAAATAGCTTAATACAAAAATAATGCACAGACCTTGATAGCCTTCTTATATACAAATGACAAATGTATTTTAAAAAGGAAAATCAGGAAAACAATACTTTTCACAATACTCTCAAATAATATAACATATATTATTATATTATATTATATTATATTATATTATATTATATTATATTGATGGCAAACAAGTGAAAGACTTGTATAATAAAAACTTCAAGTCTATGAAGAAATGAAAGAAGATATTAGAAGATGGACAGATCTCCCATGCTCATGGATTAAGAGGAAAAAGCTTTAAAAAGGCCATTCTACCAAAAGCAATTTACATATTCAAGGCATGTGGCATTCAAATTCCAACACAAGTCTTCACAGGTTTTAAATGGCTAACTTCAATTTTACATAAATAAGGGAAAACAGGGAAAATTGCTAAAACAATCATTAACAATTAAAAAACTTCTGGAATTCTCACCTTCCCCATTTTCAAGTTTTCTTACAAACTACAGTATTAAAAAAAAAAACTCAAAATAATGGCAGAAAAACAGCCACATTGATCAATGAAAATGAACTGAAGACCTAGACATAAATACACATGGCCATCTGGTTTTTGATAAAGATGCCAGAAATACAAACTGAAGAATGATTTACCATTTTCAACAAATAGTGCAGGTGGAACTGGATGTCTACATCAAAAAAAATTCAACCCAGCACAAAACTCAAGAGCAAGTAGATTCTCAAGACCTTAGTTTAAAACCAAACTCTGAATCTGACAGAAGATAGACGGGAGAATAAAAGTGAACATATTGTCACAGGAGAAGACTTTATTGAAAAAATGAAAAAAAAAAAAAAACATATGCGCTAAGAAAAACAACTAATAGAGGGGACCTCAGGAAACGGAAAAGCTTCTGTAAGGTAAAAGACACCATCATTTGGAGAAACCAGCAGCCTACAGAGTGGGAAAAGATTTTTACCAATTCTTTTTTTTTTTATTCTGACGCAAGTAGATGAGAGTCTCTATTCAAGCTTGTGAGCTTGGCCCACAAACCTTGCTGATGCAACAGGACAGGAAAAGCAACCATGAGGTCTAGGGGATGGGTTTGTACACCCAATAAAGAACTAATATCCAAAATACATAAAGAACCCAAGAATCTAGCTGTGAAAAATCCCAAATATCCAATTTATAAATGGGTTTCAAATCTAAACATGGAATTCTAAATGGAGGAAACTCAAAATGGCCAAAACACACTTTAAAATATTCCCTTAGCCTTCAGGGAAATACAAATCAAAACTATTTTGAGATTCCATCTAATAGTTATCAGAATAGCTAAAACCAACATCACTAGTGAAAGCTCATGCTGAAGAGGATATGGAGCAAAACATTCCTCCACTGCTAGAGGGAGTGCAAAATTGTACAGCCACTAAGGATATCAGTGTGGCACTTCCTCAAATTGATCAGAATCAAACTACTTCCAGATCCACCCAGTCTAGGGCATATACCCAAAGGATACTCCAACCTACACAAGGTCCCTTGTTAAACCATGATCATTGTAGCTTTATTCACAATAGTCAGAAATTATAATCAATCTAGATGACCTTCAACAGAATAAATAAAGAACATGTAGTACATTTCCACAGTAGATTATTACTCAGCTGTGAGCAGATCTTGCTGAGCAGTTGGGAGACCTGTATATTGTAAAGAAATTCTTCAGAATGCATCTCAAACTTTTCATAAAACAAAAATGAAAGATGGTCACACTTGCCAAAAGGAAACATGAAGGAAAGAGAAAATACCATGACAACTGTCTCATTTTCTGTGAGGATTTCATTTTACTCTATGAGATGTCAGACTTATTCAGACACAGTTCACACAAATGCAGAGTTGTTTTCCCGGGAACTCTTGAGTAGGAGCAAGGAAGACTCGAAGAAAACTATTCCGACCCACAGAATCCAGACTGCTGCACTTCTCCAAAAGGTCTCTGAAAAAAAGCCCTGACTCTAGGGTCTAATCATTCCAACAACTGCAAGAAGCTGGTAGTCTGAGAAACTTCTCACAACACACTACAAAACAAATAAAAACAACAAAAACTCAGTTTGGTCACAGGTGCATGGACACAGTGCTTTTCTTGAACCAATGAGACATTTTTCTGATGTAAATGAGCAATCACAGTTATGCAAAAGATGCTTTTCTATTTTTTTAATTTATACTGATTTTTCAATCTGCAAAAAGTGTGGTCTGCTATCTTCCTCTCACAGCATGCAAACTGGGCTGGACTATACCACAAGAGGAATGGCTAACTGAAGTGCCTATTAACACATCACAGTCGACATTTTTGGCTAGAAGCTTTCCTGGCTCCTGGTTCTTCTCTTGGACCCCTCTCTTCTCTTCCTTTCTCTTCCTCTCTCCATCCCCCCATTCCCCAACCCCAGTTCAGTCTGGACTCTTCAAGAGGCCTCTGACTGTTTCCTGCCTCATATTGTAAAACCCAAAAATACCCTGTAAGCACTACCTGCTCAAGAACCAGGTAGGTACTTTTTTGGAATGCTGGGAGGTTTAGTTCTTCGGAAAATAGCAAAACCTCATGGGAAAGTATGCTGGCCTATAGGTTTGTCTTTATAAATCTCTGTAGCACGTGGCTAAAGTCCATCTCTTGGTCAGTATTTAACATTTAATAACCCTTATTCAAATGGTAGAACTGTTTTTTTCTCCAGCAAATCTGAGCATTATCATGACTTACAATAAACCTCCTCTACTGCACCTTTGGGCAGTCATCTCATTTTCACTCATCCCTAAGGCGTAAAGTTAATAACTAAGCATGTGAAGACACATGTCTGAATGCTGTATTTACATCAAAGAGAGCATGCATCTCACATGGAACTCTAACGGGGAGTGAAACTTTGCTCAGTAAAAGTTAATGTTTACAGTCATAACTTTGGTGCTTTATATATTTTCTGATTTAGTCAGATGTGTACTGGTTCCTCAGATGACTAATATCTACAAAGCTCTCTGGGGATGCCTATTACCCAGGCCACAGGCCACTCTCTTGAGTTGGCAAATGATGGGTCAAGGGAGTCAAGAAAGCATGGATACATTTAGGTTCGAGAAGCTTTCTAACTGCTGTAACAAAGAGAACCACGTGTGGAAACCACAGGTACAGCAAATGTCCCACAACATTATTTTCGGACAATATTCTGGTAAACATAAAAAAAAAAAAAAAAAAAAAAAAAAAAAAAAAAAACCACCCACGATGCACTCGGTTCATACGATCTCAAGCTTCCCGACAATGATAAATGTCCACAACAGAATTGTGAGAGCAGCTGCGGAGAAGAAGCCCCTGCTCCGCTCCCGCCCCTTTCCCAGCCCCGCAGCTGCTCTGACCTGGAAGGTTCCAGGGTCGCCGGGCTGCGATTCCCGCAGCTGCGCTGCTGACTCTCCCAGGTCAGCACAGGAAACCGCATCCGAGGAGACTTGACGGATTTCGGAAAGAACCAGGCCAGGGCAGCTCGCCGGCAGTGCGAGGGGACACAACGTGGCTCCAACAGGTACCTAGGGGAGTGATGGGTTTCCAGGACCTCCGGGGCTGCTCTCCGGTCCCGCCCCCAGCACGCCACGGTTCCGGTCACGTGGCAGCTCTAAACCCTCTCGGCCGGCGCTTTCACTTCATTAGTTACTCTGGAAGAGTCCAATTCTACATTCTTTGCTACGTCGACAGCTCCAAATAGCCAGGCCAGAATGACGTGAAAATCCACCATTCCCCTTGCTACCTATGTAGTCCGTGTGTGCTCGAACTGAGCGCTGGTTTTTCCGGCCCTAGTTTCCTCCGGAAACCGGAAAACTCTCCTCAGACGCGGTTTCCTGGGTGCGGGCCTGGGAGAGGCAGCGGCGCAGCGGAGGAACCGCAGCCCGGCGACCCTGGACCCTCCCAGGTCAGAGCAGCTGCGGGGCTGGGAAACGGGCGGGAGCGGAGCAGGGGTGTGTGTTCCGCAGCTGCTCGAAAGGACGCCGCTCTCACAGTTCTGTTGTGGATATCTTTCCATTAACGGGAAGTTTGAGATCCTATAAACTGGGGGTTTAATCGTGATTCTTTCATTTATCCTACAGTTACCAGAATATTCAGTCATAAAATAACTCATTAAAAGTGATAGAGCAGTCGCATTATCTGCTGTTTGCTATTGTGTCAATTACAAAGCTTATGGAACGTAAATTTATTCCTGTTTTCTAACTCCTGCAAAACTTTGTATTTACTTTAATAAATACAGCAATAAGCTTTGTAATTACTTATTCAAGAGGATTTCTCTTGCGCTGCTAAGTAGAGCTTTGTATATATAATAATCATATGAAGAACCGGAACAGATTTTTTTAAACCAGAAAATATACTTTATGAATTGCTATGGTTAGGATTGTAATCATTAATATTTACTAAGAAGACTTTTTACCGTGCATGAATTTTTCATCTGAGTTGTATGCAGTTTAGGATGTATGTAAAGCATTCAGAAATGCATTTCCATGTGCTGATTTCTTATGGTACACATTGGGTCCAGGTGTTGCTATGTGAGTGTATTAGACCATACTATTTTTTTTTTTAGATTTATTTTTATTGGATATATTCTATATTTACAATTCATTTCCCTTTTTCTGGTTCCCCACCCCCAAAGGTCCCACATGCCCTTTTCCCTCCCCCTGCTCCCTCATCCACCCCCTCCCACCTTACTGTTCTTGTACTCTCCCACAATGATGTTTTGTTCCATTCTAGCGTCAGTGTCCACTTCTTTCTTCTTGTGAGACATCACTTGATATGTGGTTTATGTCTTTGGTGTTCCAAACTTCTAGGCTAATATCCATTTATCAGTGACTGTATACCATGGGTATTCTTTTGAGACTGGGTCACTGTGATGGTTTGTATATGCTTTTCCCAGGGAGTGGCACTATTAGGAGGTGTGGCCTGTTGGAGTAGGTATGTCACTGTGGGTGTGGGGTTAAGACCTTCACCCTAGTCGCCTAGAAGTCAGTCTTCCACTAGCCACCCTCAGATGAAGATGTAGAACTTTCAGCTCCTTCTGCACCATATCTGCCTGGATGCTGCCATGTTTCTGCCTTGATGACAATGGACTGAACCTCTGAGCCTGTAAGCCAGCCCCAATTAAATGTTGTCTTATAAAACTTGCATTGGTCATGGTGTCTGTTCACAGCAATAAAACCCTAACTAAGACAGAAGTTGGTACCAGGGACTGGGGTATTGCTGTGATAGGCCTGACCATGCTTTTGTTCGGAAGAATGTGGATTTTGGGACTTTGGGTTTGGAAAGCCACGGAATTCTTTAAGTGGGGCTTAATGGGCCAGCCTAGTCGGAATATGGAAGACAGTGGTGCTGAAGGACATTTGAACTGTGTAGGCCTGATGGTCCAAGAGGTTTCAGTGAAGAAGAACTTTAATATGTGGCTGAGAAACTGTTTTTGTGATGTTTTGGTGAAGAACATGGCTGCTTTTTGTCATTGCCTGAAGAGACTGCCTAGGGCTAAGGTAAAGAGATTTATATTAATTGCATCTGCAAAGGAAGTCTCAAAAAGGCCCAACAAAGACTTTGCTCTTTGGTTAAGTCGGATGAAGAGAATTTTGAACAAACATAGCAAGATGAGAAAGGAAAAGTACAAAATATATAGTTTGAGTATTAAAGGGACTCCAGGAAGGGAAATGGAGCTGAATTCAAGGATATTAAACTGAATTAAAGGAGTGGTGACCTTGGGGGCAAGATTCACCCAGTTAACTTTAGGTCCAGGCATGGTAGTACAAGCCTATAATCCCAGGAGGCAAAGATAAGCAGATCTCTGAGTTCAAGGCCAGCCCAGAACAGAGCAAATTCTAGGTGAAGAAAAACTTTAATCCAGGCTTGGTGGACCACACCTTTAATCCCAGTGCTTAGAAGACAGGCATGCAGATCTTTTGAGTTCAAGATCAGTCTAAGGAGCAAGATTCAGGACAGCCAACTTAGGCAGTGAAGGAGCTGGGGAAAAGGAAGCCAGTGATAATGTAATAGAACAAGGGGGTCAATGTTCCAGCTCCTGCAAGCAGCAGAACTCAGCAGCTTCGGCCATGTGTCTCTGGCTTTATTCAAGAGAAGGAGAATACTGAAACAATTGATGCTGGTTAGCTGGATCTAAGAAATTAGTGGTGAATAAGAAAAGACCAGCATCACTGAGGTGAAGTATAAGAAGTGTTTTCTGAGAGCACAAAGAAGCTGTATTCCAGAGATAGCCAAGTATTCCTCATGCTGCAGCTGTACTTGGTAACGTGTAAGAATCATCCAGGTGATACTGTTTTTGAAGGCATGAAGGCATCATGAAGAACAGCTGAGGCTTGGTACTGTGAGAGGCCATGGAAGGCCATTGGTGAAAGTGTACCCTCAGTTGTAATTGAAGGGGCCATGCAAAGGAGTTGAGGCTTGGTACTATGAAGAGAGCCTGTGAGAGGCTTTGGTGAAGTATAGTTACAGTGGAAGACCCTAGCATATTGGAGATGCCAGTACCATGGGATGACCACCAAGAACAGCAGTGGCAGTGGAGTGCATCAATCTGAACTTAGAGTGCTACAAAGGGCAGAGCTGGAGAAGTGACAACAGCTCTTTGGAAATACACAGAAGATCATGTGTGGATCTCAGACTGTGGAACAAGAAGCTGTGAAGCTGAAATTGACTTGGGGTATCCAAGATGTTAAAGATGCCAGAGCCACAGGATGCCTGCCAAGGAAAGCTGCTAACAGGGAGTGGAACAAGCCCAGGAGAAAGAACCTTGTTGAAGTCAACAAAGATGAAAAAGGAGTTGGATAGCTGAAGACTGCTTTGCCATCAGACATGGAGATGCGGAGTTTGAGCTTTTCCCTGCTGGTTTCCTGTCTTGCTTGGGGGATTACAGTTAAGTGATTGGATGACTCTCAAAAGAGACCTTGAACTTTGGACTTTTAACACGGTTGAGACTGCTATAGACTATAGGGACTTTTGAAGTTGGACTAAATGCATTTTGCATTATGCTATCTTTAAGTATGGCCCCCATAGACTCATGCTTGAACAAGCCTACGGGGGCCAGGGAGTGGAATGTGATGGTTTGTATATGCTTTTCCCAGGGAGTGGCACTATTAGGAGGTGTGGCCTGTTGGAGTAGGTGTGTCACTGTGGGTGTGGGGTTAAGACCTTCACCCTAGTCGCCTGGAAGTCAGTCTTCCACTAGCCACCCTCAGATGAAGAGATAGAACTCTCAGCTCCTTCTGTACCATATCTGCCTGGATACTGCCATGTTTCTGCCTTGATGACAATGGACTGAACCTCTGAGCCTGTAAGCCAGCCCCAATTAAATGTTGTCTTTTATAAAACTTGCATTGGTCATGGTGTCTGTTCACAGCAATAAAACCCCAACTAAGACAGTCACCTCACTTAGTATGATGTTTTCCAGCTCCATCCATTTCTCTAAGAATTTCATGAATTCATTGTTTCTAATGGCTGAATAATACTCCATTGTGTATATATACAACATTTTTTGTATCCATTCCTCTGTTGAGGGACATCTGGGTTCTTTCCAGCTTCTGGCTATTATATATAAGGCTGCTATGAACATAGTGGAGCATGTATCCTTATTGCATGCTGGGGAATCTTCTGGGTATATTCCCAGGAGTGGTATGGCTGGGTCCTCCGGAAGTATCACATCCAGTTTTCTGAGGAACCGCCATACTGATTTCCAGAGTGGTTGTACCAGCTTGCATTCCCACCAGCAGTGGAGGAGTGTTCCTCTTTCTCCACATCCTCGCCAACACCTGATGTCTTCTGAGTTTTTAATCTTAGCCATTCTGACTGGTGTGAGGTGAAATCTCAGGGTTGTTTTAATTTGCATTTCCCTAATGACTAATGATGTTGAACATTTTTTAAGGTGTTTCTCAGCCATCCGAATTTCTTCAGGTGAAAAGTCTCTGTTTAGCTCTGTACCCCATTTTTGGATAGGGTTATTTGGTTTTCTGGGGTCTAACCTCTTGAGTTCTTTGTATACATTGGAAATTAGCCCTCTGTCGGTTGTGGGGTTGGTGAAGATTTTTTTCCCAATTTGTTGGTTGCTGATTTATCCTTTTGACAGTGTCTTTTGCCTTACAGAAACTTTGTAGTTTTATGAGGTCCCATTTGTCTATTCTTGCTCTTAGAGCATAAGCAATTGGTGTTCTGTTCAGGAATTTTTCCCCTGAGCCAATGTCCTCAAGGGTCTTCCCCAGTTTCTTTTCTATTAGTTTTAGTGTGTCTGGTTTTATGTGGAGGTCCTTGATCCACTTGGAGTTGAGCTTAGTGCAAGGAGATAAGAGTGGATCAATTCTCATTCTTCTGCATGTTGACCTCCAGTTGAGCCAGCACCATCTGTTGAAGAGGCTATCTTTTTTCCACTGGATGTTTTCAGCTCCTTTGTCGAAGATCAATTGGCAATAGATATGTGGGTTCAATTCTGGGTCTTCGATCCTATTCCATTGATCCTCCGCCTCCCTGTCACTGAACCAATACCATGCAGTTTTTAATACTACTGCTCTGTAATATTGCTTGAGGTCCGGGATATTGATTTCCCCAGAAGTTCTTTTGCTGTTGATGATAGTTTTAGCTATCCTGGGTTTTTTGTTATTCCAGATGAATTTGAGAATTGCTCTTTCTAACTCTATAAAGAACTGAGTTGGGATTTTGATGGGGATTGAATTGAATCTGTATATTGCTTTGGGCAACATTGCCATTTTGACTATATTAGTCCTGCCAACCCACGAGCATGGAAGATTTTCCCATTTTCTGATGTCTTCTTCAATTTCCCTCTTCAGAGACCTGAAGTTTTTGTCATATAAATCTTTCACATGTTTGGTTAGCGTCACTCCAAGATACTTTATATCATTTGTGGCTATTGTGAAGGGTGTCATTTCCCTAATTTCTTTCTCGGCCTGCTTATCCTTCGTGTATAGGAAGGCTACTGATTTGCTTGAGTTGATTTTATAGCCAGCCACTTTGCTGAAGTTGTTTATCAGTTGCAGGAGTTCTCTGGTGGAGGTTTTTGGGTCACTTAAGTATACTATCATATCATCTGCAAATAGTGATAGTTTGACTTCTTTCTTTCCGATTTGTATCCCTTTGACTTCCCTCTGTTGTCGAATTGCTCTAGCTAGTACCTCAAGTACTATATTGAAGAGATATGGCGAGAGGGGGCAGCCTTGTCTAGTCCCTGATTTTAGAGGGATTGCTTCAAGTTTTTCTCCATTTACCTTGATGTTGGCTACTGGTCTGCTGTATATTGCTTTAACTATGTTTAGATATGGGCCTTGAATTCCTGCTCTTTCTAAGACCTTTAGCATGAAAGGATGCTGAATTTTGTCAAATGCTTTTTCAGCATCCAATGAGATGACCATGTGGTTTTTTTCTTTGAGTTTGTTTATGTAGTGGATTACGTTGATGGATTTCTGTATATTGAACCATCCCTGCATCCCTGGGATGAAGCCAACTTGATCATGGTGAATGATCGTTTTGATGTGTTCTTGGATTCGGTTGGCAAGTATTTTGTTTAGTATTTTTGCAACGATATTCATAAAAGAAATTGGCCTGTATTTCTCTTTCTTAGTTGGATCTTTGTGTGGTTTTGGTATCAGGGTAATTGTGGCTTCATAGAATGACTTGGGTAGTATTCCTTCTGTTTCTATTTTGTGGAAAAGTTTGAAGAGTATCGGTATCAGGACTTCTTTGAAGGTCTGATAGAATTCTGCACTAAAACCGTCTGGTCCTGTGCTCTTTTTGGTTGGAAGACTGTCTATGACGCCTTCTATTTCTTTGGGGGTTATGGGTCTGTTTAGACGATCTATTTGATCCAGGTTTAATTTTGGTATTTGGTAACTGTCTAGGAAATTGTCCATTTCCTCCAGATTCTCCAGTTGTGTTGAGTATAGGTGTTTGTAGTAGTATCTGATGATTTTTTGAATTTCCTCAGTTTCTGTTGTTATATCTCCCTTTTTCATTTCTAATTTTGTTAATTTGAATACTGTCTCTGTGCCCTTTAGTAAGTCTGGCTAGGGGTTTATCTATCTTGTTGATTTTCTCAAAGAACCAGCTCCAGGTTTTGTTGATTCTTTGTATGGTTTGCTTTGTTTCAACTTGATTGATTTCAGCCCTGAGTTTGATGATTTCCTGTCTTCTACTCCTCCTGGGTGAAATTGCTTCTTTTTGTTTCAGAGCTTTCAAGTGTGCCATTAAGTTGCTAGTATATGCTCTCTCCTGTTTCTTTTTGGAGACACTCAGGGCTATGAGTTTTCCTCTAAGCACTGCTTTCATTGTGTCCCATAGATTTGGGTATGTTGTGCCTTCATTTTCATTAAATTCTAAGAAATCATTTATTTCTTTCTTTATTTCTTCCTGGACTAAGGTATCATTGAGTAGAATATTGTTCAGCCTCCACGCGTATGGGGATTTTCTGTTGTTTTTTTTGCTATTGAAGAACACTCTTACTCCATGGTGATCTGATAATAGGCATGGGATTAGTTCGATCTTTTTATATTTCTTGAGGTCTGTCTTGTGTCCAATTATATGGTCGATTTTGGAGAAGGTACCATGAGGGGCTGAGAAAAAGGTATAGTCTTTTGCTTTAGGGTGAAATGTTCTATATATATCTGTTAAATCCAATTGCTCCAAAGTTTCGATTAGTTTCTCCGTGTCCCTGTTTAGTTTCTGTTTTCCTGGTCAGTTCACTGTGGATAGTGGAGTATTGAGGTCCCCTACAATCATTGTGTTAGGTGCAATGTGTGCTTTGAGCTTTAGTAAAGTTTCTTTTACGAATGAGGGTGCCCTTACATTTGGAGCGTAGATGTTTAGAATTGTGAGTTCTTTTTGGTGGATTCTTCCTTTGACCAGCAAGAAGTGACCTTCTGTGTCTCTTTTGATGACTTTGGGTTGAAAGTCAATTTTATCTGATATTAAAATGGCTATTCCAGCTTGCTTCCTGTGACCATTTGCTTGCAAAATTGTCTTCCATCCTTTTACTCTAAGGTGGTGTTTGTCTTTGACTCTGAGGTGTGTTTCCTGTAAGCAGCAAAATGTAGGGTCCTGTTTCCGTATCCAGTCTGTTAGTCTATGTCTTTTTATTGGGGAATTGAGTCCATTGATGTTAAGAGATATTAAGGAATAGAGATTATTACTTCCTGACATTTTTGATGTTATTTTTGTTTTTGAGTAGTTATCTTCCTTTGAGTTTGATGGAAGAAGTTTACTGTCTTGCTTTTTCTTGGGTGCAGTTCCCTTCCTTGTATTGGAGTTTTCCTCCTATTATCCTTTGTAGAGCTGGGTTAGTGGAAAGATATTGTGTAAATTTGGTCCTGTCATGGAATATTTTGATTTCTCCATCTATGTTGATTGAGAGTTATGCTGGGTATAGTAGTCTTGGCTGAAGTTTGTGTTCTCTTAGGGTCTGCATGAGGTCTGCCCAGGGTCTTCTAGCTTTCATGGTTTCTGGAGAGAAGTCTGGTGTGATTCTGATAGGTCTTCCTTTATATGTTACTTGGCCTTTTTCTCTTACTGCCTTTAATATTCTTTCTTTGTTTAGTACATTTGGGGTTTTGATTATTATGTGACGGGAGGTGTTTCTGTTCTGGTCCAGTCTGTTTGGAGTTCTGTAAGCTTCTTATATATTCATGGGCATCTCTTTCTTTAAGTTAGGGAAGTTTTCTTCCATAATTTTGTTAAAGATATTTGCTGGCCCTTTAAGTTGTAGATCTTCACTCTCATCTATCAGTATAATCCTTAGGTTTGGTCTTCTCATTGTGTCCTGGATTTCCTGGATGTTTTGGGTTACAAGCTTTTTGGATTTTGCGTTTTCTTTGACTGTGGTGTCAATGGTTACTATGTTATCTTCAGCATCTGAGATTCTTATTTCTATCTCTTGTATTCTGTTGTTGATGTTTGCATCTACGATCCCTGATTTCTTCCCAAGGTTTTCTATCTCCAAGGTTGCCTCCTTTTGTGATTTCTTAGTTGTTTCTACCTCTGTGTTCAGATCTTGGATGGTTTTGCTCAGTTCCTTCATTTGTTTGTTTGTGTTTTCATGTAATTCTTTAATATATTTTTGTGCTCCCTCTTTCATGACTTCTGCCTGTTGTTTCAAGTTCTCCTGAATTTCTTTAACTGATTTTCTCATTTCCTCTTTGTTGGTTTCTGTCTGATGGCCCATATTCTCCTGGAGTTCTTTAAGTGTTTTTTGTGTTTGGATTGTAAGAGCTTCTACCCTATTGATGTTCCCCTGCATTTCTTTAAGAGATTTGTTTAAGTCTTTTTTGTGTTCCTCTAGGAGCATCATGACCTGTGCTTTTATATCTAACTCTTGTTTTTCTGGTGTGCTGGGGTATCCTGGACTTGCTGTGGTTGGCGAATTGGGTTCAGATGGTGCTATATTGCCTTGATTTCTGTTAATAACGTTCCTATGTTTGCCTTTTGCCATCTCTTTATCTCTGGAGTTAGTTGGTCTTATTGTAGATGGCAGCCCTGCTGAAAGCACAGTGCGCCTGTTCCCAGGAGACAGTGATCTTGGCTGAGCTGTTGGTGCCCGGCTCTGCCAATCTCTTCTGGTGCCGTTGTCTGTGCTGGACTATGCTGGCTCTCAGTCCAAGCCCCTGACTCCAGCTGCTAGAATTCTGAGCTGTGTCCCGAGGCAAGGTGGCCCCTGGCTGCTAGCCCACTCAGAGAGCCGGCCTCGGCAGTGGTGGTCTGCACCTGCAGCTGATCTGTCTGTGCCCAGATCTCCTGCAGAGCTAAGCTAAACTATATCTCTGGCCACGCACCTGACTCCAGCCGCTTGCTGTGCCTGTTGTGCCCGCTGTTTGTGCGTGCGGTATCCTGAGGCAAGATGGCGGCCCCTCTGAAAGCACATCGTGACCTTGGCTGAGCTGTTGGAACCCGGCTCTGCCGATCTCTTCTGGCGGCGTTGTCTGTGCTGGACTATGCTAGCTCTCAGTCCAAGCCCCTGACTCCAGCTGCTAGAATTCCTAGCTGTGTCCCGAGGCAAGGTGGCCCCTCACTGCTAGCCCACTCAGAGAGCCAGCCCCAGCCGCGGTGGTCTGCACCCGCAGCTGAGCTGTCTGTGCCCAGATCTCCTGCAGAGCTAAGCTAAGCTATATCTCTGGCCACGCAGCACCTGACTACAGCCGCTCGCTCTGCCTGCCGTTTGCTCACAGTATCCTGAGGCAAGATGGCCTAGACCATACTATTTTTATAATTAGAAAACCCACTATAACGTTTTAGAAATCTTTTGTACTATTATGATCACTCTCCTGTATCAGAAAAAGGTCTCTGTGGTTGAAGAAAAGCACTCTGCCCATACATATGGAACCAAGCTGTTGTTTTTTATTGTAAGGTTTGTTATCATTCAGTGCTGACTGTGAACTTCTTGTAGGAGGAGTGGGAATGCTGAGACCCTGCTGACCCTGCAGAAAACTTCCTTTGGAGACGTGCAGCAATCTGGTTTCTGTGGGTGACAATAGTTTTCTTGCAGTCTCCCTAGCTCCTTTTCAGGATTCCTGGGAGAATGACACTGCTTGTGTCTGAGCTGTGTGAGACTCATATCTCCAGAGTGAAGTGAAATCATTAGATGAAACGAGACATTTTGGGCTGGAGAGATGGCTCAGCGGTTAAGAGCACTGACTCCTCTTCTGAAGGTCCTAAGTTCAAACCCCAGCAACCACATGTTGTCTCATAACTATCTGTAATGAGATCTGATGCTCTCTTCTGAGGTGTCTGAAAACAGCTACAGCATACTTACATAAAATAATAAATAAATTTTAAGAAAAGAAAAGGAGACATTTTTATTTGTGATATTTTCTCCTTCATGTTTATCCTTTGGGAGCCATTTATTTTTGTTTCATGAAAATTTCTGGGTGGTTTCTGAAGACTCTTTCCCATATGCAGGTGTCACACTCCTCAGGTAGTTCAGCTCCCCATGAACCTGAGAGCCCTGGATGGTGAAGAGAGGAAACTGTAGCAAAGGATCCAGGTATGTTAGAGGGATTGAGGAAGGGATGGGGACGGGCTCAAGTCCCAGGAAGAAGAGGACATGAGACTGGTTTGGCCAGATTCTATTTCATTCCAAATGTTTCTAGAAATTGCAGTGAGAATTATACAGAATATTCCCATTGTGGGTATTAAAAGACTCTCTATGTGAGAATTAATATACAGAGGTAAATGTAATTTAATTTGTTTTTCTTTATGTTAGGGATTTGTCTCTCTCTCATTCATATCACTGATCAGATCTTCTTACCAATATTAAATATTTTTATTATTATATTCGTAGTATACTCTTTAGTCAGAACAGTTATTGCCTCTTAGTTTTTCCTGCTCTTAGGGTTTTGGAACATTTTGCAGTTTTTTTTTTTTTTTTTTTTTTTTAAGTACTGTTGTCCTTTATGGTTAATCTCTCCATTTCCTAAAATAATGCCAGTAGGATTTTGATATGATATGCTTAATATCTGCAAAGACTATAAAGCTACATCTACATTGCCTTCCATTAATACCCCTAGGTTCTGTCTTTATGGGTTTTGTTTATTTGGTTGGTTGGTTTGGTTTTTTTCGAGACAGGGTTTCTTTGTATAGCCCTGGCTGTCCTGGAGCTCACTCTGTAGACCAGGCTGGCCTCGAACTCAGAAATCTGCCTGTCTCTGCCTCCCAAGTGCTGGGATTAAAGGCATGTGCCACCACCACCCAGCTTGTCTTTATGTTAAAAACCCATGGTTTGTATAGCTTTAACTGCTATATATCACCTCTGGGTATCCCCTGTCTCTTATAATTTTTGAAGTCTTATGGTTTCTTGCAATTTTAGAAATTTTAGGAAGATTTTCTTTACCTAAAACATGCCTGTAGCATCTTGGTACAAACTTCTTACATTCTTCATAAAATAAAAACATGTTTTTATATTTCCTCAACTGTTTGAATGAGAACATGCAGTGTTAAGTCAGTATTCACATGTTTTTAATGTATTTTTCTGTTCTCTATCTACTGTTGATGTAGGCATTCCAGGACAATGGAGTTGTTGGAGAACTTTTGTGACATTGATCTTTACTAGGTTGGTAGAACTTGTTCTATTTCTAAGACATGGTTACGTAGAGCATGCTGTTTGAAGTCTAAGACTGAGCATCTTGTGTGCATGATTCTCTGGAGAGGCATTATTGGTTTTCTGTGTTGTTCATGGTTGTCTTTCTGTATAGTTGACATTGAAGCTTCCTTTATCACTGTTTATCTGCTTCCTACAGTTCGGTCATTGATTGTTTTATGTATTTGGACACTGTTTTGTAAAATGCATTCATGTTGACAATAGCTTTCTAGAAATGGAACATTTGATCCTTTGTAATAAACTTTGTTTTGTGTGTTGATATGTCTGGCTTTTCGTCTTACCTGCCACAATTGTGACCAACCCTCTTTACAGCAAATCTTTACAAAATTATTTCTTCACTCTTAACCTTTTGAGGCCTTACATTTGAAGAAAGTATTTTCATAGAAAGTATATATTTTGAGTTTAGTGTGTTTTTCTTTTTCTTTAGAAACTATATCCTATTTTCATGTTTGGTTTAGGGAATATTATCTATATTCTTTCACAAAATTACTGAAGGAACATAGAAACACATAAAGCCACTTTATTTTTCTCTATGACACTTTTTTCCTCTTTCTGGGTTTCTTTGTATTTCATTGATATTTTGCAGTATTCTCTAGGTTCTTGTTTGATCATTCACAAAGTTGCACACTGGTTGCCTGGTGGCTTCAGTGAGTTGAATTACCATGACACTGTTTCTCTGTGTTCTTCCACCTACATTATCTCCAACTTCTGTTATTGTTTGGGACCTTGAGTGTGGACACTGACTAGACAGAAAGAAGATCTTAGTGTATATGAAATGTGCATTTCTTCGTGACTTTTAGCTTTTTTTAAATTACAATATTATTTGCTTTGTGCCTTATTTTTAAACCTGGGAAAATCTGGGGGTTTATTTATTAACTATGAAATGTTTGTGATAAATTTCTTTATTCTGTAGGCTGTTTCTTCATACACTCAGTTATTATAATTTCCATGCAAGTTTTTAATTGCATGCAGTCCTCTTGATTGCATCTAGCCTGTGTGTTTTGATAATTGGTAGTCTGTTCAGAAACTAGGCCCCTATGTCTGTATATGAATTTATTTTTCCTTGTGTTCTGTAAGTTTCACCAATTCATTGAATTTGACCTGGTTTCATTAATTTATATATGTTATTTACTTTTTCATACAACACTCGTTGATAAGGCTGCCTATTTTGTAATATAACTTTTGGTGTATTGGTGAAATTCAGCTGGCCATAGATGCTTAGGCTTTTTCTGATTGCCTTATTGCTTGGGTGATTTGCTGTGCTGCTTTTCTCCTTATACATCTGTGATATCGTCTGAAATCACAGGTGCTGTGACTCAGGCTGGCTCCATGTTTCTGGGTTTGCCCATCATTCTCATGATCTTTGTGCTACCATGTACATTTGTAGGATTCTTTTTTTATCGTATCTTTGAAGTAAATCATGGGGACCTTGTCTTGAGTTTTAAGTTAATCATGTAAATCTTTAACATTGAGATTTTCACTGTAATGTATTCTATTTGATATGCATGTAAGTGTTTTGCATCCTCTCATGTCATTCTCAATTTCCTCAGTGTATTCAAGTTTCCATTTTAAAGATCTGTCTTGGGTTTTGCTAGTTTTAAAAATACTATTTCTTCTTTGTTTACTGTTCAGGTTTAACTGAATAAATAGCAAGAACATGGTATTAAGCCAGGCTGTGGTGGCACATGCCTTTAATCCTAGCACTTGGGAGGCAGAGGCAGGCGGATTTCTGAGTTCGAGGCCAGAGTGAGTTCCAGGACAGCCAGGAATATACATAGAAACCCTGTCTGGAAAAAGCAAAAAAAAAAAAAAAAAGAACATGGTATTAAGATTTTTCTAATTATGCAGTTATATAGATGATAAAAAAGTTCTTCCTGCAAAAAGACATTTATCTCCTTTAACATCCAATTTTTATAAATTGTTTACTTTTTATAAAATTAAATATTGATATTTATTTATTGCATCACTTTATTCACTTACATTAGCCCTTTGTCACCCTCTTCCCATCCTAGGTTAGACATGTTTTCTTCCCAGTTGTACTCCTCATATTTCATGAATGATTTTATCCAGAATTGGTCTAGATAGCCAGGATGTCACGTGTCCATAATTCCAACTGTCATATCATGCAGCAAGACTTTTTTTTAATGTACCATTTTCCCATCTTTCAGCTCTTAAAATATTTTCTTTTCTCTACTGTAATATTCTTTCAATTTAGGTATGGAGGATATGGAATTCCTATTATAGCATAGGCAGTAATAAGTCAAATGGATCTCAGTATTTGAACACTTACAAGTCTCATTTTTACATAACTGTTGCTCAATGAAAACAGTGTCTTGTACCAAGGCTAAAAGTAGTACCAGGCTCTGGTGTGAACAGAACCAAGTAAAGGCTGCTTGAATAGTTGAACATGTAGCAAATGTCAAGCCTTTCTAGGACTTATAACCTTTCCAATATACTGGCTTTTGTTCAGGTTCCCAGTAGTGTCCATGTAGTTTGTTCTGTGGGGCTGACCTAAGAACCAGAAAACCTTCTGTTGCCCACAAAATCACTATGACATTATGACACCATTGGGCATGCCTTGCCTCAAAGTTTGAGACGATAGCACACAGATCCAAATCTGGGTATGGCCATTTTTAACATGGCCCCTTGCCCAAGTAAGTATAGCAGTTTTTGAAACTTTGAGGGGCCAAGATAGTTGTAGACACTGTATATTCTGCTGAATTCTAAGCATCTTCTTGTTGGTATAAAAAATTTAAAAAGTGAGGTTGTATCTCAGTTATGTAGCTTATTAAGAGGACTGTTAGATTCTGGTTTCTATCACATTGTGTTCATTGGACACAGATATAGTCCTCTGGTTCTCATGTTCTTCGGAGGTTTTTGTTTGTTTGTTTGTTTGTTTTGTTTTTATTTATTTATTGGAGTCTTTGGAGTTTTTATAAGGAAAATATGTGATATTTAGTCACAGGCCTTTCAGGGATCTATTGATATGGTCATGTTTCTTCTGAATCTACGTATTTGTGTCTTACATTGATTAATTCATAGGTGCTAAAGAGTCTCATATTCTTGGAATTAAGTCTGCTTATATTCCATTCCCATGCAATTTAGAGACAATCTCTTTGTCTATGTCCATTCTTGGCAACAGGTTTGCGATTTTTCTTTGTGTATATTTGTTTGGACTTAATTGTTTTGGAAGTTGAGGTAAAGCTAGATTTGTATGATGATTTCTGGTGTGTCTTTTATTTGAGTTTGAGACAATATTCTTGTGTGGTATTAGTATAAGATTTGTCTAAAGGAAAGAAGCATTCTTTGCTGAATCTGCCCATTTCTCAGACATCTTTTTTTTTTTTTTTTTTTGGTTTTTTTTTTTTTTTTTTTTTTTTTTTTTTTTTTTTTTCGAGACAGGGTTTCTCTCTGTGTAGCCCTGGCTGTCCTAGAACTCACTCTGTAGACCAGGCTGGCCTCGAACTCAGAAATCCGCCTGCCTCTGCCTCCCAAGTGCTGGGATTACAGGCGTGCGCCACCACCGCCCGGCTTTCTCAGACATCTTTAGAGCAGTTGCTTCTTGCTTCAGTCTTAGTACTGGTTAATGCCTTTTCTAGGTTTGTAGTATAGAAGGTTGAATTGTTCACTTGTTTCTAAGAACTTGTCCTTTCTTCTTCAGTTGTTCTCAGTGTGTGTGTGTGTGTGTGTGTGTGTGTGTGAGTGTGAGAGAGAGAGAGAGAGAGAGAGAGAGAGAGAGAGAGACTTTTGACAGCAGTCTATAAGGTATCATTGATGTCCCTAGCATACATTACAACATTCCCTAATTAGCTGTAGTTCTCTTACATGGGGACTCAATTTTTTAGTTTGGAATAGGTGAAAAATGCTTCCTCTGATTTTTTTTTTTTTTTTTTTTTTGTCTCTTCACAGAAACAAGTCTGTTGCTTTGACTCATTGAGTTTTTATTCTGATTTTCTACACAACCTTACTAATATCTTTCTATATACTATTTTAAAGTGACATTTTCTTATGCTAGAAGCCCTCAGCCACATAATTATGGACAAATGTCTTTTATAACCAATGCCTCTTATTGCCAAAACTTCTCAGTGTTTCTTTGTCACCTAATTTTTCTGCCTCTATCTCTTTTATGAGCTGGCACTCGGGATTATATTCTAAGAAAGGTCCCTCAGTAATCTATGAGTTCTCTCACTGTTGATTGATTTAAGTCTCCACAATAGCTAATTAACAATTAACCAAGTACTGTAGAGGTGAATCAGCAGTTAAAAGCACTTTTTGTTCATCCAGTTTCCAGCATCAGTTCCAAGTACATGCATAGTGACTTTGATTTCTTCTGTAACTCAGGTTCTAAAGGATCCACTGTTCTCTTATGGCCACTGGACGCACAGCACATAAGAAATGCATAGACCTACCTGCAGGTAAACAACCTTACATAACAAATTAAAATACATAAATCTTAAGAAAAAGAAACAGTAAATATCTGCAGGTACTATATAATGATTCAAGTTAACAATGCAGATAAGAATTTGGAGGTTTTTCTGCTAGTATGAGAGTAGGTGTGGAGCCTGGATAAGTGATTTCAAAAGGCCAAACTTAAGAAATAAATGTCAAGTCAATGATATGGATTGTTTTTTATGGTTTTGTACAGGGTACCAGCCCTGACTGTTCTAGTTCTGTCTTGGAGGTAGCAGAAGAGGGGACGAGAGTCAGTGGGAGCAAAACCCTGGTTTTAGGAGATATTAGGGTTGGTGTTTAAGTACATTTACCTCTCTTTTGTTAAAATTGGATATTTTCTTTATTTACATATCAAATGTTATCCCCTTTCCCAGTTCCCCCTCACTCCGAAAACTCCCTCTCCAATCCCCCTTCCCTCTGCTTCTATGATGGTGTCCCCCTACCCTCCTACTCCCACCTTCTCAACCTTGCATTTCCCTATTCTGGGGCAATGAGCCTTTACAGGACCAAGAGCCTCTCCTCCCATTGATGCCTTCCAAGGCCATCCTATGCTACATATGTGACTGGATCCATGGTTCCCTCCATGTGTACTCCTTGGTTCCTGTTTTAATCTCTGGGAACTCTGGGGGATCTGGTTGGTTGATATTGTTGTTCTTTCCATTCAGTTGCAAACCCCTTCAGGTCCTTCATTCCTTTCTCTAACTCCTCCACTGGGGACCCCTTGATAAGTCCAATGGTTGTCTGCAACCATCTGTCTCTGTATTTGTCAGGCTCTGAAAGAGCCTCTCAGAAGATAGCTATATCAGGATCATGTCAGCATGTACTTCTTGGCATCTACAAGTGAGTTTGTGACTGTTTATGGGATGGATCCCCAGGTGGGGCAGTCTCTGGATGGCCTTTCCTTCAGTCTCTGTTCCACACTTTGATTCTATATTTCCTCCCCTGAATATTTTGTTGCATCCACACGTTGGTCTTCCTTCTTCTTGAGCTTCATGTGGTCTGTGAATTGTATCTTAGGTATTTTGAGCTTTTGGACTAATATCCTCTTATCAGTGAGTGCATATCATGTGTGTTCCTTTGTGATTAGGGGTTACCTCACTCAGGATAATATTTTCTAGTTCCATCCATTTGCCTAAGAATGTCATGAAGTCATTGTTTTTAATAGCTGAGTAGTACTCCATTGTGTAAAATGTACTACATTTTCTGTGTCCATTCCTCTGTTGTAGGATATCTGGGTTCTTTCCAGCTTCTGGCTATTATAAATAAGGCTGCTATGAATATAGTGGAGCATGTGTCCTTATTACATGCTGGAGAATTCTCTAGGTATATGCCCAGGAGTGGTATAGCAGGGTCCCTCAGGTAATACTATGTTCAATTTTCTGAGGAACTGTCAGACTTTCAATCCTACCAGCAATGGAGGAGTTTACCTCTTTCTCTACATCCTTGCTAGTATCTGCTATAACCTGAGTTTTTGATCTAAGCCATTCTAACTGGTGTGAGGTAGAATCTCAGGGTTATTTTGATTTGAATTTCTCTGATGACTAAGGATGTTGAACATTTCTTTAGGTGTTTCTTGGCCATTTGGTATTCCTCAGTTGAAAATTTTTTGTTTAGCTCTGTACCATTTTTTAACAGGGTTATTTGATTCTCTGGATTGTAACTTCTTTAGTTCTTTGTATATATTGGATATTAGCCCTCTGTCAGATGTAGGATTGGTAAAGATCTTTTCCCAGTCTGTTAGTTGCCTGTTTGTCCTATTCATAGTGTCTTGCCTTCCAGAAGCTTTGCAATATTATGAGGTCCCGTTTGTCAATTCTTGAACTTAGAGCATAAGCCATTGGTGTTCTGTTCAGGAAATTTTCCTCTGTACCCATGTGTTCAAAGTTCTTCCCCACTTTCTCCTCTATTAGTTTTAGTATATCTGGTTTTATGTGGAGATCCTTGATCCACTTGGACTTGTGCTTTGTAAAAGGAGATGAGAATGAATTGATTTGTATTTTTCTACATGCTGACCTCCAGTTGAACCAACACCATTTGTTGAAAATGCTGTCTTTTTTCCACTGGATGGTTTTAGCTCAAGGTTAAGGACTGAAGATTCTTTTCAGCTTGGTGGAAGGAACAGAGGTTTTAGGGATGGGAACAAATTTCTCATGTACATATTAACAAAATCATTTTTGTTAGCTTGTGGCTTTGCTTCCCACAGTACAGTAGTATAAGTTATGAGAAATACACTTGCAGCTGGCATAGTTTTAACTAAGCACCTGTCTCTTGCTTTTTTTTTTTTTTTTTTTTTTTTTTTTTTTGGTTTTTCGAGACAGGGTTTCTCTGTGTAGCCCTGGCTGTCCTGGAACTCACTCTGTAGACCAGGCTGCCCTCGAACTCAGAAATCCGCCTGCCTCTGCCTCCCAAGTGCTGGGATTACAGGTGTGCGCCACCACCACCTGGCCAGCATCTTTTTTTGTTGTTGTTGTTTCCTATAATCAGCTTGTCTCCCCTCAGAGACTCCACTATTTAATTACTACATAAGCTTACTATTATCTTTCTACATTCTACTTCAGATTGACTGTTTTGCATGCTTTTAAGTACTGAGGCATATAGTTGTGAACAAAAGTTTTTCCAAACGAGTGTCTCTTGCTGCCAAATTTTTCAATATGTCTTGGTTACCTCAATTATGTGTGATTATGTTTTCTGAGCTGGCCCTCAATTTGAGACTTTAAGAAAAGGTCCTCTGTGCTCCATGAAGTCTGTCTCACTGTACTTTGATTTAAATCTCTATAGTAAATAGTTAAGGAATAATTCAGAGCAGGAGATGGAGCTCAGCAGACAAAGGCACTTGTTTTTTCAGTTTCCAGATTCAGTTCCCTGTACTTGCCTAGGGACTTTATATCCTTACAGAACTCAGGTTCTAGCCCTCTTCTGCCTGCTGTATGCTCTATGTTCATGATGTACACAGACCTACATGGAGTCAAAGATACCTGCCAAATAAAATTAAAATGAATAAACCTTATTTAAAAAAGAAACTATACGCAATCAGGATATATTGAAAAGTATTCAAAATGACACTACAGGAAGGAACATAGTGTTGTCAGTCCTAATGTGAGAGTAGAGATGGAGCCTGGATATGTGACACAACAACTGACATCTTCAGTCAACATTGGAAGAATTAGGATTGATCTCTGCTTAGAATTAAACTTTAAGATTAATAAAGTTGTTTGTATACATGGACCCTAGGGTGCTGAATATCTCATGTCCATTGTAATATGGCAAAAGATTTATCATATTGATGATGATGTTAGATACATAGTAGTTAAGTTTTATGAGGATCCACCCTGATTGTAGAATAATTTACAATATAGGAAAATGCTCTTACCCAGCTTTTGCATTAGTATATAATAAGTTGAATTAAGGGCACCTTGTTAATTGTGTCCTAAATCATATGCAGCAAACTCTTCCATGCTATTTATATGGGAAGTACATTGAAACCAAATACACTGAGTAACATTCTCATTGTCATGCTTACTCTAGTGCCTGTGGGACCTAAGCAGGTACATGGTTATGAACAGAAGAGGAGAGTATGGGCATTTTTCTCATGGATATGTGAAACCTTCCCACAGTGCCACCTGGGGCCCTGGGGAAGAGCCTTTCTTGATTTTTGTCCCATGCCTTGTTACTCACATTTTCATCCCATTCACCCCCTTTGTGTTCCATGTATGTTTTGAAGGAGATTTGGGATAGCTGCCCAGGGAGTTATGTATTCATAATTCCAACTACCCTCATATATGGTAGTAGGGATTTCTGTAACTCATTCCTCTTCCTCTGACTCTTACAGCCTTTCCCCTCCTCCCACTTCTGTCTTTGTACTAAGCAATCTCTGAAATGATAGTTTGTTGTTGCAAACTGTTTTTCTTATTTATTAAGTTTTCAAGTAGCACAAGGCTATGGTGTAAGGAGAACTATTTCAAGGCAATTCCTGTTTTTTTACATGTTGCAGTACATCAGTTTCTTGGACCTGTGATCATTCCAGTCTTGATGATTCTGCCCTGGCATTGCCTAGAACGCTTCTCAACCTGAGGGCCGTGACACCTTGGTGGGGGATGGGGTGGTCAACTGACCGTTTTACAGGTAGACCTAAGTCTACCATAAATCATATATTTCTGATAGATGGTCTTAGGAACTGATAAGCCACTCTTGAATTAGGTCTGCTACATGTGGATACATCAGCTCATAAGTTTCTTGTACTATATATTGAAATGTCACAGCATTATAAAGGTCAAGGACCACTGGCTTACTACACTTAAAACATGGACATTCCTGGCCTGGCGGTGGTGGTGCATGCCTGTAATTCCAGCACTCTGGGAGGCAGAGGCAGGTGGATTTCTGAGTTTGAGGCCAGCCTGGTCTACAGAGTGAGTTCCAGGACAGCCAGGGCTATACAGAGAAATCCTGTCTCCAAAAAACCAACCCCTCCCCCCCCCCCAAAAAAAAAAAAAAAAAACCACGGACTTTCCATTTAAAGATATCTGTGTCTTGAATTGTAATATTGTACCTATAAGTGCATTCACATGGATTTCAGTGATCAATATTCTCCCACAAAGGTGTGCATGCAACTTAGAAAAGAGGTCCACATTGAAAGGAAGAGTAAATTGGAGAGATATAGTTTGTCTCAAGAACAATGTAAACTCATCTTAAAGGATGATGAAAATAGCTGTTACTAGATCTAATAACAATTTATTAGGTTAAAAAAAAACATATTTGTATCCTGGACCTCAAGCAGTACTACAGAGCAATAGTGATAAAAACTGCATAGTATTGGTTCAGTGACAGGCAGGCAGATAAATGAAATAGAATTGAAGACCCAGAAATGAAATCACATACCTATGATCACTTGATCTTTGACAAAGGAGCTAAAACTATCCAATGGGAAAAAATAGCCTTTTCAACAAATGGTACTAGTTCAACTGGCAGTTAGTATGAAGAATCCAAATCCATCTATTCTTTTTTTTTTAGGTTTTTCGAGACAGGGTTTCTCTGTGTAGCCCTGGCTGTCCTGGAACTCACTCTGTAGACCAGGCTGGCCTCGAACTCAGAAATCTGCCCACCTCTACCTCCCTAGTGCTGGGATTAAAGGCGTGCGCCACCACCGCCCGGCCAGGAATGTTCATTTATCTCCTTGTACAAAGCTGAAGTCCAAGTGGATCAAGGACCTCCACATAAAACCAGACACACTGAAGCTAATAGAAAAGTAATTGGGGAAGAGCCTCAAGCACTTGGGCACAGGAGAAAATTTCCTGAACAGAACACCAAAGCTTCTGCTCTAAGATCAAGAATTGACAAATGGGACCTCATAAAACTACAACATTTCTGTAAGGCAAAGGACACTGTCAATCGGACAAAACAGCATCCAACAAATTGGGAAAAGATCTTTACCATCCCTACATCCAACACAAGGCTAATATTAATATATACAAAGAACTCAAGAAGTTAGACTCCAGAGGACCAAATAACCCTATTAAAAACATGGGGTACAGAGCTAAACAAAGAATTTTAAACTGCAAATTAAATGCCTGAGAATCACCTAAAGAAATGTTCAACATCCTTAGTCATCAGGGAAATGCAAATCAAAACAACCCTGAGATTTTACCTCACACCAGTCAGAATGGCTAAGATCAAAAACTTGGGGGAACAGAGGAAGGGGAAAGGGCTTCTGGGACTTTTGGAAGAATCAGGAAAGGGGAAATCATTTGAAATATAAATAAAGAATATATCTAAGGAAAACTAAAATAAAAACATTTGATAAATATTAAAAAAAAAAAACTCAGGAGACAGCAAGTACTGGAGAGAATGTGGAGAAAGAGGAAGACTTCCCTGCTGGTGGAATTGCAAGCTGGTACAACCACTCTGGAAATCATTTTGGTGGTTTCTCACAAAATTGGGCATAATACTAGAGGAGGACCCTGCTATACCACTCCTGGGCATATACCCAGAGGATTCTCCTGCATGTAATTAGGACACATGCTCCATTATGTTCATAGTAACCTTATTTATAATAATAGCCAGAAGCTGGAAAGAACCCAGATGTCCCTCAACTGAGGAATGGATTCAGAAAATGTGGTACATTTACACAATGCAATACTACTCAGCTATGAAAAACAATGAATTCATGAAATTCTTAGGCAAATGGATATAACTAGAAAACAACATCCTGTGTGAGGTAACCTGATCACAAATGAACACACATGGTATGCACTCAGTGATAAGTGGATATTAGCTCAGAACATGAAGTTCAAGAAGAAGGAAGAACAAAGTATAGATACTCTGGTCCTTTTGTTTTGTTTTGTTTTGTTTTGTTTTGTTTTTCGAGACAGGGTTTCTCTGTGTAGCCCTGGCTGTCCTGGAACTCACTCTGTAGACCAGGCTGGCCTCGAACTCAGAAATCCACCTGCCTCTGCCTCCCAAGTGCTGGGATTACAGGCGTGCGCCACCACTGCCTGGCTTCTGGTCCTTCTTAGAAGTAGGAACAAAATACCCTTGGGAGGAGATACGGAGACAAAGTGTAGAGCAGAGACTGAGGGAAAGACTATCCAGAGACTGTCCTATCTAGAGATTCATCCCATATACAGTTACAAAGCCCAGACATTATTGTGAATACCAACAAGTGCTTGTTGATAGGAGCCTGATATAGCTGTCTCCTGGGAGGCTTTGCCAGTGCATGACAAATACAGAGGGGGACACTCTCAGCTAACCATTGAACTGGGCACAGGGTCCCCAATGGAGGAGCTAGAAAAAGAACCCGAGGAACTGAAGGGGTTTGCAGCACCATAGGAGGAACAACAATATGAACCACCCAGTATCCCCAGAGCTCCCAAGCACTAAACCACCAACCAAAGAGTACACATGGAGGGACCCATGGCTCCAGATGCACATGCAGCAAAGGATGGCCTTGTTGTACATCAAAGGGAGGAGAGGCCCTTGGTCCTGAGAAGGCTAGATGCCCCAGTGTAGGAGAATGCCAGGACAGGGAAGTGGGAGTGGGTGGATTGGTGAGCAGGGGGAGGGGGACTGTTTAGGGGATTTTTTGGGGGGAAACCAGGAAAGGGGACATTTGACATGTAAATAAAGAATATATCTAATAAAAAATGAAATAAAAAAGAGAAAAACATAAAACATATTACTCCAGGACATCAAGACACACATGGAAAATAGATGTACAATATTTTCCAAGTAGAATGAAATTCAATGTGACCAAAGGGTCAGATATTGCATTCTAGTGTGATGGCTAATCAAACTCCATTTAATGCTAAGCATCCATCATAGTACTCACTAGCCATGTACCCCTGATTCTAGTTCTTGAATGATAAGTTCACAGAAATAACCCTGAATAGTATTGCTTTGTAGCAAGTATATATGCTCTGTGTTTGTGCCTGGTGCCTGCTAAGATTAGGAAAATGCCTTAGATTGTAGTCATTTTCCTTGTCACATTAATATATCATTCCATGCTCTTGTCTATAGGAATATTGACAAGATTTCTGGTATCATTTTTGATTTTGTGTCTTTTTATGTGGTTTACCCTTGTCCATAACAAAGTTGTATTTATTTTAGCACTTAATTTTGAAAACCTTGATGTGAATAGTTATTCCAGTACATATTTGTGACACAGAAACTAGTAGAAGAACAAGAAGAAGAATGAATGCTTCTCTGGTAAATGTTCCCCAGGTCAGTGTCCTCTCCACATTTTTTTTGAAAATTCCTTTTATTATTTAAACTATTCAAGACTTTAGTTCTCTACTTCTCATAATGTTAATTTAACGTGTTTGTTTTCTGTGATTTATCTTTGTTCTTTCCCAATCATTAAAATTAAGTCTTCAGATCTTTCACTCCTAATGGGATAAGCAAGGGGTTCTCACATTGTATTTTCACTGGATTTTATACTATGAGGACATAAATTTCCAAGGACTGAAGACCTGAAGTTCTGAAAGAGATTGTATTGTAAATGATGCTCAAAGAATATTGATGTCTAATTTCTACATGTAATAGACTTGTATCCTTTAATATTAGTGGAAAAGGAAGGTGTCCTGTGCCACATAAATTGCATTTCAAGAACAGTCATGCTTCTAGAAACATCTTTGTGAATGTGGATCTGCAAATACATGGACACTGACATCACTGAGCAATATATGTAAGAGTAGAATTTATGGATAAGTAAAATTTATGGAAGAGTAGATTTAGAACACACTTACTGTCTTGAGTCTTTGATTATTTGTGTTTTGCTTTCATTTTTTTCTGTCTTGAGTCTTAATAGTAAATATTTCAGGTTCCTAGAGGCACAGGTGATGGAACAATATGTAGCTTTCTCTTACCATAACATTGATGTGTTTGTGAGGAGATGCAGATTGCAGTATTCTGATTATCTTTTCGACATTTTATGTCACACAGTGATCATACTCTTTCATATTCTACCTCCTTGTTCTATAAAGGGTACAGCATTGTACCTAGGTTTCAAGATAACAACTAAGCACTTTAAAATAGAGTCAAATGAGACTCAGCTACAGACAGAATTGATGCAGTGTCCATAGTTGAGCAAGGTTGACAGCTGTAGAATTTAGAAGCACAGTTTTACTCATTGTAACTTGACCATCTGTGATGTGGCACTGATATCTGTTGGTTAACAACTCATATTTAATAGTGAAATATTCCTGCATCTAGACCTCATGTGTCTATGTTATATTCCCTGAAAGTTTGTTGTTTATGATTCTATTATGTAATCCTATTTCAGAGAAAAAGAATATACAATAAAGACTGACTCTTTTATGTGACATCCTTTATTAAAATTAAACTTCAGTTTTCTTTTATGTATGGTGGTACATTTGCTGAATATACGCATATGTGCACTGTATTCCTCCAGCCTATAGAGTTCAGAAGAGAGCATTGGGTTTCAAAGAATTGTATTAAAACTCTGTTGTGCAGTTCCATGTGGGTGCTAGGAAACAAGTTTGGATTATGGAATTCAAATTGGAGACAAATTATCAAATGAAGTGATGATAACAAATCCTTCATTTGTTCTTAAGTCTTAAAAATAATCAGAAAATTCATGAAGAGGAGAGACCTTATAAATATAATCAACATAGTATGGCATTCTATAAATTGTCTAATAAGAGCAGCAATGCTTAACTTCTGAAATAATTCTATAGCACCTCTAGAAGATGTTGTCCTCGAATATTTGCCATGACTCATCTATATCACAAATTACCTCTTATTCTTTAGGTCTTTTTTACCTAAGAAAGCACTTTTATTCAGAAGCACATGGTAAACAAGTACTTTTCCATTACAGGGTCTGTTAACATTCAAGGATGTGGCTGTGGACTTCTCACAGGAAGAATGGGAATGTCTTGACCGTGCTGAGAGGGCATTGTATATGGATGTAATGTTGGAGAATTACAACAATCTACTTTTTGTGGGTAAGAATATTCTTCTTGTAGAATTCCTGATTCATTCTTTGAATTAACCTCCTGTGTATGTGTGTGTGTGTGTGTATGTATGTATGTATGTATGTATGTGTGTGTATGTATGTATATGCCTATAGATGCTCAGAATAAGGGAAATTCTGGTTACCAACACATCTTCATTATGTTTCCTTTACATTTCTCTCCATTCATTCCATGAGGAACCATTGTTGCATTCTGTGTAATCTCTCCAAACATTGTATCCACTTCTAATTAAAACTTCTAAGTTCAAAAAATTTGAACATTCAGAGCAAGAAAATATATTGCCATACATATAGCAATTGGAATATTTTAATTTTACTGTTACATTAAAGTTCTCACTTGTTTGTGAATTTAAAAATGCAGGAAGTTCTAAATAGAGAAAGAGTTGTTGGTTGTGAGAATTTTGGTTTTGCCTATTTATTTACTTATTGACCTGTGGTCTCTATGTTTATTGCTGGTACAGCATGGCCTTTATATTGTAAGTTCCATGCTAATGTGGTTTGCTTAATGAATTCTTAGCTGACCAAAGGTACACAGTGTCACTCTCTCATAAAACAAGAAAATAGAGAAACTTCGTTTATATGATCCTTCAGAGAGCTCTTTTCTCAAAATCTTTAATGCTCCATCACCTATTCTTTTTACCTTCTGCAAAGCACAGTTTAAATAACAATTGGAAGGCTATTAATTCCTGTCATTTGATGTAGATGCAACTTGAGGTTGTTCTACGCATCCATGTAATGATTGTGAAACAAGAAAGACCTCTCTTGAGAGCTCTGTCCTTGACAATGACTAATTTACCTTATAAAATTTCAGGAAGCATAAGATATTGTCTTGCTCATCCACTAATCTCTGTCATCTCTAATTGCAACTTTTTTCAGAGAATCATTGCATATGTCATAAATATGAGAACTTTTTGGATCAAGACACACAGCATATTATCCATGAGGATGTACATATCCAACTGAAGTCTTACAAATGTCATGAACTTGCCAGAATTATTCATGAATCCAGCCAAAGTACATCTTATAAAACTAACTTCCGGGATACATCTATTGAATCATCAAACTTCAACAGACATGAAACTGCAGACATCAGAGAACCTTGCAAATATAAAAACTGTGCAAACTGTTTAAATTTGTATTCTAGCATTAGCCTAAATCAAGGAATCCACATAGGAAAGGAAGTTGATGAGGTTTTTTACTCTAAACAAAACCTTATGCTGAAACAAAACAAAAGCAGAAAGAAACATTACAAATGTAGTGAATGTGGCAAATGCTTCATCCAGAAAGGTGATCTTAGAAGTCATCAGAGAGTGCATATAGAAGAAAAACCTTACAAATGTAGTAAATGTAACAAATACTTTACTCTCAAAAGTGATCTTAGAATTCATCAGAAAATTCATACAGGAGACAAACCTTACAAATGTTTTGAGTGTGACAAATGCTTTACCAACAAATATCATTTTAGAACTCATCAGAGAATACATTCAGGAGAGAAACCTTACAAATGTTGTGCATGTGACAAATCTTTTACCCAGAAAGGCAGTCTTAGAAGTCATCAGAGAATGCATACAGGAGAGAAACCTTACAAATGTAGTGAATGTGACAAATGCTTTACCCACAAATGCAGTCTTAGTATTCATCAGATAATTCATACAGGAGAGAAACCTTACAAATGTAGTGAGTGTGACAAATGCTTTTCTAACAAAAGTGATCTTAAAAATCATCAGAGAGTTCATACAGGAGAGAAACCTTACAAATGTAGTGAATGTGACAAATGCTTTACCCACAGAGGCAGTCTTCTTAGTCATCAGAGACTACATTCAGGAGAGAAACCTTACAAATGTAGTGAATGTGAAAAATGCTTTACCCAAAAATACAGTCTTCTTATTCATCAGAGAATTCATACAGGAGAGAAACCTTACAAATGTGCTGAATGTGACAAATGCTTTTCTAACAAAAGTGGTCTTAAAAGTCATCAGAGAGTTCATACAGGAGAGAAACCTTACAAATGTAGTGAATGTGACAAATGCTTTTCTAACAAAAGTGATCTTAAAAGTCATCAGAGAGTTCATACAGGAGAGAAACCCTACAAATGTAGTGAATGTGACAAATGCTTTACCCAAAAATGCAGTCTTAGTATTCATCAGATAATTCATACAGGAGAGAAACCTTACAAATGTAGTGAGTGTGACAAATGCTTTTCTAACAAAAGTGATCTTAAAAGTCATCAGAGAGTTCATACAGGAGAGAAACCTTACAAATGTAGTGAGTGTGACAAATGCTTTACTAACAAAAGTGATCTTAAAAGTCATCAGAGAGTTCATACAGGAGAGAAACCTTACAAATGTAGTGAGTGTGACAAATGCTTTTCTAACAAAAGTGATCTTAAAAGTCATCAGAGAGTTCATACAGGAGAGAAACCTTACAAATGTAGTGAGTGTGACAAATGCTTTTCCCACAGACGCAGTCTTAGTATTCATCAGAGACTACATTCAGGAGAGAAACCTTACAAATGTAGTGAATGTGAAAAATGCTTTACCCAAAAATGCAGTCTTCTTATTCATCAGAGAATTCATACAGGAGAGAGACCTTACAAATGTGCTGAATGTGACAAATGCTTTACCAACAAAAGTGATCTTAGAAGTCATAAGAGAATTCATACAGGAGAGAAACCTTACAAATGTAGTGAATGTGACAAATGCTTTACCCACAAATGCAGTCTTAGTATTCATCAGGGAATTCATGCGGGAGCAAAACCTTAAAAATGTCGTTAATAAGATAAATTCTTTAGCCAGAAACAATCTTATTACTCATCAAAGAATGCATACAGTAGAGAAACCTTACAAATGAAGTGAATGAGAAAAATCATTTCCCAAGGAAGATCATCTTAGAGCACATCAGAGGCTACATATTGGAGAGACAACTTACAACTGTAGTAAATATACAAATCTATTATTAGAATACATCAAAGACTATATACAGGGGGAAAAATCTCAGAAATGTAATCTATGAGGACATGTCTTTACCCGAATCTCAGGTCTAAGAAAGTATCTGGAAATTTATAATGCAGAAAATGTTTACACTGGAAAAAACTGTGGCATGTACTCTATCCAAGCAGTATTCTTTGCAACACTTGAGGCTCCACACTAGAGAATTATCAGCAGAGAATTATCAACATGAAAAAATTGTAAACCCCTTCAGGTAATATTCAAATATTAAAATCTGTCCAGCATTTGTGATGAGAGAAATTCTGAAAATGTGACAATGAAGGAATTATTTCATTAAAAATGTTTACCAGTTCTCCCCTAAATATTCCATAATGAAGACAAAGTGGGAAAGCCAGAAGAATGTGGTATTGTGTAACAGGTTCCTGAAGACTGAAATAATCCATTACAAAGGAAAACTGATTAAAGCAGGTAATACACCTCTCAAAATAGGTAATGAAACTGATAATATTCCGTATGCTTAACTCAAATGGAGAAACTCAGACAAATTATATTTCTTAAAAAAAGGGTTTGACAAACTGAGACACAAAGATGGGATGCTCTTTATCCTATAGATATGCCTACTGATACTCAGTTTGCACCAAGTGTGTATTCATAATCTATCATATGGTCGTTTTAAGTTTCAACATAGCAATTGTCTTTGTCTCTTTATAATTGATTTTGCAATAATCTATCATGAATAATCTCCAGATTTTCCTAATGTTCATGTGATTACTTTCTTTATAAGAAGTTAATAATAGGAAAAATTATAATTTACTAAACTGTACATGTCAGTGATGTCACCATCCTATTCATATATTTTTTGGGTCCTCAGCAGTAATAAATGATTTTCATTGTAATTTTAATGTATTGTTAATTTGTGGAAATTAATTCATATATATATGTATGTATATGTATATACATACACACGTGTATATATATATATATATATATATAATCTCTCTGAAGGTTTTGAAGGTTTGGATAGTTTGTTCAGATTCTACCTGTTTTGTGGTCTTTTCTCAAATGGTGCCAGATTTTTATAAGAATTGCTTGCTGTAACTGCAGGGTTTAAAACTTTGTTTGAATTGCCTTTCTATTACTATCTTCTGTTGTCTTCCTCAGCCAAAACTCAATAATTTTCAGTACTGCAATTTTAATATTCAATTTTTTGCATATTTGTATGCTTTCTCAAATTTTCATATCTTCACATTACTTTTTCTATATTACAGAAATGGTTTGATTTGTTAAAAACAAATTGTTTAGAATCTTTACATAAGAGAAACTTCCTTGTCAATTATGTTTTCATGGTTGAATGAGATTATAGTTGTATCTAAGTGTTCACATGTAATACATGTATTCTTCTGTTTTACATCTGCTGTTGCTGTTTTCATGCATCTTGGAAGAATGTGTTTCAGCTAGTCTTTCATAAGCAGCAACCTGTATGATATATTTGAGTCTTAGTTAATTTTTTCACTTGTTTAGTTGTTTGAAAACTGTACATTGACTTGTATGATGGCTACAGTAAGTTGCATTTCCATGGACACTGTATCTCTACTTTCCTTCTCTTTCATTGCAGTATTTGTCAGTTTCGAGGACCTTGTGTATAGGCAATGAGTAAGCATAGTGGAAATCTCCCTGCCTAGGAGATGTACATTTTATTCATGATTAACAGAATGGAGCATGTTTATGATGTACTTATTGTCCTTTTGAATTCCTTTTTACCAAGATACATTCAAATCATTCACATATTCCTTAATTGTATTATCATTTATTTACTTTGTTATTTTTTTCTTTATTTTATTCTACATTCTGGCTACATTGGTATTCTACATAGTACATACCACTTGTATTCATAGCAAATGGACTGAAGAAAAGAAACTGTTGTAAACATTCTAAAATGTGATAAAATAGATTTTCACCCAAAAGTAATCAAAATAGATGGGGAAGGATACTTCATACTCATCAAAGGAAAAGTCCACCAAGATGAAGTTTTAATTCTTAACATCTATGCCCCAAATTCAAGGGCACCCACGTTTATAAAAGGAACTTTACTTAAACTCAAATAACACATTGAACCCTACACAATTATAGTGGAGTACTTCAAAACCCCACTCTCACGAATGGATAGGTCATCATAACAGAAACTAAAGAGAAAAGCAATGAAACTGAAAGGTATTATAAAACAAATGGATCTAACTTATTTCAACAGAATTTCTCATCTCAAAACGAAAGAATATGTCTTCTTCTCAGCATCTCTCGGAACCATCTCCAAAATTGACCATATAATCGGTCACAAAACAAGCTTCAACAGATACAAGAAAATTCAAATAAACCCTTTCATCTTATCAGTTCACCATGGATTAAGGCAGGACTTCAACTGCCACGGACCGACTCAGTCGGAACACACTCCCGTGGGGAAATCAGGGTCTTTGGTATGCAGGAAGGTACAGGTCCGGCGAATGACAGACAGACACACACAAGATCTGAATGCGTCTGAATGCACTTTACTGTTCTGAGGCAGGTATTTTTAAATGTTTACAAAGAATAGTTACCATGAGTATCTGGCACAAGGAAATACAAAATTAGTCAGGTATGAACGTCAGAGATTACACACAAGGTCATTGCGCCCCTCTGTGGTCAATGATGAATTAGTGATTCAAGAGTCAGAGATTACACACAAGGTCATCGCGTCCCTCTGTAGTCAATGATAAATTAGTAATTGGAATTAGTAATTAGTTCTTGGAAACACTATGTATGCTATCTTCCTCAGGCCTATTTTGAAACTTTACTAACTGATGGTTTCCATGTCAGAGTGCCAAAGTCAGCTAACCATACAAATAAATTGTTGGGAGGTTAATTCTTTAATGTATCTAGGTAATAACTGTACAGCTAATTAAAAGCAAAGCATGGATCTCTAGTAGGAAAATCATGGCCAGTACTGTAGTTCAAAGAATGAACTCTGAATGAACTGTCACGCCTGGAATGCTCGCACCTCTGGCTGGCAGAGAAATCTCGTAAGTAAAAGAACAGGTCAGATAAAGGTCACACAGCTTGCCATGAGAAATTTCAGCTCAGCTCTATCTGCAGCCAAGGAGGCCCACAGCGGCATTCATCTTGGACAGCCCTGCCAAACAAGGCGGTCCCCAGTAAATATCACACAGCCTCTGCCTGGATTGCAGCTTGGCTGCGTGAAATTACGGGATCCAAGAAATGCGCAGTGATATTCAACAGCAAAAGAAACAAAAGAAAACTCACAAACTTATGGAAATTGAACAACTCTACTCAATGAGCACTTTATTGGGAAAGAAATAATGAAAGAAATTAAAAACTTTCTAGAATTCAAAGTAAAGGCAAGGCATACCCAAGCTTATGGGAATTTTGCAGGCAAATAGGTGAAATTTGAGTGAGGATAACCCTGTCCCAAAAAGGCATGCATGGTATATACTCATTTACAATTACATATTAGCCATAAAATAGAGGATACCCATGTAACTTTAATTTTTTTCAAATATTATTGTTAATGATTGTTCTTAAATACTTTAACCTTCCTTGTAGCCCACTCACCCACCTGAAGTAGTGGAAAAGAAAGGATACAGGGGAGAAGTGTACTGCTTAGAAAGGTTCTTTGGAGCAACTCCTGTCTGTGTTGTCTGTCAATCAGCAGTTCAGCACAGATTACAAGCAGCAGCAACTACCAGCTTGGTTAAGTTGGGTTAGCAAGAGCAGTGATAGAACCTAGCAGAGATAGCCAGGCCTCAGCCTTGGCTCAAGTCAGTGGGAGGCATCAACAGAAATGCCAGAAGTTTTCAGCTGTGCCTATGACAGGGAAGTGAAGATCAGTGAAGACAGGAGACCATTGCACAGCTAGCTGTGCCAGCAAGACAAGCTCTGTCTCCATCACTCCTTGGAGTCCTATTTATACCCTCCAAATATCATGTGTCCTCACATGCCTTGCTTCAGCATGTCCCTTGCCTCACACAGTATGTGTTTTGTCTTAGCACAGGTCTTTGGAAGTGACAACACACTGCAGTACACCACTAGAAGTTTTTTGGTGCATTTCTCTCTGTGGCATCCTGACAAGTGCAGCTCAACTATGCAACATAAAGCCAACCAATATATCTATGTCCTTAGCAAAGAATCCTTCATCACATGTCCTTTCATGTGCTTGCTTTAGCAAAACATCTTCTCTCCTGTGTCTGCTTCAGGAAACATAAACTGTCTTCATCATGAATGTTCAGGAAATATACATCTGGAGGTTGGAGATATGGCTTAGCATTTAAAGGACTTGTTCTTATAGAGGAACTGGGTTAACTTCACAGCACCCACATTGGCAACTCACTAGGGTTCCAAAAAGCAGTGTCTTCTTCAAGTCTGCATCATCACTACAAGATCATGCAGTACATAAAATTACATACAAAAGAATTACCACATCCTTGAGTAAAATTTTTTAAATATAAATAAAATATTTATAGAGCCATTTTTCTAGACTATCACCTATGAAATATAGAAACTGAAGGCAAAAGAAGAAAAAGGAAGTGGTGGAGTTTTCCAATTATTATAGAGTAGATCAGAGCATAGTATTTAACAGTCTTTGCTTCTACAATGAAATGTCACGGCATATTCACAATACACAATTATTCCATGATGCAGCAAAATGTAAGCAAGACATATTAGAAGGGAGGCTCAGAAGGTGCCTTCACTTTACATAAGAAGAGAAGACAGCAATAACATTAATAGAGGCATTGTTTCTCTGTTAGATATGAGGGCCTTTCTTTGCACATGACTCAGCCAGGAATATGCAGAAAATTTTTTCTGATATTCACATCATGCAACATACAGTCAAGGTCAGAATGGCATACACAATATGATGCTCTTTGGAAAAATAAGTATAATAATAGAAAATACTGATCTCTTTGGATTGACCAGGTATTATTAAACACAGGAATTAAGAATCTGATCTCAGCAGGAAATCACCTGAGATTAATAGATTTTAGGTACCAACAAATCTATAGGTACAACATAACTCCTGTGATATCAAATGCCATAGAGGGGTAAACAAAACCTACAATCTGCTTCTCACTAAAACATCAATTGTAAATTGTATGATAAGGGTCACTATATTCATAGCAGCCTGATTTGAGATAGCTGGAAGCTGGAAACAACCCGGATGTCCCACAATGGAAGAATGGATACAGAAATGTGGTTCATTTACATAATGCAATACTACTACTGAGCTATTAAGAACAAGAACATGATCAATTTTTCAGGCAAATGGATGGAACTTGAAAATATCCCAAGTGTGGTAACTCAGATACTAAAGGACGTGCATGGGATGTACTCACTAACAAGTGGATATTAGCTGAAAAAGTATAGAATACCCAGGATAAAATTCACAGAACTCAAGAATGTTAACAAGTTGAAGGACCCAAATGAGGATGCCTCAATTCCATATGGGAAGGAGAAGAAAGCAATTATGGGGGAGGGGCTTGGGTAGGAGAAGGGATAAGGAGGGCAAAAGGCACTGGGATGGGGTGAGAAAAGCCCTGAGAGCCAGCAGAAAGAATGGACACAGTCAACCTCAGGAGGTAGGGGGGGACCCTCTAGAATGTACTAGGGACCTGGGAGGTGAGAGACTCTCAGGACTCAAAGGGAAGGATCTTAAATGAAATGCCCTACAGTGGGGAGAGGAAACTTGTAGACTCCACCTCCAGTAGAAAGACAGGGTATCAAGTGGAGGTATGGGATTGCCATCCCACAGTCAAAAATTCTGACCCAGAATTGTTGACTGCAGGGACAAAAATGGAGAAGAGCCTGAAGGAAAGGAGGTCCAGCAACAGGCCCAAATTGGTATCCAGCTCAAGGGGAAGCTTCAAGGTCTGACACTATTACTGATGTTATGGTGTGCTTGCAGACAGGAGCCTAGCATAACTACACTCCTAGAGGCCCAACAAGCAACTGAAAGAGTCAGATGCAGATACTTATACCCAACCAATGGACAGAAGCCAGGGACCCCTGTGGTTGAATTAGGGAAAAGCTGGAAGAAGCTGAGGAGGAGGGCGACCCCATAGGAAGACCAGCAGTCTCGACTAACTTCAACCCCAGAGATCTCTCAGACACTGAGCCACCAACCAGGCAACATACAACAGCTGATATAAGGCCCCCAACACATATACATACAGCAGAGGACTGCTTGGTCTGGCCTTAGAGAAGATGCACCTAACCCTGAAGCGACTTGAGGCCCCAGGGAGTGAGAAGGTCTGGTAGGGTAGTGGTTGGGGGGACAGCCTCTCAGAGATGGGAGAGGAGAATGGGATGAAAAACAGTCAGATGGCGGACCAGGAGGGGGATAATGACTGGGCTGTAAAAAACTTAAAAATTTTAAAAGCTTATTTTGAAACTAAAAAACTATATTAAAGAAACCTACTATAATTATTATTGAATATTCCAATTTTCTTTTTGGAATAGAAATAATTTGCTTTCCACCTGGGTTAAAACAAAACAAAAATATCTGAAGATATTGCCCTAAACCATGTGGATTAGACAAAGGTAATACTGGCCTAAATTAAAGCCTTGTTTGCCCATTTGAAATATATTTTTTTGGTATTGGAGCAATAGCTCCGTGGTTAGGAGCATTTATTGCTCAAGAAGAACAAAGTATGGATAGCCTGATCCTTCTGGATGGTGGAATAAAATACCCACAGGAGGAGATACAGAGACAAAGTGTGGAGCAGAGTCTGAGGGAAAGACCATCCAGTCCATCATGGATACTTATCAGTGTTTGCTGGCAGGAGCCTGATATAGCTGCCACCTGGGAGACTCTGCTAGTGTATGACAAATACAGAGGGGGACACTCTCAGCCAGCCATTGAACTGAGTACAGGGTCCCCAATGGAGGAGCTAGATAAAGGACCCAAGGAGCTGAAGAGATTTTTTTCCAACATCATATTTTAATCACACTTGTACAAAGAGATACACAATTTACTCTTAAGAATTTGTATCAAAACCAATTTTCATCGAAATATCAACTTTTTTTAATTTTTATTTTCTATATTCTATGTTTACATTCCAAAGGCTTTACCCTTTCCCAGTTCCCACCCACCATAGTTCCCATAGTTCCTCTCCCCCCCAACTATTCCCCAATCATTCCCCCTCCCCCCTCGGTTTCTTTACTAAACTGGATGCAAACTTTACAGGCCCAGGGTCCTCTCCTTTCTTCTTCTTGGGAATCATTTGACTTGCTATTTGTGTCTTGAGTATTTAGGGCTTCTGGGCTCATTAATATCCACTTATCAGTGATTGCATTTCATGTGCATTCTTTTGTGATTGGGTTAATTCACTCAGGATGATATTTTCCAGGTCTAACCATTTACCTACAAATTGCATGAATTCATTATTTTTAATTGCTGAGTAGTATTCCATTGTATAAATATTCCACATTTTCTGTATCCATTCCTCCTTTGAGAGATATTTGGGCTCCTTCCAATTTCTGGCTATTATAAACAAGGCTGCTATAAACATAGTGGAGCATGTGTCCTTATTGCATGCAGGGGAATCCTCTGGGTATATGCCCAGAAGTGGTATGCCAGGGTCCGCTGGAAGTGACATGCCCAATTTTCTGAGGAACCGCCAAACTGATTTCCAGAGCAGTTTTACCATTTTGCAATCCCACCAACAGTGGAGGAGTGTTCCTCTTTCTCCATATCCTCGCCAGCACTTGTTGTCCCTTGAGTTTTTAATCTTAGCCATTCTGACTGGTGTGAGGTGGAATCTCAGAGTTGTTTTGATTTGCATTTCCCTGATGACTAATGATGTTGAACATCTCTTAAGGTGTTTCTCGGCCATCCGAATTCTTCTGGTGAAAATGCTTTGTTTAGCTCTGTACCCCATTTTTTGATAGGGTTATTTGGTTCTTTGGGGTCTAACTTCTTGAGTTCTTTGTATATATTGGATATTAGCCCTCTGTCAGATGTGGGGTTGGTGAAGATCTTTTCCCACTTTGTTGGTTGCCGTTTTGTCCTTCTGACAGTGTCCTTGGCCTTGCAGAAACTTTGTAATTTTATGAGATCCCATTTGTCAGTTCTTGATCTTAGAGCATAAGCTATTGGTGTTCTGTTTAGGAAATTTCCCCCTGTGCCCATGTCCTCCAGGGTCTTCCCAAGTTTCTTTTCTAATAGTTTCAGTGTGTCTGGTTTTATGTGGAGGTCCTCGATCCACTTGGAGTTGATCTTAGTGCAAAGAGATAAGAGTGGGTCAATTTGCATTCTTCTGCATGTTGACCTCCAATTGAACCAGCACCATTTGTTGAAAAGGCTATCTTTATTCCACTGGATGGTTGTGGCTCCTTTATCAAAGATCAAGTGACCATAAGTCTGTGGGTTCATTTCTGGGTCTTCAATCAAGTCCTTGAAGAAAGAAATCGAAGACCTCAGAAAATGGAAAAATATTTCTTGCTCCTGGATTAGCAGGATCAATATAGTAAAAATGGCCATCTTGCCAAAAGCAATCTACAGATTCAATGCGATCCCCATCAAAATCTCAACTCAATTCTTCATAGATCTAGAAAGAGCAATTCTCAAATTTATCTGGAGCAACAAAAAACCCAGGATAGCTAAAACTATTCTCAACAATAAAAGGACTTCTGGGGAAATCAATATCCCTAACCTTAAGCAGTACTACAGAGCAATTGTGTTAAAAACTGCATGGTATTGGTACAGCAACAGGCATGTAGTACAAATTTTTAAGCCCTGACCTAATGATTGTTTCGGTTTCCTCATTATCTATATTTATGTCCCCTTTTACATTTATGATTTGGTTAATTGGGATATTCAAACCCGATTTTTTTGGTTAGTTTGTTTAAGGGTTTGTCGATGTTTTTCTCGAAGGGTTAACTCTTTCTTCTATTAATTCTGTGAATTTTCCTTTTTTTCCCCATTTTATTGACTTTAACCTCATTTTACTCTTTGCCACCTTTTCCTTTTCTGCATGTTGACCTCCAATTGAACCAGCACCATTTGTTGAAAAGGCTATCGTTATTCCACCGGATGGTTGTGGTTCCTTTATCAAAGATCAAGTGACCATAAGTCTGTGGGTTAATTTCTGGGTCTTCAATCCTGTTCCATTGATCTGCTTGCCTGTTGCTATACCAATACCATGTAGTTTTTAACACAATTGCTCTGTAGTACTGCTTGAGGTTAGGGATATTGATTCCCCCAGAAGTCGTTTTACTGTTGAGAATAGTTTTAGCTATCCTGGGTTTTTTGTTGCTCCAGATGAATTTGAGAATTGCTCTTTCTAGATCTATGAAGAATTGAGTTGGGATTTTGATGGGGATCGCATTGAATCTGTAGATTGCTTTTGGCAAGATGGCCATTTTTACTATATTGATCCTGCCAATCCAGGAGCAAGAAATATTTTTCCATCTTCTGAGGTCTTCTTCGATTTCTTTCTTCAAGGACTTGAAGTTCCTGTTGTACAGATCTTTCGCTTGTTTGGTTAGAGTTACGCCAAGATACTTTATGTTGTTTGTGGCTATTGTGAAGGGTGTTATTTCCCTAATTTCTTTCTCAGCCTGCTTGTCCTTTGAGTACAAGAAGGCCACTGACTTGCTGGAGTTAATTTTATAACCTGCCACTTTGCTGAAGTTGTTTATCAGCTGTAGAAGTTCTCTGGTGGAGTTTTTTGGGTCGCTTAGGTAAACTATCATATCATCTGCAAATAATGATAGTTTGACTTCTTCCTTTCCAATTTGTATCCCTTTGACTTCCTTATGTTGTCTAATTGCTCTTGCTAGAACTTCAAGTACTATATTGAAAAGATATGGAGAGAGAGGGCAGCCTTGCCTAGTCCCTGATTTTAGTGGGAATGCTTCAAGTTTCTCTCCATTTATTTTGATGTTGGCTACTGGTTTGCTGTAGATTGCTTTTACTACGTTTAGGTATGGGCCTTGAATTCCTGCTCTTTCCAAGACTTTTAGCATGAAAGGATGCTGAATTTTGTCGAATGCTTTTTCAGCATCTAATGAGATGACCATGTGGTTTTTTTCTTTCAGTTTGTTTATGTAGTGGATTACATTGATGGATTTCTGTATATTGAACCATCCCTGCATCCCTGGGATGAAGCCTACTTGATCATGGTGGATGATCGTTTTGATGTGCTCTTGGATTCGGTTAGCAAGAATTTTATTTAGTACTTTTGCATCTATATTCATAAGAGAAATTGGCCTGTAGTTCTCTTTCTTTGTTGGATCTTTTTGTGGTTTAGGTATTAGCGTAATTGTGGCTTCGAAGAATGAGTTGGGCAGGGTCCCTTCTGTCTCTATTTTGTGGAATAGTTTGAAAAGTATTGGTGTTAAGTCTTCTTTGAAGGTATGGTAGAATTCTGCACTAAAACCATCTGGTCCCGTACTTTTTTTGGTTGGGAGGCTTTCTATAACCCCTTCTATTTCTTTAGGGGTTATGGGACTATTTAGCTGATCTACTTGATGCTGATTTAATTTTGGTATTTGATATCTGTCTAGGAAATTGTCCATTTCCTCCAGATTCTCCAGTTGTTTTGAGTATAGACCTTTGTAGTAGGATCTGATGATCTTTTGAATTTCCTCAGTTTCTGTTGTTATGTCTCCCTTTTCATTTCTAATTTTGTTAATTTGGATACTGTCTCTGTGTCCTTTGGTTAGTCTGGCTAAGGGTTTATCTACCTTTTTGATTTTCTCAAAGAACCAGCTCCTGGTCTTGTTGATTCTTTGTATGGTTCTCTTTGTTTCTATTTGATTGATTTCAGCCCTGAGTTTGATGATTTCTTGTCTTCTACTCCTCCTGGGTGAATTAACTTGTTTTTCTTCCAGGGCTTTAAGGTGTGCCATTAAGCTGCTAGTGTATGCTCTCTCCAGTTTCTTTTTGGATGCACTTAGAGCTATGAGTTTTCCTCTTAGCACTGCTTTCATTGTGTCCCATAGATTTGGGTAGGTTGTACCTTCATTTTCATTGAATTCTAAAAAGTCTTTGATTTCTTTTTTTATTTCTTCCTTGACCAAGGTGTCATTGGGTATTGTTCAGTTTCCATGTGTATGTGGGCTTTCTGTTGTTTTTGTTGCTATTGAAGACCACTCTTACTCCATGGTGATCTGATAGGAGGCATGGGATTAGCTCGATCTTCTTGTATTTGTTGACATCTGTCTTGTGACCAATTATATGGTCTATTTTGGAGAAGGTACCATGTGGAGCTGAGAAAAAGGTATATTCTTTAGCTTTAGGATGAAATGTTCTATATATATATATATCTGTTAAATCCAATTGGTCCCGAGTTTCAATTAGTTTCACTGTGTCCCTGTTTAGTTTCTGCTTTCCTGACCGGTCCATTGACGAGAGTGGAGTGTTGAAGTCACCCACAATTATTGTGTTCAGTGTAATGTGTGCTTTAAGCTTTTGTAAGGTTTCTTTTACGAATGAGGGTGCCCTTGCATTTGGAGCATAGATGTTCAGTATTGAGAGCTCTTCTTGGTGGATTTTCCCTTTGGCCAGCAAGAAGTGACCTTCTGAGTCTCTTTTGATGATTTTAGGTTGGAAGTCAATTTTATCTGATATTAGAATGGCTACTCCAGCTTGTTTCCTGAGACCATTTGCTTGTAAAATTGTCTTCCAGCCTTTTACTCTAAGGCAGTGTTTGTCTTTAACACTGAGATGTGTTTCCTGTATGCAGCAAAATGTAGGGTCCTGTTTCCGTATCCAGTCTGTTAATCTATGTCTTTTTATTGGGGAATTGAGTTCATTGATGTTAAGAGATATTAAGGAATAGTAATTATTACCTCCAGAAATTTTTGAAATTATATTTATTTATTTTATTTATTTTTTATAGTCGAGAGGTTACCTTCTTTTGGGTTTGATGAGAGGAGGTTTCTATCTTGCTTCTTCCCGGGTGTAGTTTCCGTCCTATTATCCTTTGTAGGGCTGGATTTGTGGAAAGATATCGTGCAAATTTGGTTTTGTCATGGAATACCTTGATGTCTCCATCTATGGCGATTGAGAGCTTTGCTGGGTAAAATAGTTTTGGCTGAAGTTTGTGTTCTCTTAGAGTTTGCATGATATCTGCCCAGGATCTTCTAGCTTTCATGGTCTCAGGTGAGAAGTCTGGTGTTATTCTGATAGATCTTCCTTTATAAGTTACTTGGCCTTTTTCTCTTGCTGCCTTTAATAATTTTTCTTTGTTTAGTACATTTGGAGTTTTGATTATTATGTGACGGGATGTATTTCTGTTCTGATCCAGTCTGTTTGGGGTTCTATATGCTTCTTGTATATTCATGGGCATCTCTCTCTTTAGGTTGGGGAAGTTTTCTTCCATAATTTTGTAGAAGATATTTGCTGGCCCTTTAACTTGTACATCTTCATTCTCGTCTATACCTATAATCCTTAGGTTTGGTCTTCTCATTGTGTCCTGGATTTCCTGGATGTTTTGGGTTACAGCCTTTTTGCATTTAGTATTTTCTTTGACTGTTGAATCAATGGTTCCTATGGTATCTTTGGCTTCTGATATTCTGTCTTCTATCTCTTGTAATCTATTGTTGATATTTGCATCTATGGCTCCTGATTTCTTCCCAAGGTTTTCTATCTCCAATGTTGTCTCCCTCTGCGATTTCTTATTTGTTTGTACTTCTGTTTTTAGTACCTGGATGGATGTGCTCAGATCTTTCGCTTGCTTGATTGTGTTTTCGTGTATTTCTTTAATAGATTTTTGTGTTTCCTCTTTCATAGCTTCTACTTGTTGGCCCACGTTCTTCTGTATTTCTTTAAGTGATTTTTGTCTTTCTTCCTTATTGTCTTCTTCTTTTTAATCCATCTTCTCCTGCATTTCTTGAAGTGATTTTTGTATTTGCCTTGTAAAGGCTTCTAACTTTTGATCCATTTTCTCCTCTATTTCTTTACGAGATTTTTCTATGTGTTCAGCTACCAGCATCCTGACCAGTGATTTTATATCCAAGTCTTGTTTTTCTGGTGTTTTGGGGTATCCAGGGCTTCCTGTTGTTGGCGAACTGGGTTCAGATGCTGTCATGTTGCCTTGATTTCTGTTAGTGACATTCCTTCGTTTACCTTTTGCCATCTGGTTATTTCTGGTGTTAGTTGACCTTGTTGTCACTGGCTGGTGTTTGAATCTCCTGTGAGGCTGGGCTTACCTGTTGTTTCTCTCCTGGTGGTTTTGCGTGATTGCTGCTCAACGGGATCACGAGCTGGCTGCCACCCGCTGACTTTGTGCATGGCCTGAAGTCTCCAGGAAGTGTGGGGGAGTGCAGCAGAGCCTCGGCAGGCGCTGCTGGGCCTGCCTAGTAGCGAGAGCCTAGCAGATCCCCCCAGGTGGTAGCCCCTGATGGAATCTGTCTACCTTTGCCTTTCCAGCTGTGTTCTGGTTGCAATATGGAGGCCTGCCAGTATCGCTGGTCCGGGGTCCTGGGGAGCTGGGTGGCTCCGGCTGCCTCAGTGCAGGGCGTAAGCTTGCAGGGTCGTGGGACAGAGCCTAGGTGCCTGGGCCCACCTGGGGGCGAGAGCTTAGCAGATCTTCCTGCTCTAGCCCCAGACGGAGTCTCTACCTGCACCTTTCCAGCTGTGTCCTGGTTGTAATATGGAGGCCTGCCGCTATCGCTGGTCCGGGGTCCTGGGGAGCTGGGTGGTTCCGGCTGCCTCGGTGCACGTCCTAAGCTCGCAGGGACGTGCTGCAGAGCCTAGGTGCCTGGGCCAGCCTGGGGGCGAGAGCTCAGCAGCTCTCCCTGCTCTAGCCCCAGACAGAGTCTCTACCTGCACCTTTCCAGCTGTGTCCTGGTTGCAATATGGAGGCCTGCCGCTATCGCTGGTCCGGGGTCCTGGGGAGCTGGGTGGTTCCGGCTGCCTTGGTACGCGGCCTAAGCTCGCAGGGACGTGCGGCAGAGCCTAGGCGCCTGGGGAGCTGAAGAGATTTACAGTGCTATAGGAGGAACGCTAATATGAGCCACCCAGTACTCCCAGAGCTGTTCAAAAGGATCGGGGTTTGACTCTCAACAACAAAGTGGTGGCTCATAGCTGTTTGTAAATTGATTCCCAGTGCCCTCTTCTGGCACTTGTGGGCACTACACACACATAGTATACAGACAACACACAGGCAAAATACATATACACTTAAATTTCTTTCAAAAAGATTAAAAAAAAAACAAAAACTAAAATAAGCCGGGCGTGGTGGCGCACGCCTGTAGTTCCAGCAACTTGGGAAGCAGAGGCAGGCAGATTTCTGAGTTCGAGGCCAGCCTGGTCTACAGAGTGAGTTCCAGGACAGCCAGGACTACACAGAGATGCCCTGTCTCAAAAACAAACAAACAAACAAACAAAAACAAACAAACAAAAAAACAAAAAACATAAAACAAAAAAACAAAACTAAAATAAGTTTCTCCTTGTTTCCAACTCCTAATTTAATGTTCAACCAACTCTAAGGTAAAAAGAAAGACAAAATGACCATATGAAAACCTGGTACATGGTCTTCACTTGGAAAGCAGATAATGATGGAATCTGTTTAGAGTACTTATTGACTCTATTTCCCTGATAAGCACTACATTATCTCAAAGAATCCATATAAAATCTCTAAAGAGTTCAGTTTTACTGCTTTTTTTTTTTTTTTTTTTAAGATGGGAGGAGAAGCTTTAGAAAGTGTATTACCAAGATCCTGCAACTAGCCTTAGATTCATCTGGTAACCAAGCCCATGAATTTGTTGTTGCTATTGTTTCTTTGGTTTGTTTTCTTTTTTGTTTGTTTATTTTATACATCCCTGTAACACTTTAATGAATGAGGGGAAAGCTGCTTCAAAGTTTAACCAGATGGGTAGAAATTAGTAGGCATGATCTGCTTTAACCTTAATCCATAGAACTCCTTTTGAGTCTTTCTCATCATAGCTTATTTGTATTACTAGCAAATGTGAATGTTTTGATGAATTAGGCAAATACTTCAATTTCCTATACATTGCAACATCTTTCCTTCAAAGGCCAGGGAATATAGACTGTACATTCTTTGTTCAACTCATCTGAATGAATCATCACTGTCAGGGAGGCACAGAGGTGGATGCCTTACTAGTAGGGTGAAGCCTCCTTTTCCATATCCTGTTCCTGTATTTGTATCATTGCCATGTACTGTGTACTACTGAGCCAAGAAATGAAGGGGCCTATGGTCCTCAGATTACATAAGCCAAGAAAAATGTGCAAATCACATGAGGGAAAAAAGCAAGCCATATATTTCTTCCTTTGCCTGTACTCTCTATGGAGTTAATTTTTAGTGTTAGGATTCAAGACAGACTCTAATACTTCTTGAATTGATTAGTATACCATCAAAAAGTCCATGTGTTTCCATGCCCACTTACATGAGCATAGTTCTGGAAGGTCATCCCTGAAAACAATCTGGTAAATTAGGGCTCTTTGCTCATGAATAAATAAGGGCATGACTCAATCCTCTCTAGAAACTCTGCACCAATATATTCATTGACTGTCTAGTACAACAGAAAGCTATTCAGATCTGCAGGTATTAGGTTCATGAATAATATTTGCCCTCAAAAGTACAATTAGAAAATGATACAATTGATTCAATGTTGTGCTTGGAGACAAGATGTAAAGCCTTAAACTTGACACTCACAGTGAAGAAATACATAGGAAACAGTTTAGAAAATATTACTAGAAGCAGTGAATTGAAGGCTGAATGATTTTCATACTCAACAGTTTTCAAAGAAATATGAACATGATTCCTATGTTGCATTACCAGGGAAATAGCTACTTTTTTTTCTCTTGCTCTTCTCTGAGTTTTTATCTTAGAAACAATACCAGAACTCCTGATATTTCATACCAAACTGTCAAAAATACAAAACTAAAACTAATACAACTCTGTTTAGGAAGAAAGATCATCCTCATATAAACAACCAAACAGCAAATAAGAGCACATGAGATATGACTTGTCAACAGTCCCATAGGCAGGAAAGTATGGAAGGACACTTTTAAAGTGGTCAAAGAAAGGACCTGTCAATCATGTCACTGTACCAAGAAAAACTTGCTCAAAAATTCAAGAAGGAGGAAGGGAACTTGAAAAAAATTATGAAGTAACACAGGTTATTTATGAAAGCATCCTAACATCATAATTAGAGCAAACTAAATATAGAAGAATCTAAGAGAAATTATCCATGTAAAGAAAAAATCACAGACAAGTTTCAAGGATGGAATTAGACAGAGATATTGTCTACAGTACACAGAAACAGAATTCAAGTTGATTTCATGCAATAACACAAAACTTTCAACACATAGAAACACATAAATATATGTCACCACATATCTAGGATCAATGAAAGAAGGAATAAGAGAATTGATTGACCAAAAGCCTGGAGGAAAAGAATGCATTTTCCCAGTATAAACCCTCTAAAGGAGAAAACAGAAGAGATTTATGCCAGCATAAAAAAAAAGAGATGCAAACTTAAGCTTAACATTTCACAAAACTAGAAAACTGGAAAATTTCCATGTTAATCAGAACAGAGACATGAGTGTCAACTCCCACTATATGAGATGGGTAAATGCCCCACCAGGGAGGGAGGGACAATTTTTAACAGACGTAATCAGGAATGTCACAAGGAATATTTTCCCAAATATAATTCAAAAATTCAAAACTTACAAATATATCAGGTGTGGTGATATAATGACCTTGGGGACTCTTATAAAAGGAAACATTTGTTCGAATGCTGCTTACAGATTCAGAGGGTCAGGTCAGGATCAGCATAGCAGGATGCCTGGTGGTAGGCATAGGTGTGAAAGCTTAAGTATCTCCACTAACTGGGGATGAAGCATTCGAGCATATCAGCATATGGAGGCCTTTATCATTTAAACTACCACATTTCACCCACAGACCCACATAGATCTATAGCTATGTCTTAATGAAAAACGTATTCAGTGGAAACTGTAAAGTCCCCATGGTTTTTCACAGTCTCTCAACATAGTTTTAAAGTATGAATTATATCTGAGACTCAAGGACATCTCTTAACTGTAACCCCCTATAAAAACAAAATATATTTCCAAGACATAATAGAGCAAATTCTATACTACCATTCCAAAATGGAGGAAAGGGGTCATAATTATTAAATATTGCAAAATGAAACCAAAGGCAAGTCCAAATTCTGTAACTCCATCTTCAGTGGCAAAGGACTTAGATCTCTCTTCTATTCTTGCTTTGCCAAGCACAATACCTTTCTCTCATGGGCTGGTTTGTCTCCCTTTCTATATCTCTTCTTGATAGGTGTCCCAAAGATATGACATCTTCAACATCTCAGGGTTTTCAAGGCATTCCAGACTTCACTTCAACTTTACCTGATGGCCTATCCTGATATTCATCCAGGGATTTCTTTGCCACATTCCTGGCCTCAGGGATTTTCTTGACTGCAACAGAAGAGTTCCTAATCCTGTTCTTGATTTTAAATCCAGAACAAGATGGCTAAATTTACCAAGTCCTGCTGCTGCTTGGCTGAATCCCAGTCCACTCAATAAGGGCAACTCTTTAATTCTTTGCTTTTCATGATGTTATCTACAGTGTTATTTTCATAGTTCTGCAATTTTTCTCTTTCACAGAACACAGGATGAAGAGGCAGGCAGAACTATATGACTTAGAAGGCATCCTGGTGGAACTGGAAAATATCATCCTAAGTGAGGCAACTCATTCACAAAAGAACACACATGGAATGCAGTCACTGATAAGTGGATATTAGCCCAGGAGTTCTGAATACCCAAGACACAACTCACATATCAAATCATTCCCAAGAAGAAGGAAGGAGAGGGCCTGGTCCTGGGAAGGCTTGATGCAGCATTGTAGTGGATAACCAGGACAGAGAAATGGGAGGAGGTTGATTGGGGAATGGGTGGAGGGAAGAGGGCTTATGGGACTTATTGGGAGGGGGTAAATGGGAAAGGGAAATCATTTGGAATCTAAACAAATAATATATATATGCATATATATATATAAAGAATTATTTATCTTATATATATTGTAGCTGTATGCTGTACACTGTAGCTGTCTTCAGACACACCAGAAGAGGGCATCAGTGCCCCTTCCCTCCAGCATTTGAGCTGGACTTTCAGCCTTTGCCCTGATCATCAGTTCTTAGCCTGTGAAATTCCTGGCCTTTGTTCTTTTTGAACAATACAGCCATCTGCTCTCACTCGGAAGCAAAGGCAGATCCACCTAGTAACATTCTGGACCTGCTAGACTTGCAGTTCTCTGATCTCAGCAGGCGACCTGCTGAGATTGGAGCCAGCAAGATCCCCGACTTTAGCTGGGAGGAGGATTTTTCCCAAGCTATATATTGAATTAAGTTCATTAAAGCTCAGTCTTGATCGGAAAAATCTCGACTTGACTCAATTCTCTTTTCGCCGTTTCCCCATCCATCCCTTAAGTTTCTCTTCCAGAAACCAGTTCACAGTAGCTTCAGAATACAACACATCAGATATCAGTATTAAAAAAAAGTCATCCTGGTATCCTTATCAGGTTACATTCCAGCCTGAACTACATGGTGAACCTCTTGTTTCTGAAACAAAAAAATTCAAGGTATATTTTCTAAACTGAAATACAATTCTCAAAAATGTGCTTTCCTTTTTTCAATAATAGCATGAATATTAGAACACCAATTGTATTGCTTTAGATGAGAATGCCTCCCTGCACCATCACTGACTTATGTGTTTGAACACTATGCCCCCATTTGGTCACAATGTATTGTGAGGTTTATTTATTGAAACATTAGTGAATAAAGTATGGTACTGTTGGTTAACTCAGAGGGAAACAAAAAGCCATAAGTGTCCATATTTTTCTCTTTTCCTCCTTAATAATTGTAAATGGGGGTGTGAACTTTCAGTGTTCTGTTCAACTAATATTTTTCTTTTTGCCAAAAAAGAACAAACAAACAAAAATATACACACATCTAGATGAATTCTCCAGGCTAGAAACTATATATATGTATATATATATATAGAGAGAGAGAGATTATATATATATATATTGCTATGGTACTTTATGAAAAACAAACAAACATGTATCTCCTAGGAATAATCATTTTCTTCTTTTCAGAGACAGAATTCAAGTCAGATTATGAAACTTGCATAGGTACAGGAAATATAACAACTGGTGTGCACTTGCTCTTGTTTTCCTAAAAACTACCAATGAGAAACCTCCTTGTTAATACTTGCTGATATTGCAAGTAAACTTCTGTATTAGAGTTTCATCCGTAACCCTTTCTATTGCCTTGCACAGACATTAGTACAGAAACCATAATGGGTCAAATCAAAATATGTAATGGTACCAGAGTTCCTTATGTTAAGTGGGGCATTTGTATTACCCCCTCCAAGACTTGACAAATGATGATGCCTACATCAGTCTGAGGTGGTACCTGAGGCCTTGATATTTGGAGAAGCAATACCATTACTCTTGTATGCTGAAGAATATGCTTGGAAGTCCAAAATAGTATATGTTAAGGAACATGGGGACTTGTAGCTTCTAGCCTAGAGAATCCATCTAGATGTATCTGTGTAATGGATAAATACAGCAGCATTTGAGGAGTGTCTTTCTTTACAGGAGCAGAGCAACTAATTGTATCACTGTTCCAGTTCAATAAACCTGTTTCCTAGCCCCACGCATCAGAAGAGCTGGTGTTCCTCTCCACTGCACTGGCAACTATTCTAAGCCTAACCCCATAGGGTTCCCTTCAGTGATAAAGATGTCTCCCATCACTGTAAGATCTAATCTCTGTCTTCTCTTTTTGGTTTTGAACATGGCTACTTGGGAGTTTTCTTAGTCCATCATGCCCTAGTTCAGGTAACCTGGCTTCTGTAATCCATCTTTCACAATGTTCTTCTTCTAATGTTGCTGAAATTCCAACCAGAATTAGTTTCTGCTTTATGGTCCCATCACTCCTCTGATAAGATGGTACAGGCTCAATGATACCCATTTGTCTCTCTCTGTCTTCCTTCCACAGAACTCCAGTTTTCAGGCAGCCCTGGGACTGATCCACATAGTCTCCTCCTCCCCACATGGTTGCTGCTGTCATAGACAGGAACTGTGTTTATAAATGGTTATAGAGAGCCGGGCGTGGTGGTGCACGCCTGTAATCCCAGCACTTGGGAGGCAGAGGCAGGCGGATTTCTGAGTTCGAGGCTAAACTGGTCTACAGAGTGAGTTCCAGGACAGCCAGGGCTACACAGAGAAACCCTGTCTCGAAAAACCAAATAAAAATAAATAAATAAATAATAAATAAATAAATGGTTATAGAGTAGTAATAATATTGTGTGAAGGGTACAAGGTAATATGAATTTACATTGTGTACCACATTGCAAGTCACTGGAAATCTGTGATGAGTTAGATAGTGACACAAAGATCATCAGGTAGAGAGGCTTCAGTTCATGAAAAAAAAAACCTAAAATTGACATCACCAGTCTGTTCAGTTGCTTGCATTCTCAATATTGTTAAGAGACAGTCTAGAGACTGAAGTTTCCACTGTCTCATGATTTAAGTACATCACCCCGATACAGATGCAATTGATGCAATTTATCATATGATCGGTGGCCTATAAGTGTCAAAGTTTACTCTTGATTGTAGTAAGCATTTGAGTTTGTCCACCTTCTTGCACCAAAATCCATGATACTTTTATGTAAATGTATGTGTTCACTGTAACGTACTGCCTTGATTCTAAAATATTCTAATATTGTGTTTAGAGTTCTGAGCCATGAAGCACCACATAATGTCTCTCTCTGGTAGTTTTGTAGTTTTATTTCCTATGTCCCCTGTAGAAATTTTACTGTCTTTGTTGAATGCAAGGATTCATGTATGGCATTGGGGAAAAGCCTGTTGTTTCTATGCTAATGTGTAAATGTCTAGTGTCTTGGGGTCCCTAAGTAGGGTTGTATTAATCTGGACACAGGAGATGCAGAGTAACTGTGAGCCACTGCATACTTTATTGAATTTTCCAGCATCTTTTATAGGCAAAACAGAATAAAGATTTTTCGCAGCTTCTAATTCTCAACAGCTTCTGTTTCTCAAGCGATTGTTTATCTGGGTTTAAGGTGACCCAAACCTCCTTGCAGACTGAGAAATCTGTTAGCAGTCCAACTCTTTTATGGGTTACATAGTTTAATTAAAACAAAGTAAATTTCTCATGAAAAAATAATCACAAAGGGCACTTTCTCAGGCATGCAATTATTTAGCAGAACAACAGAATTTTTTTGCTGAAACAGTGTGCTTTCTCAGTGTGCCAGTGGGCTAGGATTTACAGATATCCAACAGTCACTTCATACTTGTAAGCCCCCAGGCATGTAACTATGGACGAATGTCTTTCACAGCCAGTGCCTCCTACTATCCATCTTCTCAGTGTGTCTTTGTCACCCTACTTCTGTTTGATTTTCTTTCCTAAGGTAGTAATTGCCCTGACACTCTAAGAAAGTGTCCTTGGTACTCTATGAATTCTGTTTCACACGTCATTGATTTAGGTGTCAATAGCAGCTAATTTAAGGAACAATTAAAGAGCAGGATATGTGGCTCAGCAGTTATAAGCACTAGTTGTTATTGCAGTTTCCAGGTTCAGTTTCCTGTACCTGGCTGTCCTGGAACTCACTCTGTAGACCAGGCTGGCCTCAAACATTCTTTCAGACATGAGGTTCCACATGATTTGCTGCCCTCTTGTGGCTGCTGTCGGTTTTGCATGCATTAAGTACATAGACTTACATGCAGGCAAAGATATCCTTTAAAATAAAATTAAAATAAGTAAACCTTACTAAAAATGAAACTATAAATGATATGGAGTTATCACATACGTATTCAAGATAGCACTACAAGAAAGAACAGAGAGTTGTCACTCCTAGTATGAGAGTAAATGTGGAGACTAGACATATAACATGACAGCTGACATCTCATAAACATTGGAAGAGTTAGGAATGATCCCTATGTGTGATAAATAAAGTTGTTTGTGTACATGGAGGCCAGGGTTGGAGAATATCCCGTGCCCGTTGTAATTTGGCAAAAGAAGGTTATATTGGTAATTTTATACACTCCTACGATAAGTGTGGAAGAATTTATAATACAGGACAATGTTGTTATCTAGCATCCTATCGGCAAAGAAGTATGCTTTGAAAGGAAAATTAATTGTATCAAATGCCATTGTTTTTTTTTATGCCATGGTTTTCTTTTCTTTTTTTCGGGGGGGGGGGACGGGTATTTTGAGACAGGGTTTCTCTGTATAATCCTGGCTGTCCTGGAACTCACTCTGTAGACCAGGCTGGCCTCAAACTCAGAAATCTGCCTGCCTCTCCCTCCCAAGTGCTGGGATTAAAGGCGTGTGCCACCACTGCCCTGCTATGCCATGGTTTTTTAAATCTAAGGTATAACCATAGGTCCCAGATCTCAAACTTCCTTACTAATCTGTAAGGTATGGTGTAGAAAGGACATCTTTCCATTCTAAATAGTTCATGATCAGCCAATAGAACTTAGCTTCTATTTGCATTATTAAAATCAGTTGGTTTAAGGGCTGTGTGTCAATTGTGTTTTACATCACACTCAACAAACTATTCCTAGCTGTTCATATGTGGAGTGAATTGAAATAAAATACTTGAGTGGCATTCTCAGTGTCACACTCACTCCAGTGCAGTCATTTGCAGTTGAACTTTGAAGGTCCTGAAGGCCATGCATATTCTTTGAGGAAATTAGACTGCATGTGGTGTGTTCACTGGGAGCTTTTGGGATTGCTGCATTTCACATTCACATCTACAGTTCTGCCAAATTCTGTGTTGCTGCTGTGACTTCACTTGACCTTCTTGAGGGGCCACCTCAAGAGAGGAAAGATCCCATTACTATTCCTGAGAACTAGGTCCTTCCTCTTTTGTTTAAAAACAATGAATTCTCCACTCCTGTGCCCTTTGGTTTCTGTTGTGTAGGGTTGGCAAAGCTGTTGAGTGATATCTTTCCCATTCTCCAATGTAGCAGATTTCTCTATTTTTCTCATATTGTATGTTTCAGAACTACAGTCTGTTGTTTTTGTTCTAGCCTAACTCTGTTTTGTTTTTTTTTAATGAATTTCTTGACCTCATTTAATTGTAATTCTTCTTGTTTAGCTCACTGTGTAACTTCTAAATTCCTCAAGGAATTCATCAACAAATCTGCATTTGTTTTCTTTTTTTTTAAATAAAGATTTATTTATTTATTTATTTATTTATTTACTTAATGTATATGAGTACACTGTAGCTGCCTTCAGACACACCAGAAGAGGCCATTGGATCTCATTACAGATGGTTGTGAGCCACCATGTGGGTGCTGGGAATTGAACTCAGAACTTCTGGAAGAGCAGTCAGTGCTCTTAACCACTGTGTCATCTCTCTAGACCCCTGCATTTGTTTTCTAGAGATTTTAGTTTTTTATTTATCTTGATCTTTGAAAAGTCTATTTATTGTTTGCATTTGGTAGTGTAAAAAACATGAAGTATTTTACCAGAAATATGGGAAAATGTAGAGTAATTCTGCTGAAATGGTGGGGAAGAAATGTGATGTATTCGCTGGGAGCTTTTACTAAGCTTTGATTTGGCCATGTGATTTTTTTTTTTTGAAAAAAATTTGAGGAATGTCTTTGTATGCCTCTGGCCTGTGACTGGGTAAGATCAAGTGGATACGAAGTTAGTGATAAGTGACATCTGTTCTCACATAGTTACTCTAATATTCTTCAATAAGAAATTATAGAAATTTACAGTAACTGTTAAGATAATTCCACGAGATGATACAAATATAAATAAGATATGCATGCATATGTACATTACAGTGATTCTGTAATAATGTAAACATATCTGTTATCCCCACATGTATAATGAATGCTTATTTTGTGACATGGGAATAATAAGATAAAACACATAAATGAGCTAGGAGACTAGACACATGTCATATATTTTAAATTTCTGGTGGAAGTGATTAAGGGACAATAGATCAAGAGTTGGAGAGGTGGCTCAGCACTTAAAGGCACTTTGTGATCTTGCAGTTTACAGGATCAGTTCTCTATATAACATGGTGACAACCTTCTATAACTCACATTCCAAAGAATCTATTGTCCTATTATGGCTGCTGCAGGCACTACATTCACTAGGTGCACAGATTTACCTGTGGGAAAACACTCATATAAGATTAAGTGCATAAATCTTAAGAAAGTGAAAAAATATAGAGGTCTTCCTTTTGTCAGAGTCTAGATATTTGCTGCCTTATATTAATATATCTGCACACCTTGAAACAATCTTGTATCCTTCAGATTTAGAGAGTAATATGCTCAGTACACTTGTGGTTTCTTCAAAGCTCCAAAAAGATTTCTCCTGTTTGTATTTCCAACAGCAGTTACAATACTGTTCTGATTTGCCATTTACAAAGCTCTGATTTGGCCAGGTTATTTTTTTTAAAAAAAAAAAATTTAAGGAATATCTTAATATATAGTTGTTGCTGGTCTGAAACTCACTATGTAGACAAGGCTAACAGCAAATTACAGGGTTACACTTGCCACTGCATCAAGACTGGAGAGGTTAAAGTTGTGCCCATAGGACTTAGCTCCATTGTTTTCTTCTTTTTGTTATTTTCATTTTCTGTGAATAGGTGTTTTGGCATAATGTATGTCTGTGCAACATATGTGTTTAGTGCTTATGGAGATCATATATAGGCATCATATCTGTTGGGAAGGAAGATAACTATGGTTGTGAGCCAGATTAATGGTGCTGGTGTTTGAACCCAGGTATTCTGTAATAACTGTAGCTGTTCTCTCCCACTGAACAATCTCTTGATACACAAATTTGTTTTCTTTGTGTAAGCCATTCTTCCTAGTGAGAGATGGAATATTAGGGTGTTCAATTTGTTATTCTTTCAAGGCTAAGTAGTATGAACATATTAATGAATACTTTGGGGGACTCTGGAAGCCTTTTAAGTTACAATCGATGAGATATTATCCTAATTTAATTTTAATACACTCGTCGTTGGTACAAGAAAACTGGGACGTTTAGTGTTTTTTTTTTCTACTTTTGTATTCTTCAATGTTCCTAATGCGGTTGTCAATCTCTGGTGGTATGTTCAGGTTATATATGCAATCATACCATCAATGGAATGGTTGAGTTAAAGAGTCTTAATTTTCTATTGTATCTATTTGCTTCTTTGTCTCTTTCAAATTTCTGCAGTATGTTACTTCACCAATATTGTTACATGTGTCTGGACTTTTATATTTATGTCTGTGCACCACACACGTGCAGAAACTACAGAAGTCAAAAGATGGCATGGAATCCATTGAAACTAGACTTAAAACTTCGACAGTTTTAATGTACCACTATTTGATTGGTGCTCTAAAATCCCACTCTTCTGGAAAAATAGCCAGTGTGCCTCGCCATCAATTCTCATTGCATCCTCTATAGCTAGGTTAAAACTACAGTAAATATGATTGGGAGGAATGTGGCACTTTGTCTTGTTACAGTGTCAGCTCAGTACTGTACATTTTCTTCTTTCTGTACTATAAACTTAGAGCGACCAATATGCTCTTTATTGTGTTGAATCTAAGAGATTCCAAGAACACATAAAAAAAAATCACCAAACATGATCAAATAGGCTTTGACTCACAGATGAAGGAATAGTTCAATGTATAAAATTCAACAAATATAATCCATCATACAATATTGTAAAAAGATATAATGATCTCATTGCATGCAGAAAAGGTCTTTGACAAAATTCAACATCCCTTCCCCATAAAAGTCCTGTAGAGATAAAGATATGAGAGACATGTCTAACCATAATGAAGGCAGCCTATCACAAGCCTGGAGCCAGGATCAAATTAAATGAAGAGACATTCAAAGCAATTCCACTAAAATCAGGAACAAGCTGAGAATATCTACACTTTCCGTATCTATTTAATAAAATAATTGACATCTTAGCTAGAGCAGTTAAGACTACTGAAAAAGATAAAAAGGGATACACAGTAGATCGAAAAGGACAAAGTCAAATACCGTTATTTGCAAATGATATTATAGTATACACGTGACCCAAGAATTTCCACCAGGCAACTCTATAACTCATAAACACTTTCCCCAAAGTAGCTGAATACAAAATCAAAGCTACTAAGCCAATAGTTTTCCTATATACAAATGGCAAAGAGACTAAGGGAAAAAATTAGGAAAACAACACCTTTCACAATAGCCTCAAAAAAATATTTTGGTATTAACTCTAAGCAAACTTGTAAATGACCTATAAGATAAAAACACTTCAAGTCTTTGAAGAAAGAAATTGAAAATAATTAGAAAGTAGAATGGCTATCCTACCAAAAGCAATCTACATACTCAATGCATTCTTTATCCAAATTCCAGCCTGTATCTTACAGCCAAGAGTGATAAAGTGATGTTCTAGGCACCAATGACCTTTCTCCTGAAAATTCATTCATTTCTATGTCCATTTTCCTTACTGTCCTAATCCTGACCATGAATCCCCTATTTAAATCATGTAAACTCATGACATTTCATTTTTTCCTGGCTATCAAAATTCTGTTGTGCTATCATATTTTCACTTACATAAGCTGGGTCTTAGCTGGGCGTTGGTGGCGCACGCCTGTAATCCCAGCACTTAGGAGGCAGAGGCAGGCGGATTTCTGAGTTCGAGGCCTGCCTGGTCTACAGAGTGAGTTCCAGGACAGCCAGGGATATAAAGAGAAACCCTGTCTCAAAACAAAAACAAAAACAAAAAACAAAAAAACAAAAAGCAAACATAAGCTGGGTCTTGTGGTGATGTTTTCATTCATATTATGGTTGTTAGGCTATTTACAGAGAAATATTCGGGAAAAGTATTTTCATTACTTATTCTCTTTGCTATTGTGGCCAGGACAATGCTCATGGAGTTTAACTTTATCCATGCTTTCCCACTTGCAGTTTCTATCAAGTGTCATTTGCCCTGGAGCCTCCCCCACCCCACCCCCGCCCCTCGAGAGCTTGCACAGCTCCCCTTTTATTATTCTCTGTCCCATACGTTTTATCCATATTCATATGATTAGTCCTTCTTGTACTTCATGTATGTTTTGAGACTGGCTTTGGGAGGGAGCCAGGCTTTTTTACTTGTTTTCAGTATTTTGTGTACGAAATGGAAGGAAAGAAATCGGAATTATGGGTGTTGGTTGCCATTTGCTGAGCGTTTTTAGCTCAGGAGGCTTGTATTCTAACTCCTTAGTTAGGCTGCCTATCGTTTATCTGATGGGTTCAGAACTCAATATGGGGCTCAGATATTGGGGTGCAGCTCCTTATTTATCCAGTTCTGATGTAACTGGCAGCAAGCATAGAGGAGGCTGTGCAGAGCAGATCCAGGGCAGTCTGACTGCTGGAGCTATGTAGCAAGCTGCCTGAGACTGAGGGCTATGGAGGGGGAACCGGAACCTCCCGGGAGCGGATACTGGCGGGGCGGAGAGGGAGAACGCAAAAGGAAAGAAACCATGGGGAAAAATCGCCTGGCTTGAAGTGTTTGGGGTACCACGTGACCGGAACCGGGCGTGTAGTGGGCGGGTCTAGGAGAGCTACCCCAAAAATCTAGACGGGAAAATTCACCATTCCCTTAGGTACCTAAGTGAGCAACTAGTTGTCTAACCGCTGGCTGGTTTTCCCTGGCCTGGTTATTTCGGGTTCCTCACATGGTTTCCTGGGTGCGGGCCTGGGAGAGGCAGCAGTCAGCAGCGCAGCCCGGAGGCCCTGGCACCTCCCGGGTCAGAGCAGCTGCGGGGCTGGGAAATGAGCGGGAGCGGAGCAGGGGTGTGTTTTCCGCAGCTGCTCAGAAGGACACCGCTCTCACGATTCTGTTGTGGATATCTTACCATTGTCGGGAAGTTTGAGATCCTGTGAACTGGGATTTATCGTGATTTTTTTTTCATTTATCCTACAGTTACCAGAATATTCAGTCATAAAATTACTCATAAAAAATCCGGTAGAGCAGTTGCATGATATGCCATTTGTTATAGTATCACTTACAAAGCTCCTGGGACATAAACTACCTAAACTACCTCGTTTTACTAATTGCTTATTTAAGAGAACACCTTTGGCTCTGGTTAATAGGCATCCTCGAGAGAGAGCTTGTATATAATTGCCATATGAGGAAACGATGCAGATTTTTTGAACCAGGAAATATAATTTATGGAGTGCTACAGTTATTGCAGTAAACACTAGCATTTATTAAGCAGACTTCTTAGTGGCCAGGAATTTTTCATCTGAGTTGTATGCAGTTTAGGATGTAATAAAGCATTCAGAAATGCTTCTTCATATGCTGATTTCTTATGGTACACCGTAGGTCCAGGCAAGCCCAGTGTTGCTGTGTTATCAGACCACACTATTTTTATCAGTGTAAAAGCCTCTGTAGATTAAAATAAAATTTAGAAAGTATCTTTTGAATAATTATGATCACTCACCTTTATCACAAAATTGTCTCCTTGGTTGAAGAAAAGCACTCTGACCATATATACACGTGACCAAACTGTTTTTTTTTTTAATCATTTTTTTAATTTTAGGGTTTGTTATCATTCAGTGCTGTGACTGTGGACTTCTTGTAGGAGGAGTGGGAATGCCTAGACCCTGCTGACAGGGTTTTTTGGAGAGATCTCCCTTTGGACAGATGCAGCAGTCTGGTTCTGTGGGTGACAATAGCTTTCTTGCAGTATTCCCAGCTCCTCCTCAGGATTCCTGGTATTCCTCAGCATGTGTCTGAGCTGTGTGTGAATGAGTTTCACATCTTAGAGAGTACATTCAAATCCTTATGGGAAAAGAGATTTTTATTTGTGATATTTTCTCTCTCCTTCATGTTTATCCCTTTGGAGGCTCCTTTTAAAATTTTTTTCTTTAAAGTTTATATATATATGCACCATAACTGTTTCCAGACACACCAGAAGAGGGTATCAGACCCCATTACCACCATGTGATAGTTGTGAGCCACCATGTGTGTTGGGGTCTGTAGCTATCTGTAGCTACTCTGGGCTAGCTCTGCAAGAGAAAACTATGGGATGGATGGGGAAAGCGGCGCAAAAGAATGAGGTCAAGGAGACATTTGCCTTTCAAGACCCAACTTTAATAAAATGTAACCCAATATATAGTCTGAAAGATTCCCTTCCCCCAGGTATGAGGTGGAGTCCTGGGGTGAAGTCTCTGCTGGCTCCAGACTCAGCAGGTGATGTCAGCTCGCCTGCTGAAGGTTGAGAATGGCAGATACAGGATGCTTCCTTGGCTTCCCGGTGTGGCTGGGCTCTGAATAGAACAAAGGTCAGTATATTCACAGGCTGGACAGAGCCAGCAGCAGCCGGCTGAACTGCCTAGCTCGAATGCTGGAGTGGGGGGAAGGGACACATGTGGTTTCTGGAAATTGAACTCAGAACCCCTGGAAGAGCAGTCAGTGCTCTTAACCACTCTTAACCATCTCTCTAGTCTGGCATCATTTGTTTTTGTTTCTATGAAAAGTTCTGGGTCCTTTTTGAAGACTCTCTTTCCCATATACAGGTGTCACACTCCTCAGGCACCCTGCTCACCTGTGAGTCTGAACTAAGAGCCCTGGATGGTGAAGAGAGGAAACTGTAGCAAAGGATCTAGGTATATTAGAGGGATTGATAATTTATTAATATTCTTTGTTTTGTTAGTTGATAGATTTTGCTTTTCCTCTTTCCTACCATAATTATGACCAACCCTCTTGAAAGCAAATCTTTAAAAAAACCTCCTCCTTGAGTCTTAGCAATTTGTATTCTTTTTTATATTTTTAATAAAGTTGGTAGCTTTGTAATTGACCATATTGACAGCCTCAGAGGCATTGGTGGCTCTTGAGACATGAACCGTTATGCCAGGTTTTTTTTTTTTTTTTTCTATAGCAGAGTAATATTTCATTGTGTAAAAGTTCCACATTTTCTTTATTCTTCTTTTGAGGGCCATCTAGGTAGAGTCCAGTTTCTGGCTATTATGAGTAAAGCTGCAATGAACATGGTTGAGCAAGGGTCCTTGGGTAGGCTGGAGTGTCCTGTGGATATATGCCCTAGAGTGGTATGGCTAGATCTTGAAGTAATTTGATTCTCATCAATATGAGGAACTGCCATACTGATTTCTTTAATGGTTGTACAAGTATACACTCCTTCAAGCAATGCAGCAATATTTCCATTGCTCCACATTCTACCAGCATGAGCTTTCTCTCTTTCACGTGCATTACTGATTTTAGCTATTCTGACAAGCATAAGATGAGATATCAAAGTAGTTTTGATTTGCATTTTCATGCAGGTTAAGGTTGAATTTTTTTTTTTTAAGGTTGAATATTTTTTAAGTTTGTCTTGGCCATTGAGTTTCCTGCATTTAGAATTCGCTGTTAAGATTTGTAACCCATTTTTAACTTGGATTTTTTTTTTCCGCATCTTGTTTCTGGAGTTTTTAATTTGTAGAATTGATAAAATATTTTCCTAGTCTGTAGGCTGCTGCTTTGTCCAAATGGTGGTGCCCTTTGCTACACTGAAGCTTTTCAGTTTCCTGAGGTCCCATTTATTAATCTTAGTGCCTAGGCTAGTGATGTTTTTTTCTTTTGTTTTAAAGAAAATCTTCTCCTGTGACATCTGTACACTGTTCTTCCCCATTCTATCTTCTGTCAAATTCAAAGGATTGGGTTTATATTGAGGTCTTTGATCCACTTGCACTTGAGGTTTGTGCTGGGTGATAAGTATGGATTTATTTGTATTCTACATGTAGAAATCAGTTAGACCAGTACTATTTGTTGAAGATGTTACCTTTTTTCAGTTTGTATTTCTGGCTTCTTTATCAAAAATAGGTTAGCCATATGTATTTATATCTATATCTTAAATTCATTTTCATTGACCAATGTGTTTGTTTTTCTGCCAGTATTTTTGATTTTTAATACTGTAGTATTGTTGGCAACTTGAAATTGGGCATGGTGAGAACTCCAGAAGTTCTTTTATTTTCAGGATTGTTTTAGCTATTTTGTATTTTTTTTGTTTATTTATATGAAAGTGAAATTACCCATTTAAAATCTATGAAGACTTGAGTTGGAATTTGGATAGAAAATGCCTTGATCTGCAGATTGCTTTTGGTAGGATGGATTATTTTTTAATCCTCTTGATCCAGAACTCTGGGAGATCTTTCTATCTTCTAATATCTTCTTCAGTTTCTTCAAAGTCTTGAAGTTTTAATTATACAAGCCTTTCACTTGCTTACACAGAGTTACCATCAACATATTTTATGTTATTTGACGGTATTGTGAAAGCTGTTGTTTTCTGAATTTTCTTTTTTTTAATCCATTTGTCACTTTTATATAGGAAGGCTATTGATTTTGTGCATTAATTTTGTCTTCAGCTATTTTGAGGAAAGTTTTTTTGTCAGTTGTAGAAGTTCCCTGGTTTAATTTTTTGGGTCACCTATATATACTGTCATATTATTTAAAAATAAGATTTTGACTTTTTCCTCTGTAGTCCAGTGTTTATTTTCTTGATCTCCTTCAGCTGTATTTTTGTGCTAGCAAAGAATTCAATTTCCATCTTGAATAGACGTGGAGAAAGTGAACAGCCTGATTTGTTCCTGATTTTATTGGAATTAATTTGATCTTGACTCTAGGCCTTCTGTAAACTGCCTGTATTATATTTAGGTATGTCCCTTGCATAAAAGTCTACAGGACTTTTATGATGGAACTGTGTTGGATTTCGTCACAGGCCTTTTGTGCGTGTACTGAAACGATCATGTCCTTTTGTGTAGTTGTTTTGTATGGTGGATTATATTTATTGATTTTTGTATTTTGATCTATCATCCCTTCATCTCTGAGAGACAGCCCTCTTGATCATGGTTGGTGATCTTTTTGTTGTTGTTGCTGTTGTTTTTGTTTTTCAAGACAGGGTTTCTCTGTATAGCCCTGGCTGTCCTGGAACTCACTCTGTAGACTGGTTCGGCTGGTCTCGAACTCAGAAATCCGCCTGCCTCTGCCTCCCAAGTGCTGGGATTAAAGGCGTGCACCACCACTGCCCGGCTCCATGGTTGGTGATCTTTCTGATGTGTTCTTGAATTGTCTTTGCAAGTATTTTTGTGAGTATTTTTGCATATATGTTCATAGGGGAAAGTGATCTGTAATTCTCCTTTTTAGTTTCATGTTTATGTGGTTTGGGTATCATGGTAACTGGGGCCTCAGAAAATAATTTGGGCAAATTCTTGTGGAATAATTTGATTTTAATTGTTTTTTGAAAGTCCTAGAGTTCTAGACTAAAATCATCTGGCCCTAAGCCTTTTTTGTTGTTGTTTGGAGACTTTTAAGGACAGTTTCTATTTTACTAGAGATTAAATAGGTCTGTTTGTTTATCTGATGTTGATTTCACTTTAGGATGTGGAACCTATTAATTAGATTATCCATTTCTTTTAGATTTTTATCAGTTATTTGGAGATGATATTTTAAATGTTTTATGATTCTCTGATTTTCTCTGGATTTGTTGTTATTATGTCTGCATTTTTGTTTCTGATTTTGTTAATTTAGATATTTTCTCTCACCCTTATAGTTTGGATAAGGGTTTGTTGATCTTGTTGATTTTGTCAAAGAACCAACTCTTTGATTGATTGGTTGTATTGTTTTCTATGTTTCTCTGTAATTGACTTCAGCTCACAAGTAAGATTATTTCTTGCTGTCTAGGTTTAGGGTTTTTTTTTTTTCCTTACTTCCATTGTAACCCATTTATAATGCAATAGCGTTGCTCCCTTTTAATTTGTTTTTGAGCACTGTGTAACTGAATTCTCTAAGGCTGAGCCAAATGCACTGCTTATTTCTGCATCTTAGACAGCCATAAGCTTCTCCATAAACCACTGAATTTTCAAAAGGGACTTTCTGTTTTGCATAGTAGAGCTCCTTTAGCATGATTTCCAGAAGACAAAATTGTTCCTGATCTAGCACTACCACAGTTATCACCATCTAGTGATGAAAGCTAGAGCAGAGGATGAATTCAGCAGTAGGGTTGAATGAGCTGAGAGACATGAATTCTTGAGACTTCATTATGATGTTCAGATATCTGGGTGCAGTGTTCTACTAGATCCAGTTCAAGTCTAGGCTGTCAGAAAGCATGGGGGTCGGGGCTGTGCAGAGCAGGTTCAAAGCCAGCCTGGCAGCTGGAGCTGTGGGGCAAGCTGCGCGAATTTGAGTGGTATGAACCTGTCTTCAGGGGCCAGGATTAGGACCAGAAGAGTGAAGGGGAAAAGAAAGTAATAGGATAGGATCAACAAAGATAACTAACGACAAGAAAGCTCTCGGCCTGAAAAGGGGTTAGAGTTGCTCCAAAGAGCCAGGCCAGAGTGAAAGGAAAATCCATCCTTGCCTTTACAACCTGGAGGAGCCATGTGCTCCCTAATCTCGGGCCTTTTCCATGGGCCTGGTTCTGTTTGGAAACCTTAAAAGGATTCTAATAGATTCTAACACGCAGTTCCCTGGCTGTTGGCTGGAAGAGTAAGCAGCCCTGAAACCGCCCAGGTCAGAGGAGCTGCGGGGCTGGGAAACAGCAGCTCTTAAGGATACCACCCTCTGATAGCCTATGAATCCGGGTTTATCTTGAACTTTTCATTTGTCTTCTGGTTGGTACAGTAGTTTTCAACATTATCTGTTAGAGCATTTTTAGTATGTGTAGTTTGTACACGGGGTTGTCTTCACTACAGCAGTTACAAAGCTCTAATTCAAATTCATCCATGCATTTTACCTCCTCTTATCCACCATTTGCCAATGCAAGAGAGTGTTCTTTGGCCTTGGAAATTGGCATCCTCAGAGAGCTTCATAGTTATTAGTAATATGAGGAACCATTGCAGATTTGATTGAATCAGAAAGGAAGGGTCCAAAGTGAACCTGGCTATAAGAGGAGATGGAGAGCTGGAGTTGGAGAAAGGAAAAGAAGTGAGAAGGGAGCAGGAGCCAAGAAAGCACCTAGGCAAAGATGTCTCTTTTGATATTGTTTCCTTTTGGACCCTGGGACAATGAACTGAGGTGCATATTTTACATATCAAAGCAGACTTGGTCTCCAGATTCTCCCCTGCACCCTTCAATCCCTACTTGGCATACCCTGCCCCAATTCTGAACTTTTCAGCACAGGAGCTGGGCTGACCTGCCTCCAGAGGCTCTTCCTTATGTAATCCAGATATTTTGCATGCTCTGTACCCCCTCTCTAATCCCTTCCCCTCCCCAACTCTCTGTCTCTGCCTGCTGGCTCTTTCTCTATTTCTCTCCCCTCCCTGCATGGTGACTCCCCTGGCCTCAGTCCTAGGGCCCAGTGGACTCCCCCCAGAGCTGCCTCCCAATAAACCTGCCTTTAATGTATTCTAATCTGGCTTGAATTGGTTCATTTCACAGTAGGAGAAATCAGATCAATTGTTAATGGGCACCTGAGTTAGCCATTTTTCCTGAGTTTCTTTGAGGCCTAACAAGGTCTTGGCCAGCCCAGTATGCATGCTGTGAGGATGATATTTGACCAAGCTATTTTTATAGCTAGAAAACTCAGTATAAATTAAACAAAATTAGAAACTACTTTTTCAATAATTATATTTGTTCACTTATATTAGAAAACTATCTTTAATTGAAGAAAAGCACTGTGCTCATGTTCACGTGGCCAAACTGTTAGTTATTTCCTGGTTTGTTGAGTTCTGTGACTGTGGACTTCTTACAGGAATGGGAATGCCTAGACCCTGGAGTTAGGACTTTTATTTTCAGAAACCTTCTTATAGAGAAGTGCAGCAGTCTGGATTGTGTGGGTCAGAATAGTTTTCTTGAAGTCTTCCTTGCTCCTACTCAGGGTTCCTGGGAAAACTGCTCTGCAGGTGTGTGAACTCTGAATGAGTCTCACATCTCATACAATAAAGTGAAATCTTCTGAGCAAAGGAAAAATATGCCATGTTCCTTCATGGTTATCCTTTTGGCAGGTGTGAGCATCTCATTTTTGCTTCATGAAAAGTTCCAGGTACTTTCTGCTGAAGGCTCTCTTTCCCATATGCAGGTCTCCCACTGCTCAGCCTAATCTGTTTACCTGTAAATCAGAACTCAGAGCCCTGGAAGGTGACTATAACAAAGGATTCAGGAATGTTAGAGAGCTTGAGCAAAGGATGCAGTGGGTCTCAAGTGACAGTAGAAAGAGGACAGGACATGAAATTCTATTTGTCAGTTTCTCTCTTTTATAAAGATTTATTTATTTTTTTGTTTGTGTTTTTGTTTGTGTTTTCAGACACACCAGAGGAGGGCATCGGATCCCATTACATATGGTTGTGAGCTACCGTTCAGTTCTTGGAAATTGAACTCAGGACCTCTGGAAGAGCAGTCAGTACTCTTACCTGCTGAGCCATCTCTCCAGCCCCACAAGTTTCTCTTAAATTAATGATTATAGAAGATTTCACTGAGAATAATATTGTGTGTGGTAATATGGATTTCCATTTATAGGCTATACAGTAAGCAGTCAGCTGTTCTCAGTATTTGGTTAGTTTTGAGACTCTGAGATGACTGTTGCCCATGGAAAATAAAGTTTCGTTGACCCATACTTAAAGCAGCATCAGGTTGTAGGTGTGCACTGAGACATTTCAACATGTAGCTGATGTCAGTAATAGAATCCCTTAGAGGACCTTATTGCTGGCTTTTCTCTCTTCTTCCTCAGTTGTGTACTAATTGATGCACTACAATGAGTTATTTCTGGTTAGAGTGGAATAATTACAGTTTCCTTGTTTTGAACTGTTTGCTTTATCTTTGTGTCTCTTTGCCTTTATTATTCTGAAGTAGGTTCCTGCTGTCTTCACATCCTTGAGAGCTTTTGTACTGAGGAAAGTATTTTTTTTTAAGCATAGGTCTTTCATGTATTTACTAACATGTTCATTTTTCTTCTCTCACAGTCTCTACATCAAACTGAGTCCTCTGGTTTCTACTGTGTAGGGTTAGTGGAGCTGTTGAGTGATTTTCCTTCCTCACTATTGAGGATTTCTCTCCTATATTCTCATATTTTAGCTTTCAGAGCTACAGTCTGATGTCCTTGTAGGTTTTTTTGATACTAAAAGGGGAAGGACCTAATGAGCAGCAATAGAAATAGGATCTCTCTGTAGAGATGAAGATGAAAAACAGCCAACTCAAAAGTTCTCAGTGGACTCTCCTTAGAGTATAGTATGATCTTCAGGAGATCAGCTGCAAACCACTGCACTGGAATGAGCATGACAGTGAGAATGTCACTCAAGTATTTGGTGTCAAAGCATTTTATATATAAACAGCATGGAAGAGTTTGTTGGTTGTGACTTAGGACACAGGGCCCTTAACCCAACTTTATTGTACTTTAGTAGCAGAGGCTGAGTCCTGTTTCCTAAACATGAACATCACATCTTCCTACAACATATCTGACTAATCACTCTCCTGGTCCTAATAGTATTCCAGTCCCTGAAGACAGGTTCATCCCACTCAAATTCGCTCAGCTTGCCTCACAGCTCCACCTGCCAGGCTGGCTTTGAACCTGCTCTGCACAGCCCCGACCCCCATGCTTTCTGACAGCCTAGACTTGAACTTGATCTAGTAGGACACTGCACTCAGATATCTGAACCTCATAGTGAAGTCTCAAGAATTCAGGTCTCTCGGCTCATTCAACCCTACTGCTGAATTCATCCTCTGCTGTAGCTTACATCACTAGATGGTGATAACTGCAGTAGTGCTTAGTCAGGAACAATTTTACAAAATTACATAATTTTGAGAGACAGTGGCCTCCCTCATAGCAGCACCAGAATTTATCTCAATCCTGTTCTAGTTCCATCATTCCATTTTCTAGTTTTCCATCCTTACCACTTCACTCACTACCTGTGCCCCCTCAGACTTCACTGATAACTGAACTGTTCTAGGTCACCTCACAAGCTGTCTTACTACAGAGGAGTTTCGCTTCCCTGGGAGATCCTGTGTCTTTTGATTCCTAACGACAGAGCTCCTGGAGGACTCTGTGGGAATGCTAAGTTTTTCCCAGCCCATCCTACCTTGGTTCAGTTAACCTGCCTCCTATAACCTGGCTTTCTACATGCATGTTCCCAAATACAACTGAGTTTTCCTAGCCAACATAGGCCGTGCTTCATTGCTTTGTTCTTGCTCTAATAATGTGATTGTCCATGTCCCACTGGTACCCGTCAGTCTCACATTCACAGGATGCTTTCCACATACCTCCAGCTATCAGGCTGACATGGACTTGCTCCGCAGTCTTCCCATGCCTGATGCTATCATAGATCAGAATTGTATATAATAACAGTATATAGTGGGTAAAATGTAAGCTGTCTTTAAATTGTGTATGTTAATATTTGCCATGGCACTGTTTATCTGTGAATAATTAGGAAAGTCATTGTTATGGTTTGTATATGCTAATAGTGCCCAGGTTGTGGCACTATTAGAAGGTATGGCCCTACATTCCCGTGCCCTCTGGCGAGCACCGAGGCTGCGTTCTGCAACCAGCTCGCCGGCCCCTAGACCAGCGGTGTAGCGGCGGGCCTCCATATTGCAACCAGGACACAGCTGGAAAGGCCCAGGTAAACACCCCTTCCAGGGCTACACTCACGGGGGTATCTGCTAGGGTCTCGGAGCCAAGCAGGCGGAGTCCCGCCTAGGCTCTGTGGGACATCCCCGAGCCCTCTGGCGAGCACCAAGGCTGCGTTCTGCAACCAGCTCGCCGGCCCCTGGACCAGCAGTAGCTGCGGGCCTCCATATTGCAACCAGGACACAGCTGGAAAGGCCCAGGCTCTGTGGGACATCCCCGCCCTCTGGTGAACACCTAGGCTGCGTTCTGCAACCAGCTCGCCGGCCCCTAGACCAGCGGTGTAGCGGCAGGCCTCCATATTGCAACCAGGACACAGCTGGAAAGGCCCAGGCTCTGTGGGACATTCCCGTGCGCCCTGGCGAGCACCGAGGCTGCATTCTGCAACCAGCTCGCCGGCCCCTGGACCAGCGGTAGCAACGGGCCTCTATATTGCAACCAGGACATAGCTGGAAAGGCCCAGGTAAACACCCCTTCCAGGGCTACCCTCACGGGGGATCTGCTAGGCTCTCGGAGTTCCTTGCAACCAGGACACAGCTGGAGAAGCCCAGGTAGACAGACTCCAACAGGGGCTACAATCGCATGGGTGGCAGCCAGCTTATGATCCCTTAAAGCAGCAGTCACACATATTCACCAGTAGAGAAACAACAGGTGAGCCCAGCCTCACAGGAAATTCAAACACCAGCCACTGACAACAAGGCCAACTAAAACCAGAAATAACCAGATGGCAAAAGGAAAACGAAGGAATGTTACTAACAAAAATCAAGGCAACATGACAGCATCTGAACCCAGTTCTCCAACAACAGGAATCCCTGGATACCCTAAAACACCAGAAAAACAAGACTTGGATATAAAATCACTGGTCAGGATGCTGGTAGCTGAACACATAGAAAAATCTCGTAAAGAAATAGAGGAGAAAATGGATCAAAAGTTAGAAGCCTTTACGAGGCAAATACAAAAATCACTTCAAGAAATGCAGGAGAAGATGGATCAAAGAGAAGAAGACAATAAGGAAGAAAGACAAAAGTCACTTAAAGAACTACAGAAGAATGTGGGCCAACAAGTAGAAGCTATGAAAGAGGAAGCACAAAAATCTATTAAAGAAATACATGAAAACACAATCAAGCAAGCGAAAGATCTGAGCACATCCATCCAGATACTAAAAACAGAAGTAGAAACAACTAAGAAATCACAGAGGGAGACAACATTGGAGATAGAAAACCTGGGGAAGAAATCAGGGGCCATAGACGCAAGTATCAACAATAGAATACAAGAGATAGAAGACAGAATATCAGAAGCCGAAGATACCATAGGAACCATCGATTCAACAGTCAAAGAAAATACTAAATGCAAAAAGGTGGTAACCCAAAACATCCAGGAAATCCAAGACACTATGGGAAGACCAAACCTAAGGATTATAGGTATAGACGAGAGTGAAGATTTACAAGTTAAAGGGCCAGCTAATATCTTCTATAAAATTATGGAAGAAAACTTCCCCAACCTAAGGAGAGAGATGCCCATGAATATACAAGAAGCCTATAGAACCCCAAACAGACTGGACCAGAACAGAAATACATCCCGTCACATAATAATCAAAACTCCAAATGTAATAAACAAAGAAAGAATACTAAAGGCAGCAAGAGAAAAAGGCCAAGTAACATATAAAGGAAAACCTATCAGAATAACACCAGACTTCTCACCTGAGACCATGAAAGCTAGAAGATCCTGGGCAGATATGCAAACTCTAAGAGAACACAAACTTCAGCCAAAACTACTTTACCCAGCAAAACTCTCAATTGCCATTGATGGAGACATCAAGGTATTCCATGACAAAACCAAATTTGCAAGATATCTCTCCACAAATCCAGCCCTACAAAGGATAATAGGGGGAAAACACCAAGACAAGGACGGAAACTACACCCGGGAAGAAGCAAGATAGAAACCTCCTCTCATCAAACCCAAAAGAGGATAACTTCTCGAATATAAAAAATAAATAAGATAAATAAATATAATTTCAAAAATGTCTGGAGGTAATAATTACTATTCCTTAATATCTCTTAACATCAATGGACTCAATTCCCCAATAAAAAGACATAGATTAACAGACTGGATACGGAAACAAGACCCTACATTTTGCTGCATACAGGAAACACATCTCAGTGTTAAAGACAAACACTGCCTTAGAGTAAAAGGCTGGAGGACAATTTTACAAGCAAATGGTCTCAGGAAACAAGCTGGAGTAGCCATTCTAATATCAGATAAAATTGACTTTCAACCTAAAATCATCAAAAGAGACTCAGAAGGTCACTTCTTGCTGGCCAAAGGGAAAATCCACCAGGAAGAGCTCTCAATACTGAACATCTATGCTCCAAATGCAAGGGCACCCTCCTTTGTAAAAGAAACCTTACTAAAGCTTAAAGCACACATTACACCTAACACAATAATTGTGGGTGACTTCAACACCCCACTCTCCTCAATGGACTGATCAGGAAAGCAGAAACTAAACAGGGACACAGTGAAACTAATTGAAACTCTGGACCAATTGGATTTAACAGATATATATATAGAACATTTCATCCTAAAGCTAAAGAATATACCTTTTTCTCAGCTCCACATGGTACCTTCTTCAAAATAGACCATATAATTGGTCACAAGACAGATGTCAACAAATACAAGAAGATCGAGCTTATCCCATGCCTCCTATCAGATCACCATGGAGTAAGAGTGGTCTTCAATAGCAACAAAAACAACAGAAAGCCCACATACACATGGAAACTGAACAATACTCTACTCAATGACACCTTGGTCAAGGAAGAAATAAAAAAAGAAATCAAAGACTTTTTAGAATTCAATGAAAATGAAGGTACAACCTACCCAAATCTATGGGACACAATGAAAGCAGTGCTAAGAGGAAAACTCATAGCTCTAAGTGCATCCAAAAAGAAACTGGAGAGAGCATACACTAGCAGCTTAACGGCACACCTTAACGCCCTGGAAGAAAAACAAGTTAATTCACCCAGGAGGAGTAGAAGACAAGAAATCATCAAACTCAGGGCTGAAATCAATCAAATAGAAACAAAGAGAACCATACAAAAAAAATCAACAAGACCAGGAGCTGGTTCTTTGAGAAAATCAACAAGATAGATAAACCCTTAGCCAGACTAACCAAAGGACACAGAGACAGTATACAAATTAACAAAATTAGAAATGAAAAGGGAGACATAACAACAGAAACTGAGGAAATTCAAAAGACCATCAGATCCTACTACAAAGGTCTATACTCAAAACAACTGGAGAATCTGGAGGAAATGGACAATTTCCTAGACAGATATCAAATACCAAAATTAAATCAGCATCAAGTAGACCAGCTAAATAGTCCCATAACCCCTAAAGAAATAGAAGGGGTTATAGAAAGCCTCCCAACCAAAAAAAGTACGGGACCAGATGGTTTTAGTGCAGAATTCTACCAGACCTTCAAAGAAGACTTAACACCAATACTTTTCAAACTATTCCACAAAATAGAGACAGAAGGGACACTGCCCAACTCATTCTTCGAAGCCACAATTACGCTAATACCTAAACCACAAAAAGATCTAACAAAGAAAGAGAACTTCAGGCCAATTTCTCTGATGAATATAGATGCAAAAATACTAAATAAAATTCTTGCTAACCGAATCCAAGAGCACATCAAAACGATCATCCACCATGATCAAGTAGGCTTCATCCCAGGGATGCAGGGATGGTTCAATATACGGAAATCCATCAATGTAATCCACTACATAAACAAACTGAAAGAAAAAAACCACATGGTCATCTCATTAGATGCTGAAAAAGCATTCGACAAAATTCAGCATCCTTTCATGCTAAAAGTCTTGGAAAGAGCAGGAATTCAAGGCCCATACCTAAACATGGTAAAAGCAATCTACAGCAAACCAGTAGCCAACATCAAAATAAATGGAGAGAAACTTGAAGCATTCCCACTAAAATCAGGGACTAGACAAGGCTGCCCTCTCTCTCCATATCTTTTCAATATAGTACTTGAAGTTCTAGCAAGAGCAATTAGACAACATAAGGAAGTCAAAGGGATACAAATTGGAAAGGAAGAAGTGAAACTATCATTATTTGCGGACGATATGATAGTTTACCTAAGCGACCCAAAAAACTCGACCAGAGAACTTCTACAGCTGATAAACAACTTCAGCAAAGTGGCAGGTTATAAAATTAACTCAAGCAAGTCAGTGGCCTTCTTGTACTCAAAGGACAAGCAGGCTGAGAAAGAAATTAGGGAAATAACACCCTTCACAATAGCCACAAACAACATAAAGTATCTTGGCGTAACTCTAACCAAACAAGCGAAAGATCTGTACAACAGGAACTTCAAGTCCCTGAAGAAAGAAATCGAAGAAGACCTCAGAAGATGGAAAAATATTTCTTGCTCCTTGATTGGCAGGATCAATATAGTAAAAATGGCCATCTTGCCAAAAGCAATATACAGATTCAATGCAATCCCCATCAAAATCCCAACTCAATTCTTCATAGATGTAGAAAGAGCAATTCTCAAATTCATCTGGAGCAACAAAAAACCCAGGATAGCTAAAACTATTCTCAACAATAAAAGGACTTCTGGGGGAATCAATATCCCTGACCTCAAGCAGTACTACAGAGCAATTGTGTTAAAAACTGCATGGTATTGGTACAGCAACAGGCAAACAGATCAATGGAACAGGATTGAAGACCCAGAAATTAACCCACAGACTTATGGTCACTTGATCTTTGATAAAGGAGCCACAACCATCCGATGGAATAAAGATAGCCTTTTCAACAAATGGTGCTGGTTCAACTGGAGGTCAACATGCAGAAGAATGCGAATTGACCCACTCTTATCTCTTTGCTCTAAGATCAACTCCAAGTGGATCAAGGACCTCCACATAAAACCAGACACACTGAAACTATTAGAAAAGAAACTTGGGAAGACCCTGGAGGACTTGGGCACAGGGGAAAAGTTTCTGAACAGAACACCAATAGCGTACGCACTAAGATCAAGAATCAACAAATGGGACCTCATAAAATTACAAAGTTTCTGCAAAGCAAAGGACACTGTCCGAAGGACAAAACGGCAACCAACAAAGTCGGAAAAGATCTTCACCAACCCCACATCCGACAGAGGGCTAATATCCAATATATACAAAGAACTCAAGAAGTTAGACCGCAAAGAACCAAATAACCCTATCAAAAAATGGGGCACAGAGCTAAACAAAGAATTTTCACCAGAAGAAATTCGGATGGCCGAGAAACACCTTAAGAGATGTTCAACATCATTAGTCATCAGGGACATGCAAATCAAAACAACCCTGAGATTCCACCTCACACCAGTCAGAATGGCTAAGATTAAAAACTCAAGAGACAACAAGTGCTGGCGAGGATGTGGAGAAAGAGGAACACTCCTGCACTGTTGGTGGGATTGCAAAATGGTAAAACCACTCTGGAAATCAGTTTGGCGGATCCTCAGAAAATTGGGCATGTCACTCCCAGAGGACCCTGGCATACCACTCCTGGGCATATACCCAGAGGATTCCCCTGCATGCAATAAAGACACATGCTCCACTATGTTTATAGCAGCCTTGTTTATAATAGCCAGAAATTGGAAGGAGCCCAAATATCCCTCAAAGGAGGAATGGATACAGAAAATGTGGTATATTTATACAATGGAATACTACTCAGCAATTAAAAATAATGAATTCATGAAATTTGTAGGTAAATGGTTAGACCTGGAAAATATCATCCTGAGTGAGCTAACCCAATCACAAAAGAATGCACATGAAATGCAATCACTGATAAGTGGATATTAATGAGCCCAGAAGCACTAAATACTCAAGACACAAATAGCAAGTCAAATGATTCCCAAGAAGAAGAAAGGAGAGGACCCTGGGCATGTAAAGATTGCATCCAGTTTAGTAAAGAAACCGAGGGGGGAGGGGGAATGATTGGGGAATAGTTGGGGGGGAGAAGAACTATGGGAACTATGGTGGGTGGGAACTGGGAAAGGGGAAAGCCTTTGAAATGTAAACATAGAATATAGAAAATAAAAATAACTAAAAAAATAAAAATAAAAAAAAAAGAAGGTATGGCCCTATTGGAGTAGGTGTGACTTGATGGAGGAAGTGTGACATTGTGTGCTTAAAGGGCCTGCCTGAAATGAATATTCTGTTAACAGCCTTTAGATGAAGACATAAAACTCTCAGCTCAGCCTGCACCATACCTGCCTGTATGCTATTGTGCTCCTGCCTTGATAATACTGGACTGAATCTCTGAACCTGTAAGCCAGCCCTAACTACATGTTGTCTTATAAAAGTTGCCTTGGTCATGGTGTCTGTTCACAGCAAACTAAGACAATCACATAAAGATCATCAAGCAGAAGAGCCTCGATTCATAGAATCCCTAAAATTGACATCCCAGGAATCTGTCTGGGCTACAATCTCCAGATTCTTAAGGGGCAGTCTAGAGTCCTAACTCTCCCTGTTTCCTGTCTCATGCTCATCATCCTTGTTTCAGCACCAATTGATCTATTGATATATGATCATTGTACTAATAATTTGAGTTCATTATTCAACAAGCTCTAATACTGAGAATACCTTAATTTTGTAAATGATATTTTCTTATTGCACATCTTTTGGGGGTAAATGTACCACATTTTCTATATTCATTCTTTTGTTGAGGGACATCTCAATTGCTTCCAGCTTCTGGCTTTTATTTGTTTGTTTGTTTTTGTACTTTTGGATTTGTTTTTGTTTTTGTTTTTGTTTTTGTTTTTTTTTTTGAGACAGGGTTTCTCTGTATAGCCCTGGCTGTCCTGGAACTCACTCTGTAGACCAGCCTGGCCTCGAACTCAGAAATCCACCTGCCTCAGCCTCCCAGAGTGCTGGGATTATAGGCGTGTGCCACCACCGCCCGGCTGCTTTTGGCTTTTATAAATGAAGTTTCTATGAACATAGTTTAGCATGTGTCCTTGTTATATGTTAGAACATATTTTGGGTAGATGCCTGGGAGTGGTATAGCTGGGTCTTCAGGTAGACATATTTCCAATTTTCTGAGGAACTGCCAGATTGATTTCCAAAGTGGTTATACCAGCTTGCAATATCACCAACAATGGAGGCATATTCCTCTTTCTCCAGATCTTTGCCAGCGTCTACTGTTACCTGAGTCCTAAAAATGGAAATAGAAACAGTAAAGAAAACATAAATGGAGGCAACCCTGGAGATGAATAACTTAGGAAAGACATTAGGAGGCACAGATGCAAGCATCACCAACAGAATTCAAGAGATACAAGAGAGAATCTCAGGTATAGAATACCATAGAAGATGTTGACAAAACAGTCAAAGAAAATACAAAGTATAAAAAGTTTCTAACACAAAACCTCCAGGAAATTCGGGACACAATGAAAAGACCAAACCTAAGAATAATAGGAATAGAAGAGAGAGAAGATTCCCAATGCAGAGGGCCAGGAAACATCTTAGAATCATAGAAGAAAACTTCTCTAACCCAAAGAAAGAGATGGCCATAAATGTACAAGAAGCCTACAGAACACCAAATTGATTTAAACAGAAAAGAAATTCCTTCAGTCACATAATAATCAAAACACTACATGCACAGAACAAAGAAAGAATACTAAAAGTGGTAAGAGGAAAAACAATTAACATATAAAAGCAGACCTATCAGAATATCAGACTTCTCAACAGAGGCTCTTAAAGGGTGGACAGTATTCTATTTTGTAGATGTACCACATTTTCTTTATCCAGCCTTCAACTGAGGGACATCTAAGTTGTTTTCATAAATCTGCTATGAACATAATTGAGCAAGTATATTTGTGAGAGGTTGGAACATCTTTTATGTATGTACCCAGGAGTGGTATAGCTGGGTTGTGAGGTAGAACTATTCCCAGTTTTCTGAGAAAAAGCCAAATTGATTTCCAAAGTGGTTGTATAAGTTTGCACTCCTGCCAACAATGGAGAAGTGTTCCCCTTGCTCCACATCCTCGACAGCATGTACTACTTCATGAGTTTTTGATCTTAGCCATTCTGATAGGTGTAATATGGAACCTCAAAATTGTTCTAAATTACATTTCCCCATGACTAAGGGCTTTGAATATTTCAAGTGCTTCACAGCCATTTGAGATTCCTTGATTGAGTATTCTCTTTTTAGATCTGTACTCCATTTTTAATATTAAATTATTATATTTATTTACATTTCAAATGTGTCCCCCCCCTCCATGAGTTTTTCATCCCATGCCCCTTTACTTTTGAGTACTCCCCCTTAAATTCACCCCAACTCACCCCCATCAGCATCCTCCTTCATTGGTGCATCAAGTTTCTATAGCGTTAGGAGCATCTTCTCTTACTGAGACCAGACAATGAATCCCTCTGATACATATGTGCTGGGGACCATGGACTAGCCTATGTATGCTCTTTGGTTGGTGGCTTAGTCTCTGAACCCTCTGAGCCATCTCAGTTAGTTAATACTTTTGTTCTTCCTATGGAGTTGAAATCCCTTTCAGCTCTTTCAATCCTTCCCCTAACTCTTCCATAGGGTTTCCCCAACATCAGACAAATGCAGTCCATACTTGTGATCCAGATCTTCAGGCTGGAAGACACAGACTTTTGATCAGGATCTTGAGGAACAGTGGTCATGAAAAGCTTAGGCCCAGGTATGGTGGTACACACCTTTAATCCCAGCAGACTGGCAAGGAGATTTTCAAGTTCAAGTTAGGGAACTAACTTGAGAGAGTTCCATTTAGGGAAAAGCTTAGGTCCAGGTATGGTGGACCACACCTTAACCCCAGCATTCAGAAGACAGAGCCATGCAGATCTCTGAGTTTAAAGTCAGTCTGCAGAGCAAGTTCCCGGACAGCCAAGCTTAGGCAATGAAAGAAATAATTGAAAATAGAAAGCTGGTGAAGATGTAATAGAACAAAGGGTGTCATGTTCTAGACCCAGCAAGCAGCAGAACTTGTCAGCTTTGGCCATGTGGCTCTTCTTTTGTAGTCAAGAATAGAAGGAGTTATTGGGACAACTGATGCTGACTAGGTGAGCTAAGAAACTAACAGTGATTAAGAGGAGTCCAGCATCACTGAGGTGAAATCTCCTGGGGAGTATTTTCTGAGAGCACAAAGAAACTGTTCAAGAGATAGCCAAGGTTGTACCTTGTGGTACATCTAGACTTGGTAATGTGTAAGAGTCACCCAGATAATACTGGTTCAGAAAGGCATGAAGGAGTTATCTAGGACAACTGAGGCTTCACACTGTGGGAATCCCAGACATTGGACCAATAAGCTGTAAATTTGAAGTTGCTGTAGAAAGCCAAGGCATTAGAGATGTCAGATCTGTGGGATCCCTGCCATGGAAAACTGCTAACAGGGAGTAGGAGCAGCCCAAGAGAAAGAAGTGTTTTACTGTAGTAGGTAATTGTTAAAATATAGTACCTACCTGCCAGGCCTCTGCTCCAAGTCCTGGCGGGTCTCTCTCTCCTGCCCAGCACCACTTCTTCCAAGCATCTGGCAAAGCATGACTCTTCAACTTGAGTAGTTAACCAAGTATATTTATGTGTATGAATCTCCCAATTATATAATACCAAATTACAATGATAAAGCTTTATCTCAATATTTCTAACCTCTCAGCACACCAGAAACAGACCATCTGGATCTGTGTGTCTCCTCCACCGCTCCCTCATGCAGCTCCCAGACTCCCTTTCTTTCCACCCCTCCTTCTTTTAGCTCCTCCCCTCCTCTCCCCTCCAATCACTGGCCTCTTACTGCCTCAATGTGAATGGATAGGAAATATCTTGCATCAGTTTACAGTCATCAAAGCTAAAAGGAATTGGACATCAGACATGGAGATGCAGAATTTGGAGGTTGCCCAGCTGGTTTTTGGTTTTGCATTTGTTGTATTTCCCCACTGACATTTTGCAGCAGTAATGTATATCATGTGATGTTGGCAGTATGTGATCTGCTTTTTAAATTTTATTTTATAGATTATTGCAGTTAATTGATTGGATGAATCTCAGAAGAGACTTTGCACTTTGGACTTTTAACATTATTGAGTCTGCTGTAGACTATGGGTACTTTTGTAGTTGTACTAAATGTATTTCTCATTATGCTATCACTAGCTATAGCCCTCATAGACTCATATGTTTGAACAAGCCTATCGGGACCAAGAAATGCAATATGGTGGTTTGAATATGCTTGGCCTAGGGAGTGGCACTATTAGGAAGTGTGGCCTTGTTGGAAGAAGTGTGCTATTGTGGGTTTGGGGCTTTGTTGTAATATATATGCTCAGGCTTTTCTCTTTGTGAGAAATAGTCTCTTCCTGGTTACCTTTGGATTAAGATATTGAACTCTCTGATCCTTTCTGCAGGTTGCCACAATTCTTGTGATGGTGATGATGAATGCAACCTCTGTAATACAGGCCAGCCCCAATTAAATGTTGCCCTTTATAAAACTTGCCTTGGCCATGGTTTCTCTTTACAGTAGTGGAAACTCTAAGTTTGATAAGAACCAAGTATGGATACTACTAAACTCCAACATGTTGAACCAATGAAACTTATTGGGATTACTTATAAGCATGAGGGGTAAAGGTTGAGTACAGAGAAACAAACATACTTGCCACTATGAAACTCCAAAGAAACATGAGATACAACTTATGAAAACTAGACATCCAGGACACACTGTACACCAATAAGAATATCTACAGTTTAATAGCCATCTTACATTGGTGGCTCATGTTTTCAAAAACTCTTGTAAGTAGACTGAGTGATCTCAGTTTCTTCATTTTAGTTAAGCAGAATAAGGCCTGGCTGTCTGCTAGGTAGTGCCACTGCTGCTGATTCATGTTTGCTATCCCGACCATTGAACTGGACTGCTGATATATCCATGAAGTATTTAAGAGTGGATCAAGTTGCTGCTGCTGACTTGAGAACTGAACTGCATTTTCCAGACAACACAGATGGGAGTTGCTTCAGGGAACCTTTCTAAACAGGTCCACTTCTCCTCTGTTCTTTATTTTCCACTACCTCTGGTGGGTGGTGGCCTAAAAGGGAGGTTAAAGCATTTAGAAACCATCATTAAAAGTAAGGTTTGAAAAAATTAAAGTTACAAGGTTTCTCTCCTGAATGAATTCATGTATGAATTCTAAGAGGTGAGCCAACATTAAAGGATTTCTCATATTGCTACAATGTAAGATTTTTCTCCTAAATATTCTCTAATATATATGTAAAGATACAAGGCACTTATAAAGGATTTTTATAACATTTATAACATTGTATTCTCTGATGTATTCTTAGAGATGAGGTACTTGTAAATGATTTGTCACATTCATTATTACATGTACAAGCTTTGGATTTTAGAAACTGGTTTTCCATCTTGCTTTGGTATAGTATTTCCTCTGTTTGCTACCTTACCTACCTTTTGGAATGGTAATGTGAGCCATGGTGTATTACAAGTATGTAGAATGCTTTTTCCTTTTGATTTTTATAGGGGGTTACAGTTAAGATTGCATGAATCTCCAAAGAGAATTTTAACTCTGAATCTTTGTCTTAGTTAGGTTTTACTGTTGTGAACATACACCATGACCAAGGCAACTCTTATAAGGACAACTTTTAATTGGGGCTGGCTTATAGTTTCAGAAATTCAGTCCATTATCATCAAGGTGTAAACATGGCAGCATCCTGGAAAGCACGGTACTGGAGGAACTGAGAATTCTACATCTTCATCTGAAGGCTGCTAGCAGAAGACTGGCCTCCAGGCAGCTAGGATGAAGGTCTTAAAGCCCACACCCACAGTCACAAACCTATTCCAACAAGGCCACACCTCCAAATAGTGCCACTCCCTGGGCCAAACATATTCAAGCCATGACACCTTTAAACTTGATAGATACTGTTATAGACCATACAGATTTTTGAAGTTGATCTGTATTATGTATGTCTACAAGACTGGGATCCAGAGAGTGGAATGCAGTACTTTAAGTAGGAATAGCTGTTATAGACTCGTGTACTGACTGGTTTTGTGTGTCAACTCGACACTGGCTGGAGTTATCACAGAGAAAGGAGCTTCAGTTTGGAAATGCCTCCGTGAAATCCAGCTGTGGGACATTTTCTCAATTAGTGATCAAGGGGGGAGGGCCTAGCCCCTTGTGGGTGGTACCATCTCTGGGCTGGTAGTCTTAAGTTCTATAAGAAAGCAAGGTGAGCAAGCCAGGGGAGCAAGCCAGTAAGAAACATCCCTCCATGACTTCTGCATCAGTTCCTGCTTCCTGACCTGCTTGAGTTCCAGTCCTGACTTCCTTTAGTGATGAACAGCAATGTGGAAATGTAAGCTGAATAAACCCTTTCCTCCCCAGCTTGCTTCTTGGTCATGATGTTTGTGCAGGTATAGAAACCCTAAGACAACTCATGTGTTTGAATGCTTTATAAGGAGTTGCTCTATTAGAAGCTGGGGCCTTGTTAGAGGAAGTGGGTCCTGGGAGTAGAGTTTTAGATATAAGAAGCTCAGTCCTTGCCAGTGTATCTCACTCTTCATTTCAACTGTATATAGATCAAGATGTAGATTTCTCAGCTCCTTCTGCAGACTATCTGTAGAACTACACACTGCCATGCTTTCAGCCATGATGATAATGGATTGATTCTTGCTATTTATATGCCTTTCCTGTCATTATTAAATTAATACAACAATACCCGGGCATTAGCCCACCCTTTTGGGCAGACTTTTCCTAATTTTAGTGGAATTGCTTTGAGTTTCTCTTAATTTGATTTTAAGTATTAACTTGTTGGAAATTGCCTTCAATATGTTTAAATATATTCCTTGTGTTTCAGATCTATCATTTGTATCATGAATTGCCTGTCAGTCTTGTAGTGCAGTGATAATTAGGATGTTTTCTTTCAGTTTGTTTGCACGGTGGATGATATTCACTGATTGTCTTGTATTGAACAATTCCTGTATTTCTGTGATAAAGTCTATGTGACCATGGTGGATGATCTTTTTGATGTGTTCTTGGATTTGGTTTGCAAATATTATATTGCATTTTTTTATCATTGTTCTTAAGGAAAATAGGTCTCTAGTTCTCTCTCTCTGTCTCTGTCTCTCTGTCTCTGTCTCTGTCTCTGTCTCTCTCTCTCTCTCTCTCTCTCTCTCTCTCTCTCTCTCTCTCTCTCTCTCTCTCATGTTTACAGTTTTATTGGAGAACAGAGGTACACATTAAAGAGTAAGGACCCCCACCCCCCAGCCACACTTGAACAATGTGACCTGTTTAAAACTTTACAATGCCTGGTAGCTGGTTTTTTGTTTTTTGTTTTTGTTTTTGTTTTTTTTAGATATTTTCTTTCTTTACATTTCAAATGTTTTCCCCTTTCCAGGTCTCCTCTTTGGAAACCCTCTCTCCCATCTCCCCTCCCCTTGCCTCAGAGGGAACTCCCTCACTCACCTACCCACTACTGTCTTCCTGCCTTGGCATTTCCCTACACTGGGCATCGAATACCCTCAGGCCCAAGGGCCTCTCCTCCCACAGATGTACGACCAGGTCATCCTCTGCCACATATGTGGCCAGTGCCAAGGGTCCCTTCATGTATATTCTTTGGTTGGTGGTCCAGTTCCCAGGAGCTGGGGGGTTGGTTCTGAGCTGTTAGCACTGTTGTTCCCTCCATGAGACTGCAAACCACCTCAGCTCCTTCAGTCTCTTCTCAAGGAGTGGTCTGGGACAGGAGCCTTCTGGTTTCCATTCAATTCTCTTTCATTTTAAAAATTTTGTGAGGTTTGGATTTCAGAACAACTGTGGCCTCATAAAATGAATTTGGCTTTTTTTTTCTGTTTTGTGGAATGACTTGAGTGGTACTAGCCTAAACACTTTATTGAAAGTCTAGTAAAATTGTGCTAAAACTGTCAGGCCTTTGGCTTTTTGGTAGTTTGGGAGACTTTTAGGGACTGTTTTTATTTCTTTAGAAATATAGGTTTATTTAAATTGTTCATCTGCTCTTCATTTAACTTTTGTATGTGGTGTCTATTGAAAAAAATTATCTACTTCATTTAGATTTTTCCAAATTTTTGTAGTACGAATTTTTAAGCCCTGACCTAATGATTGTTTCGGTTTCCTCATTATCTATATTTATGTCCCCTTTTACATTTATGATTTGGTTAATTGGGATATTCAACCCCCATTTTTTTGGTTAGTTTGGTTAAGGGTTTGTCGATGTTTTTCTCGAAGGGTGAACTCTTTCTTCTATTAATTCTGTGAATTTTCCTTTTTTTCCCATTTTATTGACTTTAACCTCATTTTATTCTTTGCCACCTTTTCCTTTTGTGAGTGATTACTTATTTTTGTTATAGAGGTTATAGGTGTACTGTTAAGTTGCTATTATAAGATATCCACAACATTTTTATGTAGGCATTCTTTGCTATGAACTTTCTTCTTAGCACCACTTTCATTCTGTATTATAAATTTGCATGTGTTGTGTATTCGTTTTCATTGAATTCTAGAAGGACTTTTTAAATATATACCTTGGAACATGAAAATATAGAAATATTCTGTATAGGCTCTGTAGTGATATAAAAGACAATGGCTCCAATTGACTTACAGGACATTCCACTATTAGAAGGTATGGCCTTGTTGAAGTAGGTTTTGCTTGTTGGAAGACATTTGTCACTAGGGGTGGAAAATGAGCTTTGAACTTTCACAAGCTTAAGCCAAGGCTAGTGGCTCACTATTTCTTTCTGTTCCTTGTCGATCCAGATGCAGACCTCTTAGATACCTTTCCAGTATCACATCTGCCTGCATGCTACCATGCTTCCCTCCATGATGGCAATTGACCAAGAATCTGAAACTGTGTGCCAATATCAATTAAATGTTTGTTTGTTTGTTTGTTTTTTTGTAAGAGTTGCCATGGACATGGCATCTCTTCACAGCAATAAAAATTCTAACTAAGACAGCATCCATCAGGGAGCTTGTTTTCCAAATGCAGTATTGTTTCACAATCCTTTTATTCCCCATTCTGCATGGCATACAGTTAGGGTAACATCAGAAAGCTTTTGTTAGTTCTTATGTTGTGATCCTGTCACAATAATGGTTCTTCTGAACATTCATACTGTAGCATCCACACAAGGATATTGAAACAAAAATAATGAAAGACCTCTGCTGACTGTCATTTTAGAGAATTGTTAGTTCACTAATCTTAAAGAATTTAAACAGAAATCTGCTTGGGGATATTTTTAATCATGCACCAATCTGTATTAGCCTTAAATGTATTCATTTTCCAGAGAATCTTCATATATGTGATATATAGGTAAGTCTTAGATCGAGGCTCAAAGCATTTTGCCCATCAACTTGTGAATACTCAAGTGAAGTCTTAAAAACAAAATGATCTTGGGAATGATTTATGAATCCTCACAATGTACACTAAAAAAGAAAAACATAAAGGATACCAGAGAAAACTGCAATAAATGCTTATGTCATAGCCACAGATATTCCTTTAGTAAATCATAATCCTGAACAGACATAAAAAGTATGAATATAAGAAAAGAACTTTGCAAATAATAAAGACCATGGCAAATGTTTTCATTTATGTTCAAACATCAAAGTCTAAGAATGAACTCACCCTAGAAAACAACACACAAAAGAAAAGAATGATAAATCCTTTGATTCTAAATGCAACTCATGAGAAAAATGAATCCATAATAGAGAGAACTACACCAATGCAGGAAATTCAACAACAGCAAAACACAAAAACAACAATAATCAGTTGCCTTACAGAAAGAAACAGTGACCGATGCAGGCTCTAGAAAACCTCTAAAAGTGTAAGCCAGTTACAATTAAATGTTTTCGTTTATGAGATTTGTAGTGGTTGTGCTGTTTCTTAGCATGGATCATTCTGCCTGTAAAATAGTCTTCTTTCTGTTTGCCTTTGGAACAAGATGTAGAACTCTTAGTACCTCCAGTGCTTGGTCTGCCTGGGTTTTGCTTTCTGCCATGATCATATAGACTGAACCTTTGACCCTGTAAGCCTGCCCCAATTAAATGTGGTCCTTTATAAAAGTTGCCTCGGTCTTGGTGTTTCTTCACAGCAATGGGAATGCTTAGACATTCATGTATCACTACATCAATCATAGACTCCATTCTTGACCCTGTGATCCTTCCAGTCATTGCTTTTTTGGCCAGCTTTCAGTGCCAATATATATTTCCTTTGTGGGCTGACTGCCGTACAATCCAGAAAGGCTTCTGTTACTTATAAGTAGTCTTGGCGCTATTGCTCTAGTGGACATACCTGGCCCAACAGGCTAGTTGCTGTAGCACTAGGAGTCAACACCTGAGGACAGCCACTGATAACTTTTATTTTTATTTTTATTTTTATTTATTTTTATTTTTATTTATTTTTTTGCTCAGCAGTCTACAGAGCCCTTTTAGCAGTTTGAATGCTACACCAGCATATCCAAGACATTTTTAGGCAATAAGTGGTATTCTGGCTTCTCAGCATATTCCCAAGGGATGTATTAAACCAAGTGATATTTTTCTTGTATTTTTATATAGCTTATTAAGAGTGTTATCAGATTGCGCTTTCTTGTGGAATGTTTGTAGTTTTTGAGTTGAAGAAATATGCTTCCGATATTATTTAATTTGGGAAGACATGCCTTCCTCATTTTCTTGTTTGACACATTGAAAATACTAGAAGTTTTATTTGTTCTTTGTAAACATTGATGCACTGTAAGGAGTTTGTGTGAAGCCATTGCCCCATCTGAGGACAATAGAATGATGGCAGCTGTCTTCAGATTTTATAAGGACAGGGTTAGGACACTGTCTTGATTATGCTGAGGTATTTTTCTTCTGCTCTCACATTCTTCAGTACTTTCTTTTTTTGTTTGTTTTTTGGTTTTTTTGAATTTGGTTTTTTTTCGAGACAGGGTTTCTCTGTAGAGCCTTGGCTGTCCTGGAACTCACTCTTAGACCAGGCTGACCTGGAACTCAGAAATCTGCCTGCCTCTGCCTCCCAGAGTGCTGGGATTGTAGGCATGCACCACCATCGCCCAGCTCCTCAGTACTTTCATAGTGAGCTAATGTAATATTTTTGCCCTGGGCCTTTCAGGGCTATGTTGACATGATTGTGTGTCTTTTCTCACTGACTTTTACATATTTTGTGCCTTGAATGGTTTGGTTTGTGGGTGTTGATACAGTCTAGTATCCTTATCATGAAATCAACTTTAGTTCCCTTTATCCATTAGGGAGAAGCTCTTTGTCAGTGAACATCTCTGTAACTGACCTATGATTTTTTTTTCTTTGTAAATAATGTTTTTTGCTCATCTGCTCTTTTTTTTAAATCAAGGTAAAGCCATCTTTGTGTGATGTCTGTCTAATATTTGTTTTCATTTTGTATTCTCTAATATTCTCTTTGCAAGATAATGATATGTTTTTAAAAAATAATTGGAAAATTCACTGCTGAGTCTGTCCAGTGCTCAGACATGTTAGTGGAGACATTGTGTCAACATTTGCTCAGCCATTGTCTGGCCTATTTTTATGACATGAAATGTTGATTTTTCACTTGTTTCTAGGAAAAGCTCTTTTCCCCTTCAATTCTCATTAATTTCATATGACTTTCCACAGCATGTTATCTATCTGTTGTTCCCCATTGTTATACTAAACTACATAGGCAGTGGCATAGAATGGGATCATACAAGTGTTTGTTAAATGCCTAGAGAACTATTTGATATATGAGAAATAGAATGTCAATATAATACATAAAGTAAGTTACATATATGCTTATATCACAGTCATGACAGCTTTTTGTAGTCATGGTATTTCAACATTCAGAATGAGTAATTTTTGAGATATACAAAGTTTGTGTGTATATATGTGTGTGTATCTATGTATATATTTGTATGCCTATATGTGAATGCATATGTATGTGTATATGACAAAAAACCTTTGCCACAAATTCTTATTTACATTTGGAACTACAAGGTTTATTATCATAAGAGCCAGGAACTGAGGATTCTCACTGGAGTCATATTTATTACTAATTGGGAACCTGAGAACTGCCTAGAACAATACCAAGTTATAGGTGTATGTTTGTTGTAAAAGATGTTTCCAACTGTATTTTGACAGATCTGACATAATGAGTGAATCATTCCAAGATCATACCCTGAAATGACTCACTTTATCTCTGTGTATTTCCTCTTATGTGTAGCAGCCATCAAAGAGTTTCTTCCATATTGCTTCTTATTGATTCTGCATTGACATTGTGTAGAACAGTTCTTCTCAACCTTTTTGTTGTGATCTTCGGGTCAGTTGACCATTTTATGGGATTTACCTAAGACTACCATAAAACACATAATTCTGATGGTCTTAGGAACTGATAGACCATTCCTTTATCAATATACAGGTGGGTCTACCACATCAACTTATGAGTTCCATACTGGAGTTCCTGGTATTAGAAGGTTGCAGTATTGTAAAGGTGGAGAAGCATTGGCTTAGCACATTTAGCACATGGACATTCCATTTAAAGACATGTTTTTCCTCAATTGCAACATCTACTTATAAATGCAGTCACCTGAATGTCAAGTGATTAGTATTTTCACACAAAAGTATGCATGTGACTTAGAAAATAGGTATACATTGAAAAGAAGAATAAATTGAAAAGATACATTTTTCTTCAGGAACAATGTGGTCTTCTTAGATGATGAATATGGCTATATCTAGACCTATGACAGTTTGTCAGTTTGAGAAAAGCATGTCTGTACTCTAAGACAACAGGACACACAAGGAAAATTGATGTATTGTATCTTCCAAATAGAATGAAATGAAATGTGACTAAAGGTTGAGATGTTATATACTAGTGTGATAGCTAATGAAACTACACATAATGCTAGTCGTCCATTTTAGTACCCACTAGCCATTTCTCCTGGACTCTAGACCCTGGAATATAAGTTCCCAGTAATAACCCTGAGTAGTTTTGCAACATATAAACGTGTATTTTATCTTTGTGTCTGTTACCTGCCAAGGTTTGAAAGAAGCCTGAGACTGTAGTTATTTTCCTAGCTACATTTAATTTATCATTCCAGACTCTCTGTCTATAAGAATATTGATAAGTATTTTGGTATCATTTTTATTTTTATGTCTTTTTATATGGTTTAGCATTAGCAACAACAGGGTTATATTAATTTTAGCTCCTAATATTTGAAAAATAGTGTGTGATTTCAATAATTATTCCAGTCTGTTCCTGAAACAGGAACTCGGAGAGGAACAAGAAGAATGAATGCTTCTCTGCTAGATGTTTCCAAGGTCAGTGTCCTGTCCACATTTCTTTGAAATCTTCTTGTTTTCTTTAAACCATTAAAGACTTTATTTCTCTACTTCTGATAATGTTACCTAAAGTGTTTGTATTTTGTAATTTATCTTTGTTCTTGTTCTCCAATAATCAATTAATTCTATTAATTAATTAATTAATTAATTTATTTGGTTTTTTCTGCGTTTGAAATTTTTTTATTTTCTATATTCTTTGTTTATATTCCAAAGGCTTTCCCCTTTCCCAATTCCCCCCTCACCATGTGTCCCATAAGTCCTCTTCCCTCCTCCCCCTGCCCATTCCCCAATCACCCCCCAACCCTTTCTCTGTTCTGGTAGTCTCCTGCAAAACTGGAACCAGTCTTTTCGAGACCAGTGTCCTCTCCTTTCTTCTTCATGGGAATATTTTGATTTCCTAATTGTGTCTTGAGTATTCTGAGCTTCTAGGCTCATTAATATCCACTTATCAGTGATTGCAACTCATGTGTATTCTTCTGTGATTGGGTTAACTCACTTAGGATGATATTTTCCAGATCCAACCATTTGCCTACAAATTGCATGAATTCATTATTTTCAATTGCTGAGTAGTATCCCATTGTATAAATATACCACATTTTCTGTATCCATTCCTCCTTTGAGGGACATCTGGGCTCCTTCCAACTTCATGCTATTATAAATAAGGCTGCTATGAAATGATCATAGTGGAGCATGTGTCTTTATTGCATGCAGGGGAATCCTCAAGGTATATGCCCAGGAGTGGTATGCCAGGGTCCTCTGGAAGTGACATGCCCAATTTTCTGAGGAACTGCCAAACTGATTTCCAGAGCGGTTTTACCATTTTGCAATCCCACCAACAGTGGAGGAGTGTTCCTCTTTCTCCACATCCTCGCCAGCACCTGTTGTCTCTTGAGTTTTTAATCTTAGCCATTCTGACTGGTCTGAGGTGGAATCTCGGGGTTGTTTTGATTTGCATTTCCCTGATGACTAATGATGCTGAACATCTCTTAAGGTGCTTCTCAGCCATCCAAAATTCTTCTGGTGAAAATTCTTTGTTTAGCTCTGTACCCCATTTTTAATAGGGTTATTTGGTTCTTTGGGGTCTAACTTCTTGAGTTCTTTGTATATATTAGATATTAGCCCTCTGTCAGATGTGGGGTTGGTGATGATCTTTTCCCAATTTGTTGGTTGACGTTTTGTCCTTCTGACAGTGTCCTTTGCCTTACAAAATCTTTGTAATTTTAAGAGGTCCCATTTGTCAATAGAGCATAAGCAATTGGTGTTCTGTTCAGGAACTATCCCCCTGTGCCCATGTCCTCCAGGGTCTTCCCCAGTTTCTTTTCTAATAGTTTCAGTGTGTCTGGTATTATGTGGAGGTCCTTGATCCACTTGGAGTTGATCTTAGTACAAGGTGATAAGAGTGGGTCAATTTGCATTCTTCTGCATGTTGACCTCCAGTTGAACCAACACCATTTGTTGAAAAGGTTATCTTTTTTCCACTGGATGGTTGTAGCTCCCTTATCAAAGATCAAGTGACCATAACTCTGTGGGTTCATTTCTGGGTCTTCAATTCTATTCCATTGATCTACTTGCCTGTCGTTGTACCAATACCATGCAGTTTTTAACACAATTGCTCTGTAGTACTGCTTGAGGTCAGGGATATTGAAGTCCTTTTATTGTTGAGAATAGTTTTAGCTATCCTGGGTTTTTTGTTACTCCAGATGAATTTAAGAATTGCTTTCTAGACCTATGAAGAATTGATTTGGGATTTTGATGGGGATTGCATTGAATCTGTAGATTGCTTTTGGCAAGATAGCCATTTTTACTATATTGATCCTGCCAATCCAGGAACAAGAAATATTTTTCCATCTTCTGAGGTCTTCTTCGATTTCTTTCTTCAAAGACTTGAAGTTTTTGTCATATAAATCTTTCACTTGTTTGGTTAGAGTCACGCCAAGTTACTTTATATTGTTTGTGGCTATTGTGAAGGGTGTTATTTCCCTAACTTCTTTCTTAGCCTGCTTGTCCTTTGAGTATAGGAAGGCTACTGATTTGCTTGAGTTGATTTTAAAACCAGCCACTTTGCTAAAGTTGTTTATCAGGCTAAGAAAGGAATAACTGTGTTAGGAGGGGTGATAGATCCAGATTACAGTGGGGAAATTGGATTGCCTCTCCACAATGGAGGTAAGCAGGATTATGTCTGGAGAGCAGGAGATCCCCTAGGGCGTCTCTTAGTACTACCATGTCCTGTGATTAAAGTCAATGGGAAACTACAACAACCTAATCCAAGCAGGATGACGAAGGATGACCCATCAGGAATGAAGGTATGGACTAATCCTCCAGAAAAAGAGCCAAGACCTGCTGTGGTGCTTGCTGAAGGTGTAGGAAATACCAAATGGGTAGCAGAGGAAGGTAGTTATAAATACCAGCTAAGGCCATGTAACCAGTTGCAGAAACGAGGATTATAAGAGATATGAATGCTTCTATGTTATTTTGTTAAGGATACATTTGTCTTTCTTCCAATTCCTTTAATATCAATTGGTATTGAGACACTAAAAGTATGTTCCCAAGGGACATTGCCCCATTGCAAATTTACAAATGCGTTTGCGATTGTATGAGGAATAGTTATATCATGTTAGGCGTATTCATGACCTTGTTATTGTTTCATGTGGGCATGAGATATTATCTGTGTCAAGTTGACAAGGGGTGGATTGTGGCAGCTATTCCTGGTTGTCAACTTGACTATATCTGGAATGAACTACAATCTAGAATTGGAAGGCTCACCTATGATCCTAATCTGGAGGCTCAGAGATATAAGTTTCTGACCTGGACTTAGCAAGGAGATCTTGCAGCATAGTGGCTATGGATTCCAGTTCAAGATCATCTGGGATTAAAGACATGGAGACACACACCTTTAATCCCAGATTATGGCTATGGATTCCAGTTCAAGATCATTTGGGATTAAAGGCATGGAGACACATACCTTTAATCTGGGCTACACCCTCTACTGGAGACATATATATAAGGACATTGAAAGAAGGAAGACTGATTCTTCCTTGCCAGCTTGCCTCGTGGGACTGAGCAACTCCAAGATCCTTGGACTTCCATCCACAGCTGCTGCTGACTACTGTTGGGGAGTTGGACTACAGACTGTAAGTCATCAACAAATTCCCTAACTACATAGAGACTGCCCATACGTTCTGTGACTCTAGAGAACCCAGACTAATACACATGTCCTCTTTTTACTGTCATTTGAGGCCTACCCCACTCTTTGCTCAATCCCTCTAACATACCTGGATCTTTGACTACAGTCTCCTCTCTTCACTATCCAGGGCTCTTAGTTCTGATTCATAGGTGAGTAGATCTGGCTGAACAGTGGGAGACCTGTATACGGGAAAGTGATTTTTCAGACAGAATCCAGACTGCTTCACTACTTGAAAAGGTTTCTGTACAAAGCTCTGACTGCAGTTTCTAAGAATTCCCACTCCTGCAATAAATCCACAGCCACAGAACTCAATGTCAACAAATCATGAAATGAGCCGGGCATGGTAGTGCACGCCTGTAATCCCAGCACTTGGGAGGCAGAGGCAGGCGGATTTCTGAGTTCGAGGCCAGCCTGGTCTACAGAGTGAGTTCCAGGACAGCCAGGACTACACAGAGAAACCCTGTTCCCCCCAAAAAACAAAAACAAAAACAAAACAAAACAAAACAAAAACAAAAACAAAAAAAACCAAATCATGAAATGAAAACACAGTGGATTTTAAGTGATAAATATTCTCACACAAAAGCATGCATATGACCCAGAAAAGAGGCCCATATTGAAAGGAAGAGTAAATTGGAAATATACATTTTATCAAGAACAATGTGAAGCCTTCTTAGTTGATAATGAATATGGCTCTGACTTGACCTGATGATGATTTGTCAGTTTGAGAAAAAAGAATACTTGGACGTTAGAAGAAAATCTCTGTTCTCCAAGAAAAGATGACACACATGATTAATACAGGTACTATAACTGCTAGGTTAGAGTGAAATGAAATGTGATCAGAGGATCAGATGTTATCTTTTAGTGTAATGACTAAAGAAAGTCCACTTTAAGCTTGGCATCTATCTTGGTCCCCACTACACATTTGTCGGTGACTCCAGTCTATGGAAGATCACAGTAATAACCCTGAATAATAGTGTTTTCAGCAGGTACATATGTGTTCTGCTTTTTTGGCTGATGCCTGCTGAAGTTAGAAAAAGTCCTCAAATGTACTCATTTTCCTTGCCACATTAAATATACCATTCCATGCTCCCTGTCTGTAGGAATGTTGTCAAGATTTTTTTATATAATTTTAGTTTTTGCATCATTTTATGTGGTTTGGCATGGTCCATAAAATAGCTATAGTAATTTTAGTTTTGCATTTTTAGCACATTGATGTGACATTTCAACAAGAATTCCAGTCTTTCTTCCTGAAACAGAAATCCAGAGAAAAGCAACAAGAATGAATGCTTTTCTGGTAAATACTCCCTATTTTGGTGCGATGTCCTCTTGTTTTGAAAGTTGTTGTAATTATTGAAACCATTTGAGACTTTAATTCTCTACAGCTAGCAATGTTATCTAACATGTATATTTTCTATGATTCATTTTCTTTTTCCTTACTGATAATTAAAATTAAGTCTTTAGATCATTTACCTATGTAACACAAATACATAGACACTGACATCACTGAGCAATATAAGTGTCTTAGTCAGGCTTTGTATTCCTGCACAAACATCATGGCCAAGAAGCATGCCGGGGAGGAAAGGGTTTATTTAGCTTATACCTTCCACCTTGCTGTTGATCACCAAAGGAAGTCAGGAGTGGAACTCAAGCAGGTCAGGAAGCAGGAGCTGATGCAGAGGCCATGGAGGGATGTTCCTTATTGGCTTGCTTCCCCTGGCTTGCTCAGCCTGCTCTTTTATAGAACCCAAGAATACCAGCCCAGAGGTGGTACCACCCACAAGGGGCCTTCCCATTGATCACTAATAGAAAAAGAGCCCCACAGCTGTATCTCATGGAGGCACTTCCCCAACTGAAACTTTCTCTGTGATAACTTCAGCCTGTGTCAAGTTGACACACAAAACCGACCCATGCAATTGACCCCTTTTCAACTTGACAAACACAGTACTATTAAGCCTCAACCCTTACTTTCTTATTCAACCCCAAGATCTAATAACTTTAAAAGTCCCACAATCTTTACACATTAAAAGTTCAATCCTTTTAAAATATATAATATCTTTTAAAATTCAAAGTCTTTTAAAAATTCAGTCTCTTAACTATGGGCTCAATTAAAGTACTTTCTTACATCAAGAGGGAAACATATCAGGGCACAGTCACAATCAAAAGCAAAACTCAAGCTCCAATGGTTCAATGTCTGGGGTCCAACTCATGATCTTCCAGGCTCCTGCAAGAGCTTGGGACACTTCTCCAACTCTGCCCTTTGTAGCACACACCTTGTCTTCTAGGCTCCAGCTGTCAGTACTCCACTGTTGCTGCTGTTCTTGGTGGTCATTGCATGGCACTGGCAACTCCAAATCACTGCTGTCTTCTGCTATAACTAGGCTTCACCAATAACCTCTCATAGGCTCTCTTCATGGTGCCAAGCCTCAGATCCTTTGCATGACCCCTTCAGGCCATTAATTGCAACTGAGGCTGTAGTCTCTCACAGTGCTGAGAGCCTCAGCTGCTCATCATGACCCTCCATGCCTTCAAAACCAGTACCACTTGGTGACTCTTACACAGTACCAAGTCCAGCCACAGACAAAGTACAACCATGGCTATCTCTGGAACACAGCCTCTGTGCTCTCAGAAAACACTTCCCAGAAGACTTCACCTCAGTGATGCTGGTCTCTTCTTAATCACCGCTAATTTCTTAGCTCCAGCTAACCAGCATCAATAGTCCCAGTAACAAAGGTTTGCTTTAGTGGTTCTGGTATCTTGTTAATCACAGCTGATTCTTCAGCCCCAGCTAATCAAACCACAGAATCTTCACAATCAAAACATGGACCTGATAAGAGTCTTTAATCTTCCCTCTGAAATTTCACAAGCCATGTCTCCATCTTCTACACTGTTCTTAACATTATCTTCCAAGCTCCTACAGAATTTTCCACAGAGCTCTAAACATCCTAATGGCTCTTCTAGATAAAAGTTTCAAAGTCCTCCACAGTTCTCCCCAAAACATGATGAGGTTGTCAAAGGAATACCCCACTAAGCTGGTACCAATTTGTCTTAGTCAGGGTTTGTATTCCTGCACAAACATCATGACCAAGAAGCAAGTCAGGGAGGAAGGGTTTATTTAGATTATACCTTCCACCTTGCTGTTGATCACCAAAGGAAGTCAGGAGTGGAACTCAAGCAGGTCAGGAAGCAGGAGCCGATGAAGAGGCCATGGAGGAATGTTTCTTACTGAAACTTATTTCTCTGTGATAACTCTAGTCTGTGTCAAGTTAACACAAAACCAGCCAGTACAGCTGGGCAGTGGTGGCGCACACCTTTTATCCCAGAACTTGGGAGGCAGAGGCAGGCAGATTTCTGAGTTCAAGGCCAGCCTAGTCTACAGAGTGAGTTCCAGGACAGCCAGGGCTATACAGAGAAACCCTGTCTCAGAAAAAAAAAACAAAGACAAACAAACAAAAAACCAACCAGTACAATAAGGAAGAATAAAATTTATGGAATACTAGAATAAGAGGATAATCCGCATCATGATTCCTAATGCTAAACATTTCAGCTACCTACAGATACAGAAAACCAAAGAAATATGTGGATTCTTCTTGCCATCACAGTGATGTGTCTGTGAGGACATTCAGATTACAGTATTTTGGCTTCTCTCTTTGGAATTTAATGTTGCACAATGATCATGGGTGTGTTGAATACTGAAACCCAGGCACTTGAAAACTCCCCTAAACTGCAGGAGGCATGGCTGGCATCCTGAGACATTCAGCAGTCACAGCACAAAGAGGAACTGCAGCCCAGGAGCCCTGGAAATTCCCAGTTTAGAGGAGCTTCAGGGCTGGGAAAAGGTCTGCAGGAGAGCAGGGGTGTGTTTTCTTCAGCTGCTCTTAAGGACTCTGCTCTCCCAATTCTGCTGTGGATATCTTACCATCATCGGGAAGCTAGAGATCCTATTAACTGGAGCTTATCATGATGTTTTTCATTAGCATTACAGCTTAGATTATTCACCCATAAATTATGTCATAAATAATCTGGCAGAACAGCTGCATGTTCTGTTGTTTGCAAACATTGTTCTCTTTGCCATTGTGGGCAGCTATAAAACTCCTGGAATTTAAATTCATCCATGATTTCTATGTCTTCTGTTTTACCACTTGCTTACTCAAGACAGTGATCCAAGCACCTGGGGACAAGAAATCCCAAGAGAGTTTTGTAGATAATAATCACAAGAGAACCTAATATAGTTTTAACTTAATCAGAAAATATTCTTTATAGAGCACCATAGTTATACATATAAATATTAACATTTATTAAGCAAACTAATTACTGCCCATTAATTTTCTGTCTGAGGTATAAGCCATTTAGGATATAAATATAGCATTCATATTCCATATCTTCATATGCTTATGTCTAATTTTACACCTTAGGTCCAGGCAAGCCCAGTATTACAGTGAAATTGTATCACACAACCCTATTTTTATAATTAGTAAACCAATTAAAACATGAGTAGAGAGCATCTTTTGAATTATTATTATCACTCCTTTCTATCAGAAAAATGTCTTCTTTGTTCATAAAAAGCACCCTGTCCATGAATATCTGGGCAGCTGTTGTTTTTTATTTCTGACATTGTGCTCTGTGACTGTGGACTTCATGGAATGGAAATGCCTAGAGTCTGCTCTCAGGGCTCTTTACAGAGACCTCCTGTTCCAGAATTGCAGCTGGTTGGTTTCTGTGAGTGAGCAACAGTTTCCTTAGCTCCTCCTCAGGTTTCCTGGGAAAAAGACTCTGCATGTGTGAAAGCTGCATGTGAATGAGTCTCTCATCTCAGAGCAATGTGAAATCCTTAGAGGAAACAAATTTTTTTTTTCCAAAATTTTTTCTTTTCTTCGGGTTTATCCTTTTGGTGGATGTTAGCATCATGTATTTTCATTGCATGGAATGTTGCAGGGTACTTTTTGAAGAATCTTTTCTCCTATGCAGGTGTCACACTCCTCAGCCAGCTCTTCCAACCTGTGAAGCAGAGCAAAGAACACTGGATGGTGAAGAGTGAGGAGATAGTAGTAAAGGATCCAGGTATGTTAGAGGAATTGGGGGAGGGGGAGGGGAGGGGGAGGGGGAGGAAAGGGCTGAAGTGATATTATATAGAAACAGGATTTTGCCATATATTATTTCATTTAAATTTTTATTACAACTCTCTCTTCTCTCTTACCTCTCTGCACTCTCACCTCTCTGCCCCTCTTGGGCTCTCCTCCCCTCCCTCCTCTCTCCATGTGGTCATGGCCGGCCTCCACTCCACTCTACTTCTCTACTTACTTTCTCTCCCTCTCTGCCTCTCTCTGCCTCCACTATATCATTAACTCCCATCCTCTTCCCCGAATAAACTCTATTCTATACCAAAAACAATTTTTTATTACTGAATTCCACTAAAAATAATATCAGAACATTTCTATTGTAGGTATTAGAAGATTCTCCTTGAAAGAACTTATACTCAGAGGCAAGTAAAGTCTAATCTGACTTTGCATGTGGGTGATCTGTCCCTCTCTCATTTGTGTCATTGAACATGTCTACAAACCATATTACATATTTTCATCATTATAACTTTAATGCAATGTTTAGTTATAATGATTGGTAGCTCTTGATTTTCCTGCTTTTAGGATGTGGAGAATTTTATAGTTCCTTCATGTTCTGTATCTTTTAGGGTTAATTTCTCCATTTCATAAAATACTGCCAGCAAGAATCTGATAAGATTTGCAAAGACTTATCTTTGCAGCATATTAAATTCCATCTACATTGTCTTCCCACATGTATCCCGTTTTTTTCTTTTTTTTTTTTTTTGTCTTCATGTTTCAATGTTTTACATTGCTGTAATTTAAATATTTTTAAATCACCTCACCCTATTTGGGCTTTCTCTCATAATTTTGAATTCTTTGTAGTTTCTCATAACTTTATAAATTTTAGGAGGATCTAATCTATATTAAAGGAATGCTTGTAGGATTTGAGTATTTAGAATCTTACACATATCCTTTTATATTCCTTCACATGGTTGAATGAGAACATGCCAACATTGAATCAGTATTCACATGACTTTTATGTATTCTTTTGTTTTCTGTCTACTGTTCATGTTCTAGATTCTTGTAGCAGACACTTTTTCAACATTGATCTTTGCTGTGTTTTAAGACTTGTTTTCATTTTTTCATTCTACTTTTCGTTGTTGTTTTGTTTTGCATTTGGTTCTTTTAAAATGCTTCCTTTATGTACTCTTAGCTATTATGGAACTCTCTGTATAGAACAGGAATGCCTTGATTTCAGAGATCCATGTGCTTCGACTTCTCAAGTGCTTGGATCAAAGGCTTGCACCAACCAGCCTGGTTGACTTGTTTTGACTTGGTCATATTGTAGAATGCTGCTTGAAGTTTGAGAAGACTTGGCATCATCTGATGTTGTATTTTTTCCTGGAAGCTTGTGAAGTGTTATAGATTTTCTGTGCTGCTCATAGTCATCTTTGTCACTAATGTTCTCTCATATTTCCAGCATCACTGAATGGACAATATTTAAGCTTTTCTCTATCAAAGTCCTATTTGGATTTTACCATTTTATCATTGCTTGCTTCATGTATTTGAGAGCTTTTGTGAAATTCATTCACATTGAACACATAGCTTTCTAGCAAATGGACAATTTGATCATTTGCTAATATCTGTTGTTTTGCATGGGTTGATATATTCAACTTCTCTTCTTACATGTCATAGTTATGACCAACATTTTTCATAGCAAATAGTTAAAAATAAAATTATCTTCACTTTTGATGTTTTATATGCATATCTTTGTAGTAAGTACATTTGTAGAAATATGTATTTTGATAGTAGGATGTCTTTGTTTTTGAAAGTATACTATTCCAATGTTTGTTTTAGGGGAATGTTATCCAATTCCATTTTAAGAAATCAATGGAATAATATATAAGCTCATACAATTTTGTCATGTTTTTTTCTTTATCTCTATTTCACTAATATTTTGCTGTATAATTAATTTTTATGAACTTCATTACCATTTTTTTTTTATTTTTTGGATTTGGATTTTTTGAGACAGGGTTTCTCTATATAGAGCCCTGGCTGTCGTGGAATTCACTCTGTAGACCAGGCTGGCCTCGAACTCAGAAATTCACCTGCTTCTGCCTCCCAGAGTGCTGGGATTCCAGGCATGTGCCACGACTGCCCAGCTCATTACCATTTTATCTAGCTTTCCTCTTTAGTGTATTTTGTTGTTCAGGAATCTGCACAATGACTTCTTTGATGTCTAGAGTGAGTTGGATTCCCACTGATCCTGTCTCTGTTCTTCATTGCATTGTCTTCAGTATTTGTTGTTGTTGTTTAGAACCTTGTGAGATCTGACTAGGAAGAGAAGAAAACTCAATATATATTGGATGAGCATTTTGTTCATGACTAAACATGTGAAGCATGTAGTATGAACATTTGGATGTTTTAACTGCTTTTGAGTTCAGTCCATATGATTCTTGATTACAATATCATTTGCACTGTGATTTTTGAAATTTTTGATAAATTCTTGGTATTGATATATTATTCTCTGAACATTTGGAAATAAATATATGCCGTCTGTAGCCTTCATTTTTATACTTTTATTTATTACCATTTCCATGTAAGTTTTTAATTGCTTGCAATTTTACTTGTTACTTCTTGTAAGTTTGTAGTTACATTTAGAAACTCACTCCCTGTGTGTATATATGAATGGGTTTCCCCTTGTGTCACTGTGAGAGTTTCACAGTTCATTGAATTGGTTGTACTGTCAATTTGATTTTTTTCTTGAGTGTCTTAAAAAATTCCTCATAGAAATGCATTCATTATGGCTTAGCAATCATTCCTATCTTTTGGAAGCACCTTAATTGGATGAAATTTCTAATTTACTTCTTAGTCATTATTGATTTATAAAACCCTTGATTTGAGTGTTTTTTGTTTTTCAGTAGAACTTAAAGTACTTATAAGGTCTGAGATTTTTTCCATGGTATCTCTATAGTGTTTTGTTTATGACTGCATCATCTTTATAAGAGCAATTGAAATCTTGCTTTTCTACTTGATCCTCCTTTTCAAACTTTGTCTTATTCAGATTTCTCTAGCCTACACTTATGGACCTGGATTGAGTAAGACTTGAGAGCACAAGCATCTTCACTGTACAGTGCTACTTCTGAAACTGTTCATTTTTTTCTCTTTGCTGTTTTAATTCATACTCCATTTCTTATGGTCCCTTTAGGAGTTTATGACAAAGCCTTTTTGGGCTTTGTCTTATGATATTTGCATTTGTTCTGAAATTTTTCATATCATATAGCATTCTTGTTTTTGTTATGTGTTTCATTTGAATTAATGATCTGGATGGTTAGTTAGCATTAATATGGTTTTTCTCCCTCCAGATTGAAAACAGTGTTTTCCTGTTTTCTTCATTTGTGTGTGTGTGTGTGTGTGTGTGTGTGTGTGTGCGCACATTGCACATGGTTCACTAATACTCAAGTCTCCTTCATTTATCTATTTTTTATGTAAAATGTCTTATTTACTGTGTTCTCATTTGCTCTGATTTTCTGAGGTATTGTTTGCCTCTCATTATAATCTGGAGTGCTACTTGAATGGATGACCTTAGTTATTTCAGAACTTTCCTCAAGTGAACTTTATGTTCCATCAGTTTTTGTTTTTTTTTGTTTTTTTTTTTCAAGACAGGGTTTCTCTGTATAGCCCTGGCTGTCCTGGAACTCACTCTGTAGACCAGGCTGGCCTTGAACTCAGAAATCTGCCTGCCTCTGCCTCCCAAGTGCTGGGACTAAAGTCGTGTTCCATCAGTTTTAAGGGCCATTTTTTTTGGTACAATGATAAAGTACATAGTTATTTTTTCATGCTTTCATGCTTATACAAATGTTTATAAGACTTTTATTATCATTTTAGGTTTTAGTTCTTTCTACATGTTTTGACAGTGACCCTAAATAGTTCTAGTAAATTTAGCTTTGTAGTTTAATACCTTGATGTGAAATGTCAAAAAGAGTTTTGGCATTTGTTCCTGAAACAGAAACATAGAAAAGAGACACAGGAAGCATAGGTGTTTCTCCTAAGTGCACCACAGTTCAGCATTGCGTTCACATTTCCTTGAAAATAGTTTTTGTTATTGAACCATTTACTCAAGTCCTACAAGGTCCACAAGAAACCTTCCCTGACTTTTTACAAAGGTTAACCTAAGATGTGGAAAGGACTATATCAGATTCAGCAGCAAAAAAGGCAATAACTGAGTCTTTAGCCTTTGAAAATGGGACTGCTGAATGTAAGGAAGTAATCAGACCACTGAGGTCAGCATTAATAGATGAATGGATTTGATATACAGCTGATGTTGCATCTCACTAACCTAATATGACTGTAATAGGAGAAGCTGGCACTAGACACCTAGAAATCACCCAAGATTTGAAATGCTTTAATTGTGGTGAGCAGGATCATCTAAGAAATGACTGTAGGGAAAAACAAAGTAATACCAAAAGGGGGCCTATTTCTTTTGGAATATATCAAAGGTGTGCCAAAGGCAAACATTTCACTAGGGAATGTAGAGCAACAACAGACAAATGGGGCAACACCTTGCCAAACAACTACCAGATGGGCCTCTCACAGGTGCCAATGACAGGCAGGGAGAGCTCTCTTTATCAGGACAATTAAGTGTCACTGCCTCAAAAACAGATGTTCTGAGACTGGACAAGGCTGAGGCAAGTTCTATAGACAATTCAAAATGCCACAAAGACAGCCAAAACCAAATAGTTTGGCAAACTTATATAGATTATCAAAGGCCAAAACTAAGACTGTTAGTAAACCATAAGTACCAGATGGCTTAAATGTACAGGACCAGAAGGCCAGCTATGCTAATTGAGGCCATATGTTGCTCATATAACCATTAATTTATGGGGAAGAGATCTATTACAGCAGTGGACAAGTCTGAAAAGGGTTAGGCCACAAAAGGTGCGAATAAGAAAACAATTAAGGACCCTCAATGATTTTCAGAAGCTACTGGGAGATATCAACTGGCTGCAGCCTGCAATTGGCTTGGCCACTCAAGAGCTAAGCAATTTATTTCTAACCTTAGAGGTGATAAAGATTTAAATAGCCCAAGGAAACTATCAGCTGAGGCTGAGAAGGAATTAGCTTTGATAGAAAGGATATTGCAGTATACACATTGAGGTCTTATCAGTTCAAAAATGGCCTGCATCATAGATACCTTACCTTTTATTCATTTCCCTACAGGACTTATGATGCAGAGGGAAGATTATATCCTAGAATGGATAGTTTTAGCACATAAAGAGAGTAAGATTGAACTAAACCAGCCTCTTTATGCTAAGGATATTATGACATCAGAATGGAAAATGGGAAATGTGTTATGCTGGGGGAGAGGTTATGCCTATGTTTCCACAGGAAAAGAAAAGCTGTGGGTTCCTTCCAAGTTAATAAAAATCAGATATGACAGAAGGAGACCTCCTGAAGACCTTGGCGACAGAGAAAAGGGAGACTATTCAACAAAATAGGTGATGTATGTGAAGAGATGTTTATTGGGTACAAATTTCTCCTGATTTGTTATTATATACCATCCTTTATGACAGCAAGTATACAAAGTTATATTGCAGTTTGATTATGTGATCAAACTAACCTGAAGAAATGCAGTCATGTTTTAATTGATCTTCATTGACCAATCTGTGCACCCTGCATGCTCCATGTGAATGTCTTTATAGAACTATATATTGCTTTTAAGTTTTGTATACTGCAGGTTGAAAGAAGAGAAAGACAGCCCTGAAGATATTCACACTCCAGGATTCTGGGACCATCCTCTCCAGTATAGAGTTTAATTGTACCTCAACTACATTGAGGCTGCTTCTTTCAAAGACTTACTTCCAGAACTTTTCCAGAACAGCTAGCTTCCCTATCCACCTGTCATATGTTGGACATCATGAGCTTAGCTCAATGCACCAACTTAGCTGTTTACACAGGTTTCCTGAGAGTGGAACATCCTATGGCTTAGCTTAATTCCTGTTTTACTGCCTGGACTTCCCAGGTGCCTGACCTATGACTATGATTGTTTTTTCCTGTGGTTTTTCAGCAGGCCTCTAGTATATATTGCTGGTCCCTCAGTAAAGCTTTGGTATTCACCTCACCAGAGTGACCAGAGTTTGTGTTTTCTATCAATCCCCCAGGCCTATGCCTGATACTAGGTACTGTGTTGGCTCAGGCACTGTCATGTGTAAGTTCCACCGAGATCAGGAAAGAGAGAAGCATCTGATGGGATCTTCCAAGAAAGGCTGGATAGATCTCAGATGTTCTATTTAATTGACAAATATGATGGACTGGATGTTAAGTCTATCTTGTGCTTTATGGTAAAAGTTGTGTTCAATTTATGTCTGAGATAAAAGAGTCTTTTAATTGGACAGAAAGGGGGAAGTGTTGTGGATAGCCGTGGGGATATTTGTAATTTGCTGCTAATTCCATTCTCCTGGGAGGGGCTGTGAACAAGGAAAGAGTCAGCACTCAGGCGATTTCCTATAAACCTTCTTCCTACCTTAATTTGTAACATAAAAGCTAGATTCAGAGTTTGGGTAGATGAAAGGAAGGTGGAGATAAAAAGGTGGGAGAGAGAAGGAAAGGAGGGAGACAGGGTATGATAGAGCAGGAGGTGGGAGAAAAGCAGAGCAGAACCATGTGGTCTTGAGAAACTGCAAGTTATAAGAGGTCTCATAGATGGGGAAGATGGTAGTGTAGTGATGGTAGTGCCCAATCTAGGCACACAGATTATTCATATTAATTGAGTTGGGTTTTCATTGCCAGGGCATATTGGGAATGAAGATTTACCACAACAGGTTTCAATTTCTTTTTCAAAAATATTTTCATTTATGTTTGTGAGTGTTCATCTGCATACTTTTCTGAGCACTGCACTTACATGATGGCCATGGAGTCATAAAGTCTGAATCATGTGTTCAGCACTGGAATCAGGTACTGCATTGAGATGCCATGTGTATAGAGAGAAGGAAGCTGGTTTTTCTCTTCAGGAAGAGCAAATGCCCTTTACTTCTTACCTATCTTTCTAGCCCCCAGGTTTACATTTCTGGTACACACTCATTATGGAGCCAGTATATAAACTTATGATTTTTTTTGTAAACCTTAATGAGAAATCATAAAAGATTCTTACACGTGCAAACAAAAATCAGGGTAGAAAATTGAGCCCAAACACTGGAGAAAAGAACAGAATTGAAACCTGATTTTAAAATAAATTTAAAACTTATCCACATTATGTCATGATCATAGCCTCCCTCCATCCAGTCCCACCCTCACATCTCTTTCCCTTTACCACTGCCTCCTTTTTATCTCAGAAAAGGGCAAGCTCCCCCCCCCTCCCCATAAGTACCAGCCCTCCCTGGCATATCAAGTCACATCAGGAATAAGCACATCTTCTCCAAGTGAGACTACACAAGGCAGCCCAGCTAGGGTAAAGGCATCCCAAGGCAGACAACAGAGTCAGAAATGGCCACCTAATTGTTAGGTGACCCATATAAAGACCAAGCTGCAGCCGGGCAGTGGTGGCACATGCCTTTAATCCCAGCACTTGGGAGACAGAGGCAGGCAGATTTCTGAGTTCCAGGCCAGCCTGGTCTACACAGTGAGTTTCAGGACAGCCAGGGCTACACAGAGAAACCCTGTTTTGAAAAAACAAAACACAACAAAAAGAAAAGACCAAGCTGCTATCTGCTCCATAGTTGGCCTAGATCTAGCTCAGGTATGCACTTTGGTTCATGGTTCAGTGTCTGTGAGCCCCCAAGTTATTAAAGTCTGTAGGCTATCTTGTGGTATCCTTGACCACTCTGCCACACCTGCATCACATGTCATTCTTCTCCAATACTCCCAGAGCTCTGCTCTTGGTTTCTGCATTTGTTTCCAATGAAAGGATGAGAACTGCAGGCCTAGGGAGGTCCCCAGTGTCCTTTTGGCTGGGGCAAGGGTGAATGTGGCCAGCTGTGGGGCTCATGCCCGCTTAATATGCATGTGACACTGTGCGTAACCCTGGCGTGACTCTGTGCGTGGAGGCCACGTAAGCGGAAATGACTTAACTAGTTTATCTGGCCTCTATAGGAAACTGATTGACTTAGAAGCTACAGAGTGGTTTGTGGTAGGTGGGTTCTAAGCCTATAAAAGCCGCTCAGATTCTGCCCATGTGGCTCACACTCTCTTACCCTGCATGGTAAGACTGTGAACCCCAAAGACTCTGGAATTAAAATCCTCTTGCTATTTGCATCAAGACTGTTTCTTGTGAGTGATTGGGGTGACGACTTCCAAGGCATGGGGTGCTGGGGTGCCCCCATTTTTCTTTCGGGTCTTACACCATCAGGTGCTAGATTAAGCCTCTCAGGAGGCAGCTATGCTTTGCTCTTTTCTATAAGCATAGCCAAGTATCATTATTAGTATCAGGTATTGGTTCTCTCCTAAGGATTGAGTTTCATATTGGACTAGTCATTGACTGGTCATTCCATCAATCACTGGTGCATCTTTATAACTGCACTTCTTGTAGACAGTACAAATTTGGGGATGACATTTTTATGGGTGGGTTGTTGTCTACCTCCTTCCACTAAAAGGCATGCCTAACTACAGAAAGGTGGTCATTTCAGCTTATCTCCCATTTGTAGGAATCTCAGCTAGGATCACCCCATAGACTCCTGGAAGCCTCCCCCATCCTAGGTCTCCAGGTCATCTCTGATGCCCCCCACCAATTTCTGTTCTCATTCCTACTCTTCTCATCTACCCACTCTCACTTCATCTGACCCCCTCCTCCATTTCTTCCTCATCCCCTCTTCTACCAAGTTCCTTTTATCTACCTCAAATGTCAATTTTATTTCCCTTTCTGAGAGACAGCCAAGCATTCTTCCTTGGCCCATTTTTTTTTATTGATTCTTTGGGTCTGTGGATTGTACCTTGGGTATTCTTAAACTTATGACTAATATCCTCTGATGAATATGTACATACCCTGTGTGTCTTTCTAGGCCCAGGTATTTCACTCACGATTATATTTCTTAGTTTTATCCTTAGCCTGCAAATTTCATGACTCCTTGCTTTAATAGCGGAGTAATATACTGTTGTTTAAATGTGCCCTATTTCCTTTATCCATTCTTCAGTTGGGGGACATCTAGTCTGGCTATTACAAATAAATCTGGAATGAACATAGCTGCACTGAACAACTTTTCTTGTGGTATGGTGGAGCGCCTTTGGGATATATTCCCAAAGGTGTGTTTTGATATTTCATTAAATAAATCTAGCGACCCAAAAGCCCCAAAATAAATTCTGAGTCTAGGCAGCTCATAGCAGGAGAAAGAAATAACTTTTTCTTATGCATTTAAGATAGCAACAACTATGTAGTGAAATTGAAATTACAGTGAAGGCATGAATTTCACACATCAAAAAAGGCTGCCAGTTATGTAACAGCCATTAACCAAGATGGTGGTGAATTTATGGCTCCTCTTGATCCCAAAGTCAAGATGGTGGCCAGTCATGTGCTTTTTACCATATGTGTAGTAGAGGTTGAGATTAGGGATAATCATGACCTCCAGCATATAGTATATAGGATTATTTTACCAATTTGGTTATTTTGTTTTTCCACATGAAATCGAGATTTCCTCTTTTTAAGGTATGTAAAGAATTGTTTTGGAAATTTCATGGTAGTTGAATATTTAGATTGCTTTTGGTAAGATGACTATTTTTCACCATTAAGCCTACTGATCTATCTAAAAATCATGAGATTTTTCTGTCTATTAATATCATACTCGATCTCTCTTTTCAGAGACTAGACATTCTTTTACTTTTTTTAAATTAGAGTTTTCTTTATTTCCATTTCATATGTTATCTCCTTTCCTGGTTTCCCCTTCAAAAAAACCCCTATACTCTCTCCTCTCCCCGTGTTCACCATGCCACCCACTCCCACTTCCTTGTCCTAGCATCCCCTATACTGGGGCATAGAGCCTTCACAGGACCAAGGACCTCTCCTCCCATTGATGTTTGACATGGCCATCTTCTACACATGTGGCTGGGGCCATGGGTCCCTCCATGTGTACCTTTAGTTAGTGGTTTATTCTCTGGGAGTACTGATAGGTTCATATTATTGTTCCTCCTATGGGGCTTCAAACCTCTTCAGCTCCTTCATTGGGGACTCTGTGTTCAGTCCAAAGCCTGGCTACAAGCATCTACCTCTTATTTGTCAGGCAGTGGCAGAGTCTCTCAGGAGACAGCTATACCAGGCTACTGTAAACGAGCACTTGTTGGCATCCACAATAGTGTCTAGATTTGGTAACTATGTGGGGTGGATCCCCAGGTGGGTCATTCTCTGGATGGCCTTTCCTTCAGTCAGTCTGTTCCAAACATTGCTTCTGTATCTTCTCCCATGGGTATTTTGTTCCCCCTTCTAAGAAGGACTGAAGTATTCACACTTTGGTCTTCCTTCTTGAACTTTATGTGGTCTGTGAATTGTATCTTGGTTATTCTGAGCTTCTGGGCTAATGATTACTTATCAGTGAGTGCATACAATGTGTCACGTGTGTTCTTTTGTGATTGGGTTACCTCACTAAACAAGCAAATGAAATTCTGTTTGACAAGAATGTAAAGTCTCATCTATCTAGAGTTCTGTATGTTCATGGGCATCTTTCATTAGGTTAAGTTTTCTTCTACAATTTTGTCGAATATTTTCTGGCCCATTAAGTTGGGAATCTTGTTCTCTTCTATATCTATTATCCTTAGGCTTGGTCTTGTGTCATGGATTTCCTAGATGTTTTGAGTTAGGACCATTTTGCATTTCAACAGTTGTGTCAATGTTTTCTATGGTATCTTCTGCACTTGAGATTCTCTCTTTTATCTCTAGTATTTTGTTGGTGATGCCTGCATCTGTGATTCTTGATCTTGTTCCTGGGTTTCTATCTCCAGAGTTGTCTCCCTTTGTGATTTCTTAGTTGTTTCTATTTTCATTTTTAGATCTTGGATGGTTTTGTTCAATTCTTTCATCTGTTAGGTTTTTTCCCTGTAATTATTTAAGAGATTTTTGTGTTTCCTCTTTAAGGGTTTCTACCAGTTTACCTGTGTTCTCTTGTAATTCTTTAAAGGAGTTATTTATGACCTTCTTAAAGTCTTCTATCGTAATCATAAGAAATAATTTTAAATACGAATCTTGATTTTCTGGTACGGTAGGGTATCCAGAACTTACTATGGTAGGAGATCTGGGTTGTAAAAATACCAAGTAACCTCATTTTCTGTTGCTTATGTTCATGTGCTTGCCTCCTACCATCTGGTTTTTTCTGGTGCTATCTGTACTTGCTGAGATCCTGGTTGTGTCAGAACTCCTCAGAGTCTAGCTGAATTTGTGATCCAGTGATTCTGGGATCCTGTGATCCTAAAATCTTGAGTGTTTCAGAGGTCCTTGGAGTCAAGCTCCCTCTGGGATCCTGAAATTCTGGTGTGAAGCTCCTGAGATAATGTGATCCTATGATCCTGGTCATGTTAGAGTGCCTATGATCCTATGATCCTATGTCTGTTAGAGCACGTGTAAGTCAACCTTCCTTTGGTTGTTGTGGGACTAGGTGTGGACCTAGCACCCAAGGTCTGCTCAAAACACCAGCTCAGACCAGAGGAACCTGTGCCATTGCCCAGGCAGAGGTTCCTGCATCTCTGGATCCTGCTGGTCCCAGTTACTCCTTATTTTGTGGCAGAGGTTGTGGCCTCCTCACCTATAATCCTGTGCAGGTTAAAGGACCTGGGACTCTAATTTTTTTCTGGATGTTGTGCCCAAGTTGGCTCTGACAGGAAGGACCCATTATGAATTTCCAAGTGCATTCTTATTTCTTAGATGCAGGCTCAAATATTCCTCATACATTTCATTTTAATGTGCTCTCTGATATATTCTAAGGAACTAGTCACTACTAAACAATTTCCCTACTAACTACATTTATAAGGTTTCACTTGTATATGTATTCTCTGATGAGTTCTAAGATGGTCTTCTTGGTTAACAAATTGATCACAATCATTCCATTTGTTCATTTTCTGTCCTGTATTTATTTCTGATAAGTTCTAAAATTGTTTTTCTTTTTAATAGATTGCATTGTTTAGTGCATTTGTAATATTTCTGTCCAGTATGATTTCCCTGAGGAATTCAAAGATAGGTTTCAGGACAAAAGATTTGCCACACATTTGTAAGGTTTCTGTTCTGTATGAATACTCTGATCCCTTTTAGATAGTCTTTCTCAGGAATGGATTTGTCTGTCACATTTACAAAATTTATAAAATTTATTTCCTGTATCAATTCTCAGATGAATTCGAAGACACCTTTTTAAAGAAAGATTTGTCATATTCATTACATTTCTTAAGGTTTCCCTTATGGTTCTCTGCTTAGTTCTATTAGAGTCTTTCCTAATAAAGAAATTACCATATTCATTTCAAGTGTAAGGTTTCTCTTCTTTATGTGTTACCTGCTGTTTTCTAAGATTGTCTTTAAAGGTAAAACATTTGTCACAATCATTGCATTTGTAAGGTTTCTCTTCTGTATTAAGTCTCTGGTGAATTATGAGAAGGCTTTTACAGATAAAGCATTTGACCCATTCACATTATTTGCAAAGTATATTAGTTAGGGTTTTACTGCTGTGATATAGACACGATAACCAAATCAACTCTTATAAAGGATGACAATTAATTTGGGCTAGCTTACAAGTTCAGAGGTTCAGTCCCTTATCATCAAGGAGGGAGCAAGGCAGCATCTCATCAGACCTAAAGCTGGAGGAACTGAGAGTTCCACTTCTTGTTCTGAAGGCAAACAGGAGAAGACTGGCTTCTAGGCAGTGTATTAAAGCTCATGCCCACAATGACACACCTACTCCACAAGGCCACAAGTACCTCAACATCCTCATAGTGCCACTCCCTGGGCTAAGCATATACAATCAAACACATTGTGTTTCTCTCCTGTATGAACACTGTGTTTTGTCCTATCCATCTCATCTGTAATACTTCTCTCCTGTAGGATTTTTCTGATGTTTTGTAAGACAGCTTTTACTGGAAGCTTTTTACTTTTTACATTCTTTATATTTATAAGATTTCTCTGGTGTATTAATTGTTTCATGAATCCTAAGATCATATTTCCAGGTAACGTTGTAAGACACCCCCCAAAAAAACGGGGTCACCCCAGCACCCCACACCTCGGAAGGCGACACCCAAAACACTCACGAGAAACAGTCTTGATGTAACAGCAAGAGGATTTTTATTTCAGAGGCTCTGGGGTTCACAAATGTACACCACGCAGGGTAGAGGATTGTGAGCCCCAAGTGCAGAATCGGGGCAGCTTTTATAGGTTTTTCAACAAGACCCACATACCAAAAACCAATCATTCTTTAGCATCGAGAGCCCACGCAGTGCCAGACAATGGATTTGTACCACTCCATAGCTTCTAAGTCAATCAGTTTAAATTATCCAAGCCCGTGCTCTGAGAACCAATTGGTCCAGCTGCGCTCGCCCTCACCCCAGCTGCTCTGCAGAGGCAAGATGGGAAAAGACACAGGGGACCTTCCCAGGCCTGCGGCTCGCAGCTAGACGCTCAAGCGGGTGTGACCTGTGTACTCCTGGGCTAACAAAGAGTGGGCTACATTTCTACTTTTTGGGGTCATTTAAGAGTTAGGCACAGGGGATTTTTAGCCTGTAATTCTCATCCTTTCAACATATTTGTCACATTTACTATATTTGAAAAATTTTTTTTTCCTGCATAAATTCCTTGATGTGTTCTAAAACTGCTTTTATCAGGAAATCATTTCTCACAGTCACTACTTTTGAAAGATTTCTCCTCTGTATGAATTCTTTCATAGCTTCTAATACTGCCCTTCTTAGGAAATCACTTGTGACATTCACTACATTTGTAAGGTTTGTTTCATGTATGAATTTTCTGATGACATATAAGGGGGCATTTGTGGCTAAATCATTTGTCTCATTCACTACATTTTTTAGGTTTCTCTCCTGTATGAATTCTTTGATGAACTGTAAGTTGGGATTTCCTAGTAAAGCATTTGCCACATTTACTACATTTGTAAGGTTTCTCTCCCGTATGAATTCTCTGATGAATTCTAAGACTGTTGGTTTGGGTAAAGGATTTGTCACATTCACTACATTTGTAAGGTTTCTCTCCTGTATGAATTCTCTGATGACTACTAAGACCGCTTTTTAGGGTAAAGGATTTGCCACATTCACTACATTTGTAAGGTTTCTCTCCTGTATGAATTCTCTGATGACTCCTAAGATTGCCTTTTTGGGTAAAGGATTTGTCACATTCATTACATTTGTAAGGTTTCTCTCCTGTATGAATTCTCTGATGATTTCTAAGACTGTTTTTTAGGGAAAAGGATTTGCCACATTCACTACATTTGTAAGGTTTCTCTCCTGTATGAATTGTCTGATGAAATGCAAGAAGGCATTTCATGGTAAAGGTTTTACCACATTCACTACAATTGTAAGGTTTGTCTTCTGTATGAATTGCTTGATGTCTTCTAAGATTGCCTTTCTCAGGAAACCCTTTGCCACATTCACTACATCTGTAAGGTTTCTCTCCTGTATGAATTCTCTGATGAATTGTAAGATAGTATTTCTGCGCAAAGGATTTGTCACAATCACTACATTTATAAGGTTTCTCTCCTGTATGAGTTCTCTGATGACGTCTAAGTCTGCCTTTCACAGTAAAGCATTTTTCACATTCATTACATTTATAAGGTTTTTCATCTGTGTGAATTCTTTGATGAATAACAAGATTGCTTTTACAGGTAAACCATTTGTCACATATACTACATTTATAAGGTTTCTCTCCTGTGTGAATTTTCTCATGAATACTAAGATTGCTTTTAGAGGTAAAGCATTTGTCGCATGTACTACATTTGTAAGGTTTCCCTTCTGCATGAATTCTCTGATGGATCCTAAGACTGCTTTTTGCACTAAAGGATTTGGAACATTCAATACATTTGTAAAGTTTCTCTACTGTATGCATTTTCAGATGAATAACAAGACTGAATTTGTGGGTAAAAGATTTATGACATTCACTACATATGTAAGGTTTTCTTCCTGTATGAATTCTCTGATGAATTGTAAGTAGAAATTTCTTGGGAAAGCATTTGTCACATTCATTACATTTGTAAGGCTTCTCTCCTGTATGAATTCTCTGATGTTTTCTAAGTTGACAGTTATAGATAAAGGATTTGCCACAATCACTGCATTTGTAAGTATTCCCAGTACGGTGGAACCTATAATGTCTTTCAAAGCTTGATTTATGATAAACACATTTATGACATTTGCAAGGATACTGTCCATAATGAATTTTGTAGTGTAGTTTCAGCTGTGACAAATGCAGAAAGGATTCACTACAGTGCAAACATGTATAAGATTTCTTTATAGTATGTGCTCTCTGATGTCTACAGACACTTGAGTACACCCTGAAGCATTTCCTACATTTTCTACAATTGTGCAGATTCTTTCCACTGATGTTACTTTGTTTCAGAATGATTTTATGTTTTGAGTCAAAAAGATTTTCATACACTCTAGCATTTGGTTCTTTCTGGATTCTTCCATTTTGACTAATGATGGAACAGACATTCAAACAGTTTACATAGTCTTTAAATTTGCAAGGTTCATCTCTAGTCTTCCCAATTGTTTTTCTGTTTAGGTGTGATGCTTTAACAGACTCATCTTTATGTTTGGTTCTGGAAGGTGTACCTTGAGAGGATTCATGAGTCATTTTGACAGTATCATTAAATTTGGAAGACTTTTCTTGGATAGTCAAATGCTTGTGGACAATGTGCTTTTTGCCTTGATCCAAGACCTTCTCACATTTAAGATAATTCTCTAGAAAAAAAAGTGCAATTAGGGAAGGAATAGATTAATACATGAGTAAGGGATTCAATAATGTATTTTTTTATGTTCACAAAGAAAAGTAAATTAGCCATTCTAAAGGAAAAATACCTTTTCTGTTTCACAAGCATTAAATGGATGCTAAGAAGAACCGCAAATTTTATCTATATCAAATGATTGAAAAATAAGAGCCTTCTCATTCTAAGTTAAACACGTCACTTGCAGAAGGTAGGAAAAAGAGTCGATCAAGCAAAAATAATTTTGAGATAGATACTGTCTGAAGGATCATATTAAAAGGTAAGCTAGAAATTTATTAGATAATTTGCTTTGACATGGAACTCAATATGTATACTTGGTTTTACTTCCAAAGTGCTAGGAAAAAGATCATGGTGCAACAGTAGTAAACATAGAGAGCACATGCCAAAAGGTAAATAAATACCCCAAAACAAAATTCTCAGAAAAACATATGCTAATCTATTTAAAAATTCATTTTTTAAATTCATTAAAATGCATTTTAAAATTCAGAAATGGGTGAACACTGAAATGAAATCGCAAAATTTTAAAATTCCAATTAGTGTATATAAAACAATATACTTATTTTCTATCCATATGCAATATTCTCTTTAGTTTTGATTGAAAATAAGGTAAAAGGGTTAGAGTTACTATAAAGGATACAGCACTGGTTATTCTTTATTCTTTAAGTCTCTAGACATTTCAGAATTTCCATCAACAAAAGATATGTAAATTTAAAGAATTAAGTTGGAATTCTATGAGAAGAGTATTCTCACCAACAAAGAAAAGATTTCTGTAATTCTCCATCACCACATCTTTATACAATTCCCTCTGAGTACAGGTGAGACATTCCCATTCCTCCATTGAGAACTCCACAGCCACATCCCTGAATGTTAACAGACCCTGTAATAGAAAATTACCCATTTACCATGTGATGTTGGACAAAAATACTTAAAAAGAACCAAATAAGGTATAATTTGTGATATGGATGAGTCATGGCAAACATTCAAAAGGACAAAAATTTTCTAGAAGTGGTATAGAGATGTGTCAGAAGTTGCTGCTCTTCCATATATAACATACAGAGTGGCCTACTCTATTGCACATATTCATGTCTTTGCTCTTTATGACTTTGCTGGTATTTTCTATTACTGAGCAACAAAGAAAGGATTTGCCTCCATCAATGCATTTAAAAATTTTGTATGCAATTTATAGTCTATAATGTCTTTTAAAGTCCTCTAATATGTAATTCGTTTGCCAGAACTATCATGGCAGAATACAACAGAATATGAAACCTAGTTCTATGAGATCTAATGCATTCTTATCACAACATGAAAGAAGAATAAAAACCATACACATAGAGTCAGGAAAATGTACCAAAATACATAAAAATTGAAATTTAATTTTATTAAGAGGTGCTTCCTACTCTACTCACACTCTTTAGTGTATATTCTCTTTCTGAAACAGGATAGCAAAATAGTCTCACAATCAGCAAACATATAAAGAATATATTATACATTTGAGGTCAAGGTGCAGGAATATATCTTGATGAATTAACAAACTCAAATTGTCACATGACACATGGTCAAGTAATGATGAACAAAACTATGCTTAAAAATCTACAGTGTCAACATTCCTCAGATGTGAACTCTAGCTCAATCTTTTCAGCAATTTGTTCTGACCTTCTCAGTTGACATCCTGGTGCCTAGGTTCAATGCTGCAAATGTTGTAGAAAAAAAGAAAGTAAAACAAAACAAAACAAAACAAAACAAAAAACCAAAATTCTAAAGCTACTCCATCATAAATTCTATTCTTCCATATATTGCACAGTGATGTCAGTATTCATGTATATGCAGATGTACACTCATACGCTTGTTTCTAAATACGTGATCACTCCCTAAATGTAATTTATATAGCAGAAGAGATCTTTCTTCTTCACTAATATAAAAAGACACATGTCTGATGTCAAAATTTGGACAACATCATATTCATTGAGTGTCATATATAATAGATTCCCTTTGAGATTGCTTATCTTAAGTCTAAGAAAATTTATATCTTCATGCTCTAATATTGAGGGAAAGTATACTACAACAATGCTGTGTTATGAGAATTTTGATTATCAGAAGTAAACATAAAGATGTCATACAACATAAAGACTTTAGCTAACATTACCAGATGTAGAAAATTAAATTTTGAATAGGTTCAGTACGACATAAAATTTTCAAAGTAATGTGGACCTGGGACTAACCTGGGGCACATTTACCAGAGAAGCAGTCATTCTTCTTGTTGCTCTGCTCTGAGTTTCTGTCTCAGGAACAAAGACTGGAATTCCTGACAAAATGTCACATAAAGGTATCAAAAATACAGAGCCAAAATTAATAAAACTCCCCATAGACAATGAGAAAACATATAAGATTCCCAAACTAAAATGATCAGGAATCTTGTTAACACTCAGACAGGAGAGCATGAAATGATATATTTAGTGTCGCATATATAAAAAGTTTGAATAATGAATACATGATATTCTGTCTACACAAAAATACCTGCCTCAAGACATACATGAAATACAACTGGGATGATTGGTATAAAAATTTGCATAAGGAGGGAGACAATAGAAAATAACGAGGGTAACCAAGCAAGCTGTCTTGGGAGTTCAAGGTAGAAAGGCCACTCTCTTCAAATTATAAATTGTAGAACAAGGGAGTTACAAAGCTTGGATGAAAGTAAACTCCAGGAACCTTGTAATAGCCATAATAGTAAAGAAAGCAGAAAAAGCAAATAGTATATTGGAATATTTTACTGTAAATATTCTAATAACTATGAAAAGTGCAAAAAATCAGTATTATTACTAGCTAATATGATTGATAATTCACTCACAACAGTAATATATATATCTGTATATATATGTGTATATATGTATATATATATGTGTGTGTGTGTATGTATATTATATATATATATATCAGAACTCTAGAGCCAGGAAAAAATGTAATGCTATTTGGAGATTTGCAGAAACTACAACTGTAAGAATCATAGCCATCTTTAGTACCAATAGATACAAGACTATTTCAATATTTATAGATACATCAATGTAAGACAGGAAATATCTAGCGATTGATACAAAAAATTTGCTCATATGCATACATCCATAAAAAGACTATGGAAAAGCTTAACATTTGGTCATTATCAAGTTTTCCCAAATCTCAGAATAGGAGGAACATACAACCAAGGAGAAGCTAGAATGTCAAATCTTAATATTTTACAAAGTAAGCCAAACTGGAAGAAATCCAATCTCCCAGGAAAGAGACAGGGGTGTCCAGTATGTCCACAATAACTTAGTATAGTAGACCAATTATTACCTAGTTTTAGGGGGAAAACAAAAATCTTAATGCAAAAGGATAAAAGTAGATACATGACAGCAACTCATTCCAAATTATAATATAATTCCCAACTTCAATAAGTATAAAAATTCCATGAGAATGGTCAGATCTGATAATCCTTGACATAAGCCATAAGTCCCAAGCTCAAAATAACTTGGTGTTTTATATATCAACAAGATGATTATGAATACACAGCAGACCACTAAAACTTACCATAGTGTTTTTGAATATCACAGATGCCTTGTACATAGCATCCCTAGAACAAAAATGTGCCATGCCAGTTAGGGATGGAGAAGAGTCATCAATGACCTTAGCCAAATGTGGACCCCAAGTCCCAAATTATAATGCAGCCTGGTATGGTATATCTGTAAACTGATGTAGCATTGGGCCATGACAGGTGCCAGGAAAGTACAGTACAGGGTCGTTGGTGTCCAACTTTGTTTTGTCTGAATCTAACATTCTCAAGACCATAAATGGCAATGGTATATTTTGTTCATGAGGAAAAACTTTCTGAATATGAGATTTTTCAGCAAACTGTATTACATGAACTTAAGATCGTCAGAATATATGCCACTTTGGATAGCTAGATTGTGAGGGAAGGTTTGGAATAAGGGACAGAAAGATATAAAACACTGTTTAATTGAACAGATTTTATATATAAATTGGGTGATACTTGATTCAGCCTTGTAAAAAAAAGTTTTTTCTTGGATCACAGCCTGATATTTATTACCCTGGTTTCCAAAAACACAGTAGTAGTGTAAAATCAGTTTTCTATATAATGAAATGCTTTTTGTTTAAACGGATCAGAGTAGACCATTGACTCACAACAGTGTGCTACATGTACAAATACTCAGTTTCTTTACCTAGTTCTGTTCAAAACAGAACTTGGTGCTGCTTTCAGCCTGTCTCAGAGAACATTTCTATGCAATGTGCAACAGTTATTTCAGGGGCTCATGATGAGTGACATATGTCAAATGCGTGAGTGCTCATTGTATAACCATGAAGAAAAAAATCTATATGGGTTGATTTAAACCCCAGGAAAAAACACAAGTGGGCACAAACATTGGGTTAGCAGAACAATAGAGAGGTTATCTATGGAACACACAATACATTGCAGAATTTTCTTGAAAATACTCAGGAGAAAACTAATTTTACATGGAAGAACATGGAGTACATAGAACATTCCCAACTATATAGGGTAGAGCATATACTATCCCAACTGTGACTTGAGATATATGCAGAATCAAATGATAATCAGAAATGGGAATCTCAGCATGGTAGATATACAGGCAGCAGATACAGAAAGACACACATAGGAATGACCATGTGAATGTCACTAAACTAACACAAGAATATTACCAATAGGCAATCTCATCAAGCAAAGGTCACAGGAAAATTATGTATTCAGATAAAAAATATGAACGTGACTTGATTTTTCCCACTAATGATTCACAATCTGTGATTCATAGAAGAGTTAGCTGATTAAAAGAATGAGCAGTTTAAAACATTCAAAAGAGTAAATATCAAAATTATAAAAAAAAAACCGCATAGAGCAGATACACTATATTGCTTTTCATGGTATGATATGGTACACAGAATGTGTAAAACAAAAGGGACATGATGCAAATAAATAATAAGTTCAATGAAGAAGCATATGATTGCAAAGATTGTGTTAAAAGTGCTATAATGGAAAAAAGGCATATATTAAAAATGCTCCATGTTGTAAAACATGAAAAAAAAATCCACCAAATGTGCACTGAAATCACTGTTCTGGTAGTGTCATGTCCAGTTTTCTGAGGAACTGCCAGATTGATTTAGAGTGGTTGTACCAGCTTGCAATCCTACCAGCAGAGGAGGAGTGTTCTTATTTTTCCACATCCTTGCCAGCCCCTGCTGTCTCCTGAGTTTTTGATCTTAGTCATTCTGACTGGTGTGTGGTGAAATCTCAGGGTTATTTTGATTTGCATTTCCCTGATGACTAAGGATATTGAACATTTCTTTAGGTCCTTCTCAGCCATTCAATATTCTTCAGGTGAAAATTTGTTGTTAGCTTTGTACCCCATTTATTAATAGGGTTATTTGGCTCTCTGGAGTCTTAACTTCTTGAGTTCTTTGTATATATTGGATATTAGCCCTCTGTCGGATATAGGGTTGGTATCTTTTCCCAATTTGCTGGCTGCCTACAAAAATTTGTTTTGTCCTTGTCAATTCTTCATCTTAGAGCATAAGCTATTAGTATTCTGTTCAGGAAAATTTCCCCTGTGCCCATGTGCTCAAGGCTGTTCCCAAGTTTCTTTTCTATTAGTTTCAGTGTGTCTAGTTTTATGTGGAGGTCCTTCATCCACTTGAACTTGTACTTAGTACAAGGAGATAAGAATGGATCGATTTTAATTCTTCTGCCTGCTGGCCTCCAGTTGACTCAGCATCATTTGTTGAAAAGACTATCTTTTTCCACAGGATGGTGTTTGTGGCTATTGTGAAGGGTGTCATTTCCCTAATTTCTTTCTCAGTCTGTTTATCCTTTGAGTATAGTAAAGCTACTGATTTGTTTGAGTTAATTTTATATCTGTCCACTTTGCTGAAGTTGTTTATCGGCTGAGGAATTCTCTGGTGGAGTTTTTGGATTGCTTAAGTATACTATCATATCATCTGCAAATAGTGATAATTTGAGTTCTTCCTTTCTAACATGTATCCCTTTGTCCTCCTTTTGTTGTCTAATTGCTCTAGTTAGAACTTCAAGTACTATTTTGAATAAATATGGGAGAGAGGGCAGCCTTGTCTAATCCCTGATTTTAGTGGGATTGCTTCAAGTTTCTCTCCATTTGGTTTGATACTTGCTACTGGTTTGCTGTATGCTGCTTTTACTATATTTAGGTATGGGCCTTGAATTCCTATTCTTTCCAAGAATTTTAACATGAAAAGATGCTGAATTTGTCAAATGTTTTTTTAGCATCTAATAGAATGACCATGTGGTTATTTTCTTTGAGTTTGTTTATGTTGTGGATTACATTGATGGATTTCCATATATTGAAACATCCCTGCAGCCCTGAGATGAAGTCTACTTGATAATGGTGGATGATCATTTTGATGTGTTCTTGGTTTCGGTTGGCAAAAATTTTATTGAGTATTTTTGCATCAATATTCATAAGGGAAATTGGTCTGAAGTTCTCATTCTTTGATGGGTCTTTGTGTGGTTTTGGTATCAGTGAAATTGTGGCTTCATAGAAGGAGTTGCATAGTGTTCCTCTGTTCCTCTGCACTAAAGCCATTTGGTTCTTTGCTTTTTTTTGGTTGGGAGACTGTCAATGACCACTTCTATTTCTTTAGGGGTTATAGAACCATTTAGATGGTCTAGGTGATTCTGATTTACCTTTGGTATTTGGTATCTGTCTAAGAAATTGTCCATTTCATTCAGATTTTCCAGGTGTGCTGAGTATATTCTTTTGTAGTAGGATCTGATGATATTTTGGATTCCCTCAGTTTCTGTTGTTATGCCTCCCCTTTCATTTCTGATTTTTTTAATCTGGATACTGTCTCTGTGCCCTCTGGTCAGTCTGACTAAGGGTTTATCTATTGCTGCAGACCAAACCCACGAAGAATTGCAGTTACAGGAAAACCAGGATTCCTTGGCCCAGGAGATAAGGATTCAGCGAATAATGACACACAGACACAGAGATCTTTCACATTCCGAGTGTGTGTTTTTTTCTCTCAGTCAGGAGTTTTGAGCATGAGGTTTTGATATTTACATATCAAAAGATGTATCTAGCCAAGTAGGCACAAGGAACAATTAGCATAACCATTTGGCACAAGGAAATGTAGAATCAACCAGGTAAAACGTTTCTCCTGTAACAAATTTTGAAGCTCAAACACAGACAATATCAATCGTAGTCTAAATGAGTCTGAGTAAACTTTATCTGACATCTAGCTTTCGTCTGTAAAACTTGAAGTTTCCTATATTTTGTATGGAGTAGGCAAGCCAAATTCCAATGCTTTTCTAAGTTCCACATAGCCTCATTAATATTTCATAAGTTAGAACTGAAACCTGAACTACACCTGGATAAGCCAAGAAGGTTGTTTTGGCCAGAAATTTCCTAGATGGGGTTTGCAAGACAAAAAACAGTTCTGCATAAGCTTCCATTGAGGCAGCTCTGAGCCTTGCACTAACTCAAATGTAAATTTAACTTGCCCAACACCCACCTGTCCGGCAAGGCATAGTATAAGGTTCTTCAGATGTAAATAATTTTTTAATCTGAGCCTTTTGTCTAAGATAGGCCCAACATCCATGTGTCCAGAAAGGGCTTTGTATCAAATAACAAAAGGAACCTGTACTTTTAGGATTCCTGGAAAATTTTTACTTGTTCCATATTTTCAATGGGATCTCCTTTTTAATCTTGGGGGGGTAAATGTGGCTAAGGCAATGCTTTATCATTCTAAGAAAAGAGGTTTTCAGCCAGTAATATTACTTCAAGGAATGGGTTATAATTTACTCTCAAATTTATTCCGTCTCGGCTACCAGGAACAAAGGGGGTTTTAGAAGGAAAGTAACTTGCCAAGTGAAAACTATGGCTTTAAAATTGGGGTGTTCCACAGTCCTTCAGGAAGTGATTTTTTCCGCTTCAATTCTGTTGAATTTTATCAAACAGAATTTACTGAGTCACTGCAGCAATCTATGTTGTTGATTTTCTCAAAGAACCAGCTCCCGGTTTAGTTGATTCTTTGCATAGTTCTTTTTGTTTCTACTTGCTTGATTTCAGCCCTGAGTTTGATGATTTCCTGCCTTCTACTCCTCTTGGGTGTATTAGCTCCTTTCTGTTCTAAAGATTACAGTTGTGCTGTTAAGCTTCTAGTATATGCTCTCTCCAGCTTGTTTTTGGAGGCACTCAGAGCTATGAGTTTTCCTCTTAGCACTGCTTTCATTGTGTGCCACAAATTTGGGTATGTTGTCCCTTTATTTTCATGAAATTCTAAAAAGTCTTTGATTTCTTTCCTTATTTCTTCCTTGACCAAGGTATCATTGAGTATTGTTCAGCTTCCATGTGTTTGTGGGCTTTTTGTTGTTTTTGTTGCTACTGAAGATGACCCTTACTCCATAGTGATCTGATAGGAGGCATGGGATTAGTTCAATCACATCTGTTGAGGTCTGTTTTATGACCAATTACATGGTCAATTTTGGAGAAAGTACCATGAGGTGCTGAGAAGAAGGTATATTCTTTTGATTTTGGGTGAAATATCTTACAGATATTTGTTAAATCCATTTGGTTCCAAACTTCTGTTAGTTTCACTGTGTCTCTGTTTAATTTGTGTTTCCCTGATTTGTCCATTGAAGAGAGTGGGATGGTGAAGTGACCCACAATTTTTGTAGGAAGGTTTCTTTTACAAATGAGGGTGCCTTTGTATTTGGAACACAGGTGTTCAGAATTGAGAGTTCTTGGTAGGTTTTTTCCTTTGATGAGTATAAAGTGTCCTTCTGTGTCTTTTTTGATGACTTTTGGTTGAAAGTCTATTTTATTGGATTTTAGAATGGCTACTCCAGCTTGTTTCCTGGGACCATTTGCTTGCAAAAGTGCCAGGAGCCATTCTCACTTAAGATATCTATGCCAAGAGATTGTGATACCAGGAACCATCCCCACCTAGATCTCAATACCAGGAGACCTTGATACCAGGAGTTATTCTTACTGTGATCTCATACCAGGAGTCATAGATCTCAAGACCCACACCTTTTGAAGCTCATCTGTGGACAGGTTACTATAGCCACTCCTCTCCACCTCCTCATGACCCCCCTTTATTGTGCCAAAATTCCTAACAGCAATGGTCAACTTTTCCCAGAAATTATGAGAAACTGTTTCTTAGAAGTGATGCCAGCCGGAGATTGTTCCACCTTCACCCCTCCCCACATCTTGCTTCCTTCCCTTTATATTGCCTTGTGTAAAAAAAAAAATAAAACTTGACAGCTTGATCAGAATACTGTCTTGCTGTCTGTCTCTCGTGTCTCTTGTCTCTCACCTTCTTCAAGGTGGTTCAGGGACCCTGTTGACTGTCCTGCGAGTTGGGACAGAAAAGTGTTTTCCAACCTTTTACTCTGAGGTAGTGTTGTCTTTGACACTGAGATGCATTTCTTTTATTCAGCAAAATGTTGGGTACTGTTTACATATCCAGTCTGTTAGTCTATGTCTTTTCATGAGTGAATTGAGTCCATTGATGTTCAGTGATATTAAGGAATAGTGACTGCTGCTTCCTGTTATTTTTTATGTAATTTTTTATTTTTGTGTGGTTATCTTCTTTTGGGTTTGTTATAAGAGGATTAATTTCTTGCTTTTCCTAGCGTGTAGTTTCCCTCCTTTTCTTGGTTTTTTCCATTCATTATCCTTTGAAGGGCTAGGTTTGTTGAAGGATATTGTGTAAGTTTGTTTTTGTCATGGAATACCTTGGTTTCCCCATCTATGGTAATGGAGAGATTTGCTGGGCATAGCAGCCTGGGTTGGCATTTGAGTTCCCTTAGGGTCTGTATGATATCTGCCCAGGCTTTTCTGGCTTTCATAGTCTTTGGTGAGAAGTCTGGAGTAATTGTGATATGACTACCTTTATATGTTACTTGACATTTTTCCCTTACTGCTTTTAATATTCTTTGTTTAGTGCATTTGGCATTTTAATTATTATGCGACATGAGGATTTCTTTTCTGGTCAAATCTATTTGGAGTTCTGTAGGCTTTTGTTTGTTCATTGGCATCTCTTTCTTTAGGTTAGGGAAGTTTTCTTCCATAATTTTGTTGAAGACATTTACTGGCCCTTTATGTTGAAAATCTTTACTCTCTTCTATACCTATAATCCTTAGATTTGGTCTTCTCATTTTGTCCTGGATTTCCTGTATGTTTTGGGTCAGGATCTTTTTGCAGTTTGCATTTTCTTCGACTGTTGTGCCAATTCTTTCTATGGTGTCTTCTGCATCTGAGATTCTCTCTTCTATGTCTTGTATTCTGTTTTTGATGCTTGGATCCATGACTCCTGACTTCTTTCCTAAGTCTTCTATGTCCAGAGTTGTTTCCCTTTGTGATTTCTTTATTGTTTTGACCTCCATTTTTAGATTCTGGATGGTTTTGTTCTATTCCTTTCCCTGTTTTGTTGTGTTTTACAGTAGTTCTCTAAAGGTTTCTTCCTGTTTCCTTATGTTCTCCTGTATTTCTTCAAGGGAGTTATTTATGTCCTTCTTGACACCCTCTATCAGCATCATGAGCTGTGATTTTAAATCCAAATCTTGCTTTTCTGGTGTGTTGGGGTATCCAGGTCTTAGTGTTGTGGGAGAATTGGGTTTCTATGGTGCCATGTTGCCTCGACTTCTGTTAGTAACATTCAATTGTTTGCGTTTTGGCATTTGGTTATCTCTGGTGTTAGTTGGTCCTGCTGTCTCTGGCTGGTGCTTGTCCCTCTTATGTGTCTGCAAGCCTGTCTCAGCACCCCTGGGTGACAGGCTCTCTCCTGGCACAGAGTGCTGTGGCAACTCCCAGTTCCTGGTTGCAGGTGGGGCCCTGGGGGACCATGTCCCAAGTGATCTTACACTTAGGGTTTTCCCTGCATTCCTGGTTGCACCTGTCTGCTCAGTCACAGGAGCACTCACTTCTAAAAGTGGGACTCCCTATAAATGCAGGACTACTTGCAGGGCAGATGTCCCCTGGCAGGATAGGTGCACAGATGGCTGTGGCACTGCCCAGTTCCTGGGTTCCTGTGGGGCCCTGGCAGACCAAGTCCCAATTGATCTTATACTCAGGTGTTCCCTGCAACCCTGGGTGTAACAGTCCACTCAGTTGCAGGAGCCCAGAAGTAACAACCTAGATGAGACTCAACTATATTACATAGGTAGTTCAGTATGAAACAAGTAATTATAGTACATTCTCATAAAAGGGAAATAATTATTAATCAACATGCATGTGAACAGAAAAATGGAATACTGAAGAATACATATCTGACATCTAAACATTGACAAAAGGCTTTCATGTTCTCATTCAAATAAAGGAAAACCATAGAAAATAGACATTCTCTGAGGTAGGAATTCTAAACAAGTCATTTCAGCAGGAATGGAAAAAATTTGCAAAGTGTAGCAAAAGGCTGAATCTATATGAAATTCTGGGAAATCACTGAATTAAAAAAAAAACTTTCAAAAAAGCAAAACAAGGTTTCCATTAAAATTACAGCAATGAAAACAATGAAAACAAAAGAGAATTGGCTTGAAAAAAGGACACAAGTGATATCAAGGGAACTCATTAAAAAGAGATTTAAAACTCTTCTCAGATACTAAGAAATTTGTATTGAAATACTGAGGGCTTCATTTTAGGAAATGACAAATTTGATCATTAGAATCTACAGAAACTACAAAAACTCTCAAGGGTAGAAGATCCAGAAAGTAAACTTAGAGATACTAATTTTTCTGATTTTACAAGAGGCTAAATTTAATGAAAATCATTCGTATTAATATGAAGACAAAATAAAAAGACAAAAAGGATGAGGTTGTCATTATTATCATGCACAGTAATAAATAACACATTTTAGAAGACTCTAGAACAGCTTTTCCCAACTTGTGGGGTTTGATCCTAGGAGTGAGGTGTGAGTTGAATGACCCTTTCACAGGGATTTTTCTAAGATAATTGGAAAACACACATGTCCAATGGTATTAAGAACTGAAACATCTGGGGCTGGAGAGATGGCTCAGTGGTTAAGAGCACTGACTGCTCTTCTGAAGGTTCTGAGTTCAAATCCCAGCAACCACATGGTGGCTCACAACCATCTGTAATGAGATCTGATGCCCTCTTCTGGAGTGTCTGAAGACAGCTATAATATACTTACATATAATAAATAAATTAAAAAAAATTAAACACCCCTCTTCTATGCTTTTCCAGTATGGTCTGCTCACATGCATATATATACACGGAACCGAAATAAAGGTTGCAGGACTAAAGTGATACAGCCTTAGGAAGACTGAGAATGACTGTTGTAGAGTCATTTCTAAAGAAACAGAATATGGCAAAAGAATTCTTACGTCTCAGTTGAATTTTCATTATTATTAAATTTTTTCTTTGGAGTTTGAATTTCACATGATAGGTACCAGTATTTTTCAACATGTATAACGTACTCTGTATTTGCACATGCTGTAAATTGAGATTAGCAACAACTCTCTTGAAATTAAGTCATGGATGTTTGGCAAGGAACTGAGCCCATGTACTATTTCAGACAAGGAAGGGTTACTTACGAAAGGAAGACCCAAACAATTTATTGAACATGGGGAGGCTAAGTTGGTTTCTACACAGAATCATCAATCAACCCCTAGTATCTACTGGTGACAATGAAAGACTTGTAAAACAGATATATAAAAACAAACTCAACCACAACAGGTTGAACTACAATCTGTCCTGCCTATAAATATGCTAGGGAAATGGTGATATAAGCCTTGTCAGAGTAACCAAATTATGTCTGATTGGAATTAAGGCCCACTCAATGAGAGAGAATCCATCCATCACAATGCTTGGAGGGATCACCAACCAAAGACTAGATAGCCTAGAGGTGTAGGGTCAAACCAAATACTACTGGCATAAAGGAAAGAAAAGTAATGATAAAATGATGCTGAATGATGTTCTGCTATACCCATATATTTAGTCTTCAGTGGACAGGCTTGCAATTAAGCAAACAGGAACAACTAAAAAACCGTACAGCCAGTCATTAAGAAAAATGAGAGACTGCTGGGCAGTGGTGGCACATGCCAGCACTTGGAAGGTGGAGGCAGGAAGATTTCTGAGTTCAAGGCCAGCCTGGTCTACTGAGTGAGTTCTAGGACATCCAGGGCTACACAGAGAAACCCTATCTCTAAAAACCAAAAATAAATAAATAAATAAATAAATAAATAAATAAATAAAAGAAAAAAGAAAAGAAAGAAAGAAAGAAAGGAAGGAAGGAAGAAAAATGAGAGACCTTCGACATCTCCATCTGTTCCATCCCATCAGACCTCAAAGAACACAAAGAAGAGGCAGGAATCCTCACGATAAGGAGACACAGAACACCTTGAAAAGAAGACCTTTTGAAAAAAATTGAATGAAGCTAATATAAACTTACACAGATTGAAGCAGCACTCACAGGGCCTATATGGGTCTCTGCCAGGTTCTTTGCATATACACTACAGCTTTCTGTTTCCTATATTTATGGAAACCCTTAAAGTATCAATGAGTGGCACTATGATGCCTATGACTACTCTTTGGCCTCTTTCATTGTTCTGTTAGGTTGGCCCAACTAGCTTAGATATATTATTTTCTTTTATCATATATCTTATTTTGCTCTGCTTTGTTATTAGCTATTAGAAGCATGTTCATTTACAATGAGATACAGAAAGAGCATGGATCTCAATGGGAGAAGTGGTAGGAAAGAATTTGGAGGAGTAGAGGAAGTGAAACATGCATTCAGATTTTATTGTATGAGACGAGAATGTAGATTTAGTAAAAGTAAAAATGAAAAATGAAAAAATAGTAGTGACTTTGCAGCTATGAAAAGATGATGGAACTGGGAATTTGAAGTTTTTCCTGTTTTATACAGGTACACCTAGTTTAATTACAACTGAATAGGAAAGAACATAGCACTTTATGATGGGCCATATGAAAATAATAAGAAAGTTTTCAGACATTAGTCAACCTAGTGTGGTTATGTGAAGAAAAGAAAAGGAATGCATGATCCTGGTTTACATTTCAGTGCACGTGTGCCCTCGAGAGTGCGTGCACAGACAGACAGCAGAGATACACACACACACACACACACACACACACACACACACACAGGAAGAGCACTTATTACAATGTCTTACAAGATTCTGTCTAATGAATCTAAAAGATAGGTGGCTACCAATGTAAAGTCAGAGAATCCAGTAATTGTTTAGTCTACGAGGCTAAATATTCCAATAGGTTTAAGCATATATTGCAATCCTAAAGAACCTGGCTCTAACGGGAGTGAATGAATAAACTTTCCAGTTACAGCAAGAGAAATAGTTAGAAGTTGATATTCCCCAAATTAAAATAAGTGAATTAATGTTCTGTACATATTTGAATCAAGAAAAATACCCCACATATGTGTGCAGTCATTTAGATTACAGTTAATATCAGTAGTATTTATCTTAATAATCAAAAATAGCAATTGGAGCCTACAAGAGAGTCTTGTTTTCTAGTTTACAAAGGATTAAATGTTAATGTGCATCAATTATAGCACAGCTATATCAATGATGATAATGCAAAAATAGGAGTTGGGGAATTTAGGTAGTTGGTGAATGTTCACTAACCTCTATGGGACTCCAAAAATCTGTATAGACTCCTGGTGTCAGGATTAGTTGTTACCTAGATCAAAGTTCCTCTTCCTGCAGATGCTTTACAGAAAAATAGAAAGGCCAGAGCCAGAGAATGGGGAAGAATGCAGTGAAAATACTTTTGGCCTGAATATACATTTGTGTTTATCTGCACCACTAATTCCTGATGAAATTGGGACCAACATTTTATCAAGGCTGAGAAAAGGGGCCTCTAATTTTGGACCATCCCTAAATGTCTACTGAGAGTTCACAGGAGAATGTGGAAGGCATCACTTTTTCAGAGATAGAGCCAATAAGGAGTTAGGCTGAATTCAGTAAGTAACCTCCCACCGATGTTCAGCCAGGTAACTTTAGTTTGATTCAGAGGGCCCCACTCAAAGAAAAGATATTAAAGAAGACTGGATCCTTTTCATGTCTGCAATTGCATTCTGCATTATGTCTATAGACCCTTTTAATTGATTCACTATCAGGTTCAGTATCATACAGTCACATCTCTGTCCTCTTTAGAAACTTTCCTGATGCTGCTTCATAGTATTAACACCCCACATATCCTCCCAATCACAGTCTGGAAATTCTACACAGTTCCAAGACAAACAGAACTACAAAAAGAAAAAAAGATCAAGAAAAAACAAAGAAAGATGCACCTTTTCTTGTTTATAGATTGATGGGGTTGGAACACAGCATTACCAGAGCTACCACTCAGTTACATATTCAGGGGTATTTCTCTCAATCATTCTTCTCTGGTAGTGTCAATCTGTCCTGTGTACTTATTTGGAAGAGATCCTTCAGACACGGGGAGTGCCTCTATTTCTCTTGTTCTCCTTAATTCACCTGACCGCAAGCTTGCCAATAGCCCCCTTCCTCCTTGTAGCCACCCAACAAACTGACTCCAACATATCATTTCCTCTGAGTTTGGGGTGTCATTCTTCAGTGAATCATGGGCCATTGCAGCAGCCCTGAAGCTCCTCTGACCTTGGAAGTTGTAAGGATGCTAGGTTGTGGTTCTAGCGACTGAGCTGCTGACTACTGACTCTCTCAGGATACTAGGCTGGAAAGTTCTTCTGAGGAGAGGTTTGAGGGTTCTAAAAAGAACAATGCCAGGATAACCAGTACCTGGTTAGGGAACATGTGGCTGCTCCAGTACAAAAGGAAATGGTGGATTTTTCTGTCTTTCTGGCCTGGATCATTACAACAGCTCTCCTGGACCCTCCAACTCTGCCCAGCCCAGTTCTGTTCACGTGGTTGCTCTAAACAATATTAAGCCAAGAACTCTCCCTTCTGGGAACAGAGGGCAGAAGGAAGGACTGGGATGTAAAATTAATTTATTAAAAATAAAAAAAATGGTTTTGCTACAGTCCATCTCATTAGAAATGATTCTAGAGGATTGTACTGAGAATAATCTCAGGAGTATTCTATGTAGGTACTTAAAGAATGTGTATGTAAATATTAATACTCGGAGTGAAATTAATTTCATTTGGTTTCTAGTGACCAAATTTTAGTGACCAAAGGTAGGCAGATTTCTGACTCTCAAAACACAAGTGAGAAATTAGACAAACCTGTTTATGATTCTTTAAAAAGTTTCTTTCTGAAAGTCCTGTATTGCTTCATCACCCATCTGACCTACATACTGCAAGGTACAGTGCTTAACTAAATTAGAAGTCTATTATCATTTTTTTCCTCAGGATATAGATCATATATGAGATTCTTCTGAGCATCCTTTTAATGACTGTGAAACAGAACAGACCTCTGTTGAGATCTATCTTAGGGAATTGCTAATTTATCTTCCGGAAGCACACTGGTTATTGAATCTGTCATTCATGCATTAATCCCTGTCATCCCTAATTGCTCTATTTTCACAGAATCATCATACATGTCTTAAATATGAGAAAGTCTTAGATCAATGTACAAAGCACATTGTCCATGAGTATATAAACACCTAAGAGAAATCCTATAAACGTAACAAGTGTGGAAAATTGGTTTATTAATTCTTTCAAAGAACATCTTATAAAATTACCCACAGATATGCTCTGGTTGTACTAGCTGGTTTTGTGTGTCAATTTGACACAAGCTGGATTCACCACAGGGAAAGGAGCTTCAGTTGAGGAAATGTCTCCATGAGATCCAGCTGCAAGGCATTTTCTCAATTAGTGATCAAGTGGAGAGGGCCCATTGTGAGTGGTGCTATCCCTGGGCTGGTACTCTTGGATTCAATAAGAAAGCAAGCTGAACGCTGGGCGTGGTGGCGCAAACCTGTAATCCCAGCACGTGGGAGGCAGAGGCAGGCAGATTTCTGAGTTCAAGGCCAGCCTGGTCTACAGAGTGAGTTCCAGGATAGCCCCGGCTACACAGAGAAACCCTGTCTCGAAAAACAAAAAACAAACAAACAAAAAAAAAGCAAACTGAGCAAACCTGGGGAAGCAAGTCAGTAAGTAACATCCTTCCATGGCCTTTACATCAGCTCTGCTTCCTTACCTGCTTGAGTTTCAGTCCTGACTTCCTTTGGTGATGTACAGCAGTGTGGAAGTGTAAGCTGAATAAACCCCTTTCCTCCCTAACTTGCTTCTTGGTAGAGGTGCTTTGTGAAGGAATAGAAATCCTGACTAAGACACTTTTAAAGCACCAAACCTAAAGAGACATAACCCTTGGAACACCAGAGAAATGTGGAAATACAAAGAGTGTGCAAACTGTTTAAATGTCTCATCCATCAGTCATGTAAATCAGAGAATCCAAATAGGAAAGAAAGAACACAAAAATGCAGAGTAGGAAAAAGTTTTTTATTCTAAACATAAACTCATACTGAAATGAACAAATAGTAGATAGTGCACAAAGGCAGGACTAGTGGAAAATGCTTCCAGATATACTCAAGCCTCAACAGATATTAGAGCGCTCGGAGTAGAGAAATGTACAAAACATAGCCAATCCTTTCTGCATTTGTCATAACTCTAAGTATATTATAAAATCCTCTATGAAAAATATCTCTAAAATGAACAAAATGAAGTGAGTGCTTTAATCATACATGAGACTTTGAAAGCCATTACAGGATGAACACTTGACAGAATGCATACAAATGTTGTCATTGTGACAAATGCTTTATGTGCTACTCAGAAAACCCAAGATAAATTAATGAAGGAGAGAGACCTTATGGATGTAACCACAGTATTATGTTGTTTTATATACTGCCCCACCATGAATACCAGTATAGAACCAATAAAGGAAAGAAACTTTATAGATGTAATGAATATGGCGAATTTCTTTCTACATTGTCTTGACCTAAAACTTCTGATAATCACATAAGGAACAAATCTTACAAATATAGAGAATGTGACAACCCAACTGAGGTAAATCTTATAAAGGCAACCATTTAATTGGGATTGGCTTACAGTTCTAGAAGTTTAGACCATATCATCATGGCAGGAAGCATGGCATTGTGAAGGCAGACTTGATGCAGGAGGAGCCAAGAGTTTACATCTTGATCTAAAGGCATCTGGAGGAGACTGTCTTACAAACTGGGTGGAGCTTGGGAACCAGGAGACCTCAAAGCCTACCTACACGGGGAAACACTTCCTCCAAAAAGCCACGCCTCCTAGTGTCACTCCTCAGGGGTCAAACATACTGAAACCATCACAAATATCATACTACATGTTACTGACCTGTTTTCAGAATGTGACATGAATTCTCTCCCTGAAAAGAGCCTCCAATTCTATCATAAAATGGCTTAGTAAAATTGCTTCTCATCTGTTTCTTTCACAATGCTCCATGTCCACAGCAACTTAAAAAGAAATAGATTGCATTGGCTAATGGTGAGTGTATCATGAGAGGGAGGCCTGACAGGAAGCAAAAATGCTGGAATGGAAAGCTAAGAGATCACATTCTCAACCATGATCACTAAGTGGAAACTCAGAACTAAGCTGTGTTAAGGCCTTTTTCCTTCAGATTCAGCCCCAGTGATACACTTTCTCCAGTGATTCTCCAGCAACTAATATACAGAAAATATTTTGACTTCCTGAAGACTTAGAAATCAAATACTTGAGAGAATGGAGAGCACTGCTATTCAAACCACAAATCAACTTCCTAATATACATGCTACCAAGGCTATTCTCATCCTTACTTTCAATGAAGACAGTGAGATTTCTACAGGAGGAAAAGAAAATAAAAATTACAAAACTGGTAAAGAGAGACATCTTGCAAAGTTGAATGTGGCAGTACATGGCTCTGAACTAAAACACAATATTAGAATATTTTAGATATGAATCAGTGCAGTATGTGACAGCAAGCAAACACATACATTTACATAAATGGTTCATGGACTTCAGTGCAAGAAGACAGACAAACTCAATTGCTCACTAGAATCTAAAGTTTGACTCATGTAGCACAATGATCATTTGATAAATTGTGTCAATTGCTTCTATGCATTAGGGTTGATATACCTAAAACAGGAGACAGTGGAAACCTCAGTTTTTAGACTAGCTCTTAACTATATTCAGAATACAAGCAGTTTCCTAACCTCCTAATATGAAAGTTCAGTAGGTACTTTATATTCATTTCTTTCTGTCATCATTTTTCCTATTTTCTGATAAAATGCCAGAGGACTTAGGTAAGACTCATTAATCATCTCTTCAGAATATTAAACTGTCTATATGGTCTGCCTGCTGATCTCTATTGTTTATCAATGGCTTCTACAGCAATACATTTTGTTGTTCTATTTTGTTTTCTCAAGAGAGGATGTCTTTATGTACCCTTGGTTGTCTTGGATCTAATTTTATAGATCAAGCCTTGAACTCAGAGATCCACATGCCACTGCCTCTGACTGCTTGTATGAAAAGTGTGGGCCACCAATGCTGGTCTATCTGCAGTAAAACTTTAGTTGAATTTGAAATCCTGGCTGAATCTTTTCAAGGTTTTCAAACTCTCTGTGCTTCCTTAGAATTCCAAATGTACTTAGGATCACTTTGCTCATGAACAAATTGTTCAGAATCTTAAGGAAACAGAAACCTCATCAATTCTCTTACCATATTTAACAAAAAGATGCTAGCTGTATATTACATGCCATGTATATACTTTCTGATTCTATTTGCTGTTCCAGTTTGTATGGATGTTGATTGTGGGTGTTAGGTTAATGCTGAAAATAATGTACTATAATTAGACATTTTATACAGAGCCACATTGAATTTTAAGTGAATTTTAGATTGCTTAATTGTAGGGAAACTGAATATTAACTTTTATGATGACTGTGGTACTTGGATTCCTACTGATATTATGTATTTTAGTTCTTTCTGCTGCTTTTTCTAAACATTTGTTCCTGGAGGGCCTTGAGTGTAGACACTGACCAGGCAGAAATAAGATTCTTCACGTACATTAACTGAGAATTTTCCTTTTGGATCACAATATGTGACAAAAAGAATCCAGACAGAAAGTTTTCAGAGTCAATCAATAGGAATTATAATAAGATATTTGTGAGTTACATGATGAGTGATGCTCACTGACCAGAAGTAACAGGTGCATGGAGTATCCTGTATATTTCTTCAACATCTCTCATTTCATTATGTTACTTGTAAAAAGAAATGTGGGTGATTACTGAGCAAACATGGAGACAAATACACTAAACAGGTAAAAGAAATTTCCATCTGGTATTAGAAAAGCAATTGTTTTGTTAATTCTATGGACCAGCATCATGCAACAATGTATAGAGAAGCAGAGATGTGACCCAATGATGCTGGAACATATCCTGACTCAATTAAGCGTTTCTGCAGAGAAAATGCAAAGGGCAGTTGTAAAGATGAATGTATCACATCTATGCCTTTCATGCCTTTTCCTTGAGTGGGACCCTATGAGTGGAAATAATTTACCTGTCTAAGCAAGGTAGGAGGTCACTTATTGCATCCAGCCAACTCATTACTGGATCCATCACTGAAAATTGACATCCTTCACTTTCTGCTATGTCCTATCAGTGGATATCTAGGGAAGTTCCCCAAAATAGAGTCTCCTCTTAGGCTTGATGAAATATTATAGGGGCCAATCTCAGGTTTTCATCAAAACTACAGTATAAAAACCTCAAAATATTGGCAAAAAAGACACATTGATCAACGAAATGAATTAAAGACATATACATAAATATATAGGGCCACCTGATATTTGACAAAGACACTAGATATACAAGATGAAAAAGAGGTAGTATCTTCAAAAATGGTTCAGGTCTAACTAGATGTCTGCATCTAGAAGAATGCAAATGGATCAACATTTATTATTATGCCCAGATCATAAGGTCCACACTGACCACCAGGGACACATATGGGAAAGCAAAGAGTCTTTATTCAGGCCTGAGCTTGGAACCTCTAATGTGTCCAACACACTGGATGGGTGTAGAAGGTCCCGAGCTGGTGAAGCCTTGACTTATTATCACTTTTAAACTAGGTAGTAAATTTTCCAACTTAGCAGTTACACAATTTTTTGACATTTGAAAATTGAAGCTTGGCACATTTCTATTAGCCAGAAATGATTTCAAGTTGTAGGAACAGTGATTGCTAACTTCAGCAATTTATTTTGAGGTGTTCCTGAACAAGTTGGAGTTTTTCCAGTAACTGAGTTCAATCTAAGAGCAAGTAAAACATAAAATGGGACCTAAAAGTAAAATGGAGTTTGAACATACAAGCAGGGCCCCTCACTTTTAACCCAGCACAAACTTCAAGAGCAAGTGGATCAAAGACCTCAATATAAAACCAAATATGATGAATCTGACAGAAGATAGAGTGGGGAAGAAAAGTGAACATATTGTCACAGGAGAAGACATTCTTTAAACTACAAGGAAAGAAAGTAAGAGCAACAGTTAATAAATGGGAGCTCAGGAAACTGAAATGCTTTTATAACACAAAGGAAACCAACCTTTGGACAAAACAGCAGCCTAGGCAGTAGACAAAGATTTTATCAATTCTACATCAACTAGAAAACTAATATCCAAAATATATAAAGAACTCAAGTAACTAGACATGAAATATCAAATCAATAATTTAAAAATGGGTTACAAGTAAAAACAGAGGACTCTAAATGGAGAAAACTCTAACAGCCAAGAAACAGTTAAAAAATGTTCAATACTCTTAGTCTTCAGAAAAATACAAATCAAAACCACTTTGGGAACCAATCTTACACTTGTGAGAATAGGCAAAAATTAGTAATACAATAATAGCTAATACTGGAGAGCATATGGAGCAACGGAAACACACCTCCATTGTGGGAGGGAGTGAAATCTTGTATAAAAACTAAGGAAATCATTATGCCAGTTGCTCAAATGGATAGTAATCAAACTACTTCAAGAAGCATCCATACTGCTCTAGGGCATATACCCAAAGGACACACCAACCTACCCAAGGACCCTTGCTCAATCATGTTCATTGTATCTTTATGCATATAGCCAGAAACTGGAATCAATCTACATTGCCCTCAAAAGAAGAATGAATAAAGAAAATATGGTACATTAACACAAAGGAGTATTAATCTGCAATTAAAAGAATGGCATAATGCTTCATACAAAAAGAACTCAAGAAGCTAGATTCCAAAAACCCAAGTGAGCCAATTAATAAAATGGGGTACAGAGCTAAATAGAATTCTAAATAGAATGGCTGATAAGCACTTAAAGAAATATTCAACATCCTAAATCATCAGGGAAATGCAAATCAAAACGACCCTGAGATTTCACCTTAAATCAGACCAAGATCACAAACTCAAATAGGACATGTTCAAAAGGATATAGGAAAAGAGGAACACTCCTCCATTTCTGGTAAGACTACAAAATGGTACAACCACTTTAGAAATCAATTTGGTGGCTCTTCAGAAACTTGGAAATACTTATGCCTGAAGACTCAGCAATACCACTCCTGGGCATATATCCAAAATATGCTCCACTGTATCACAAGGACATATGTTCATAGCAGTCTTATTTATAATAGACAGAAGCTGAAAACAACCCAGATGCCCTTCAATGGAAGAATGGATACAGAAAATGTGGTACATTTACACAATGGAATACTATTGCGTTATTAAAAATGAAGAGTCACAAATTTGGCAGGCAAATGGATGGTACTAGAAAATATCATCCTGAGTGAGATAACCCAGACCCAAAAGGACATATATGGTATATACTCACTGATAAGTGGATATTCTCCCAAAAGCTCTGAATATCCATGATACAACTCACAGAACACATGAACCTTAAAAAGGAAGGCCAAAATGTGGATTCTTCAATCCCACTTATTGGGGGAACAAAATAATCACAAGAGCCAAAAGTAGGGAGGGATCTGGGTGGGAAGAGAGGGGGCAAGATGGGATGGAAAAAGTACCAGAGACCTGGGATGTGAGGACCTCCCAGAACCAGTGGGGAAGACAGTAGCCAAAATGCCTAACAGTGGGGAGATGCAACCTGAAGAGACCACCCTCCAGTAGATAGACATGGCCCCCAGTTGAGGAATGGGCTTACCTACCCATCTCAAAATTTCTAACCTAGAGTTGATCCTGTCTAAAGGAAATGCAGGGACAAAAAAATAGAGCAGAGACTGAAGTAAAGGCCAATCAGAGACTGCCCCACCTTGGGAACCATCCCATCTCCACACACTAAACCCTGACACTACTGCTGATGCCAAGATATGATTGCAGACAGGGGCCTGGTATGAAAGTGCTCTGAGAGGCTATACCTACACCTAAGATATATACATATACTTATAGTCAGCCAATGAACTGAGTCCGAGGACCTCAGTGGAAAAGTTAGGGGAAGGAAAGAAGGAGCTGAAGGAGATTGAAACCTATTAGGAAGAACAAGAGTATTAGAACCCCAAGAGCTCCCAGGGATTAAACCACCAACCAAAGAGTATACATGGATGGGTCCATGGCTCCTGCTACATGTGTATCAGAGGACTGCTTTATCTGAAACTAGTGGGTGTTGAAGAGGAGGGAGGCACTTGGTTCTGTGTAGGCTTAATGCCCAGAAAAGGGGGATGCCAGAGGAGTGAGTCAGGTGTGGGTGGGTGAGCACACTCTAAGACTTGGCAAAGAGGAGGGAAGCAGGGGTGGGGGTGGGGGTTCATGGAGGTGAGATCTTCAAGGGGGACAACAATTGAAATATAAATAAATAAAATAATTAAAAAAAAAACCCTGACATAATGGTTCATGTCTCCAGAGCCACCAGTGTCTCTGAGGCTGTCAGTATAGCCCATTACAAAGCCACTAACTATATAAAAACAAAAAAATTAAGAAAAAAATTCCTAAGAGCCAAGTAAATTTTTTAAAGATTTGCTCTCAAGAGGGTTGGTCACAAATATAGCAAGACAAGCAAAACAAATAACATTAACATTGAACCAAAGTTTCAAAATGCATGAAGCACTCAATAACAGACCTGTAGAAAGCAGACAGATGTTGATGGATATAAACTTCAATGCCCACCATTGAGAAAGACAACTATGAACAGTATAGAAAACTAGTAATGAATAGCACCCCTCCATAAAACCACCCACACCAGCAGAAGATGCTCAATCTTCTCAAACTCAAGCAGCATTCTCCAGTGTGGGCATGCCAGAACAAGTCATCAAGGCCAGGTGGTACAAGCCTCTTATCCCAGCACAAGAGATGCTGGGGCAGCGGATCTCTCAGTTCAAGGGAAGCCTTATTTAGTAAGAGTTCCAGAATGGCCAGGAAGACCTAGACAATGTGGCTCAAAAATCAACAGCAGCAACATAAAAGTCTTCATACCTAGTAAAGATTACAGTTTAAAAAATGTCTTCCCAGCCGGGCGGTGGTGGCGCACGCCTGTAATCCCAGCACTTGGGAGGCAGAGGCAGGCGGATTTCTGAGTTCGAGGCCAGCCTGGTCTACAGAGTGAGTTCCAGGACAGCCAGGACTACACAGAAAAACCCTGTCTCGAAAAAACCAAAAAAAAAAAAAAAAAAAAAAAAAAAAAAAAAAAATGTCTTCCCTAAGACCTGGAATGCTGACATCAATAAAAAACAGAAGAATACATAAAAGACATGAATACAGAGACACTGCTAAAATTTTCTCACTCAAACATGTGAAGAAATATAAAAGTGTGTTTTTAATATTTGAAATACCAAAATCATACTGACATTTTGAAATATAGAGACATTCTTCTGAAAATTCATAAAATGAGAAACCAAAAAGAATTTTAAAAATTATGAGAGAAGGATCAAACTGAAGGGTGATTTCAAAATATATTAAAATTACAGCAGTGCAAAATATTGAGAGTTGACAGGAAGCCAGATGATAGCAGAGATCAACAGGAAGGTAATATAGTCAGAGTTTAATACTAGCAGAGGTATTAAACAAATCTTTTCAAAATCCTGCTGACATTATTTTGGGAAATGGAGAAAATATTCATGACAGAAATTAAAGGCACTATGAAATGCTATAAAACTCTAAGAGCAGAAAAAAAAACCTAAGAGGCATCCATTATTCTGACTAAACAATATATTAAAATTTTAATAAGGAAAACATTTAATATTAGCAAGATGATATGATAAAGGATGTGAATGGGAGAGGACAGTATCACATACAAATCCAAATTAAATTATATTTGGCTCTCCATATTCTCACATATAGAATATTCTACTACATACAAGAGGAATAGTTTGATATTATTCTCAGTTCAATTATCTAAAAACAATTGAAATGAAATAGAATCTGTAGAAACCAATTCCATGTTCTCTTAGCACTGTCATTTGAGCCTTCCCACCCCGAATTCTTCCTCAATCACTCTAACATACTTGGATCCTTTGCTGCAGTTTCCTCTCTTCACCATCCGGGGCTCTCACAGGTCAGCAGGACTGCCTGAGGAGTGTGACACTGAATATCGCAAAGAGTCTTCAGAAACCATCCAGAACTTTTCATGCAACTTTTCATACAAGTAACACCTCCAAACAGATCAACATGAGGGAGAGAGAAAATATTACAAATAAAAATGTCTCCTTTCCTGTAAGGATTTGAATGTACTCTGTGAGATGTAAGATTTATTCACTCACAGCTCAGACACAGGCAGAGTCATTCTACCAGAAATCCTGGGGAGGAGCTGGGGAGACTGCAAGAAAATAATTGTCACCCACAGAAACCAGACTGCTGCACTTGTCCAAAGGGAGATCTCTCCTAAAAGCCCTGTCAGCAGGGTCTAGGCATTCCCACTCCTCCTACAAGAAGTCCACAGTCACAGCACTGAATGTTAGCAAACCCTGAAATATAAAACAACTGTTTGGCCACGTGTGTAAGGGCAGATTGCTTTCCTTCAACAAAGAAGACCATTTTGTAATACAGGTGAGTGATTATAATTTATCAAAATATGCTTTCTAAAACATTATTTTAATCTACTGTGGGTTTTCTAATTATACAAATAGTGTGGTCTGACACAGTCACACAACGACATTGTGTTTGCGTAGACTTCAACACACAAAGACACGTTTCTGAATGTTGTAGTTCCTAAAATGAATACAACTTAGATAAAAAGAAAAATACATGGGCCCTAAAAAGTCTGTTCCTAAATGATGTTTACAGCAATAACAGCTGTCCTCGATAAGTACGTTTTCCATTCTAATAAAATCTGCACTGTTTCCTTGAATAAGTGCAATATACGAAGCTGTCTATGTGGATGCCTATTAACCAGGGTGGAAGGCGTTCTAAACAAGCAATTAGTAAAAGAACGGAGTTAGAAAGCATGGAACTCACTTAGGATGATATTTTCCAGATCCAACCATTCTCTGAATATTCAAGACACAATTAGCAAGTCAAAAGATTCCCAAGAAGAAGGAAGGAGAGGACCCTGGTCCTGAAAGGACTGGATCCAGTTTTGTAGGAGAGTACCAGAATAGAGCAGAGAAATGGTGGGGTGGTGATTGGGGAATAGGCGGGGGTGGTGGGTGGTGGGGGTGTGTGTGGGGGTGGGGGTGGGTGGGATGGGGTGGAAGAGGACTTTTGGGACATATGGTGAGGGGGGAACGGGGAAAGCCTTCGGAATGTAAACAAAGAATATAGAAAATAAAAAAAATTGTAAAACAAACAAACAAAAAACAAACAAACAAACAAAAAAAAACATGGAACTTACATTCCTGGAGTTTTGTAACTGACACAACAGCAAACGCTGATAATGCAACTGCTCTGCAAGATTCTAGGATGAATGAAAAAGCCTCGATAAACCCCAGTTCTTAGGACCTGAAACTTCTGGACGACGAGAGAGCGGCGTCCTTAGAGCAGCTGCGGAAAACAAGCCTGTTCTCTGCTCCAGCCCCGCAGCTCCTCTGACCCGGGAGGTGCAGGGGCCTCCGGGCTGCAGTTCTGGACGCTGCGCTGCGGACTGCTGCCTCTCCCAGGCTCACAGCCAGGAAACCGGGTCTGAGGAGAGTTTTCCGGGGTCCACAGAGATCCAGGACACAGGTTCTCTCTGGGAAACCAGGCCAGGTTAGGGGCCATGTAATTCATTCAAGTAGGAAGGGGAATGGAGGATTTTCCTGTCACTCTAGCTGGATCTTTATAGCAGCTGTCGTAGTCCCGCCTACCACACGCCGGTTCCGGTGACATTTTTCCTCTAAAGCCCATCAGCACTTTTTTTTGTTTGTTTTTGTTTTTGTTTTTTTGGTCCAGTCCTCCCAGCTTTTTTCTTTTCGTGGTCACTTTCCGTGTCCTCCCAGTAGCCTGGCCCCGTACAGTCCTGCCTCGCCCCGCGGCTGCTCTCCTCCCGCCCCATCCCCGCCGCCCCCATCCCCTACCTGGCCTCGGGGATTCTGGTCCCTTCCACTCAGTCTCAGACTTCCAGCCACACTGCTGCAGCTGTCAGACTGTCCTGGAAGGATGCTGCATGCAAATATCTGAAAGTAAGTTCTAAACCTCTCAGATAACAGATAGGCAGCCTCACTTGTTAGTTTGGAATGCAAGCCTCTTGGGCTAAAAACCGCACAGCAAAATGTGTAACCAACACAGTAAATTCCATTTACTTTTGTTCCATTCCAACAGAAAATACTAAAAATAAATGAAAAAGCCTGGTTCCCTCCCAAAGTCTGTCACAAAACATACATGAATTACAAGAAGGACTAATCATATGAAAATGTGGATTAAAAGGTTTGGGACAAAAAAATAATGAGAAGGAACCTGTGGATTTCCATGGATAAAGTTCACTGTAGAAAGTGCAATCAGTAGAACAGGGCAGTGGGAAAGCATGGATAAAGTCAAACTCTTGAAGCATTGTTCTGGCCACAATAGCAAAGATAATGCAAATATTTTTCACAAATATCTCTCTGTAAATAGTCTAACAATCATAATATGCATGAAAACATCAGCATAAGCCCCAGTTCATGTAAGTGAAAGTAGAAATATACCACAATAGAATTTTGATAGCCAGGAAAAAATAAAATGCTGTCATGAGTTTACAACATGTGATATTCTCTGCACAAGGGATTCAGGATTAGGATCAGAACGGTAAGGAAAAAGGGCATAAAAATGTATGAAATTTCAAGGGAAAGCCCATTTGTGTCTGGCACATCACTTTATCACTCTTGTATGTAACAAACAGGCTGGAATTTGGATAAAGAATGCCTTAAATGTATAGATTTCTTTTGGTAGGGTAGACCTTTTTACTGTTAATCCTCCTGATCCATGAGCATGGGAGATTGCTTCAATTTCAAACATCTTCTTCAATTTCTGTCTTCAAAGACTAGGGTTTTGTTTTGTTTTGTTTTGTTTTGTTTTATCATGAAAGTCTTTCAGTTGCTTGCATAGTGTTGTGCAAAATATTTGGCCCATATGGTTTCCGCAGCTTCCACTTTCTTCTGTCTCCCCAAAACTATTCTTTGTTCCCCTCTTCCAAGCCTGTATCTCTTCTGCCTAGTTATTGGCTGTAAGCATGCTGTGAGAACCTTGTCAGAAACAGAAGGCCAGCTTCGCAGGACCAAGGATGGGGGCTCACATCCAGACTGAAACTTTCAATTCTGTCCAGGACTGCCTGGGGGAGGACAGATAAGGAAAAGGCCTAAACAGAGAACCACCCGCCTAGGGTGAGGCCAGAGAGGCAATGCCGGGAAATACCACAAATACCACAAGGTGGCAGGACAGGCCAAGGTGAACAATAATGTTAAATGTTGCTCAGGGTAACCAATCGCAGTCCTCCAAGTAGATGACCACTGAACTCCCAGCCAAAATGTTCATAAAAAGTGTGTGCTTTGTGAGCTCGGGGTCTCCTCTTGCCAGCCTGTTGGGGTACCCTAATGTACAATAAACCTCTTGCAGATTGCAGCGATTCTGGTCTCTGTGGCCTTGGGGCCAATATTTAGCATTAAAATATAAGCAAAACAGGAAACCTCTAGAGCATACAGATAAACCAACATTCTTTGAGGTAATTGTGAAAAGTGTTATTTTCCTGATTTGTTTTTCCTTAGTTCTTTTGTTATTTGTATATATAAAGTCTCATTGTGCATTAATTCGGTATTCAGCACCTTTGGGGAAAGTGTTTGTGACTTATGGAAGATCCCTAGTGGAAATTTTTGGATCACTTATGTATACTATCATATCATTTAGAAATAAGGGTGTTTTGACTTCTTCATTTCCAATCAAATATGGATCTTTTTGATCCCCTACTGTAATCTTACTACTCTAGTTAAGACTTCAATTATTTTATTAAATAGACATATAGAGAGTGGATATCCTCGGAGTGGAATTGCTTTGAGTTTCTCTCCATTTAATTTGATCTTGGTTCTAGGCTTGCTGCAAGCTGTCTATATTTTGTTGAGGTATTTCCCTCATATCTTTTATCTGTGAAGGACTTTTATGGAGAAGGAATGTTCAATACTCTCGAAGGCCTATTCAGCATGTAATTCGAAGATCATGCCTTATTTTCAGTTTGTTGTATGGTAGGTTATATTTATTGATTTTTGTATCTTGAATGATCACTTTATCTCTGAGCCAAAGCCTACTTGATCATGATCTTGGATTCTCTTTGCAAATATTTTTTGAGTACTTTTCCATGTGTATTTGTATGTGAATTTGATCTGTAATACTCTTATTTATTTGTATATTTTTATGGTTTGGGAATTAGGGAAAATGTTGCCTAAGAAAATGAATTAGGTAATGTGATGGTTTGTATATTCTTGGCCCACTTTGCTGAAGAAATAATAAATCTAAGCCTCTTCTATTATGTAAAATTACCTCAGCTAAGAGGAAAGGGAGACTTTTAGAACAGTAATAGATTCTTCTATTCCCTCTTATGTGTAAGGTTCTGTAATTCTCACCTTGTAGTATTAGTTCTGAAGCCTCTGTGCCAGCTGTTCCAGCTACTTCTGTACCTTGCAGGGATATGTGGTGTGGATAACATCACAGCAGTTGCAGCAACACTGTTGAGCTGGGGAGCTGAATTGAATGGAAATGAAAAGCTGAGCTTCCTACAGAGGAAGTAGAGTTGGAAGCAATAGAGCTGTTGACAAAAGGGGTTTCAATCAAACAGGGTGCTTCTTGACCTGGTACTGCCATGTGATGATATATAACGCTTGGTCTGGATAGTCCTTGACCTCATAAACAAAAGCTTTCACCTTGTAGATTGTGCGGATATGAAATGTTCCTGCCTCAGGCCATCCTACTTTATAAGTGGGCCATTCGTTCTTTTAAAAGATGGTTAGTTTGCCAGGATGAACAACTAGACATGAAACTTCCACAACTTTGTGGAAGTCCTTAAAATGGCCAGGACTACAGAACTCTGTTTGAGATGGTCTCCCTTCCTGTGCATGGAAGGCCCACAGATCCACAGCTGATTCAGAAACCAGATGAGACCTAGCAAGATCTCCCAGATGGGAGATTTGGGAGCATCCTCTATAGCCCCTAGCAGGGTGACAAAATACATGTCTGTTTTGCCTCTCTCAGCCTCCAGATTAAACCCAAAACAGAAACAGAGAGACAAGATATTTTTATGTGTGAATAATAATATCTATGAAAAATAATCAAATGGAAGAAAGAATAGTTCAAGAAATGGCAAAGTACACTTGTATTTAAACTCCTGCTGAGAATGCAAACTGTTGCAAACAGAAAAAAAATCCTTTTGGTGCTTTGCAGGAAGCACAAATGTACTAATCACAGGAGCCTTTAGCCCTAAGGTATACAAGATTATTACAATATTTATAGATATATCAATAGAAGACAGAAAATATCTAGAGACTGTTATGAGGAACATTCTCATATACATTCATCCATAAAAGGCCTTTGGAAAAATTTATCATTTGCTACACTACCAAGGTTCCCAAAATCTTGGAATAGGAGGAACATACCTAATAAGAAGCTAGAATTCCAAATCTTAACATTTATAAAATAAGGACAACTAGAATGATACCAATCTTTTCAGGACAGAGACATGGGTGTCCAATATATCCACAATAACTCAGGACATTTGATAAATTCTTACTCAGGTTGAGAAGGAAAGAGAAAAGTCTCAATTCAAAAGGGTAAGTAGATATCAGAGAATTACCTATTTCATATTACAAGGAATATAATTCCCAACTTCAAAAATTATAAAAATTCCATGAGAAAGGTCAAATCTGATCATTCCTGAAATATGCCATAAATCCCAAATTCTTAATCACTTATTGTTTTATATATCACCAAGATGAGGGTAAATACAAGGTAGACTACTAAGACTCCCCATAGTACTTTTGAATATTAGAGATGTCTTGTGCATTCCAAACCTAGAGACAAAAGATGTTGTGAAAAGTAGGAAGGGAGAAGAGGGATCAATGGCCTTACCCAGATGTGGACCCCCTGTACCACATAATCATGCTGATTGGTATGGTATATCTATACAATGATACAGCTTTGGACTATGACAGGTACCAGGAAAGAATAGTAACAGGGTGGTCAGCACTCTTGGGGTTTCACACTTTGTGTTGTCTGTAACTAATATTCTGAATATGATACATAGCATCTGGCATATTTTCTTCATGAGAAAAAACTTCCTGCATGTGAGATTTTTCAGTAAACTGTATCACACAAACTTAGATAGTGAGAATCTATATCATTTTAGATTTCTAGAATATGGGCAAGGTTTGAAAGCAGGGGGTGGAAGTATATAAGACTCTCTGTTTTCCTGAACAAATTACACACATACATTGTCTGATCCTTTGTTTCAGTCTTGTTTGAAATGTTTTTCTTGGATCAGAGCTTGGTGGGTGCTTCCCTTGTTTCAAAAAAACACTGCAATAGTGTTAAAACAGTTTTCAATAGAATAAAATGCTTTCTGCTTAAATTTTTGGTCAACTCTTGAGGACAAATTATGTAAAATTCAAGGGAATCCTGGCCAAAAGATCACAGATCACAGTAAGCCACTTACTCTTAACATTTTGTTACAAGAACAGATATCACACTTCTTTTATCTAGTTCTCCTCAAAGTATAACCTGGTTCTGCTTTCACCATGTATCATAGTACATTCCTATGCAGTGGGCAACAGTTATTTCAAGGACTATTCCAAACAAAAAAAAGTAAATCTTTAATTATGATAATTAGAACTGAATAGGGAATATTGTATTGAATGCAAGTGGCATTAGTGATACCTTATGAAATACTGTTTAAAGTTAGAGAGAGAGAGAGAGAGAGAGAGAGAGAGAGAGAATTGAAGAGAAAAGCAAGCTCTTAAAAACAAGTGAACAATTCAACCTTCTATGTTACAAACCTAGAAAAGGCATTATGCTGGGCTGGGACTGAAGCAGGAAGCATTTGTTATAACAATGTCTGAGGAATAGGCAGATTTAGCACAGAATGCTCCTTTCCTTGACAGAAATCTTATACTAATAGCACAAGGAGAATGTATCAAAAACAAAGAAAAAACATACAAACCTAGCTTTACCACAATACTCTAAACAGTTCAGCCCAAACAAATATACATAAGGAAAAAAATCACAAACAAGTTGCCAGGATGGGCATAGACAAAGAGATTCTTTCTAAATCAAATGGGAAGACAATCCAAGCTTATTTAATGCAAAGAATATAAGACTCGGCACCTGTGAATTAATCAATCTAAGAGAACAAATTGAAGACACACTGGTATGGTCAGAAGAAAGATGACCATGTCACTAGATCCTTGAGAGGCTTGAGGCTCAGTATCATATTTGCTTGATATAAAAACTTTGAAGAATAGAGAACAAGAGGCATATACCTCAGCACAAAGATCACAATGAGACACAAACCTGAACCTAAGAATACAAAAGGCCAGCTGGAATCATTTCCCTCTAATCAGAAAACACTCATCATTTCAATCAAAAGGTAGAGAGTTCAAGGACAGAGAAAATTTTCAATGAGGCAATATAGGAAAATGTAAGAAGAGCAAGTGTGCTGCTTAGTTAAGAGATAGAGTTCTTCAAATTAAGGTATAAATATCCATGAGAAGGCTCACATCTGAAAGCCCTTTTAATAATTTATATAACCAACTAAAATGACTAAAGTCGACTCCCAGAAGTCTTTACAACATACTAACAAACATTCAAACTCTGATTGCTGCTTCAGCTCCCTTAGCCCTAAACCCAATGGAAAAGGAGACCCACGTCTCCCACCTGAACAAGGATTGGTGGAATGTGGGAAATTTGGAGTATTTCTCACCAAAGAAGCAGCATTTTCTCCTGACCATTCTCCCTAGGACCAATCATCTATACTTTTCTTTCTTTCTTTCTTTTTTTAAATTTTGCTTTACTTTCAGTTTGTGCCTTCAAAGGTCTGGAACAGTTTGTGAAAAAACATACCTCTCCATCCAGGTGACTCCCTGATATTCTCTAACTGTCCTCTACCTTCTTTCTGACACAACAGCCCAACTGAGTGTAGGCAATATATTTTTAGCTTCTCACAAAATTCCTGGTTACACAGTAACCATTCAAAACTCCCTAGAACTGTTACCAGTGTCTTAAATCTGTCAGGAGGCTCATGTTTATAGGTCTTCCCAATAACTGAGCATCAGAATTGTTTCTCAAATTTTGAACACCGGTGGTGGCAATCCCTCTCTTTTATATAATGGAGAATTCCAAATTAGTTAGTTCCCCTTAGAACCTTACTTGAATCAAGAGGTTTTAAAAGTCTCCCAAAAAGAGTAATGGAATTCTGAAATGAAGTTCTTCAATTCACACCATGGGTCCTATGTTGAATACCTGGTTTGCAAAAAGCAAGCCTAGGAAGGCTATCTTGTGCCACTCTCTTTCCTCCCCATAATAGCTGACATTCAGCAGTGTATAAGAAAACATCCCAAGCCTCAGGATGACCCATTAGAAGAAGAAGGTCAGGGAGATAAAGATGAAGAATCTCATGAATAGGAAGACTCTGAAGTTTGTCCAGTAGCTGGCTTGCCTGATCAGACTGATCTAATCAGAAGTGACTCACTGAAACATAATCCCCCATTAATCATTTCTTCAATCAAAGAGCTTGCTTTGGATACAGAAAAAGAAAGAATCACAGATCAGGACCAAAACTCCTAAAGACACACAGATATAAACCCTCCACCATACTCAGCATTACTACTTAGAGCACCACCCCCCCTAGTCATAAGTATCTCTGTAATCTCAGAGATGATAGGAACAATTATTCCCTGCCCATTCAGCCTCAATGTCCCAGGCATCCAGAATCTCCACTCATGTGGACTTTTGTGGTTATGCTACAGGTGTCCAGACAATATCTGGTGATTTGGTATCCCCTCTCAGTATCAGGCTTTAAAGAATGGTGACAAGCAATCCACAAGGATGTAATGTCATTTGGACAATCTCTATTTTTCAGTTTCAATGCCAACCTTTTAACTCCCCACGGCTACAGAGATATATGCTGATCTAAACCCCCTGGTCTTCTGTGTGTACAGTGAGAAACACTGTTTAGAGATGAATATCAGATGCAGGCTAGGAAAATGAATTACAAAATGAACAAATCACACCATGACTGAGGCTCCCCACCCCCTCCCATATTAAATTAAACAACTGGAATTATGGCCAGCTGTTTGGCCAGCATCAGTTCTCCATAGAAATTCAGCAGGCCTTATTCCCTACTTGCTGCTTTGAGCAGGTTCACTTATGTGCACTCCAGACCTGGAACCATTTAACTCCCTTGTCCATAGAGCCGGGAGGGGTCTCTTCACAATCCTTCCTAAAACAAACACCAACTGAAACTTTTCTGTACTTTATACTGAGTGTACAAACCAGTTTAAATAGAAAAATACAGACTCTGGAGCAAATGTTATGTACCTAAAAAATTCTTGTCTGGGTAGGAATGAATCTGGAACACAGGCATGCCATAGACTAGAAAATGAACATTACAATAACTGGATTGTGGCTAACCATGACATTGTAACTGCCTCATACTAGGCCTTGTCTCTCACCTCAGCCTTTGTAGCCACAACATATAGTCAAACTCAACATGTTTTTAATATGGAAAGACTAGACACTAGATGGAATATTCCCCCCAAATGACACAGCTGGTCTTAAACTTAAATCCACCTGTCCCAGCTATATAAAAGTATTGCATTAAAAAAAAAGAACTACAGACCCAGCTCCCCAGGACCCCGGACCAGCGATAGCGGCAGGCCTCCATATTGCAACCAGGACACAGCTGGAAAGGTGCAGGTAGAGACTCCGTCTGGGGCTAGAGCAGGGGGATATGCTAAGCTCTCGCCCCCAGGCGGGCCCAGGCGCCTAGGCTCTGCTGCACGTCCCTGCGAGCTTAGGCCTTGCACCGAGGCAGCCGGAGCCACCCAGCTCCCCAGGACCCCAGACCAGCGATAGCGGCAGGCCTCCATATTGCAACCAGGACACAGCTGGAAAGGTCCAGGTAGAGACTCCGTCTGGGGCTAGAGCAGGGAGATCTGCTAAGCTCTCGACCCCAGGCAGGCCCAGTGGGGGGGCGCATAGGCTCTGCCGCACATCTCTGCAAGCTTAGGCCATGCACCGAGGCAGCCGGAGCCACCCAGCTCCCCAGGAGCAGCGATAGCGGCAGGCCTCCATATTGCAACCAGAACACAGCTGGAAAGGCACAGGTAGACAGATTCCATCAGGGGCTACCACGTGGGGGGGGGATCTGCTAGGCTCTCGCTACTAGGCAGGCCCAGCAGCGCCTGCCGAGGCTCTGCTGCACTCCCCCACACTTCCCAGAGACCTCAGGCCATGCACAAAGTCAGCGGGTGGCAGCCAGCTCATGATCCCATTGAGCAGCAATCACGCATAACCACCAGTAGAGAAACAACAGGTAAGCCCAGCCTCACAGGAGATTCAAACACCAGCCAGTGACAACAAGGTCAACTAACACCAGAAATAACCAGATGGCAAAAGGTAAACAAAGGAATGTCACTAACAGAAATCAAGGCAACATGACAGCATCTGAACCCAGTTCGCCAACAACAGGAAGCCCTGGATACCCCAAAACACCAGAAAAACAAGACTTGGATATAAAATCACTGGTCAGGATGCTGGTAGCTGAACACATAGAAAAATCTCTTAAAGAAATAGAGGAGAAAATGGATCAAAAGTTAGAAGCCTTTACAAGGCAAATACAAAAATGACTTCAAGAAATGCAGGAGAAGATGGATCAAAAAGAAGAAGACAATAAGGAAGAAAGACAAAAATCACTTAAAGAAATACAGAAGAACGTGGGCCAACAAGTAGAAGCTATGAAAGAGGAAACACAAAAATCTATTAAAGAAATACATGAAAACACAATCAAGCAAGCGAAAGATCTGAGCATATCCATCCAGGTACTAAAAACAGAAGTAGAAACAACTAAGAAATCGCAGAGGGAGACAACATTGGAAATAGAAAACCTTGGGAAGAAATCAGGGGCCATAGATGCAAATATCAACAATAGAATACAAGAGATAGAAGACAGAATATCAGAAGCCGAAGATACCATAGGAACCATTGATTCAACAGTCAAAGAAAATACTAAATGCAAAAAGGCTGTAACCCAAAACATCCAGGAAATCCAGGACACAATGAGAAGACCAAACCTAAGGATTATAGGTATAAACAAGAATGAAGATTTACAAGTTAAAGGGCCAGCAAATATCTTCTACAAAATTATGGAAGAAAACTTCCCCAACCTAAAGAGAGAGATGCCCATGAATATACAAGAAGCATATAGAACCCCAAACAGACTGGATCAGAACAGAAATACATCCCATCACATAATAATCGAAACTCCAAATGTACTAAACAAAGAAAGACTATTAAAGGCAGCAAGAGAAAAAGGCCAAGTAACTTATAAAGGAAGACCTATCAGAATAACACCAGACTTCTCACCTGAGACCATGAAAGCTAGAAGATCCTGGGCAGATATAATGCAAACTCTAAGAGAACACAAACTTCAGCCAAAACTACTTTACCCAGCAAAGCTCTCAATCGCCATAGATGGAGACATCAAGGTATTCCATGACAAAACCAAATTTGCACTATATCTTTCCACAAATCCAGCCCTACAAAGGATAATAGGGGGAAAAAACCAAGACAAGGACGGAAATTACACCCGGGAAGAAGCAAGATAGAAACCTCCTCTCATCAAACCCAAAAGAAGGTAACATCTCGAATATAAAAAATAAATAAAATAAATAAATATAATTTCAAAAATGGCTGGAGGTAATAATTACTATTCCTTAATATCTCTTAACATCAATGGACTCAATTCCCCAATAAAAAGACATAGATTAACAGACTGGATACGGAAACAGGACCCTACATTTTGCTGCATACAGGAAACACATCTCAGTGTTAAAGACAAACACTGCCTTAGAGTAAAAGGCTGGAAGACAATTTTACAAGCAAATGGTCTCAGGAAACAAGCTGGAGTAGCCATTCTAATATCAGATAAAATTGACTTCCAACCTAAAATCATCAAAAGAGACTCAGAAGGTCACTTCTTGCTGGCCAAAGGGAAAATCCACCAAGAAGAGCTCTCAATACTGAACATCTATGCTCCAAATGCAAGGGCACCCTCATTCGTAAAAGAAACCTTACTAAAGCTTAAAGCATACATTACACCGAACACAATAATTGTGGGTGACTTCAACACTCCACTCTCCTCAATGGACCGATCAGGAAAGCAGAAACTAAACAGGGACACAGTGAAACTAATTGAAACTCTGGACCAATTGGATTTAACAGATATATATATATAGAACATTTCATCCTAAAGCTAAAGAATATACCTTTTTCTCAGCTCCACATGGTACCTTCTCCAAAATAGACCATATAATTGGTCACAAGACAGATGTCAACAAATACAAGAAGATCGAGCTAATCCCATGCCTCCTATCAGATCACCATGGAGTAAGAGTGGTCTTCAATAGCAACAAAAACAACAGAAAGCCCACATACACATGGGAACTGAACAATACTCTACTCAATGACACCTTGGTCAAGGAAGAAATAAAAAAAGAAATCAAAGACTTTTTAGAATTCAATGAAAATGAAGGTACAACCTACCCAAATCTATGGGACACAATGAAAGCAGTGCTAAGAGGAAAACTCATAGCTCTAAGTGCATCCAAAAAGAAACTGGAGAGAGCATACACTAGCAGCTTAACGGCACACCTTAAAGCCCTGGAAGAAAAACAAGTTAATTCACCCAGGAGGAGTAGAAGACAAGAAATCATCAAACTCAGGGCTGAAATCAATCAAGTAGAAACAAAGAGAACCATACAAAGAATCAACAAGACCAGGAGTTGGTTCTTTGAGAAAATCAACAGGATAGATAAACCCCTAGCCAGACTAACCAAAGGACACAGAGACAGCATCCAAATTAACAAAATTAGAAATGAAAAGGGAGACATAACAACAGAAACTGAGGAAATTCAAAAGATCATCAGATCCTACTACAAAGGTCTATACTCAAAACAACTGGAGAATCTAGAGGAAATGGACAATTTCCTAGACAGATACCAAATACCAAAATTAAATCAGCATCAAGTACACCAGCTAAATAGTCCCATAACCCCTAAAGAAATAGAAGGGGTTATAGAAAGCCTCCCAACCAAGAAAAGTACGGGACCAGATGGTTTGAGTGCAGAATTCTACCAGACCTTCAAAGAAGACCTAACACCAATACTTTTCAAACTATTCCACAAAATAGAGACAGAAGGGACACTGCCCAACTCATTGTTTGAAGCCACAATTACGCTAATACCTAAACCACAAAAAGATCCAACAAAGAAAGAGAACTACAGGCCAATTTCTCTTATGAATATCGATGCAAAAATACTAAATAAAATTCTTGCCAACCGAATCCAAGAGCATATCAAAACGATCATTCACCATGATCAAGTAGGCTTCATTCCAGGGATGCAGGGATGGTTCAACATACGGAAATCCATCAATGTAATCCACTACATAAACAAACTAAAAGAAAACAACCACATGGTCATGTCATTAGATGCTGAAAAAGCATTCGACAAAATTCAGCATCCTTTCATGCTAAAAGTCATGGAAAGAGCAGGAATTCAAGGCCCATACCTAAACATAGTAAAAGCAATCTACAGCAAACCAGTAGCCAACATCAAAATAAATGGAGAGAAACTTGAAGCAATCCCACTAAAATCAGGGACTAGACAAGGCTGCCCTCTCTCTCCATATCTTTTCAATATAGTACTTGAAGTTCTAGTGAGAGCAATTAGACAACATACGGAAGTCAAAGGGATACAAATTGGAAAGGAAGAAGTCAAACTATCATTATTTGCAGATTATATAATAGTTTACTTAAGTGACCCAAAAAACTCCACCAGAGAACTTCTACAGCTGATAAACAACTTCAGCAAAGTGGCTGGTTATAAAATTAACTCAAGCAAATCAGTAGCCTTCTTGTACTCAAAGGACAAGCAGGCTGAGAAAGAAGTTAGGGAAATAACACCCTTCACAATAGCCACAAACAACATAAAGTACCTTGGCGTAACTCTAACCAAACAAGCAAAAGATCTGTATGACAGGAACTTCAAGTCCTTGAAGAAGGAAATCGAAGAAGACCTCAGAAGATGGAAAAATATTTCTTGTTCCTGGATTGGCAGGATCAATATAGTAAAAATGGCCATCTTACCAAAAGCAATATACAGATTCAATGCGATCCCCATCAAAATCCCAACTCAATTCTTTATAGATCTAGAAACAGCAATTCTCAAATTCATCTGGAGCAACAAAAAACCCAGGATAGCTAAAACTATTCTCAACAATAAAAGGACTTCTGGGGGAATCCATATCCCTGACCTTACACAGTACTACAGAGCAATTGTGTTAAAAACTGCATCGTATTGGTACAGCAACAGGCAAGTGGATCAATGGAATAGGATTGAAGACCCAGAAATTAACCCACAGACTTATGGTCACTTGATCTTTGATAAAGGAGCCACAACCATCCAGTGGAAAAAAGATAGTCTTTTCAACAAATGGTGCTGGTTCAACTGGAGGTCAACATGCAGAAGAATGCAAATTGACTCACTCTTATCTCCTTGCACTAAGATCAACTCCAAGTGGATCAAGGACCTCCACATAAAACCAGACACACTGAAACTATTAGGAAAGAAACTTGGGAAGACCCTGGAGGACATAGGCACAGGGGGAAAATTCCTGAACAGAACACCAATAGCTTATGCACTAAGATCAAGAATTGACAAATGGGACCTCATAAAATTACAAAGTTTCTGCAAGGCAAAGGACACTGTCAGAAGGACAAAACGGCAACCAACAACTTGGGAAATGATCTTCACCAACCCCACATCTGACAGAGGGCTAATATCCAATATATACAAAGAACTCAAGAAGTTAGACCCCAAAGAACCAAATAACCCTATCAAAAAATGGGGCACAGAGCTAAACAAAGAATTTTCACCCGAAGAAATTCGGATGGCTGAGAAACACCTTAAGAGATGTTCAACATCGTTAGTCATCAGAGAAATGCAAATCAAAACAACCCTGAGATTCCACCTCACACCAGTCAGAATGGCTAAGATTAAAAACTCAAGAGACTACAAATGCTGGCGAGGATGTGGAGAAAGAGGAACACCCCTCCACTGTTGGTGGGATTGCAAAATGGTAAAACCGCTCTGGAAATCAGTGTGGCGGGTCCTCAGAAAATTGGGCATGTTCCTTCCAGAGGACCCTGGCATACCACTCCTGGGCATATACCCAGAGGATTCCCCTGCATACAATAAAGACACATGCTCCACTATGTTTATAGCAGCCTTGTTTATAATAGCCAGAAATTGGAAGGAGCCCAAATATCCCTCAAAGGAGGAATGGATACAGAAAATGTGGTATATTTATACAATGGAATACTACTCAGCAATTAAAAATAATGAATTCATGCAATTTGTAGGTAAATGGTTAGACCTGGAAAATATCATCCTGAGTGAGCTAACCCAATCACAAAATAATACACATGAAATGCAATCACTGATAAGTGGATATTAATGAGCCCAGAAGCCCTAAATACTCAAGGCATAATTAAATTAGCAAGTCAAATGATTCCCAAGAAGAAAGGAGAGGACCCTGGGCCTGGAAACATTGGATCCAGTTTTGTAGAGAAACTGTGGGGGAGGGGGAATGATTGGGGAATAGTTGGGGGGAGAGGAACTATGGGACATAGGGAGGGGGGAACTGGGAAAGGGGAAAGCTTTTGGAATGTAAACATAGAATATAGAAAATAAAAAAAATTTAAAAAAAAGAAAAATGTGATGTATTTGAGATAAATGGCAGTAGAGCCCCAATCCCATAGTATCTCCCTTAGTGCTCAGGGGTTCCCTTAATCTCAAGTGAGGTCAGGATTGTAATTCAGATACAGAAAATGTCAATATTGTCAGTATGAAGCAAAATTCAGATTTTTATGCATTGTCTTCTTTTTATCAAAAAGATTCATACAAGATATTATAAGGGGATGCTAGAGGGGTCAGGAGGGAGTGGGTGAGTGGGTGGAGGAGCACCCTCATAGATGCAAGGGGAAGGGTAATGGGATAGAGGGGAAACCCGCGAAAGGGGATATCATTTGAAATATACAATAAAAAAGAAATTGAATGAAAAAAAAAGAACTACAAATCCAAAAATAAAAGAAAAGAAAATAAAGAACAGAAAGCCCTGCCACTTTTAAACTCATTGCATGGCAACACTCAATTCCAGCAATAAGATGGAAAAACCAACAATAACCTTGGGTCACTAACATACTAGAGAAAAATAAGCCTCAACTTTCAATAAAAATTGACAATTAAAGTTTTAAATGTCTAATAGACAAACACAGGGGCAGATAAGTTTATCCTAAAATAAGATGAGATTCCTGATAGGAGGAGGTAGTCTTTACTGAGCAAGATTATTTTCTGGGTAACAGAAGGTTTTCTGGTGCAATCTGAAGTCAGCTGCACAGAAAGAAGAAGAAAAAAATGTAGCCTATACTGGGAACGTGGCCAAAAGCCAATAATAAGGGATATCATAGGCCTTAGAAGGGAATCCATTACTGATATTTGCTACATGTTCTAATGTCTCAGTTCACACCCATAGCCTGGTTCTGCTTTCAGTCTGGATCATACAAATGTTGTTTTTAATGGGCTGCAGTCATTTCAGACACTCAAAATTAACCAAATACTGAGAACAGCTGACTGCTTACATTACAGACTTTAACTGGAAATCCAAAGTTACCCCATATGATATTTTTCTCAGTGAAATTTTATAGAATTAATAATTAAAGAAAACTGGAAAAAATTTCATGTCCTCTTTTTACTGTCACTTGAGACCTACCCCACCCTTTGTTCAATCCCTCTAACATGCCTGGTTCCCTGTCTACAGTCTCCTCTCTTCACTATCTGGGGCTCTTAGTTCTGATTCTTAGGTGAACAGATCTGGCTGAGCAGTGGGATACCTGCATATGGGAAAGTGATTTTTCAGAAAGCACCAGGAACTTTCATGGGACAAAAATGAAAGATGCCACACTTGACACAAAGGTAAAAATGAAGGAGAGAAAATGCCAGGAAAAATGTCTCCTTTTCTCTGAGGATTTCACTTTATTCTATGAGATGTTTGACCCATTCAGAGAGTTCACCCACATGCACAGTTATTTACTCAGGAACTCTGAGGGAGAGCTAGGAAGACTGCAAAAAAAAACCTATTGTGACTCAGAATCCAGACTGCTACATTACTCGAAAAGGTTTCTGCACAAAGCTCTGACTGCAGTTTCTAAGAATTCCCACTCCTGCTATAAATCCACAATGACAGAACTCAATGTCAACAAATCATGAAATGAAAACACAGTGGATTTTAAGTGATAAATATTCTCACACAAAAGTATGCATATGACCTAGAAAAGAGGCCCATATTGAAAGGAAGAGTAAAACGGAAATATACATTTTATCAAGAACAATGTAAAGCCTTCTTAGATGATAATGAAAATGGCTGTAACTTGATCTGATGATAATTTGGCAGGTTGAGGAAAATAGGATAACTGGAAGTTAGAAAAATCTCTGTTCTCCAAGAAAAGACACATATGGTAAATACAGGTACTATATCTGCCAGGTTAGAGTCAAATGAAATGTGATCAGATGATCAGATGTTATATTTTAGTGTAATGGCTAAAGAAAGTCCACTTTATGCTTGGCATCTATCTTTGTTCCCAGTACACATTTGTCTATGATTCCAGTCTATAGAATATCACAGTAATAACCCTGAATAATAGTGTTTTTCAGCAGGTACATATGTGCTCTGCTTTTTTGGCTGATGCCTGCTAAAGTTAGAAAAAGTCCTCAAATGTACTCATTTTCCTTGCCACATTAAATATACCATTCCACGCTCCCTGTCTCTAGGAATGTTGACAAGATTTTTGGTATTGCTTTAGTTTTTCCAACTTTTTATTTGGTCTGGCATGGTCCATAACATAGTTATAGTGATTTCAGTTTTGTATTTTTAGCACATTGATGTGACATTTCAACAAGAATTCCAGTCTTTCTTCCTGGAACAGAAATTCAGAGAAAAGCACCAAGAATTAATGCTTCTCTGGTAAATACTCCCTATGTTGGTGCGATGTCCTCTTGTTTTGAAAGTTGTATTTATTGAAACCATTTGAGACTTTAATTCTCTACATCTAGTAATGTTATCTAATGTGCATATTTTCTATGATTTATTTTCTTTTTCCCTTCTGATAATTAAAATTTAGTCTTTAGATCATTCACCTATGTAACACAAATACATAGACTCTGACATCACTGAGCAATATAAGGAAGAGTAAAATTTATGGAATGGTAGAATAAGAAGATAATCCACATCATGATTCCTAATGCTAAATGTTTCGGCTACCTAAGGACATAGAAAACCAAAGAAATATGTGGATACATCTTGTCATCACAGTGATGTGTCTGTGAGGACATTCAGATTGCAGTATTTTGGTTTCTCTCTTTGGCATTTAATGTTGCACAGTGATTATGGGTGTGTTGAATACTGAAACTCAGGCACTGAAAACTCCCCTAAACTGCAGGAGTCATGGCTGGCATCGTGAGACATTCAGCAGTCACAGCACAAAGGGGAACTGCAGTACAGAAGCCCTGGAAATTCCCAGTTTAGAGGACCTTCAGGGCTGGGAAAAGGTCTGCAGCAGAGCAGGGGTGTGTTTTCTGCAGCTGCTCTTAAGGACTCTGCTCTCCCAATTCTGCTGTGGATATCTTATCATCATTGGGAAGCTAGAGATCCCATGAACTGGGGCTTAAAATGATGCTTTCCATTCATATAACAGCTGCAGTTTATTAAGTCATAAGATGTCATAAATAATCTGGCAGAACAGCTGCATGTTCTGTTGTTTGCAAACATTGTTCTCTTTGCCATTGTGGGTAGCTATAAAATTCCTGGAATTTAAATTCATCCTTGCTTTGTTTTACCACTTGCTTACTCAAGTCAGTGTCCTTTGCCCCTGGGGACAAGAAATCCCAAGAGAGTTTTGTAGATTATAATCACAAGAGAAACCGATATAGTTTTAATTTAATCAGAAAATATTCTTTATATAGCACCATAGTTATACCTGTAAATATTAATATTAGCATTTATCAAGCAAACTAATTAGTGCCCATAAATTTTGGTCTGAGGTGTAAGCCATTTAGGATGCAAACATAGCATTTTTATTCCATGTCTTCATATGCTTCTTTCTTTCTTTCTTTCTTTCTTTCTTTCTTTCTTTCTTTCTTTCTTTCTTTCTTTCTTTCTTTCTTTTTCTTCCTTCCTTCCTTCCTTCCTTCCTTCCTTCCTTCCCTTCTTCTTCTTCTTCTTCTTCTTCTTCTTCTTCTTCTTCTTCTTCTTCTTCTTCTTCTTCTTCTTCTTCTCCTCCTCCTCCTCCTCCTCCTCCTCCTCCTCCTCCTCCTCCTCCTCCTCCTTCTTTTTTTTTTGAGACAGGGTTTCTCTGTATAGCCCTGGCTGTCCTGGAACTCACTCTGTAGACCAGGCTGGTCTCAAACTCAGAAATCCACCTGCCTCTGCCTCCCAAGTGCTGGGATTAAAGGCGTGCGCCACCACCGCCTGGTTCATATGCTTATTTCTAATTTTATACCTTAGGTCCAGGGAAGCCCAGTATTACAGTGAAATTGTATCACACCACCATATTTTTATACTTAGGAAACCAAATATAAGTTAAATATGAGTAGAGAGCATCTTTTGATTAATTTTTATCACTCACTATTAGAAAAAATGTCTTCTTTGTTCAAAAAAGCACCCTGTCCATGAATATCTGTGCAGCTGTTGTTTTATATTTCATGGTGCACTGACATTGTGCTCTGTGACTGTGGACTTTGTGGAATGGAAATGCCTAGAGTCTGCTCTCAGGTCTTTTTACAGAGACCTTCTCTTCCAGAATTGCAGTTGACTGGTTTCTGTGAGTGAGCAACTCCTCCTCAGGTTTCCTGGGGAAAAAAAGACTCTGCATGTGCGAGAACTATGTGTGAATTAGTCTCTCATCTCAGATTAATGTGAAATCCTTAGAGGAAACAAAAAAATTTTTTTTGGTTTTTTTTTTTCAAGACAGGGTTTCTCTGTAGTCCTGGCTGTCCTGGAACTCACTCTGTAGACCAGGCTGGCCTCGAACTCAGAAATCCGCCTGCCTCTGCCTCCCAAGTGCTGGGATTACAGGCGTGCGCCACCGCGCCCGGCTCAAAATTTTTTTCCAATCTTTCTTTTTTCTTTCCTTCAGGCTTATACTTTTGGTGGGTGTTAGCATCATGTATTTTCATTCCATGGAAAGTTGCAGGGTGCCTTTTGAAGAATCCTTTCTCTTCGCAAGTGTCACACTTGCACTCCTCAGCCAGATCTTCTCACCTGTGAAACAGAGCAGACACTGGATGGTGCAGAGTGAGGAGATAGTAGTAAAGGATCCAGGTATGTTAGAGGGTTTGAGGGAGGGGAAGGGAAGGGCTCAAGTGATATTATCTAAACAGGATTTTGCCAGATTTTATTTCATTTAAATGTTTTTTATTAGAGAATTCCACTAAAAAAATCAGAACATTTCTATTGTAGGTATTAAAAGGGTTTCCTTGAAAGAACTTATACTCAGAGGCAAGTAAAGTCTAATCTGATTTTGTATGTGGGTGATCTGTCTCAATTTCATTCATGTTACTGAACATATTTGCATCATTATAAATTTAATGCAATGTTTATTTATAATGATTGGTGGCTCTTGGTTTTCCTGCTTTTAGGATTTTGGAGAATTTTATAGTTCCTTCATGTTTTGTATCTTTTAGGGATAATTTTTCCTTTTCATAAAATACTGCCAGCAAGATTCTGATAATATTTGCAAAGACTTATCTTTGCAGCATGTTAAATTGCATCTATATTGTCTTCCCACATATATCCCTTGTTTTCTGTCTTCATGTCTCAATGTTTTACACTGCTGTAGTTTAATTATTTTTAAATCACTTCATCCCATTTGTTTTTTTCTCATAATTTTTGAATTCTTTGTAGTTTCTCATGACTATAAATTTTAAGAGGATATCCTCTATATAAAAAGAATACTTGTAGGATTTTGGTATTTAGAATCTTACACATATTCTTTTATATTCCTTCACATGTTTGAATGAGATCATGCTAACATTGAATCAGTATTCATGTCTTTTATGTATTATTTCTTTTACTGTTCATATTCTAGATTCTTGTAGCAGATATTTTTTCAACATTGATCTTTGCTATGATTAAAGTCTTGCTTTCATTTTTTTCACTTTACTTTTTGTTGTTGTTTTGCTGTTGTTTTGTTTTGCCTTTTGTTCTTTTAAAATGCTTCCTTTATGTACTCCTGGCTATTCTGGAACTCTCTGTATAGAACAGAAATGCCTTGATTTCAGACATCCATGTGCCCCAACCTCTCAAGTGCTGGAATTATAGATTTGCACCACCAGGCCAGGTTGACTTGTTTTGACTTGGTCATACTGGATAATGCTGCTTGAAGTTTGAGAAGACTTGGCTTATTCTGATGTTGTGTGTATTTTTTTTGGAAGCTTGTGAAGTGAGATTTTCTATGCTGCTCACAGTCATCTTTGCACTAATGTTCTCTCATATTTCCAGCATCACTGAATGGACAATATTTAAGCTTTCTCTATCAATGTCTTATTTGGATTTTACCATTTTATCATTGCTTGCTTCATGTATTTGAGAACTTTTGTGAAATTCATTCATGTTGATCACATAGCTTTCTAGCAAATGGATCATTTGATCATTTTCTAATATCTGTGGTTTTGCATGTTGATGGATTTAACTTCCCTTTTTACATGCCATAATTATGACCAACATTTTTCATAACAAACATTTAAAAATAAAAACATCTTCACTTTTGGTGTTTTATATGCATATCTTTGTAGTAAGTACATTTGTAGAAATATGTATTTTGATAGTAGGATGTCTTTGTTTTGGAATGTATACTATTCCAATGTTTGTTTTAGGGGAACGTTATCCAATTCCATTTTAAGAAATCAGTGGAAAGACATGCTCATACAATTTTGTCAATTTTTGTTCTTTTATCTCTATTTCATTCATATTTTGCTGCATATTTAATTTTTATGAACCTCATTACCATTTTCTTTAGGCTTTCTCTTGAGTGTATTTGGTTGTTCAGGAATTTGCACAATGAATTTTCTGGTATCTAGAGTGAGTTAGATTCCCACTGATCCTGTCTCTGTTCTTCATAGCATTGTCAATATTTGTTGTTGTTTAGAACCTTGAGTATGGACTTTGACTAGAAAGTGAAGAAATCTCAATATATATTGGACGAGCATTTTCTTCATGACTAAACATGTGGAGCATGTAGTATGAACATTTGGGTGCTTTTGAGTTCAGTCCATTTGCTTCTTGATTACAATATCATTTGCACTGTGATTTTTTTAATATTTGATAAATTCTTGGTATTAATGTATTATACACTGAACATTTGCAAAGAAATATATGCTTTCTGTAACCTTCCTTTTATACTTTTATTACCATTTCCATGTAAGTTTTCAATTGCTTGCAGTTTTACTTGTTACTTTGTGTAAATTCGTAGTTCCATTTAGAAACTCACTCCCTATGCGTATATGTACATGCATTTCCCCTTGTCACTGTGAGAGTTTCACAGTTCACTGAATTGGTTCTAGTGTCGGTTTTATTTTTTCTGAGTGTCTTAAAAGATTCCTCATAGAAATGCATTCATCATGGCTTAGCAATCATTCCTAGATCTTTTGGAAGAATCTTAATTGGATAAAATTTCTAATTTACTTCTTAAATTGTCATTATTGATTTATAAAACCCTTGATTTGAGTGTTTTGTGTCTTTCAGTAGAACTTGAATACTTATAAGGTCTAAGATTTTTTCCCCATGGTGTCTCTATGTTGTTTTGTTTATGACTGCATTATCTTTATAAGAGTGATTGAAATCTTGCTTTTCTACTTGATTCTCCTTTTCAACGTTTCTCTTATTCATATTTCTCTAGCCCACACTTATGGACCTGGATTGAATAAGACTTGAGAGCACAAGCATCTTCTCTGTACAGTGCTACTTCGGACGCTGTTCATTTTTTTTTTCTCTGCACAGGACTCAAGGTCTTGGTGTGGCACACATGCCCTTTATTATTTTAATTCATATTACATTTCTTCCTGGTCCCTTTATGAGGGTATGACAAAACTTTTGGACTTTTTCTTATGACATTTCCATTTGTTCTGAAAAATTTCATATTATATGGCATTCTTGTTGTTGTTATGTGTTTTGTTTTAATTAATGATCTGGATGGTTAATTAGCAGTATTATTGCTTTTCTCCCTCCCTACTGAAAGTGTTTTCCTTTGTGTGTGTGTGTGTGTGTGTGTGTGTGTGTGTGCGTGTTGCACATAGTTCACTGCCTCTCAACTCTTCATTTATCTATTTTTATGTAAAATATCTCATTTACTGTGTTCTCATTTGCTCTAATTGTTTTTTGAGGTATCATTTGCCTCTAATTATCTAATCTGGAGTGTTACTTGAAGAATGACCTTTGTTATTTCATAACTTTCCTCAAGTGAAATTTATGCTCCATGAATTTTAAGAGCCCAATTTTTGGTACAATGATAATGTACATAGATTTCCTGCTTATACAAATGTTCACAAGACATCATTTTAGGTTTTAGTTCTTTCTATATGTTTTGACAATGACCCCAACATAGTTCTATTAAGTTTAGCTTTGTAGTTTAATACTTTGATGTGAAATGTCAAAAAGAGGTTTGGCCTTTGTTCCTGAAACAGAAACTTAGAAAAAAGACACAAGAAGAATAGGTGTTTCTCTGGTAAATGCACCACAGTTCAGCATTGCGCCACAATTCTTTGAAAATTGTTTTTGTTATTGAACTGTTTACTCATGTCCTACAAGGTCCACAAGAAGCCTTCCCTGACTTTTTACAAAGGCTAACCAGAGCTGTGGAAAGGACTATATCATATTCATCAGCAAGAAAGGAAATTATTGAGACTTTAGCCTTTGAAAATGCAAATGCTGAATGTAAGGAAGTAATCAGACCACTGAGGTCAGACTCTATAGACGAATGGGTTAGATATATAGCTGATGTTGGATCTCACTCACCTGATATGACTGTAATAGGGTAAACTGCCACTAGACACCTTGAAATCACACCAAGAAAGGTTTTAGTTGTGGTGAGCAGGGTCATCTAAGAAATCAGTTTGGAGGTTCCTCAGAAAATTGGGCATGTCACTTCCAGAGGACCTTGGCATACCACTCCTGGGCATATACCCAGAGGATTCCCCTGCATACAATAAAGATACATGCTCCACTATGTTCATAGCAGCCTTGTTTATAATAGCCAGAAGTTGGAAGGAGCCCAGATATCCCTCAAAGGAGGAATGGATACAGAAAATGTGGTATATTTATACAATGGAATACTACTCAGCAATTAAAAATAATGAATTCATGCAAATTGTAGGCAAATGGTTAGATCTGGAAAATATCATCCTAAGCGAGTTAACCCAATCACAAAAGAATACACATGAAATGCAATCACTTATAAGTGGATATTAATGAGCCCAGAAGCCCTAAATACTCAAGGCACAATTAGCAAGTCAAATGATTCCCTAGAAGAAGAAGGGAGAGGACCCTGGGCCTGAAAAGTTTGGATCCAGTTTTGTAGATCCAGAACAGAGAAATGGTGGGGGGGTGATTGGGGAATAGTTGGGGGGGAGAGGACTTATGGGACGTATGGTGGGGGGGGGACTGGGAAAGGGGAAAGCCTTTGGAATGTAAACAAAGAATATAGAAAATAAAATTAAAAAAAAAAAGAAATGACTGTAGGGAAAAATAAATACCAAAAGGGGGCCTATTCCTTCTGGAATATATCAAAAGTGTGCCAGAAGCTGACATTTGACTAGGGAATGTCAACAAGACAAATCGGGCAACACCTTGCCAAAAAACTCCCTGGTGAGTCTCTCACAGGTCCCAATGCCAGGCAGGGAGAGCTCTCTTTATCAGGACAATTAAGTATCAGTGCCTCAAAAACAGATATCCTGAGACTGGACAAGGTTGAGGCAAGGTCTATAGACAATTCAAAAAGCCACAAAGATAACGAAAACCAAATATTTTTGGCAAACTTCTGTAGAGTATCAAAGGCCAAAACTAAGAATGTTAGTAAACCATATTGAAATTGGCAGAATGGTTGACACTGGAGTAGATGTCATCATTATTTCTCCAAAATCTTGGCCTATAAGTTGGCCACTTCAAGAAGTAGACATCCAACTTGAAGATGTTGGGACCTTATCCCACATAAAGCAAAGTACCAGATGGCTTAAATGTATAGGGCCAGAAGGCTAGGTAGGATAATTGAGGCCATATGTGACTGATATAGGCATTAACTTATGGGGAAGAGATCTAGTACAACAGTGGAAAAGTCTGAAAAGGGTTAGGCCACAAGAGGTGCAAATAAGAAGAAAACAATTAAGGACCCTTAATGATTTTCAGAAGCTCCTGTGAGATATCTACTGGCTGTACCCTGCAATTGGCTTGGCCACGTAAGAGCTAAGCAATTTATTTCTAACTTTACAAGGTGATAAAGATTTAAATAGCCCAAAGGAAACCATCAGCTGAGGCTGAGAAGTTAGCTTTGAAAGAAAGGAAATTGCAGGATACACATCTAGATCTTATCATTTCATAGATGGCCTGCATCTTAGTTACCTTACCTTCTATTCATTCCCGTATAGAAATTATTATGCAGAGGGAAGATTATATCTTAGAATAGATATTTTTAACACATAAAGATAGTATGATTGAACTAAACCAGCCTGTTTATATTAAGGATAGTCTGACATCAGAATGGAAAATGGGAAATGTGTTATGCTTGGGGAGAGGTTAAGCCTATGTTTAAACAGGGGGGAAAAAAGCTGTGAGTTCCTTCCAATTTAATAAAAATCAGACATGACAGAGAGAGACCTCCTAAAAACCTTTGCAACAGAGAAGGGAGACTAATCAACAAAATAGGTGATGTATATGTAGTGATGTTTATTGGGTACAAATTTCTCCTAATTTGTTATTACATACCATCCTTTATGACAGCAAGTATACGAACATATATTGCAGTTTGATTATACGATCAAACTAACCTGAAGAAATGCAGTTGTCTTTATTTATTATCATTGACCAATCTGTGCACCCTGCATGCTCCATGTGAATGTCTTTATAGAACTTTATATGTTGCTTTTAAGTTTTGTATACAGCAGGATGAAAGAAGAGAATGACAGTCCTGAAGAGATTCACACTCCAGGATTCTGGGACCATCCAAAACAGTTTAGTGCTTAACTATACCTCAACTACATTGAGGCTGCTTCTTTCAAAGACTTGCTTCCAGAACTTTTCCAGAACAACTAGTTTGTCTATCCAGAATTTCAGACTGTCATAGTCAAGACATCAGCTAAACAATGAACTTTTTAAGCACAATGACCTGGAAGGCAAATGATGCCAGCTAGCTATTGTTTGACAAAGCCAACTTTCCTATTTCTCGTTGGGCCCTCAGAAGGGAATTCTTTGCCCCAACTCAGCTGAAAGAAGACAAAAGAACATCATTCCAGTTCCTTATGTTTGGGTGGATGGCTCTGGCGATTTTATGAATTGTAGATATATTGTCATTTAAGGGATACTTTACAAACTAGAGAGCTTACACATGGATATTTTTTATCTTTCCTTTCCTCTTCTCTATCCTTCCTTTTTAGGTAATAAGGAGTGGGTGGGAAAGAAAGGGGGGTTATAGTAATATAATTGAAATAGACAACTAGGGATAGGTTAGCAAATTTACTCTTAAGCAAAAACATCACACAGAATTTATTTGATACAAATTTAACGTTTTCAATGGTATGAATTTATTGATATAAAATTAGGATTAATAGTGTTACTTTTACATAGGCATTTTGACTATATAACATAATTAAGAATATGAGGCTTAGAACCAGTCCTTCTATTGCTGCTATTAAAAACTGATTTGAGATGATTAAACTTGTGAGCTAAGTGCCAAATAGGAAATTCATGGCTCTGAGTTTACTGTTAGGGTGTTTTCAGTTGTTTTAATTGGAAACAGCTGAGAGTAGTTAACAGAATAGTCCAGATTAATTTATATAGCTGTTTTTCAAAAACATCGGAAGTACACAGAATGTGACACTTAATATTATTTCTTCACTTGTTGTTGAGAAAAGTCTACTTCCTACAGCATTCCTTTTCTTGGATTCAAAGAAGAGATTGAGCATCAATGGAGTTGCTACAGTTGTGGCAAGACAGCCACTAGGCAAGAATTGCCTCATTTCATCTACAGACAAAATACTGTCCAGAAAAGAGGACACACTATGTGGAATAGCCAACTGACAATCTGCCAAGACAGGGTAATCAGACTTCAAAATTATGCATTATAAAGGTCTGTCAGATGACAATGGGCCAGAAGGCTGAAGAACCATGTTCCAACCTTTTGAAGTTTAAGGGGCTGTCCAGTTGGTCAACAGTCTCTATAAATTGGCTAAGTTTTGGAAGCTGTATATTATGGTTCTCATATTTTCAGGTAAATTAGCTGTTCTTGGATTCTGACAGGGTTGAAGACTGGTAGTCTCATAGCCAACCTAAGATGATTAACATTGAGAAAGATATAGATTTGAGAGGATGGTTTTCAGTTGGCATAAAATCTAGACCCAGGAGTCAGGTGTAGAATTATACATCTTTGAATATAGAATAGATCACAGAGGTTCTATTTAATTGACAAAGATGATGGACTGGGTGTTAAGTCTATCTTGTGCTTTATGGTAATAGTTGTGTTCAATTCATATCTGAGATGAGAGTCTGTTAATTGAACAGAAAGTGGTAAGTGTTGTGGATAGCCCTGGGGATATTTGTAATTTGCTGCTAATTCCATTCTCCTGGGTGTGGCTGTGAACAAGGAAAGAGTCAGCACTCACGTGATTTTGTATAAACCTTCTTACCTTAATTTGTAACATAAAGGCTAGAGTCAGTGTTGGGCAGATGAAGGGAAGGTGTAGCTGAAATGTTGGGAGAGAGGAGAGAAGGAAGACAAAATACTACAGAGCAGGAGGTGGAAGAAAAGCAGAGCAGAAGCATGTGGCCTTGAGAAACCATAAGTCATAAGAGGTCTCATAGATGGGGAAGATGGTAGTGTAGTGGTAGATCTGCCCAATTTAGGCACACAGATTGTACTCATATTAACTGAGTTGTGTTTTCATTGCTGGGAAATATTTGGGATGGAGATTTACCACAACAGGTTTCAACTTCTTCTTTTAAAAAATATTTTCATTTAAGTTTGTGAGTGTTCATCTGCATATTTTTCTGAGTACTACATGCATACATGATGGCTGTGGAGTCCTAAACTCTGTATCATGTGTTCAGCACTGGAATCAGGTACTGTATTGAGCTGCCATGTGTGTAGAGAGAAGGAAGCTGGGTTTCTCTGCAGGAACAGCAAATGCCCTTTACTTTTTACTTATCTTTCTAGATGCCAGGTTTACATTTCTGGTATACACTTATTATGGAGCCAGTATATAACCTTATGTTTAATATTTTTGAAAAACTTAATGAGAAATCATAAAAGATTCTTATATGTGCAACCAAATATCATGGTAGAAAATTGAGCTCAAACAATGGAGAAAAGAACAGAATTGAAATCTGATTTAAAAAAATTAAAACATATTCAATTTACATCCTGATCATAGCCTCCCTCCTTCCAGTCCCACCCTCACATCTCTTTCCCCTCATCACAGCCTCCTTTTTTTCCTCAGAAAAGGGAAGCTACTGTCATGAGACACTTTTCAAAAAAGAAAAGTACCCCACTGTCATGAGAACCAATCCTCCCTGGCATATCAATTCACAGAAAGAATAAGCACATCTTCTCCAACTGAGACCACACAGGGCGGCCCAGCTAGGGGAATGGTATCCAAAGTCAAGCAACAGAGTCAGAGATGGCTATCTAATTTTTAGGTGACTCATATAAAGACCAAGCTCCATATCTGCTACATATGTGGCCTATCTTCAGCTCAAGTATGTACTTTGGCTAGTGGTTCAGTATCTGTAAGCCCCCAGATTAGTTGAGTCTGTAGGTTGTCCTGTGGTATCCTTGACCACTCTGCCACACCAGCATCACGTTTCTTCCTCAAGACTCCCTAATGTTTAGCTCTGGGTTTCTGCATTTGTTTCCATCAGCTGCTAGATTAAACCTCTCAGTAGGCAGATATACTAGGCTCTTTTCTAGAAGCATAGCAGAGTTTCAGTATTAGAATCAGGTATTGGTTCTCTACCATGGATTGAGTTTCATATTGTACTACTCAGAGGCTAGTCATTCCATCAATCACTAGACCGTCTTTATAACTGAACTTCATGTAGGACAGTATAAATTTGGGGATGAAATTTTTATGAGTGGGTTATTGTCTGCCGCCATCCAGTAGAAGACCTGCCCGACTACGAAGGAGGCCATTTCAGCTTCTTTATCCCCCACTTGTAGGAATCTCAGCTAGAATCACTCCTATAGGCTCCTGGAAGCCTACCCCATCACAGGTCTCCAGGTTATCTCTAAGTTTCCCCCCACCGATATCTATTCTCATTGCTAGTCTTCTCATCCTCTGATTCTTCCTTCATCTACCCCCTCCTTCATCTCTTCTTTATCCCCTTTTCTACCCAGTTCCTTTTATCTACCTCAAATTTCAATTTTATTTCCCTTTCTGAGTGACAGCCAAGCATTCTTCCTTGGGCCCTTCTTCTTACCTAGTTTCTTTGGGTCTGTGGGTTGTAGCCGGGGTATCCTTAACCTTATGGCTAATATCTACTGATGAATGAGTACATACCCCAAGTGTCTTTCTGGGCCTGGGTTATTTCACTCAGGATTATACTTCCTAGTTTTATCCTTAGCCTGCAAATTTCACGAAGTCCCTGCTTTAATAGCTCAGTAATATACGTTCTTTTTCTTTTTTTTAATTAGATATTTTCTTTATTTTCATTTCATGTTATCCCCTTTCCTGGTTTCCCCTCCAAAAAAACCTCCTATCCCCTCTCCTGTGCCCCTGTTCATCAAGCCACCCACTCCCACTTCCTTGTCCTGGCATTCGCCTACACTGGGGCATAAAGTTTTTACAGGACCAAGGAAGTCTCCTTTCATTGATGTCCAACAAGGCCATCTTCTACACATGCAGCTGGAGCCATGGATCCCTCCTTGTGTAGCTTTGGTTGTTGGTTTAGTCTCTGGGAGCTCAGGGAGTACTGGTAGGTTCATATTGTTGTTACTCCTATGGGACTCCAAACCTCTTCAGCTCCTTAAGTCCATTCTCTAGCTCCTCCATAGGGGGCTCTGTGTTCAGTCCAAAGGTTGGCTATGAGCATACACCTCTTATTTGTCAGGCACTGAAAGAGCCTCTCAGGAGATAGCTATACCAGGCTACTATAAGCAAGCACTTGGCATCCACAATAGTGTTTGGGTTTGGTGACTGTATATGGGATGGATCCACAGGTGTATCATTCTCTGGATGGCCTTTCCTTCAGTGTCTGTTCCACACATTGCTTCTGTATCTCCTCCCCTGAGTATTTTGTTCCCCCTTCTATGAAAGACTGAAGTATCCACACTTTTGTCTTCCTTCTTGAACTTCATGTGGTCTGTGAATTGTATCTTGAGTATTCTGAGCTGCTAGGCTAATAATCACTTATCAGTAAATGCATACCATATGTGTTCTTTAGTGTTTGGGTTACCTCACTAAACAAGCAAATGAAATTCTGTTTGACAGAAATGTAAGGTCTCATCTATTCGACATTCTGTATGTTCATGGGCATCTTTCATTAGGTTACGTAGTTTCTTCTACAATTTTGTTGAAGATATTTACTGGCCCTTTAAGTTGGGAATCTTTGCTCTCTTCTATACCTATTATCCTTAGGTTTGGTCTCATTGTGTCCTGAATTTCCTAGTTGTTTTGGGTTAGGACCTTTTTGCATTTCCTTTGACAGTTGTGTCAATGTTTTCTATGGTATCTTCTGCCCCTGAGATTCTCTTTTATCTCTTGTATTTTATTGGTGATGCCTGCATCTATGACTCCTAATCTTGTTCCTAGTTTTCAATCTCCAGAGTTGTCTCCCTTTGTGATTTCTTTTTTGTTTCTATTTTCATTTTTAGATCTTGGTTTTGTTCAATTCTTTCATCTGTTTGGTTGTGTTTTCCTGTAATTCTTTAAGGGATTTTTGTATTTCCTCTTTAAGGGCTTCTACCTGTTTACCTGTGTCACCTTGTAATTCTTTAAAAGAGTTATTTATGTCCTTCTTAATGTCTTCTATTATCATCATGAGAAATGAATTTAAATACAAATCTTGCCTTTTTTTTGTATGGTAGGGTATCTAGGACTTACTATGGTGGGAAAACTGGGTTCTAATGATACCAAGTAACCTCAATTTCTGTTGCTTATGTTTATGTGCTTGCCTCTTGCCACCTGATTTGCTCTAGTGCTATCTGCCCTTGCTATCTGATTGGAGCCTGTCCGTGCTGAGATCCTGGTTGTGTCAGAACTCTTCAGAGTCCTGCTGAATTTGTGATTCCGTGATTCTGTGATCCAAAAATCCTGTGTGTGTCAGAGTTCCTTGGAGTCAAGCTGCCTCTCAGATCCTGAAATCCTGGTGTGAAGCTCCTGAGATACTGTGATCTTATGATCCTGTTTGTGTTAGAGCACCTGGGAGTCAAGCTTACTCTGGTTGTTGTGGGTCTGGGTGCAGAGCTAGCGCCCAAGGTCTGCTCAAAGCACCAGCTCAGACCAGAGAAACCTGTGCCATTGCATAGGCGGAGGTTCCTTCATCTCTGGATCCTGCTGGTCCCACTTATTCCTGGTGCTGGGGCAGATGTTATGGCCTCCTTACCTATGATCCTCTCCAAGTTAAAGGACCTGCGAGTCTATTTCTTCTGAGTGTTGTGGGGCTGAGTGCAGTCAGTACCCAAGTTCTGTTCAGGGCACTGGCTCTGACAGTAAGGGCCCATCATGAATTTCCAAATGCATTCCTAGTTCTTAGATTCAGGCTCATATATTCCACATACAGTTCATTTTAATGTGCTCTCTGATATATTCTAAGAGATTAGCTGCCACCAAACAATTTCCCTACTTACTACATTTACAAGTTTTCACTTGTATATGTATTCTCTGGTGAGTTCTGAGATGGTCTTCTTGGTTAGCAAATTGTTCACAATCATTCCATTTGTCGATTTTTCTCTCCTGTATTTATTTCTGATAGGTTTTAAAACTGTCTTTCTTTTTAAAAGATTGCATTGTTCAGTTCATTTGTAAGATTTCTCTCCTGTATGATTTCTCTGAGGAATTCTAAGATAGGTTTCAGGGCAAAAGATTTGTGGCATTAACTACATTGTAAGGTTTCTCTTTTGTATGAATACTTTGGTGCCTTTTAGATGGTCTTTCTCAGGAATGGATTTGTCACATTCACAGAATTTAAAAATTTCTCTCCTGTATCAATTCTCGATGAATTTGAAAACACATTCTTAAATAAAGATTTGTCACATTCATTACATTTACAAGGTTTCCCTTATGATTTTCAGCTGAGTTCTAATAGTGCCTTTCCTTATAAAGAACTTACCACATTCATTCCATTTGTAACGTTTCTCTCCTGTATGAATTCTCTGATGAATTATGAGATGGGTTTTCCAGGTTAAGCGTTTCACATATTCACAGCATTTACATTGTATGCTGAGGTCTTACTGTTCTGAAACAGACATCATGACCAAGGAAACTCATTCAAAGGACAAGATTTCATTGGGGCTGGCTTACAAGTTCAGAGGTTCAGTCCCTTATCACCAATGAGGAAGCATGGCAGCTCTTACCAGACCTGGAGCTGGAGGAGCTGAGAGTTCTATTTTTTGTTCTGAAGGCAAATAGAAGACTGGATTCCAGGTAGCTAAAGCTAATGCCCACGGTGACACACGTATTCCACAAGGCCACAACTACTTATACATGGCCTCACATCCTAATAGCACCACTCCCTCGGCTAAGCATGTTCAAGCAATCACATAGGATTTCTCCCTGAATGAACACTTTGATGATATCTAAGACTGTATTTCTGGGTAAATAATTTTTCCCATTTACCGCATCTGTAAATATTATGTATGATATTTCTGGTGTTTTCTAACAGAGCTTTTACTAGCTTTTTATTTTTAACATCTACTATATTTATAATTTTCTCTGTTGTATGAATTCTTTCATGAATCCTAAGATCCTATTTCGAGGTAACATACTTGTCACATATACTGCATTTGTAAGTTGTTTTACATGCTTGAATTCCATGATGATTTCTAAAACTGCCTTTATCAGCAAAGCATTTTTCATATTTGCTACTTTTGTAAGGTTTCTCCTCTGCATGAACTCTTTCATGGTTTCTGATATTGCCTTCTCAGTAAAGCATTTGTGACATTCACATTTGTAAGGTTTATTTCATGTATGAAATCTCTGATGACATATACGGGGGAGTTTGTGGCTGAAGTACTTGTCACATTAACTACATTTGTAAGGTTTTTCTCCGGTATGAATTTTTTGATGAAATGTAAGGTAGGATTTCTTGGTAAAGCATTTGTCACATTTACTACATTTGTAAGGTTTCTCTCCTGTATGAATTCTTTGATGACTTCGAAGACTGCCACTTTGGGTATATGATTTGTCACATTCACTACATTTGTAAGGTTTCTCTCCTGTATGAACTGTTTGATGTCTTCTAAGACCACCTTTCTCAGTAAACCATTTGTCACATTCACTACATTTGTAAGGTTTCTCTCCTGTATGACTTCTCTGATGAACTGTAAGAAAGAATTTCAGAGTGAAGGATTTGTCACATTCACTACATTTGTAAGGTTTTTCTCCTGTATGAATTATTTGATGACTTCTAAGACTTCCTTTCACAGTATAGGATTTTTCGCATTCAGTACATTTATAAGGTTTCTCTCCTGTATGAATTCTCTGATGATTTGTAAGTTGGTATTTCTTGGCAAAGCATTTGTCACATTCACTACATTTATAAGGTTTATCTCCTGTATGAGTTCTCAGATGACTTTTAAGTCTGTCTTTCACAGTAAAGCATTTTTCACATTCAGTACATTTGTAAGGTTTTTCATCTGTGTGAATTCTTTGATGAGTTCTAAGATTGCTCTTCTGTGTAAACCATTTCTCACAGGCACTACATTTGTAAGGTTTCTCTCCTGTATGAGTTTTCTGATGAATAATAAGACTGTCTTTGTTGGTAAAGCATTTGGCACATTCACTACATTTGTAAGGTTTCTCTCCTGTATGAATTCTCTGATGAATCCGAAGACTGCCTTTGTGGGTAAAACATTTGTAACATGTACTACATTTATAAGGTTTCTCTCCTGCATGAATTCTCTGATGACTTCTAAGATCACTTTTTGCAGTAAAGCTTTTATCACATTCAATACATTTGTAAGGTCTGTCTCCTCTATGAATTCTCAGATGAACAACAAGACTGCATTTCTGGGTAAAGCATTTGTGACATTCACTACACTTGTAAGGTTTCTCTCCAGTATGAATTCTCTGATGAATTTTAAGTTGGTATTTCTGGGGAAAGCATTTCTCACATTCACTACATTTGTAAGGTTTCTCTCCTGTATGACTTCTCTCATGGTTTCTAATTTGTGAGTAGTAGATAAAGGATTTGCCACAATCACTGCATTTGTAAGAATTCCTACCACGGTGGAACCTATAATGTCTTTCAAAGCTTGATTTATGATAAAAGCATTTATCACATTTGCAAGGAGATTGTCCATGATGAATTTTGTAATGTAGTTTCAGCTGTGACAAATGCAGAAAGTATTCACTACAGTATGTACATTTATAGGATTTCTCTCTAGTATGTGCTATCTGATGTCTACTGACACTTGAGTACATCTGGAAGCATTTCCTACATTTCCTGCAATTGTGTGATTTCTTTCTACTATTATTACTTCGTTTCAGCATGATTTTATATTTTGAGTCAAAAAGATTTTCATATTCTGTAGAGTTTGGATCTTTCTCTTCAATGTGGATACTTTCATGTAGACTAATGATGGAACACACATTCAAACTGTTTACACAGTCTTTAAATTTGCAAGGTTCACCTCCAGTCTTCCCAATTTTTTTTCTGTTTAGGTTTGATTCTTTGACAGACTCATCTTTATGTTTGGTTCTGGAAGGTGTACCTTGGGAGGATTCATGAGTCATTTTGTCAGGATCATTACATTTGGAAGACTTTTCTTGGATAGTCACATGCTTGTGGACAATATGATTTGTGCCTTGATCCAAGACCTTCTCACATTTAAGATAATTCTCTGGGGAAAAAAGTACAATTAGGGAAAAAAGATTAATATATGAGTAAAGAATTCAATAATGTATGTTTAAGTTCACAAAGAAAAGTAAATTAGCCATTCTAAAGGAAAAATTTATTTTCTGTTTCACAGTCAAATGGATGTTCATAAGAAGATGTTCTAATTCTAAGTTAGACACCATCTCTTTCAGAAGGTAGGCAAAAGAGGTGATCAAGTAAAAATAATTTTGAGATAGAAACTCTCTGAAGGATCATATTAATAATGTCAGTTAGGAATTTATTATGTAATTCACATTGGCATGGAACTCACCATATATACTTGCTTTTACTTTCAAAGTCCTAGGAAAAAGATCATGGTAAACATAGAGAGCACATGCCAAAGGGTAAATAAATACATAAAAACAAAATTCTCACAAAACAGATGCTACTCTATTTAAAATATTTTGCATTTTAAAATTCAGAAATAGGTGAACAGTTAAATGCAATGGCAAAAATTTTAAATTCCAATTATTATGTATAAAACAATATACTTCTTTCTATTCATGTGCAATATTCTTTCAACTTTGAAATTTTGACTGAAAACTAAGTAAAAAGGTTAGGTTAAGAGAGACTATATAGGATACAGCACTGGTTATTGTTTTTTATTCTGTAAGTCTCTACATATTTCAAAGTTTCCATCTACAAAAGGTATGTAAATTGAAAGAATTAATTTGGAATTCTATGAGAAAAGTATACTCACCCACGAAGAAAAGATTAATGTAATTCTCCATCATCACATCTCCATACAGTACCCTTTGAGAACAGTTGAGAAATTCCCATTCCTCCACTGAGAACTCCACAGACACATCCCTGAATGTTAACAGACTCTGTAATAGAAAATTACCAATTTACCATGTGATGTTTGACAAAAATGTTTTCCAACTTAAACAAGACCCAAAGAATAAGATATAATTTGGGATATGGATGAGCCATGACAAATATTCAAGAACAAAGGTTTTTCTAGATGTGCTATAGAGATGCATCAGAGGTTAAACATTGCTGCTTTTCCACAGATAACATACAGAGTGACCTACTATATTGCACATATTCATGCCTCTGCTTTTTATGACTTTGCTGGTAATTTGTAAGACTAAGCAACAGACAACTTACTTGCTTCCATCAATGCATTTGAAATTTTTGTTTCCATTTTGGATTCTATGATGTCTTTTAAAGTCCTCTAATATATAATTTGCTTGCCAGTACCATCATAGCAGTATACGACAGACTATGAAGCCTAGTTCTATATCTAATGCTCTCTTCTTATCTCAACATACAAGAAGAATACAAAGCACATATGCAATATGCATAGAGTCAGGAAAATGTACTACTATATATAAAACAAATCTAATTTTATTAAGAGATGCTTCTTAGTCTAATCATACTCTTTAGTGTATTTTCTCCCTGTGAAACAGGATAGCAAAATATTCTCACAATCAGCAAACTTTTAAAGAATATATTGTACACATTTGAGATCTAGTTGCAGAAATATAAGACGCCAAGTGTCACATCACAGATGGTTATGTAATGATGAGAAAAACTATGCTTCAAAATTCTACATTGTCAACCTTGCTCAGATGTGGACACTAGCTCAATTTTTTCACCAGTTTGGTCTGCCTTCTCAATTGATATTCTGGAGTCTAGGCACAATGCTGCAAATGTTCTAGAAAGAAAGAAAGAAGTAAAACAAAAAATGGAAAATTCTAATGCTACTCTATTATAAATTCTATTCTTCCATATATTGCTTAGTGATCTCAGTATCCATGTATAGGAAGATACACATTCATAAATTTGTTTCTAAATATCTGATCACTCCTGAAATGTAATTTGTATAGCAGATAAGACCTTTCTTCTTCACTAATATAAAAGGATGCATGTCTGTTTGATGTCAAAATTGGATAACATTATATTGGTTGTCACACATAATAGATTCTCTTCCACATTGTGGTCTTAAGTCTAAGGAAATTTATGTCCTAATGGTCTAATATCGAGGGAAAGTATACCAAAACAAGGCTGTGCTATGGTAATTTTGATTATCAGAAATTAAAATGAAGATAAGTCACACAACATAAAGACTTTAGATAACATTAACAGATGTAGATAATTAAATTTTGAATGGGTTCAATAAGACATACAATTTTCAAGGAAATGTGGACATGAGACTAACCTGGGGCACATTTACCAGAGAAGCAGTCATTCTTCTTGTTGTTCTGCTCTGAGTTTCTGTCTCAGGAACAAAGACTGGAATTCCTGACAAGATTTCACATAAAGATGTCAAAAAAACAGAGCCAAAATTAATAAAACTCCCCATGGATAATGCCAAAACATATAAGAAACTCCCCTAACTAAAATGATGAGGAATCTTGTCAACATTTTCACAGATAGGAGAGCATGGAATGATACATTTAGTGTGGCATATATAAGGACAGTTTGAATAATGAATACCTGACATCTTGTCTACCCAAAAAACCTGCCTCAAGACATACATGAAATACAACTGGGATGACTGAGATAAAATTTTGCATAAAGAGGGAGAAAATAGAAAATAATGAGGGTAACCATGCAAGCTCTCTTGGAAGTTCAAGGTGGAACAGCCACACTCTTCAAATTATAAGTTGTAGAACAAGGGACTTACAAAGCTTGGATAAAGTAAACTTCAGGAACTCCATAACAGCCACAAGAGCAAAGAAAACAGAAAAATCAAATACTATATTGAAATATTCCACTGTAAATATTCTAACCACCAAGATGAGTGAAAAAATCAGGATAATTACTAGTTAATGTGGTTGAAAATTCCCTCACAACAGTAAGATACACAAAACAGAACTTTGAGAGTAAGGAAAAAATATAATGCCATCATGAATATACAGTATATAAAATTCATGCAGAGGAGATATGTGGTGATCATCAGGATGGCAAAAAAATTAGCAATGCATAAAATTTCAAGGGAAATAATCATGACATTTTACAGGGGATATGTCTTTATGACTCTTACTTGTGGCATACAAGCGGAGTAAGGTCAAATTTAGCAGCAAATACATTAATAGTTCAAACTCCAGTGATGTTGTTTTAATTTCAGGAATATTAAATATAAGAATAAAATGTGTTCTCTGACTTAATTCTGCCCTGTTTTTAATTGAAAAGCTGTATTTTCCATTTCATGGATACTGAACAAGAGGTCATCCTGGGACGTGATAAATAACTTCTTTTTACATGCATCCACTATGAAGTCCAGGGTTTCTACATTAAAATCCAGATGTTCAATACTACTTGTAAATAGACATCTTTCTGCACTATTGAGACTTCCACTCAAAGGTCATTATCACTAATTTTATCAAGATCTGTTTCAAATACCTATGTATAGTGTTCAGACACTGGGACTCCTGATATGTAGGAGACCACAGCAGTCTATTCTAGTACTTCCTAGGATAATTAGCCAGACAGATTCTTCTGTTCTCACATCTAAGTGCTGTAACAACATGCATGTATTTTCCAATTGTCTTCTATTCTTTAATACCAACAGAGGCTTGGTAAATACAACAGTTATAGATATTTCCCCATGTTGTGAAGTTAGGAGAGCATAGATTGATACATTTTAAAGCCTGAAAGAAAATAACTTTCAACTGTAACAGTACCTTTAGAAAAGGTGAGTGGTAAAATTGGCAGTTTAGGAAGTGTATTTGAATGTAGTCAAAAAATAAGACATGTTTTTCATGCAAGGAGCTACTTACACTCGAAATAGATGAAAATATGCACAACAGAATCGGATATGAATTATCCATGAGGACAAAGGTAACAGTACATTTCATGTGAGGAATAATGAATATGAGAGAACTGGGAAGGAATCATCAAGTAAAACAGAAGAAAGCACTATCCCAACTAAAGAAAGTAGAACAATATGAACCATAATTCAGCAGACACAATGACTAAAAATCATCTGGATTAAAAACCCTAAGAAATATAACCTCAGAAAGAGCAGCATTTTACCCACCAATATTCAACAAAACTTTGCCATAAAATTCATAGTTGGAGTTTTAACAGATTAAACACAGGTCTACAAAATAAGAGTGTATTTTCAGTCTTAGTTTCTAGTTCAGAAAGAAGAAAGATGTACATTATTGAATTGACACTGTACCTAGAAAAAAGCTCACATTCTTTTCAATTGTACTTAACAAATTTTTAACTTAGCTACAGGGTGATGGAATAACAAACACTGATTAGGAAGACAAGCTGTTCTTCTAGAGGACAGGGGTTCTATACAAACAACCAAATGGCAGCTCAAAACTATAACTCTACTTCCAAGATATTGCATACATAGTACATGGGAGGTGCACAGACATCCATGAAGTACAAATATTCATATACATGTAACAATAATGATGATGATGATGATGATGATGATGATGATGATAGTAATAATAATGGAAGTAGCTACAAAAAAAAACTGGGAAACAAGTGAGGCACAGAGATACTGAATAAATCAAAATATTCAATTCTACTTTTCAATCATGGTGTGATTCCATACATATCCAGAAAAATAATCATAGTAATGACCATGTGAATGTCACTAAACTTACACAAGTATGGTACCTAACAGGCAATCTCATCAAGCAAAGGTCACAGGAAAAGTATATATCCACATAAAAAAATATTAACGTGACATATTCTTTCCCACTAACTAATGATTCACAATCTGTGATTTGTAGAAGAGGTAGCTGATAAAAAAAGAATGAGCAGTTTAAGACATACAAAAGAGTAAAAATCAAAATTGTGTGAGAAAAAAAACATAGAGCAGATGCACTATCTTGCTTTTCATGGTATGATATGGTTACACAGAATGTGTATAACATAAGCAAAAGGGGCATGATGCAAATAAGTAACAATGAGTTCAATGAAAAAGCATACAATTTGAAATGATTGTGCTAAAAGACTTATAATGGACAAAAGGCATATATTAAAAATGCTCCAAGCTGGGTGTTGGTGGTGCACGCCTGTAATCCCAGCACTCTGGGAGGCAGAGGCAGGTGGATTTCTGAGTTTGAGGCCAGCTTGGTCTACAGAGTGAGTTCCAGGACAGTCAGGGCTACACAGATAAACCCTGTCTCGAAAAACCAAAATAATAATAATAATAATAATAATAATAATAATAATAATTTTAAAAAAGCTCCATACTGTAAAGCATGAAAAAACATCCACCTAATGTGCACTGAAATACCTGCTCTGATATGTCAGTTTCCATATTCATGGTCTTCTACAACAATAAATCCTGCACACTAAAGATAGAAAATAGACAGTATGTCAGTTTCATCCAAATTATTTCAGGCACCATGCCAGCCAGTGCACAGCCATTTCGACAACCATAGAAGTAACGATCTATATGAAACTCAATTATATTACACATGTGGTTCAGTATGAAAGGAGTAAGGGAATTAATCATTCACCAACATGCATTTGAAAAGGAAAAATAAATGGAATACTGAAGAATACATATGTGAAATCAAAACATTGACACAGGGCTTTCATGTTCTCATTCAAATAAAGGAAAACCATATAAAAATAGACTTTCTCTAAGGTAGGAATTCTAAACAAGTCATTTCAGCAGGAATGGGAAATTTTTGCAAAGTGTAACAAAATGCTAAGTCTATATGGCATTTTGAGAAACCACTGAATTAAAAAAAAAACTTTCAAAAGGGCAAAATGAGGTTTCTAAATCCATTAAAATTATAGCAATGAAAACAAAAGAGAATTGGCTTGAAGAAAGGCCGCAGGTGATATCAATGGGAAGTCATTAAAAACAGATTTAAAACTCTTCTGGGATTCTACGAAATTTTTATTGAAGTCCTGAGAACATCACTTTAGAAAATAACAAATGTGATCATTAAAAGAATAGAATCTACAGAAACTGCAAAAACCCTCTAAGGTACAAGATCCAAAAAATAAACTTAAAAGATACAAAATTTCCTGATTTTACAAGAGGCTAAACTTAATGAAAATCATTTGTATTGATATGAAGACAAATTAAAGAGATGGAAAGGAAGGGGTGTCATTACTATCATGCACAGTAATAAATAATACATTTTAGAAGACTCTAGAACAGTTTTTCCAAACCTGTGGGGTTTGATCCTAGGAGTGAGGTTGAATGACCCTTTCACAGGGATTTTTCTAAGATCGTTGGCAAACACATTTCCAATGGTGTTAAGAACTGAAACATCACTCTTCTGTCCATTTCCAGTAAGGTTTGCTCACATGTATACGTATACACATATACATACCTGGAACTGAAATAAAGGTTGCTGCACTACAGTGGTACAGCTTTAGGAAGATTGTAGCAACAGTTCTCTGGAAATTAAGTTATTGATGTTTGGCAGGCTCCATGTTGGTGCAAGAAACTGAACCCATGTCCTATTTTAGACAAGGAAGGGTTACTTATGAAGGTAACACCCAAACAATTTACTAATAAGCATGGAGAGGCGAATTTGGTTTCTACACAGAATCATCAATCAACCCACAGGATCTAGTATCTGACACCAAAAGGTACTTGACAGACTTGCAAAAGAGATACATAAAACAAATTCAACCACAACAGGTTGGTCTACAATCTGTCCTGCCTGTAAATATACTAGGGAAATGGTGACACAAGCCTTGTTAGAGTAACCATCCTATGTCTGATTTAACTTAAGGCCCACTCAATGAGATAGAACCATCTATCACACTGCTTGGGTGATCACCAATCAAAGACTAGATAGCCTACAGGTTTAGGGTCAATACAAATACTACTGGCATAAAGAAAAGTAATGATAAAATGATGCCTTATAAAACTACCCACAGATATGCTCTCTGTTTGTACTGGCTGGTTTTGTGTGTCAACTTGACACAAGCTGGAGTTAGCACAAGGAAAGGAGCTTCAGTTGAGGAAATGTCTCCATGAGATCCATCTGTAAGGTATTTCCTCAATTAGTAATCAAGAGAAAAGGGCCCATTGTGGGTGGTGCTATCCCTAGGCTGGTACTCTTGGTTTCAATAAGAAAGCAAGCTGAGCAAGCCTGGGGAAGCAAGCCAGTAAGTAACATCCCCCATGGCCTCTACATCAGCTCCTGCTTCCTGACCAGCTGGAGTTCCAGTCCTGACTTCCTTTGGTGATGTACAGCAGTGTGGAAGTGTAAGTTGAATAAACCCCTTTCCTCCCCAACTTGCTTCTTGGGAGTGATGTTTTGTGCAGGAATAGAAACCCTGACTAAGACACTGTTAAACCACCAAACCTAAAGAGACATTACCCCTGGAACACCAGAGAAATGTGGAAATACAAAGATTGTGCAAACTGTTTAAATGTCTCATCTGCTGGTATTCTAAATCAACGAATCCACATAGGAAAGGAAGAACACAACAATACAGAGCAGCAAAAGGTTTTTGATTCTAAACATAAACTCATACGGAAATGAACAAATAGTGGATAGTACACAAAGGCAGGACTAGTGGAAAATGCTTCCAGATGTACTCAAGCCTCAACAGATATTAGAGCACTCGTAGTAGAGAGAAATGTACAAAACGTAGTCAATCCTTTCTGCATTTGTCATAACTCTAAGTATATTATAAAATCCTCTATAAAATATCTCTAAAATGAACAAAATGAACTGAGTGCTTTTATCATACATGAGACTTTGAAAGCCATTACAGGATGAACACTGGAAAGAATAGATACAAATGTTGTGATTGTGACAAATCCTTTATGTGCTGCTCAGGTCTTAGAAAACATAAGATAATTAAGGTCATAGTCGACCTTATGAATGTAAGCAAAGTACTATGTCATTTTATATACTGTCCCACCAGGAATACCATTATAAAACCTATACAGGAAAAAAAATTTACAAGTGTAATGAATATGGTAATTTCTTTCTACATCATCTTGACCTTAAACACATCTGATAATCACACAAGGAACAAATCTTACAAAGATAGAGAATGTGACAACCCAACCGAAGTAAGTCTTTAAACATTTAATTGGGACTGGCTTACAGTTCTAGAAGCTTAGACTATCAGGGCAGGAAGGATGGCATTGTGAAAGCAGACTTGATGCAGGAGGAGCCAAGAGTTTACATCTTGATCTAAAGGCATCTGGAGGAGGGAGACAAACTGGGTGGAGCTTGAGCACCAGGAGACCTCAAAGCCCATATACATGGGGAAACACTTCCTCTAACAAAGCCACACCTGCTAATACTGTCACTCCTCAGGGGTCAAACATACTGAAACCATCACAAATACCTTACTAAATGTTAATGAGCTGTTTTTAGAATATGACATGAATTCTCACCCCTAAGAGGGCCTCCAATTGTATCATAAAATGGCTTAGTGCAATTGCTTCTTGTCTGTTTCTTTTATAATGCTCCATGACCACAGCAACTTAAAAAGAAAAAAAAAAGATTGCATTGGCTAATGATGATTCTATCATGAGAGGGAGGCCTGACAGAAAGCAAAAATGCTGGAATGGAAAGCTAAGAGATCACATTCTCAACCATCATCACTAAGTGGAAACTCAGAACTAAGCTGTGTTAAGGCCTTTTTTCTTCAGATTCTGCCCTGATGATACACTTTCTCCAGTGATTCTCCAACAATTAATATACACAAAATATTTTTACCTCCTTAAGACTTAGATTTCAAATACATGAGAGAATGGGGAGCAATGCTATTTAAACCACAAATCAACCTCTTAATATACATGCTCCCAAGGCTATTCTCATCCTTGCTTTCAATGAAGACAGGGTGGCAAAGAAAATAAACAGTACAAAACTGCTAGAGAGACACCATGCAAATTGGGATGTGGTAGTGCATGGCTCTGAACCTTAAACACAATAATAGAATACTTTGGATCCAAGGCATGGCAGTATGTTACAGTGAACAAACACATACATTTACATAAATGGTTCATGAACTTCAGAACCATTTATGGTGCATGAATGGTGCAAGATGATAGACAAACTCAATTGCTCACTACAATCAAGAGAAAAGTTTGACTCTTGTAGCTCAATGATCATATGATAAATTTTATCAGTTGCTTCTATGTCAGGGCTGATGTAACTAAATCAGGAGACAATAGCAACTTCAGTTTCTAGACTGGCTCTTAATACTCAGAATACAAGCACCTGGATAGATGGGTAATACCAATTTTAGGTATTTTAAGAACTGAATCCCCTCTGCTAGATTATCTTCATATCATTTCCGTGACCTGGGAAATTTGTGAAGTGGTGCACAATGAAAAGGTATATCACCTTGTACCCCCCCACTCAACATTATTTCTGTTATACAAACATTTACAAATACAGTTCTATGGTGGCAGCAACCATATGGGTGCTGGAGTTGTAGATCTGTCATGGGGTTGCCTGAGAATTCAAGCTGTGTGGAAGGAAAACAGAGAGTGAGATGAATGTGTATCATTGAGACTGGGCAATCTTCTTGAGTGATGGTATCATAAAGCAGAAACTTTCTGGTCAAAATTTCAGCAGCATTAGGATTATGTATTAGTATGATGAAAGAAGAATTACAGAAGCCAGGTGACCTAAACCAAGGATGATGGGCCATGAAAACTCTCCAGGAGCCATGTTCAAAATCAAAGAGAGGACAGATATGGGATCTTACCTGGATAGTAAACATCCCTATGACTGCAAGGCACCCTATGAGTCAGTCTTAGTCACCAGTCAGTAGTGCAGTAAGGGGGAACAACAGCTCAACTGATGTGTTGGGCTGTGTTAGAAATCCAGGTGCTTTCTAAAGAAACTTTTTCTTATGTGGACATCTCACTGATAAGCCAGGTCTGCACCCCTATGACAGAGAAAAAAAAATCTGAAGATGGAAAGAAAGGAGACTGTAGTAAAAGGACCATGCAGTTTGGAGGAAATGAGGTGGGGTTCTGAAGGAATTCTAGTGACAATAGAAATGGTATGGGGAAGGGCACTAAAGGCATGGATCAGTTGTTATTTGCACTGACTGGTCTTAGAGTGGATGTGGATATAGTTTGCAGCACCCATATAGTGGCTGGAAACCATTCACATGAGGTTTCAACCTTCACTAAAGCTACAACTGCTTAATATAATTCCAGGTACTTACATATAAATATATCTTTGTATAGGTAGACTGGCCAAGAGCTCGATAGAGGAACATCTCAGCTCTTAAAACCATCTTAAATATGTGTTTCATAATTTTCTTTAGTTACCCCATTGGAGGTTGTGATTCCTAGGCTGAGAATTGCTTACACATAATTGCAATTCCTGGAGGTCTGAGACATTTTTCTGATCTCAGCAGGCACGAGGCACAAACATGGGGCAGGTGCACACATGCTGAAAAACAGCTTTATTCATACCTTAAATAAAAGTCCAATAAAAATATTTAAAAGCAATGACTGAAGATGGGATATGAGATTGGGTTTTCTACACTGTTTCTATGGAAATGGTTTTGGAAAATTCTACTGGACATCATCTCATCATTACTGATTTGGTATATAATAATTAATACTAGAAGAAATTACAAATTATTTGCCTGTGTTTATGTAGGATGACATCCCAATTCCATTATACAACATTGATAAAAACACATATATTTGTGTTTTTATCAATGTTGTATAAATTTCTTAACCTTCATTTAAGCATACTGTGAGATTATTAAGTTTTTTGATCAAAGTTTCCTGACCTAATATGAAAGTTTCAGTAGGTACTTTATAATCATTTCTTTCTATCATCATTTTTCCTATTTTATGATAAAATGCTAGAGGATTTAGGTAAGACTCAATCATCTCTACAGAATATTAAACTGTCCATATGTTCTGCCTACTGATATCTATTGTTTATCAATGGCTTCTACAGCAATACATTTTTTGCTCTATTTTGTTTTCTCATGAGAGGATGTCTTTATGTACCCTTGGTGTCTGAGAACTAATTCTATAGACCCAGCCTTGAACTCAGAGATCCACATGCCACTGCCTCTGATTGCTTGTATGAAAAGTGTGGGCCATCAATGCTGGTCTATCTACAGTAAAACTTTAATTGAATTAGAAATCCTGACTAAATCTTTTCAAGGTTTTCAAACTCTCTGTGCTTCCTTAGAATTCCAAATGTACTTAGGATCACTTTGCTCATAAACAAATTGTTCAGAATCTTAAGGAAACAGAAACCTCATCAATTGTCTTACCATATTTAACAAAAAGATGCTAGCTGTATATTACATGTCATGTATATACTTTCTGATTCTATTTGCTGTTCCAGTTTGTATGGATGTTGATTGTGGGTGTTACGTTAATGTTGAAAATAATGTACTATAATTAGACATTTTATACAGATCCACATTGGTGATGTAGTTGAATTTTAAGTAAATTTTAAATTGCTTAATTGTAGGGAAACTGAAAATTAACTTTTATGATGACTGTGGTAAGTCGGATTCCTACTAATACTATGTCTTTTAGTTCTTTCTGCTGCTTTTTCTAAACATTTGTTCCTGGAGGGCCTTGAGTGTGGACATTGACCAGGCAGAAATAAGATTCTTCATGTACATTAACTGAGAATTTTCTTCTTGGATCACAATATGTGGCAAAAAGGATCCAGACAGAAAGTTTTCAGTCAATCAATAGGAATTATAATAAGATATGTGTGAACTACATGATGAGTGATGTTCACTGACCAGAAGTAACAGGTGCCTGGATTATCATGTATACTTCTTCAACATCTCTCATTTCATTGTTACTTGTAAAAAGAAATGTGGGTGATTACTGAGCAAACATGGAGACAAATACACTAAACAGGTAAAAGAAATTTCCATCTGATATTAGAAAAGCAATTGTTTTGTTAATTCTATGGACCAGCATCATGCAACATAGTATAGAGAAGCAGAGATGTGACCCAATGATGCTGGAACATATTCTGACTCAATTAAAAGTTTCTGCAGAGATAATGCAAAGGGCAGTTGTAAAGATTAATGTATCACATCTACGCCTTTCATGTCTTTTTCTTGAGTGGGACCCTATGAGTAGAAATAATTTACTTGTCTAAGCAAGGTAGGAGGTCACTTATTGCATCCAGCCAACTAATTACTGGATTCATCACTGAAAATTGACATCCTTCACTTTCTGCTATGTCCTATCATTGGATATCTAGGGAAGTTCCCCAAAATAGTGTCTCCTTCTCTCAGGCTTGATGAAAGATTATGGTGGCCAATCTCAAGTTTTCATCAAAACTACAGTATAAAAACCTCAAAATATTGGCAAAAAAAAGACACATTGATCAATAAAATGAATTAAAGACATATACATAAATATGTAGGGCCACCTGATATTTGACAGACACCAGAAATGAAAAAGATGAAAAAGGTAGTATCTTCAACAAATGGTTCAGGTCTAACTGGATGTCTGCATCTAGAAAAATGCAAATGGTTCCACATTTATTGTTATGCCCAGATCATAAGGTCCCCACTGACCACCAGGAACACATATGGGAAAGCAAAGAGTCTTTATTCAGGCCTGAGCTTGGAACCTCTAATGTCTCCAACACACTGGATGGGTGTAGAAGGTTCTGGGCTAGTGAAGCCTTGACTTATTATCACTTTTAAACTGGGTAGAAAATTTTCCAACTTAGCAGTTACACAATTTTTTAACATTTGAAAATTGCAGCTTGGCACATTTGTATTAGCCATAACAGAGTTCAACTTTGAATGAAAAGTGATTGCTAACTTCAGCAATCTATTTTAAGGTGTTCCTGGAATAAGTTGGGGTTTTTCCAGTAACTGAGTTCAATCGAAGGGCAAGTTAAACATAAAATGGGGTCTAAAACTAAAATGGAGTTTGAACATACAAGCAGGGCCCCTCACTTGAAACCCAGCACAAACCTCAAGTGCAAGTGGATCAAAGACCAATATAAAACCAAACATGATGAATCTGACACAAGATAGAGTGGGGAAGAAAAGTGAACATATTGTCACAGGAGAAGACATTCTTTAAACTACAAGGCAAAAAAAAGTAAGAGCAACAATTAATAAATGGGATCTCAGGAAATTGAAACTGCTTTTATAACACAAAGGAAACCATCCTTTGGACGAAACAGCAGCCTAGACAGTAGATAAAGGATTTTATCAATTCCACATCAACTAGAAAACTAATATCCAAAATATATAAAGAACTCAAGTAACTAGACATGAAATATCAAATCAATAATTTAAAAATGGGTTACAAGTAAAAACAGAGGACTTTAAATGGGGAAAACTCTAACAGCCAAGAAACAGTTAAAAAAAATGTTCAACACCCTTAACCTTCAGAAAAATAAAACCACTTTGGGAACCAATATTATACTTGTCAGAATAGGCAAAAATTAGTAATACAATAACAGCTAATACTGGAGAGCATGTGGAGCAATGGAAACACACCTCCATTGTTGGAGGGAGTGAAATCTTGTACAAAACTAAGGAAATCATTATGGCAGTTGCTCAAATGGATGGTAATCAAACTACTTCAAGAAGCACTCATACTGCTCTAGGGCATATACCCAAAGGACACACCACCCTACCTAAGGACCCTTGCTCAATCATGTTCATTGTATCTTTATGCATATATCCAGAAACTGGAATCAATCCACAAGACCCTCAAAAGAAGAATGAATAAAGAAAATATGGTACATTAACACATAGGAGTATTACTCTGCAATTAAAAGAATGGCATAATGCTTCATACAAAAAGAACTCAAGAAGCTAGACTCCAAAAACCCAAATGAGCCAATTAATAAAATGGGGAACAGAGCTAAATAGAATGGCTGAGAAGCACTTAAGAAATATTCAATATCCTAAATCATCACAGAAATGCAAATCAAAACTCAAAAGTACATGTTCAAAGGGATGTAGGAAAAGAGGAACACCCCTCCATTGCTGGTAAGATTACAAAATAGTACAACCACTTTAGAAATCAATCTGGTGGCTCTTCAGAAAATTGGAAATAGTTATACCTGAAAACTCAGTGATACCACTCCTGGGCATATATCCAAAATATATCACAAGGACATATGTTCATAGCAGTCTTATTTATAATAGACAGAAGCTGAAAACAACCCAGATGTCCTTTAATGGAAGAATGGATACAGAAAATGTGGTACATTTACACAGTGGAATACTACTGCGTTATTAAAAATGAAGAGTCACAAATGTGGCAGGCAAGTGGATGGTACTAGTAAATATCATCCTGAGTGAGATAACCCAGACCCAAAAGGACATATATGGTATATACTCACTGATAAGTGGATATTCTCCCAAAATCTCTGAGTATCCATGATACAACTCACAGAACACATGAAGCTTAACAAAAAGGTAGGCCAAAATGTGGATTCTTCAATCCCACTTAGAAGGGAGAACAAAATAATCACAAGAGCCAAAAGTAGGGAGGGAGCTGGGTGGGAAGGGAGGGGGCAAGATGGGAGGGAACAGGATCAAGAATAGGAAAAGATTTGAGAGAAATCCAGAGGACCAGGAAAATCAGTAGAAATATGTTGCAGCGGGGGTGGGGAACTGGGGAACCAGCAGAAAGTACCAGAGACCTGGGATGTGAGGCCCTCCCAGGATCCAGTGGGGAAGACAGTAGTGAAAATGCCTAACAGTGGGGAGATGCAACCTGAAGAGACCACCCTCCAGTAGATAGACATGGCCCCCAGTTGAGGAATGGGCTTACCTACTACCCATCTCAAAATTTCTAACCTAGAGTTGATCATGTCTAAAGGAAATGCAGGGACAAAAAAATAGAGCAGAGACTGAAGTAAAGGCCAACCAGAGACTGCCCCACCTTGGAAACCATCCCATCTGCACACACTAAACCCTGACACTACTGCTGATGCCAAGATATGATTGCAGACAGGGGCCTGGTATGAAAGTGTTCTGAGAGGCTATACCTACACCTGACTAAGATATATGCATATACTTATAGTCAGCCAATGAACTGAGTCCAAGGACCCCAGTGGAAAAGTTAGGGGAAGGAAAGAAGGAGCTGAAGGACACTGAAACCTATTTGGAAGAACAAGAGTATCAGAAACCCAAGAGCTCTCAGGGATTAAACCACCAACCAAAGAGTATACATGGGTGGGGTCCATGGCTCCTGCTACATGTGTAGCAGAGGACTGCCTTATCTGACACCAGTGGGTGCTGAGGGGGAGGGAGGCACTTGGTCTTGTTCATGCTTAATGCCCAGAAAAGGAGGATGCCAGAGGAGTGAGTCAGGTGTGGGTGGGTGAGCACACTCTAAGAGGCAAAAAGGAGGGAAGCAGGGGTGGGGGTGGGGGTCATGGAGGGGAGATCTGCAAGGGGGACAACATTAGAAATATAAATAAATAAAATAATTTTTAAAAACCCCTGACATAATGGTTCATGTCTCCAGAGCCACCAGTTTCTCTGAGGCTGTCAGTATAGCCCATTAGAAAGCCACTAACTATATAAAAACAAAAAATAAAAATAATACAAATTGCTAAGACTGAAGAAAATTTTTTAAAGATTTGCTATCAAGTGGGTTGGTCACAAGTATGGCAGGTAGGAAGAACAGCAAAATGAATAACATTAACATTGAACCAACCTTTCAAAATATATGAAGCCCTCAATGACAGAACTGTAGGAAGCAGACAGATATTGATGCATATAAGCTTCAATACCTACCATTGAGAAAGACAATCATGAACAGTATAGAAAACTAGTAATGAATAGCACCCCTCCATAAAACCACCCACACCAGCAGAAGATGCTCAGTCTTCTCAAACTCAAGCAGCATTCTCCAGTGTGGGCATGCCAGAACAAGTCATCAAGGCCAAGTGGTACAAGCCTCTTATCCCAGCACTAGAGATGCTGGGGCAGCAGATCTCTCAGTTCAAGGGAAGCCTTATTTAGTAAGAGTTCCAGAATGGCCAGGAAGACCTAGACAATGTGGCTCAAAATCAACAGTAACAACATAAAAGTCTTCACACCAAGTAAAGATTACAGTTTAAAAAAACGTCTTCCCTGAGACCTGGAATGCTGACATCAATAAAAAACAGAAGAATATATAAAAGACATGAATACAGAGACACTGCTAAAATGTTCTCAAACATGTGAAGAAATATAAAAGGATGTTTTTAATATTTGAAATACCAAAATCATACTATTCTGAAATATAGAGAAATTCTTCAGAAAATTCATAAAATGAGAAACCAAAATGAATTTTAAAACTTATGAGAAAAGGATCAAACTGAAGGATGATTACAAAATGTATTAAAATTACAGCAGTGCAAAACATTGAGAGTTGACAGGAGGACCGATGACAGCAGAGATCAATGGGAAGGTAATACAGTCAGAGTTTAATACTAGCAGAGATATTAAACAAATCTTTTCCAAATCCTGCTGGCACCATTTTAGGAAATGGAGAAATTAATCATAAGATAAGAGAAATTAAACACACTATGAATTGTTCCAAGCTTCTAAGAGCAGAAAATACTAAGAGGCATCCATTGTTCTGCCTAAACAATATAGTAAAATTATAATAAGGAAAACATTTAATTATCAGTAAGATGATATGGAAAGTAATATGAATGGGAGAGGACAGTATCTCTCACATACAAAACCAAATTAAATTATATTTGGCTCTCTATATTAATTTTCACATAGAGAGTATTCTACCACCTACAAGAGGAATATTTTAATATTATTCTCGGTTCAATTATCTAAAAACAATTGAAATGAAATAGAATCTCTAGAAACCAATTCTATGTTATCTTTCCACTGTCATTTGAGCCTCCCCACCCCGAATTCTTCCTCAATCACTCTAACATATCTGTATCCTTTGCTGCAGTTTCCTCTTCTCACCATCCAGGGCTCTCACAGGTGAGCAGGACTGCCTGAGGAGTGTGACTCCTGAATATCACAAAGAGTCTTCAGAAACTACCCAGACCTTTTCATGCAACAAATACAAATAACACCTCCAAACAGATCAACATGAGGGAGAGAGAAAATATCACAAATAAAAATGTCTCCTTTCCTGTAAGGATTTGAATGTACTCTGTGAGATGTAAGATTCATTCACTCACAGCTCAGACACAGGCAGAGTCATTCTACCAGAAATCCTGGGGAGCAGCTGGGGAGACTGCAAGAAAATAATTGTCACCCATAGAAACCAGACTGCTGCACTTGTCCAAAGGGAGATCTCGCCTAAAAGCCCTGTCAGCAGGGTCTAGGCATTCCCACTTCTACAAGAAGTCCACAGGCACAGCACTGAATGTTAGCAAACCTTGAAATATAAGACAACTGTTTGGCCACGTGTGTAAGGGCAGATTGCTTTCCTTCAACAAAGAAGACCATTTTGTAATACAGGTGAGTGATTACAATTATTCAAAATATGCTTTCTAAAACGTTATTTTAATCTATTGTGGGTTTTCTAATTATACAAATAGTGTGGTCTGACACAGTCACATAACAATATTGTGTTTGTGTAGACTTCAACACACAAAGACACGTTTCTGAATGTTGTAGTTCCTAAAATGAATACAACTTAGATAAAAAGAAAAATACACGGGCACTAAAAAGTCTGTTCCTAAATGATGTTTACAGCAATAACAGCTGTCCTCGATAAGTACGTTTTCCACTCTAATAAAATCTGCACCGTTTCCCCGAATAAGTGCAATATACGAAGCTGTCTATGTGGATGCCTATTAACCAGGGTCGAAGGCGTTCTAAACAAGCAATTAGTAAAAGAACGGAGTTAGAAAGCATGGAACTTACATTCCTGGGGTTTTGTAACTGACACAACATCAAACGCTGATAATGCAACTGCTCTGCCAGATTCTAGGATGAATGAAAAAGCCTCGATAAACCCCAGTTCTTAGGACCTGAAACTTCTGGACGACGAGAGAGCGGCGTCCTTAGAGCAGCTGCGGAAAACAAGCCTGTTCTCTGCTCCAGCCCCGCAGCTCCTCTGACCCGGGAGGTGCAGGGGCCTCCGGGCTGCAGTTCTGGACGCTGCGCTGCGGACTGCTGCCTCTCCCAGGCCCACAGCCAGGAAGCCGGGTCTGAGGAGAGTTTTCCGGGGTCCACAGAGATCCAGGACACCGGTTCTCTCTGGGAAACCAGGCCAGGTTAGGGGCCGCGTAATTCATTCAAGTAGGAAGGGGAATGGAGGATTTTCCTGTCACTCTGGCTGGATCTTTATATCAGTTCTCGTAGTCCCGCCTACCACACGCCGGTTCCGGTGACATTTTTCCTTTAAAGCCCATCAGCACTTTTTTTTTTTTTTTTTTTTTTTTTTTTTTTTATCCAGTCCTCCTAGCTTTTTTCTTTTCGTGGTCACTTTCCGTGTCCTCCCAGTAGCCTGTCTCCATACAGTCCTGCCTCGCTCCGCGGCTGCTCTCCTCCCGCCCCATCCCCGCCGCCCCCATCCCCTACCTGGCCTTGGGGATTCCGGTCCCTTCCACGCAGTCTCAGGCTTCCAGCCACACTGCTGCAGTTGTCAGGCTGTCCTGGAAGGAAGCTGCAGGCTAATATGCTAATATCTGAAAGTAAGTTCTAAACCTCTCAGATAACAGATAGGCAGCCTCACTTGTTAGCTTGGAATACAAGCCTCCTGGGCTAAAAACCGCACAGCAAAATATAACCAATATCCTAAATTCCGTTTACTTTTGTTCCATTTGCAACACAAAATACTAAAAATAAATCAAAAAAGCCTGGCTCCCTCCCAAAGCCTGTCACAAAATATACATGAATTACAAGAAGGAACATCACATGAAAATGTGAATGAAATGGTTTGGGACAAAAAAATAATGAGAAGGAAGCTGTGGAGTTCAAGGGACAAAGGTCACTGTAGAAAGTGCGATCAGTAGAACTGTGTAGTGCAGAGGAAAGTACAGATAAAGTCAAACTGCAGAAGCATTGTTCTGGCCACAATAGCAAAGATAATGCAAATACTTTTCACATATGTTTCTCCGAAAATAGTCTAACAATCATAATATGAATGAAAATATCCGCATAAGACTCAGTTCATGTAAGTGAAAATAGAAAGACACAGGCTGGGCAGTGGTGGCACACGCCTTTAAGCCCAGGACTTGGGAGGCAGAGGCAGGAGGGTTTCTGATCTGAGTTCGAGGACAGCTTGGTCTACAGAGCTCCAGGACAGCCAGGGCTACACAGAGAAACCCTGTCTCCAGAAAAAAAAAAAAGAAGAAAAGAAAAGAAAAGAAAACAAAGCCAAACAAAACAAATCCAAAAACCGAAAATAGAAAGAAACCACAACAGAATTTTGATAGCCAGGAATTAGGAAAAATGTTGCCTAAGAAAATGAATTAGGCAATGTGATGGTTTGTATATTCTTGGCCCACTTTGCTGAAGAAATAATAAATCTAAGCCTCTTCTATTATGTAAAATTACCTCAGCTAAGAGGAAAGGGAGACTTTTAGAACAGTAATAGATTCTTCTATTCCCTCTTATGTGTAAGGTTCTGTAATTCTCACCCTGTAGATTAGTGCTGAAGCCTCTGTGCCAGCTGTTCCAGCTACTCCTGTACCTTACAGGGATATGTGGTGTGGATAACATCACAACAGTTGCAGCAATACTGTTGAGCTGGGGAGTTGAATTGAATGGAAATAGCTTCCCCTGTATAGTAAGTTATTTGGGAAACTAGCTGTACCAGGATATAGAAATCAGATGATATTTTTATCAGACAACTTTATCAGAAAATGTTTATAATTCCACTTTCAATCAACTTAGGAATGCTTCTATGTCTACCATCATTATATCTATATAAAATTTTCAATGATAATCTTCAATTTTAACATGTTTTTTCTACATTTTTCTACAATTTTATCAAAATATTTTCCATGTAAATATTCAATTCTATCATAAAATGTTTCTATTTCATTTTTCAACTAATTTAGCAATGTTTTTAATGTCTACCACTTTACTCTTTAATTTTCCAAGGAAATTGTCAATTTTAACAGGTTGTTCTATATATCTCTTCTATTTTATCAGAAATATTTTCCACGTGGATCTTGTTTTATCATAAAATGTTTTTACATCTTTTTTCAATAAAAGAACATGATTTTCATAAAAAATGAAATCATCTGATATATTTAGAAGTTTGGTATGAATGCTAGGAATGATCACATCCTGATGTAAAACCTCATCAAATATGCTATGGAGGAAATAGGTACAAATATTCTATGTTGACAGGAGTTAGCATGGAGTTGCATACATGTGAACATTCTGAGGGTGTCTGATTTCCAATACAGAAGCCTTCCATTTTTATTGACTGTAAGGTCAGCTTACCTCTTTCTGATTTCTTCTTTTTACACCACGTACTATCTGTAGCCTGTGAATAGTTTCCAGGGATTGCTATTCCTTCTTAGTAGGGGACTGGGTGTTTAAGCATGACCAACAGTCCTGTGTCAAATCTGGAGGAGAGGAGTTACATATCTGGAAAGAAGCTTTGAACAGCTGTTGTGGTTCTGATCCACAAGTGAAGAGGCGTTTTGTTGGGCCAGGGCATTAGTGAAGTTTCCTCTACATGTAGGGGTGGGAATGAGAATAGATGTCGGTAAGGGCCAGAGATCTGGCCTTGCCTGGACATTATAGTGTCCAGTAGGTACCCCTAGAAAATGTCTACCAACTAGTTGACAAAGAACAGAATTCCTCAATAAGAGCCTCCTATTTATGCCAGGCAGTGGTGGCAATCACCTGTAATTCCAGCACTTGGAAGGCAGGAGCAGGTGGATTCTGAGTTCAAGGCCAGCCTGGTCTACAGAGTGAGTTCCAGGAGAGCCAGGGCTACACAGAGAAACCCTGTCTCTAAAAAACAAAAAAGGGGGGCTGCTACTTTTTAAAATCCTCTCAATCCCCAAACATAATCTGTATGCTATCCCATGGCCTGTCTCCCTCTTTCTGTGAACCTTCATGTCAGGGAGTTACAAGGTGAATATAGATACATGAGAGTGTTCACTTCTGACTATCGATGAAATTATTTTATTTTATTTTTTATTTTTTTAGTTAACCAAATATATCTATGTATATGAAACTCCCAATTACATAATGCCGAATTACAATGATAAAGTCTTATCCCAATGTTTCTAACCTCTCAGCACACCAGAAACACATCTAAAAATGTGGGTTTCCTGCTCTGCTCCCTCGTGCAGCTCTCAGGCCTAACTCAATTTTCAAAGGGACTTCCAGTAGATGGAGCCTGGCCTTTCACAAGCTTTATCAGTAGGTCTGTTTCCTTGAGCCATTCCTGATGTTCTTTTTTAATTTCCAGGGCAATAGGTTATGGCCACTTTGATAGGGCACCATAATGCCTCCAGCAAAGCAAGTATTTCTTCCTCATTTTTGATGGTCTTTTCTTCAGCACTCAATAATCCTCTCTCTTCATATATGGATGCATATACATGAGTAAAGGCATATCTGCTGTCAGTATAAATATTGATTATAGTCCCTCTACCAACTCCAAAGCTTAAGTTAAAGCTGTCAACTCAGCCTTTTGTGCTGATGTTTGTAACAGCAGAGCAGTCATCCTAACAACAAAGTCCAAGATGGCTATCCCTACATAACTGGTTGCATTCTCAATGAAGCTGCCCCCTTCTGTGAAGTAGATGTTCTTCTTACACTGGACAGGGTATGTCTGTCAATTCTGGCCTGATGTTCTGGCCCTCAAAACTTTATACTAATCATGCTATACATCTAAGGATAATCCAGGTAGCAGGGTAGCTGGGTTTAGGGAAGATGATGTGTTATATCTTATGCAAGGGGAATTCAGAAGTAGGGCCTGGAAGTGCACCAGTCTGGCATTGGACCAGTGATCAGCTGGGTAGATTCCTGAAGATCCTCTCAGTAGCATGGCAGATAGTGATAACAAGTTCCCTTGCCATGGTTATTGTGTTATCAGCCTTTACCATCAGGACTGTGGTAGTCATCCTTGGGCCACTGGAATCTTTCATAGGCTCAAAGTTTGAGTGAGCTCTTCTTTTTCTGTTCCCTTTTTCTCACTCACATATGAGTGGTATGGTTTGTGAATGTCAGGGAGGACCAAAGCCAGAGCTTCCAGCAAGGCTTTTCTTAAACTTCTAAAATCCATGTCCATTTCAGGGGTTCATTATAGTTTGTCTTCCTGTCCACGTTTTGCCTCATATAGGATTCCAAATGTCTTTCTACATATTCTCTGGGGCTCTCATTCTTTCCTTGCATTACCTCAATTAGCTTAGATAAATTTCTGGGCCATTTAGTGGCTTCTTGGAGAGGCCCCCATCAAAATCTGATGTAGACCCAGAGCCTCTCCTTACCACCATCAGTGCTATAATCCAAGTTATGTCAAGCCACAGGGAAGGCTGCATCAATATCAGCCTGGACTTGGGTGGGCAGTCCAATTGTTCCCCCAACCCATTTCGGGGCAGCTTCCATGATTCTCTCATTTTTACTCGTTCATGAAGTGAACATGGATCAATTGCTGACAGTCATCTTAGGTGGGCTGGTGAGTTAGTATGAATCTAAAAGACCTATAAGAACTGAAGGTCTTTCTTGAAATAGAAGGATTTTGCAACTTCCAGTTGCAAAGGTCATTACTAGCAAATGGAACACATGTCGTGAACTGCTTCCCCTGTACATCTGGGGGTCCCACAACCCAAAGCAGTAAAGTCATAGTAGAGTCAGCCCTCTGGGCAGTATAAGCCCAAGTGTGAGTTGGACTCCATGTGGAGTCAGGAGAGTTAGGGGAGTCAGGGGCTGCTCCTTCCTCTGCACTGGTTGAACAGGGGAACAGCACCAGGAACAGAGTATAAGGAGGAGGACTGAAATCCTCCTTGGGGTCAGAGGGAGAAATAACATGTTTTGGGGGGTTCCTAAAGCTGACCCTCCTACAGAGGAAGGAAGCAGTACAGCTGCTGACAAAAGGGATTTCAACCAAACAGGGTACTTCTTGACCTGGTACTGCCATGTGATGATATATGACACTTGGTCTGGATAGTCCTTGACCTCATGGACAAAAGCCTTCACCTTGTAGATTCTGTGGATATGAAATGTTCCTGCCTCAGGCCATCCTACTTTATAAGTGGGCCATTCGTTCTTTTAAAAGATGGTTAGTTTGCCAGGATGAACAACTAGACATGAAACTTCCACAACTTTGTGGAAGTCCTTAAAATGGCCAGGACTACAGAACTCTGTTTGAGATGGTGTCCCTTCCTGTGCATGGAAGGCCCACAGATCCACAGATTATTCAGAAACCAGATGAGACCTAGCAAGATCTCCCAGATGGGAGATTTGGGAGCATCCTCTATAGCCCCTAGCAGGGTGACAAAATACATGTCTGTTTTGCCTCTCTCAGCCTCCAGATTAAACCCAAAACAGAAACAGAGAGACAAGATCCAAAGCCACGATTAATAAAACCCTTTATGGACAATGCCAAAGCATATAAGAAGACCTCCTCTGCCCCCAAACCAAAATGATATCAGGGATCTTGTCAACATTCCTACAGATAGGAGAATATGTAATGACATATTTAGTGTGGCAAGGAAAATGACTACAATCTGAGGTATTTTTCTACCTTTAGCAGGTATGAAACATAAATATAGAATACATGATTAGCTCCTGCAAAATATTAACTACTCAGAGATATTACAGTGAACTTGTCCTCCAGGGATTGGAGTTATAGACAAACGTTATATATCAAACAGCTAGTGGGATGCCTAGCATAAAATGGAGTTTCATTAGTCATCACACTAGAATGCAATCTCTGACATTTTGATCTCATTTCAATTTATTTTACCTGACTGATACAGGTTACCTATTTTCCATGTGTGTCCTGTTGTCTTGCAGTACAGAATATACTCTATCTATCAAATATGATTTTACTTAAAATTATAAATTGTCACCAGATCTAGTTACAGCAATTTTCATCACCATCTAAGAACATTGTACATTGTTCCTGAGGCAAGATGAATTTTATAGTTCACTGCTCTGTTCAACATAGAACTAGTTTCTAAGTTTTATAAAAATGTTTGTGTGAGAATATTGATGACTTGAAATTCACACAAATGCATTTATTTGTAAAATATTACAATTATTCCAAATATGGTGTTAAATGGAATACCCCCATGATGAATGTTCTAAGCCAGTGGATCTCCACATTTCTAATGCTGTGACCTTTTAATACAGTTCCTGGTACCCTTAAGTGGATGGATCTATAAATGGCAGATCCACCTGGAAAATGATACTGGAGTATCTTGATAAGTATGCAGACCACTTGTTGATTCTAAAAAATGATTTGGAGGCACTGATATAGCATTAAAATGCTCAAAAGTCTTTGTCGGCTTCTGAGCAAGAAAAACAAGATGCTGACCCCTTGTGCTGCAACACAAGATAATGTAAGCCCACTAGTGTAATATTGCCAAGACTACTTTGCCTATACCAGAAGCCCTTCTGGTATGAACTGAGGTCAGCCCACAAATGAAATACATGACTTGCACTGGACAATGACCAAATATCAACCACTGTAAATATCAAAGGCCCATGGAGGGAATCTATGCCTATTCCTTCATGTAGTAATATTGCAAATGCTGTCTGTCTGTCTGTCTCTGTCTATCTTTATATGTGGATAATAATATGTATGAAAAATAATCAAATGGAAGAAAGCAGAGTTCAAGAAGTAGCAAAGTACACTCTTATTTGAACTCCTGCTGGGAATGCAAACTGTTGCAAACAGAAACAAATCCTTTTGGTGCTTTGCAGGAACCACAAATGTAGTAATCACACCAGCCTTTAGCACTAAAGTCTACAAGATTATTTCAATATTTATAGATATAATCAATGTAAGACAGAAAGAATCTAGAGATTGACATAAGAAATATTCTCATATGCATTTATCCATAAAAGGTCTTTGGGAAAATTAACACTTGTTTACTATCAAGGTTTCCAAAATCTTGGAATAGGAAGAATGTACCTAATAAGAAATTAAAATGCCAAATCTTAATGTTTACAAAATAAGAACTAGTAGAATAATATCAATCTTCTCAGGAAAGAGACATGGGTGTCCACTATATCCACAAAGTCAGGACATTTGATAAATTCTTACCCAGGTTGAGAATGAAAGAGAAAAGTCTCAATTCAAAATGGTAAGTAGATATGGAGAGCATGGATGTCCTCAGTTTGTTTCTGATTTTAGTGGAATTTCTTTGAGTTTCTCACTATTTAACTTGATCATCATTCTAGGCTTGCTATAAGCTGCCTATATTGTGTTTAGGTATTTCCCACATATCTTTTTTCTGTACACAACTTTTATGAAAAAGGAATGCTCAATTTTGTCAAGGACATTTCTGCATGTAGTGCATGTAGTCTTTTATTTTTTTATTTCAGATTGTAGTATGGTGGATTATATTTATTAATTTTTGTATCTTCATTTTTAAATTTATTTTATTTTTCCTTTTTCTATTAGGTATATTTTTATTTACATTTCAAATGTTGTTTCCTTTCCTGGTTGCCCCTTCCCCCAAAATCCCATAAGCCATCTCCACTTCCCCAATCAACCCTCCCCTGCTTCCCTGTCCTGGTATTCCTCTACACTATGGCATCAAGTCTCTCCAAGACCGAGGTCCTCTCTTCCCTTTGGTGTCTAACAAGACCATCCTCTGCTTCTGATGTGTCAGGAGCCATGGGTAACTCCATGTGTACTCTTTGGTTGATGGTTTTGTCCCTAGGAACTCTGGGAGTGCTGGATGACTGATACTGTTGTTCCTCCTGTGGCGCTGCAAACCTCTTAGGCTCCTTGAGTTCTTTCTCTAGCTCCCCCATTGTGGACCCTGTGCTCACTTCAAAGGCTGGCTGAGAGTGTCCCCTCTGTATTTGTCATGCACTTGGAAAGCCTTCCAGGTGACAGCTATATGCAGCTCTGGTCAGCCAGTACTTGTAGGCATCCACAATAGTGTCTGGGTTTTGTAACTATCTATAGGATGCATCCCTGGGTGGGGTAGTCTGGATGGTCTTTCCCTCAGACTCTGATCAACCTTTTGTCTTTGTATCTCCTTCAGTGAGTATTTTTTTCCTTTCTACAAAGGACCCAAGGATCCATACTTTGTTCTTCCTACTTCTTGGGCCTCTTTTGATATGTGAATTGTGTCTTGGGTATTCCAAACTTCTAGGTTAATAATATCCACTTATCAGTAAGTGTATAATATGAGTGTTCTTTTGTGATTGGGTTACCTCACTCAGGGTGATATTCTCCAGTTCCATCCATTTGTCTAAGAATTTCATGAATTCATTGTTTTTAATAGCTAAATAGTACTCCATTGTGTGTATATACCACATTTTCTGTATCCATTCCTCTGTTGAGGGACATCTGGGTTATATTTATTAATTTTTGTATCTTGATTGAGCACTTCAACCCTGAGACCAAGTCTACTTGATCATGTTTCTTGGCCTTTTTCATGTGTTCTGGGATTCTCTTTGCAAGTATTTTATGAGTATTTTTCCATGTATATTAAAAGGGAATTTGATCTGTGATTCTCTTTTTTAAAATTTTCATCTTTTTTATAGTTTGGTTACTAGGTTAACTGCAGAATCATAAAATTAATTGGGTGATGTTCTTTTTATTTCCATTTTGTGGAATAATTTGAGGTGTATTAATTTAACTCTTCTTTGAAAGTTGTGGAATTCTGTTCTAAAACCATCTGGCCCTGGGCTTTTTGTGGCTGGGTGACAATTAATGAATGCTATTATTTCAGTAGTGGTTAAATATGTCTACTTGTTTATCTGGTGTTGATTTCATGTTGGAATGTCTTATGATTCTCGAGATTTTGTGAGTGTTAGTATGTCCTCATTTTCATTTCTGATTTAGTTAATTTGGATATTCTCTCCACATTTTAGTTAGATAAGGGTTTGTCTATCTTGTTGATTTTGTCAAAGAACCAACTCTTTGTTTCATTGATTCCTTCTACTTCAGCCATGAGTAAGATTATTTCTTACTGTTTACTCTTCTTGCATGTAGTTACATTTTTGTGTGAGAGAGTTTTCGGTTGTGTTCCTTAGTTGCTAGTATGACATCTGTCCAGTTTTAGTTTCTTTTTTACTTCTGTATTGATCCATTTAAATTCAACACAGATGTGCTCACTATGTGTGTTGTGAGCATGGTTTGTAACGGCATTCTTTAATTCAAAATACATTGCTTATTCCACATCTTAGAAAGCCACAAGCTTTATAAACCACTGAGTTATCAACAGGAATTATCTGTTCTTCATATTGTAAGCAACTTTGGCACACTTACCAGATAACAACCTTGTTTCTGACCCATCCTTTTACTTTGAGGTAGTGTCTGTCTTTGTCACTGAGATGGGTTTCTTGTATGCAGCAAAATGATGGGTTCTGTTTACATATCCAGTCTGTTACTCTATGTATTTTTATTGGAGAATTGTGTCCATTTATGTTGAGATATTAAGAAAAAGTGATTGTTGCTTTCTGTTATTTTTGTGGTTAGAGGTTCAGTTTATGTGGCTATGTTCATTTTTGGTTTGTTAAAAGATTATTTTCTTGCTTTTTCTAGGATGTAGTTTTCCTCCTTGTGGTGGACTCTTCCATTTATTATCCTTGGAAAGGCTGAATTTGTGGAAAGATATTGTGCAAATTTGTTTTTGTCATGGAATATCTGTGGCAATTGAAAGTTTTTCTGGGAGTAGTAACCTGGGCTGGCATTTGTGTTCTCTTAGGGTCTGTATGAGATCTGCCCAGGATCTTCTGGCTTTCATAGTCTCTGGTGAGAAGTCTGGGGCAATTTTGACAGATCTGCCTTTATATGTTACTTGATCTTTTCCCTTACTATTTTAGCAGTTTTTTTCTTTGTTTTGTGCATTTGGTGTTTTGACTATTACGTGACAGGCAGAATTTCTTTTCTGTTGCAGTCTGGAGTTCTCTAGGCCTCTTATGTATTTATGGGCCTCTCTTTCTTTAGGTTATGGATGTTTTCTTCTATAATATTGTTGACAATATTTACTTACTCTTTATGTTGGGAATCTTCACTCTCTTCTATACCTATTATTCTTAGGTTTGGTCTTCTTGTTGCGTTCTGGATTTTTTTGGACGTTTTGGGTTCAGGGCTGTGTACATTTTGCATTTTCTTTGACAGTTTTGTCAATGTTTTTTATGGTATATTCTGCCCCTGAGAGTCTCTCTTCTATCTCTTGTATTCTGTTGTTGATGAATCTATGACTCGATCTCTTTCCTAGTTTTTCTACCTCCAGAGTTGTCTCCCTTTGTGATTTCTTTGTTGATTTTACTTCCAGTTTTGGATTCTGGATGGTTTTGTTAATTTCTTCACATGTTTGGTTGTATTTTCCTCTAATTATTTTTTATTTTTATTTTCATTTTTGATTGAAAAGGGAAGTAAAACATTTTATGATAAAATTAATGATTTATATGGAAAACATTTCAGATAATTGACAATTTTCATAGAAAATTAAAGAGTAAAGTGGTAGATATGTAAAACATTGCTAAATTAATTAAAATATAAGATAGAAACATTTTATAATATAATTGAAGATTTACGTGGAAAATATTTCTTTTTTATTTATTTTTATTTTCTACATTCTTTGTTTACATTCCAAAGTCTTTCCCCTTTCCCAGTTCCCCCCCACCATACATCCCATAAGTCCTCTCCCCCCCTCAGCTATTCCCCAATCACCACCCCACCATTTCTCTGTTCTGGATCTACAAAACTGTATCCAATCTTTTCAGGCCCAGGGTCCTCTCCTTTCTTCTTGGGAATCATTTGACTTGCTAATTGTGCCTTGAGAATTTAGGGCTTCTGGGCTCATTAATATCCACTTATCAGTGATTGCATTTCTTGTGTATTCTTTTGTGATTGGGTTAACTCACTTAGGATGATTTTTTCCAGATCCAACCATTTGCCTACAAATTGCATGAATTCATTATTTTTAATTGCTGAGTAGTAGTCCATTGTATAAATATACTACATTTTCTGTATCCATTCCTCCTTTGAGGGATATCTGGGCTCCTTCCAACTTCTGGCTGTTATAAACAAGGCTGCTATGAACATTGTAGAGCATGTGTCTTTATTGTATGCAGGGGAATCCTCTGGGTATATGCCCAGGAGCGGTATGCCAGGGTCCTCTGGAAGTGACATGCCCACTTTTCTGAGGAACTGCCAAACTGATTTCCAGAGAGGTTTTACCATTTTGCAATCCCATCAACAGTGGAGGAGTGTTCCTCTTTCTCCACATCCTCGCCAGTATCTGTTGTCTCTTGAGTTTTTAATCTTAGCCATTCTGACTGATGTGAGGTGAAATCTCAGGGTTGTTTTGATTTGCATTTGTATTCTATTGTTGATATTTCCATCTATGGCCCCTGATTTCTTCCCAAGGTTTTCTATCTCCAATGTTGTCTCCCTCTGCGATTTCTTAGTTGTTTCTACTTCTGTTTTTAGTACCTGGATGGATATGCTCAGATCTTTCGCTTGCTTGATTGTGTTTTCGTGTATTTCTTTAATAGATTTTTGTGTTTCCTCTTTCATAGCTTCTACTTGTTGGCCCACGTTCTTCTGTATTTCTTTAAGTGATTTTTGTCTTTCTTCCTTATTGTCTTCTTCTTTTTGATCCATCTTCTCCTGCATTTCTTGAAGTGATTTTTGTATTTGCCTTGTAAAGGCTTCTAACTTTTGATCCATTTTCTCCTCTATTTCTTTACGAGATTTTTCTATGTGTTCAGCTACCAGCATCCTGACCAGTGATTTTATATCCAAGTCTTGTTTTTCTGGTGTTTTGGGGTATCCAGGGCTTCCTGTTGTTGGCAAACTGGGTTCAGATGCTGTCATGGTGCCTTGATTTCTGTTAGTAATGTTCCTTCATTTTCCTTTTGCCATCTGGTTATTTCTGGTGTTGGTTGGCCTTGTTGTCACTGGCTGGTGTTTGAATCTCCCTTGAGGCTGGGCTCACCTGTTGTTTCTCTACTGGTGGTTATGTGTGACTGCTGCTCAAAGGTATCACGGGCTGGCTGCCACCTGCTGCTTCGGTGCAAGGCCTGAGGGTGCGGGGAAGTCCAGCAGAGCCTCGGCTGGTGGAGCTGGGCCTGCCTGGCACCAAGAGCCTAGAAGATCCCCCCCCACCCCACCCCCCCACCCCCCGCGCAGTAGCCCTGGATAGAATCTGTCTACCTGGGCCTCACCAGCTGTGTCCTGGTTGCAATATGGAGGCCTGCCGCTACCGCTGGTCCAGGGTCCCGGGAGCTGGCTGCCACTGGCTGCCTCGGTGCATGGCCTGAGGTCGCGGGGAAGTCCAGCAGAGCCTCAGTGGGCGGAGCTGGGCCTGCCTGGCAGCGAGAGCCTAGCAGATCCCCCTGCGCGGTAGCCCCAGATGGAATCTGTCTACCTGGGCCTCTCCAGCTGTGTCCTGGTTGCAATATGGAGGCCTGCTACTACCGCTGGTCTAATATGTTTTTTAAAATGATGTGTCCTCACAACCGGTAATGGGATCTGTTGCCCTATTCTAGTATGTCTAAAGGCAGCTACAGTGCACTTACATATAATAATAAATAAATCTTTAAAAAGTAAATAAAAAATTAAATTAAATTAAATAAACCTTATTTGTATAAAAAGAAACTATAAACAAAGTGGTGGCATTGCATAAGTATTCAAGATAACAGTACAGCAAAGAACATAGTGGTATCACTCCTAATGTGAGAGTAAAGATGGAGCCTGGTCTTGTGACTGGACAGCTGGTACTTTATGTTAACATTGGAAGATCAGTACTGATCCCTATGTTTGATAAATAAAGTTGTTTATGTTCTTGTAGACCAGACTTGGAGAACATACTGTTCCTACTGCGATATGTAGTAGATGATCTATCATACTGATGATGTAATTAGGTAGATAGTAGTAACATTTATCAAAATCCACCCTAATTATGGAAAAATGTATAATACAAAAATGTTTGACCCACCATTCTATCTACAAAGTAGTCTGCTATAGAACGAAACTGATTTGTATCAAATCACAAGGTTTTCTAAGGTATAAAGACGGCTCTCAGATCTGAAATCTTCCTTACTGATCAGTCAGCTGTGATGTAGAAAGGACATGTTCCCAGTGTAAATAGTTCATGATCACCAAACATGAAAATAAGCTGGATTAACAGCTTCCTGTTAATTGTGTCCTAATCACAACTAACAAACTTATGCTGTTCATGTGTGAAGTGCATTGCAATAAAAAACTTTGACATTCTCATGCTTACAGCCACTCCAGTGCAGTGATTTGCAGTTGAGTTTCCGAGGTCCTGAGAATTGTGGATATTCTCCGAGAAGAGTGGACTGCATGTGGTGCTTTCACTTTGAGCTTTTCAGATGGATGCATTTCACATTCATCTCTGCAGTGATGCTAAATTCTGTGTTCCTCCTGTGATACCCACTGACCTCATGGATCCACCTTTAGAAAAGACAGATCCCATTTTTATTTCTGCTCATTAGGCTCTTCCCCACTTGTTAGTTTAAAAACAATGAATTTTCCATTCCTGTGTCCTCTGGTTGCTGCTGGACTGGATTAGTGGAACTGTTGAGTAATATTTTTTTCCTTATAAATGTTGTGAATTTCTGTCCTGTTTTCTCATATTTTAGCTTTCAGAGCTTCAGTCTACTGTCTTTACACTACTTTAACACTTTGTTTAATGCTATGAATTTTCTTACCTCATTTACTTGTTTTTCTCTTGCTTTAGTCATTGCATATCTGTAAAATTCCTAAGGGCATTCATAAATATTACTACTTAGTTTCTAGGTATTTATTTCATTATTTTATTTATCTTGTCTTTGAGATTTTCTTGATTTTTGCTTACACTTAGTCATTTTAGAGATTTGAACCTGTTAAACAAAAATTATAAGGAAAAGAAGAGTAATTTGCTGGGGAAGAGTTAAAAATAATTGGAAAAATTATAGAATGCTTCTGGCCTTTGACTGGGTAAGATTAGTTGGCATGTGAAGCTAGGAATACATGGCATCTATTCTCCCAAGCTTGCCATTATTTTTAATAATAAATTATAGAACTTTATAGTAACTGTTAAGATAATTACATGAGATGATACAAATGTAAGTTAAGTGTGATACACATGTATATATATGTGTATATATATATATATATGTATACACACACACACACACACACACACACATATATATATATATATATATATATATAGGTTCTGTAATTGGGTAAACATAAAATATATTATTCACAAATGCAGAATGGATGCTTATTTTTGTGACATAAGATTAACATCAGGTATAAAACATAGTTAAATAAGCTAGGAATTAGACATGTCATGTATTGTAGTTTCTTGTGAAAATATAAACATGATTTAAGCAGAAGAAAATGGTATCAGAAAGGGACTGAAGGATCTCAGGATTGTACCAGTTAATATTTATTTCCCCTTAAGTGTATTAAGAACTTTTTTTGAGTATTGAGGAGATAGCTCTGAGGTTAGGAGCACTTTTTGCTTTTGCAAAGGAGCAGGATCAGATTCTTAGCACAACATCATGTTCCATCACCACCTATATTTCCATTTTGTGGAAATCTAATCCCCTCTTCTGATATCCTTGGATAAAAAGCATGTTTAGTGGCTCACAGACATGCATGCAAGTAAATCATTCATAAATAAAACAAAAAATAACCCTAATCTTAAAATTTCCTAAAAATAGACTAAAAGAATATTATGGCATGTTGTTTTGTATGTCTGGGAAGGTTTTTCTACATAGAATAGGCCTTTGAATATTTCGATCTAAACAATGAACACTTCAAACATTAGCTCATAATGAAGCCCAGTTGTTGGAATCTAGTAGATAAAGCAGGAAGGAGGCAGGTCTAAGACAGGACATAATTACAGGATCATGCTTTAAAGAGCTTATCTCTGTACCTACCTGAACACTCTTTTCTTTATGGCACTACCTGGATTTGGCCATGCCTCAAACTTAATAATCTGTTTTGATGTTGACTACAACAATTTCGTACTCACATGAGAATCCAAACAGATTTTATCAGCTGAATTATAATACTGTAATTTTTAAATAAGTTCTGGTGAGTTTCAAGTGTTAAATATTCTCACACAAATGTGTGCATTCAGTAAAGCAGAAATAAGCCAGTATTTCAGATGGAGAACTTGGAAAGGTACCCTTTCCCTCAATGAAAAGCATACAGTAGACAATGATGATCATGGCTACATGTAGATCTGAAGACAAGTATACCATATTAGAAAATGCATGATGTTTGCTATGTAGTCTGAGCCATTGCATGATGTATCTATTTCACAAGACAGCACAACACATGTGGTAAATACATGTCCTGTATCTGCCAGGCAGGAAGAAATTATATGTATTCTAAGTTTACTCAACCACCTAGAGATGGTGACAAGATTTTTCAGATACATTGTAAGTAGTCCTATCCTTACCTGTACATTATTTTTAAATTAATATTTATTTATTTATTTATTTATTTGCAGCTTAAAATACTGCCCCCCAGTATCCCATCACAGAACCCTCCTTCCATTCTCCTCCTCTTCTAGGGGTGGGCCATAGTATTCTCCCATTCTGGGACATCAAGTCTCTGCTTGAATAGGTGCATCCTCTATCACTGAGGCCAGAAAAGGCAGCCCTGTTGGAAAAATGGATACCACATTCACACTACAGTTTTAGGGAGAGCCTCTGCTCACATTGTTGGGAGGCAAACATGGAGATTGAGCTACATGTCTTTTACATATATGCTGAGGGCCTTGTTTCAGCCCATGAGTGTTCTTTAGATGGTGGCTCATTTCTCTGAGAACTTCCAGAGGTACAGGTTAAGTGACACTGTTTGTCCTCCTGTGAGGTTGCCATGCCCTTGAGGGCTTTCATTCTTTCCTTTAGCTCTTCCATAAGAAATCCTGATCCCTGTACAGTGTTTGGCTGTGGGTATCTGTCTGAGTCAGCTGGTGGGTAGAGCCACTCAGAGGAGAATTATGCTAGACTCCTATCTGGAAGCATAACAGATTATCATTAATAATGTCAGAAATTGGTACTTGTCATGGATGACTTTCAAATTGGGTTGGTTATTGGTTGGGCATTCCTTCAGTCTCTGATCCATCTTTGTCCCTGCATTTCTTTTAGACAGGACAAACATGGGGTTGAATGTTCTGTGGGTTTGTTGTATCCTTATTCCTTCTTTGGGTCCCTGCCAGACTATGGGAGGTGGCTTCTTCAGGTTTCATGTCTCCAATGTTGACTTCTCAGTTAAGGTAAACTGCATCAACTCCTAGGAGCCTCCCCCATCTCTGGTCTCTGCCTCTTCCTAAAGATTCCCCCCATCCCTCCACCTCCCAACCTTACAGCTTGAGATTTGCATCTATTCTCCTGGCAATCTGGTTCTCTTTCCCATTTCTTCACACACCTGATCCTATCCCAGATTCCCCTTTCCATCCCCCTACACAAGCTAATTCCATTCTTTTCTCTGCTTCCTATGACCATTTTGTTACCCCTTACAAGTGTGATTTAAGCATTCTCATGTGGGCAGTCATTCTTGTTTACTGTCTTTTGGTCTGTGGGCTGTATTTTAGGTATTCTTTGCTTTATGACTAATATCTGCTTATCAGTGAGAACATCCCATGCATGTTCTTTTGGATCTGGATTACCTTTCTCGGAATATTTTGCAGTTCCATCTATTTGCCTGAAAAATGAATGGTTTCCTTGTTTTTAATAGATGAATAGTATTCCATCTGTTAAGGAACAACATTTTCTGTATCCATTTTTCGGTTGATGGACATCTGGGTTGTTTCCAATTTCTGGCTATAAAAAATATGGCTGCCCAGAGAACCAAATAACCCTATTAAAAATAGGGAACAGAGCTAAATAGAGAATTCTCAACTGAGGAATATTGAATGGCCGAGAAGCACCTAAAGAAATGTTCAACATCCTTAGTCATCAGGGAAATGAAAAGAAAAATGACCCCGAGATTGCACTTCACACCAGCCAGATCAGCTAAGATCAAATACTCAGGTGACAATAGATACTGGTGAAGATGTGGAGAAAGAGGAACACACTTCCATTGCAAGTGTGTATATCCACTCTAGAAATCTGTTTGGTGGTTGCTCAGAAAATTTGACATAGTACTACTTCAGGACCCAGCTACACCACTCCTGGGCATGTACCCAGAAGATGCTCCAGCATGCAATAAGGACACATGTTCCATATGTTCATAGCAGCCATATTTATAATATACAGAAGCTGGATACAACCCAGATGTCCCTCAACAGAAGGATACAGAAAATGTTGTACATTTAGACCATGGAGTACTACACAGCTATTAAAAACAATGACTTCATGAAATTCACAGGCAAATGGATGTAAATTTAAAATAATCATCTTGAGTGAGTTAATGTAGTCACAAAAGTACCTACATGGTATGTACTCACTGATAAGTAGACATTAGCCCAAAATTTCAGAATACCCTAGATTTGGTTCAAAGACCACATGAAGCCCAAGAAGAAGGAAGACCAAAATCTGGATGCTTCGGTGCTTCTTAGAAGGGTTAACAACATATGAAGATAAAGTGTGGAGCAGAGACTGAAGGTAAAGCCATTCAGAGAATACCCCACCTGGGGATCCATACCATATACAGTCACAAAACCTGGACATTATTTTGTATGCTGGGAAATGCTTGCTGATGGAAGCCTGATATGGCTGTCTCCTGAGAAGTTGTTCCAGCGCCTGACAAATTCAGAGGTGGATGCTCCCAGCCAACCATTGGAATGAGCGAGGGGTCCCCAATGGGGAGTTGGAGAAAGGACTGAAGGAGATGAGGAGGTTTGCAGCCCCATGAAGGGAACAACAATATCAACAGGTCAGAGTCTCAGAAGCTCCTGGAGACTGGATCACCAACCAAAGAATACACATGGAGGGAATCAAGACTCCAGCTGCATAAGTGTCCATGGATGGCCTTGTTGGACTTCAGTGGGAGGAGAGGCCCTTGGTCCTGAGGGTGTTGATGCCCCAGTGTAGAGGAATACTAGGGTAGAAGACTAGAGTGGGTAGACAGGTGGGGGAGCACCCTTATAGAAGCAGGGGGAGGGAGTTGGGATAGGGGGATTTTAAAGGGGAAAATATTTGAAATGTAAATAAAGAAAATATCCAATTAAAAAAAGAGAGAAAAATATGGCTGCTATGAAGCACATGTGCTTGTGGTATGGTGGAACATCTTTAGAGTATATGTCTAAAAGTGGGATATCTGGTCTTAAGATTATTATTATTATTATTATTATTATTATTCAAAGGTTTTTTCATATTCCCAGATTTTGAAACTTTGATAATGAGCAAATGTGGATAGGCCTTTATAGATGTATGGGTATGAGTATATTTCTTCTGCCAGAAACTAGATATTTGCTGCATCACACTGATATAGCTATAAATGTTGAAAAAGTCTTGTATTCAATATGTGAAAAGTTTGACAATGAGTAAATTTGGAACTTTTTCATTGATCTTTTATGGATGTATGAATATGAGCGTGTTTCTTTTACTAGAGTTGAAATATTTGCTGCTTTACACTGGCATTTATCTATACCAATAGAAAAAAACATATCAATAGAAATATAGAAAAATCAGGTATCCCTCAGTGTTGAAGATTGCTAATATGAATAGTATATTTGTGCTTTAAGCAAACCCCCAAAGGCCTTTTTCTTTACACTAGTTTATTTTCATTGGTCGAGTTAAAGTAAAGATCTACTTTGCCATTTCCTCAACTTTGTTCTTGGCCATTTTATTACATTTTTGTATGGTGGTGCAACATGTGTGTCTATTACCTGCAGATGTCACCTGAGGGCATCTGAGAGGAAAATTAAAGATGGTTGTGAGATAGGATATTGGTGTTGAAATTCTAATCCAGGGATTCTAGAAGAGCTGTGACTTCTCTTACCTACTCCACCATCTATTTAGCCACCCATTTATTTTCTTTGTGTTGGCCATTCTGGCTAGTGTGAGATGGAATATAAGTGATATTCAATTTTGTGATTCCCTAAAAAGGCTAAGGTATATGAAAAATTAATGAACATTTTGGTTGGCTCCTGAAGTCATTTAAGGTATAGTCAATGCTTATTAGTATGTAAAAACTGATATTTCAGGTCTTTTAATTCTCTATTCTTTATTATTACTGAGGCATTTGTCAAGTACAAAGGATCCTGGTGTGTTTTCCGACTACATATACAATCACTCTGTCAATGAAAAGGTTGAGTATTGTATCTGTTTGCTTCTAAGGTATCTGAAGGTTATGCATATTCTTTTCTGAGGACACTTGGCTGAATGTAATGCTATTCACTGGGAGCTTCTGTTCATGTATGTATGTATGTATGTATGTATGTATGTATGCCAGGAGACCCATGTCACACATTCTTACTTTGATGAGATACTCCAAGTTGATTGCCAGAGAGGAACTGAGGGGTCAATCTCCTGGCTCAGTTAGTGCCATTTAAATTCTTGATATGATAAATATCCATCCTTGGCTCTGTGAGATTTTGTTATTTCATTCATCTAAATTCTTAGACCAGGTTTTTGATTACTGATTAAATATGATCATATGAAATTTGGAGCTGTTTCTTATTTTAGCATCATGGAAAAGATTAATGCAGTTTTCTCAAATAGTGACAAGTATACATAGAATCAATCCATAACAGGACTCAGATAGTCAGATGGAATGGTGGTAGAATTAAATGGCATCTAATCTCCCATTGTCACTCCTAACTACAGGAGGAGTAGCAAGGAAATAACCCATGGAAATTTCCAGTAAATGTCAAGAGAACTTTTTGACATGAGATAAATAATAGGTCAATGTAACACAACAAAGCAGCTACTGATGACAAATGACTATGCTGATGGCATGACAACTTCAGTAGTAATAGTATTTTGACATTCAGAATGAGTCCTTATTTTTGATAAATGTATAAAAAGATGTATATGTATATATGTGTTCATGTATTGTACATGTATTTATATATATTTATATGTATGTATGTATGTATGTATGTATGTATGTATGACAAAAGACCCATGTCAAACATTCTTACTTTTTTGTGCAACTACAAGGATATTACCGGAGAGGAAATCCATGATAGCCAGGAACTGAAAGGACTCACCGTAGTCATGTTTATTGCTGAATGAGAACCTGAAAACTGCCTGAAATCATATGAACACACAGATGTATGGATTTTCAATAGGATATTTACAAAGTATTAAGATATTGACCCATCTCACCTAGTGATTAATTTCAAATGCATACTTTGAAATGATTCAGCTTATTTCTCTACACAGTCACTGGAAGCCAGCAAATGGTTTCTGCCATGCTTCTGTCTTGATGAATCTGCCTTGACATTATTTACAGCAGCTGTTCTCAACCTGATTATCATGAATCTGTGGGGGTCAGTTGATCCTTTCATGCTGGCTGTATAAAACTATCATAAAGCACATTTCTGTTATCTTGAAAACTGATACATCTCTTCTCTATCAACCTCTAGTTGGGTCTTCCCACATATATATAAACCTACTTATGAGTATCTGGAACTGTACTAAATCACAGCATTAGGAATATGGCGAACTACTGGCTTAAAACTTTTAGCTTAGAGACGTTCCATTTAAAGACGTGTTGTCTGAATTGTAATATTCTATGTATAAATGCATTCATGTGGATTTTAAATGATCAGTATTCTCACACAAAACTGTGCATATGACATAGAAAATAGGCCCATATTGAAAGGAAGAGTAAATTGCAAAGATACCTTTTACCTCAAGAACAATGTAAAGCCTTATTAGATGATGATGAAAATGGCTGTAACTTGATCTGATGATTTGCCAGGTTGAGAAAAAAAGGAAACTTGGAAGCTAGAAGAAATCTCTATTCTCCAAGAAAAGATGACACACATGATAAATACAGGTAATATGTCTGCCTAGTTAGAGTGAAATGAAATGTGATCAGAGGATCAGATGTTGTATTTTAGTGTTTCAGCTAAGGGAAGTCTACTTTATGCTTGGCATCTATCTTTTTCCCCACTACACATTTGTCTAAGACTTCACTCCGTGGAAGACCCCAGTAATAACTCTGAGTAATAGTGTTTTGCAGCAGGTATGTATGTGCTCTGCATTTGTGGATGATGCCTGCTGAAGTTAGAAAAACTCTTCAGAATGTAGTCATTTTCCTTGCCATATCAAATATATCATTCCGTGTTCTCCTGTCTGTAGGAATGTTGACAAGATTTTTGGTATCATTTTAGTTTTCACACCTTTTTATGTGGTTTGGCATGGTACATAACATAGTTATAGTAATTTTAGTTTTGTATTTTGAGCACATTGATGTGACATTTCAACAAGAATTCCAGTCTTTCTTCTTGGAACAGAAACTCATAGAAAAGCAATAAGAAGAATGAATGCTTCTCTGGTAAATACTCCCTAAGTTGGTGTTATGCCCTCCTGTTTTGAAATTTGTTGTTATTATTGAAACCATTTGAGACTTTAATTCTCTACCTCTGGTAATGTTATCTAATGTGTATTTTTCTATGATTTACTTTCTTTTTCATTTCTGATAATTAAAATTAACTGAGCAATATAAGGAAGAGTAAAATTTATGGAATCATAGTATAAGAAGATAATCCATGTCATGAATCCTAATGCTACATATTCCAACTACCAATAGGCACAGAAAGCCAAAGAAATATGTGGATTCTTCTTGAAATCACAGTGATGTTTCTGTGAGGAGATTCAGATTGCAGTATTTTGATTTCTCTATTTGGCATTTTATGTTAGACAGTGATCGTGGGTGTGTTGCATATTGAAACCTGGGCACTTGAAAACTCCTCTAAGATACAGGCGCCATGGGTGGCATCCTGAGAGAGTCAGCAGTCATGGAACAGCAGGGGAACTGCAGCCCAGCAGTCCTGTAAACTCCCTATTTAGAGGAGCTGCAGGCCTGGAAAATGGTTGGAGCAAAGCAGGGGTGTTTTCCTGCAGCTGCTCTTAAAGACTCTGCTCTCACAATTCTGCTGTGGATATTTTACCATTGTCAGGAAGCTAGGAATTCTATGGTCTGGGGCTTATCATGATGTTTTCCACTCATATTACAGTTGTAGATTATTCAGTCCTAAAATACATCATAAATAATCTGGTAAAACATTTGCATGATCTGTTGTTTGCAAACATTGTTCTCTTTGTCATTGTGGGTACCTATAAAACTGGAATTTAAATTCATCCATGCTTTCTAACTCTTCTGTTTTACCACTTGATTACTCAAGAGAGTGTCCCTTTACCCTGAGGACTAGAAATCCTAAGAGAGTTTTGTAGATAATAATCAGAAGAGAAACTAATATAGTTTTAGCTTATTTGGAAAATATTATTTATACAGCACCATAGATAAACCTGTAAATATTAACATTTATTAAGCAAACTTTTTCTGCCCATTAATTTACTATCTGAGGTATATGCAGTTTAGGATATAAATATAGCATTCATAAATATGTCTTCATATGCTTAGTACTACTTTTACACCTTAGGTCCAGGCAAGCACAGTATTACAGCAAGAGTATAAAATAGTGTATAAATGCTACACTATTTTTATGATTATGAAACTGACTATAGGCTAAACATAATTACAGAGCATCTTGTGAATAATTGTGATTACTTCCTTTTATCAGAAAAATGTCTTTTTGTTCAAGAAAAGCACCCTGTCCATAAATATTTGGGCAGTCATTGTTTTTCATTTCATGGTTTGCTGATATTGTGCTCTGTGACTTTGGACTTTGTGGAGGAGTGGGATTGCCTAGACTGTGCTCTCAGGGCTTTTTACAGAGATGTGCTGTTCCAGAATCGCAGCTTGCTAGTTTCTCTGAGGGAGAAACAGTCTCTCTAGCTCCTCCTCAAGTTTCCTGGGGGAAAAGTCTGCAGGTGTGAGAACTGTGTGTGAATGACTCTCTCATCTCAGAGTAAATTAAAATACTTAGAGGAAACAAAACTAATTTTTCCAATTTTTTTCTTTCTTTTGGGTTTATCCTTTTGGTGCATGTTAGTATCTTTTATGTTCATTTTATGGAAAGTTCCATGGTGTTTTTTGAAGAATCTTTTCTCCTATGCAGGTTTCAAAGTCCTCAGCCAGATCTTCTAACCTGTGAAGCAGAACAAAGAGCACTGGATGGTGAAGAGTAAGGAGATGGTAGTGAAGGATCCAGGTATCTTAGAGGGATTGAGGGAGGGGTAGGGATGGGCTCAAGTGATATTACCTAGAGGCAGGGTATGCAACAGTTTTTTGCCAGATTTTATTTCATTTAATATTTTTTTAGAGAATTCCACTACAAGTAATATCAGAATATTTCTATTGTATGTATTAGAAGAGTTTCCGTAAAAGAATTGATACTCGGAGGAATGTAAAGTCTAATTTGATTTTGCATGTGAGTGATCTGTCCCTCTCTCATTCATACTTCTGAACATGTCTTCAAACCATATTAAATGTTTTCATCATTATAACTTTAATGCAATATTTAGTTAGAATGATTGGTGACTCTTGGTTTTTCTCCTTTTAGAATTTTGGAGAATTTTATAGTTTCTTCATGTTCTGTATCTTTTAGGGTTAATTTCTCCATTTATAAAATACTGCCAGCAAGATTCTGATAAGATTTGTAAAGATTTATCTTTGCAGCATATTTAAATTCCATCTATATTTTCTTCCCACATATATCCCATTTTTTTGTTTTCATGTCTCATTGTTTTACACTGCTGCAGTTTTATTATTTTTAAATCACCTCACCCTATTTGGTCTTTCTCTCATAATTTTTGAATTCTTTATAGTTTCTCATAACTTTATAAATTTTAGCAGGATATTCTTTATATTAAAAAAATGCTTGGAGATTTTGGATCAGGGAGCCAGGAAACTCTGCAGCCTTCTGTGCAAGGTCCACTAGGAGACAGTGATCTCCCTGCAGTGCATTCACTTCTGAGCATAGAGGTGAGATCTTCACCATCTCTTTGGAGGGGAACAGCTAGGAACACACAGAAATATGATCAGTGTAATAGCTGGGATGGAAATCTTCCCACTGCCATTTGGATAAGGGAGCCAGGCAACTCCACAGCCTTCTGTGCACAGACCCTGACAGAAGACAGCTGATCTCCCAGGAGTAAGTACACGGGTTTACAGGACCACAGGAAGAACAAGCATCAGCCAGAGACAGCAAGACCAACTAGCACCAGAGATAACCAGATGGTGAAAGGCAAGCACAAGAACCCTGCCAACAGAAACCACTTGGCAACATCAGAACCCAGTTCTCCCACCACAGCCAAGTCCCAGATACCCCCAACACACTGGAAAAGCAAGAGTTGGATATAAAAATAGTATCTCATGATGATGATAGAGGGCTTCAAGAAAGACTTAACTAACTCCCTTAAAAAATACAGGAGATCATGGGTCAACAGGCAGAAGCCCTTAAAGAGGAAACACAAAAATTGCTTAAAATTTACAGAAAACACAATCAAGTGAAGGAACTGATCAAAACCATCCAGGATCTAAAAGTGGAAGTAGAAATAATAAAGAAATCTCAAAGGGAGACATCTCTAGAGATAGAAAACCTTGGAAAGAATTCAGGAGTCATAGATGCAAGCATCAATAACAGAATGCAGGAGATAGATGAAAGAATCTCAGATGCTGAAGAGACCATAGAAAACATTGACTCAACAGTCAAAGAAAATGCAAAATGCATAAAGCTGGTAACCCAAAACATCCCAGAACTCCAGGACACAATGAGAAGACCAAACCTAAGGGTTATAGGTATAGAAGAGAGAAAAGACTTACCACTTAAAGAGCCAGTAAATATCTTCAACAAACATATAGAAGTAAACTTTCCTAATCTAAAGAAAGAGATGCCCATGAATACAAGAAGTCTTCAGAACTCCAAACAGACTGGACCAGACCAGAAAGTCCTCCTGGTACATAATAATCAAAACACCAAATTCACTAAACAAAGAAAGAATATTAAAAGCAGTAAGGGGAAAAGGGCAAGTAAATTATAAAGGCAGACCTATCAGAATTACACCAGACTTATCACCAGAGACAATGAAAGCTAGAAGATCCTGGGCAGATCTCATTCAGACCCTAAGAAAACACAAATGCCATCCCACACTACTCTACCCAGCAAATCTCTCAATCACCATAAATGGAGAAACCAAGATATTCCATGATAAAACCAAATTTTCCCAATAACTTTCCACAAATCCAGCCCTAAAAAAGATAATAGATGGAAAATACTAACACAAGGAGGGAAACTATACCCTAGAAAAAACTATATCCAACAAACCCAAAAGAATATACCCACACAAATATAAAAATAACAGGAAGCAGCAATCACTATTCCTTATTATCTCTGAACATCAATGGACTCAATTTCTCAATCAAAAGACATAGACTAACAGAAATATTTTTCATGTATATCTTAGGATTTCTATTCCTGCACAAGCATCACGACCAAGAAGCAAGTATGGAGGAAAGGGTTTATTCAGCTTACACTTCCACATTGCTGTTCATCACCAAAGGAAGTCAGGACTGGAACTCAAGCAGGTCAGGATGCAGGGGCTGATGCTGAGGCCATGGAGGGATGTTTCTTACTGGTTTGCTTCCCCTGGCTTGCTCAGCCTACTTTCTTATAGAACCCAGAACTACCAGTCCAGGGATGGCACCACCCCAAGGGCTCTCCCCCCTTGATCAATAATTGAGAAACTGGATCACATGGAGGCACTTCCCCAACTGAAACTCCTTCCTCTGTGATTACTCCAGCCTGTGTCAAGTTGACACACAAAACCAGCCATGTAAATCTTCAATTCTATCATAAAATGTTTCTATTTTATTTTTCAATTAATTTAGCAATGCATTTTAAGTCTTCCACTTTACCCTTTAATTTTCCATGAAAATTGTCAATTTTAACATGTTTTTATATATCTTCTATTTTATCAGAAATATTTTCCACATAAATCTTCAATTTATCATAAAATGTTCCTACTTCTTTTTCAATAAAAATAAATAAAAAATAATTAACAATGAAAGCAAGAGTAGATTGTGATATATTCATGCAGTAAAATATTATATAGCCATAAGAAAGAATTACTTTTGCAGCATTTGGGAGGACATTTGGAATTCACTATTGAAGTAAGTTCTAGAAAATTTGTGAGACATTGTAAGATAAGATTTTAATAAAATTCACAAACAGGTTAAAACATATACAAAGAAAAAATGCAGGATTTGAGTATTTAGAATTTTACACACAGCCTTTTACATTGCTTCACATGTTTCAATGAGAGGTTGCTTACACTGAATCAGTATTCACATGTCTTTTATGTATTCTTTTGTTTTTTGTCTATTGTTCATGTTCTAGATTCTTGTAGAAGACACTTTTCAACATTGATCTTTGTTATGATTAAAGACTTGCTTTCATTTTTTATTTTAATTTTTGTTATTGTTTTGTTCTTGTTTTGCTTTGTTCTTTTAAGATACTTTCTTTATGTACTCCTGGCTATTGTGGAACTCTCTGTATAGAACAGTAGTGTCTTGATTGAGATCCATGTGCTTTGGTCTCCCAAGTGCTAGGATTAAAGGTTTGCACCACCAGACCAGGTTGACTTTTTTTTTTATTTGGTCATACTGGAAAATGCTGCTTGAAATCTGAGAAGACTTTCCTTCTTATGATGTTGTGTGTATTTTTTTCTGGAGGCTTGTGAAGTGTTACATATTTTCTGTGCTGTTCATAGTAATCTTTCTCATTAATGTTCCCTCAGATTTCCAATATCACTGAATTGACAATATTTAAGCTTTCCTCTATCAAAGTCTTATTTGCATTTTACAGTTTGTCATTGCTTGCTTCATGTATTTGAGAACTTTTCTGATATTCATTCATGTTGATCACATAGCTTTCTAGCAAATAGATCATTTGATCATTTGCCAATATTTGTTGTTTTGTATGTTGATAAATGTAGCATCTTCTCTTGCTTGCCATAGTTATGACCAACATTCTTCATAGTAAATATTTAAAAATAAAAATGTCTTCATTTGTGGTGTTTTACATGCATATCTTTGTAGTAAATACATTTGTAGATATCTGTATTTTTTTTAGTAGGATGTCTTTGTTTTTGACTGTATACTATTCCAATGTTTGTTTTAGGGGAACATTATCCATTCCCATTTTAAGCAATCAATGAAAAGATGTGTAAGTTCATACAATTTTGTCAAATTTTGCTTCTTTTTACCTTTGTCTCTATTTCATTTATATTTTGCTATATATTTAATTTTTATGACCATTAATATTTTCTCTAGGTTTTCTCTTTAGTGAATTTGGTTGTTCAGGAAGCTGCACAGGACTTGATTGGTGTCTAGGGTGAGTTGGATTCCCACTAATCCTGTCTCTATTCTTCCATTGCATTGTCTCTATTATTTGTTATTGATTAGAACCTTGAGTGTGGACACTGACTAGGAAGAGAAGAAATCTCAATATACATTGGATGAGTATTTTGCCCATGACTAAACATGTGGAGCATGTAGTATGAACATTTGGATGCTTTTGAGTTCAATCCATTTGCTTCTTGATTACACTTGATTAAATGATTAACAAAATCATTTGCACTGTGATTTTTTAAAATTCTGATAAATTCTTTGTATTAATGTATTATAGTCTGAACATTTGCAAATAAATACATGCCTGCTATAGCCTTTTTATACTTTTTAATTTATTTTCATTTCCATGTAAGTTTTCAATTGCATGAAGTTTAACTTGTTACTTCTTGTAAATTCATAATTGTGTTTAGAAACTGAGTCCCTATGTGTATATATGGATGCATTTACCCTTTTGTCACTGTGAGAGTTTCATAGTTTATTAAATTAGTTCTAATGTCATTTTCATTTTTTCTTGGGTGTCTTAAAAGAGTCCTCATAGAAATGCAATCATTATTGTTTAGAAATAATTCCTAGATCTTTGGGAAGCACCTTTAATTGGATGAAATTTCTGATTTACTTCTTAAATTGTCATTACTGATATATAAAACCCTTGATTTGAATGCTTTGTGTTTTTTTCAGTAGAACTTAAAGTACTTATAAGGTCTAAGATTTTTCCCATGATATTTCTATGGTGTTTTGACTGCATCATCTTTAAAAGAGTGATTGAATTCTTGCTTTTATACTTGGTTCTCCTTTTCATCCTTTGTCTTATTCAAATTTCTCTAGCCCACACATATAGACCTGGATTCAGTAATATTAGACAGCACAAGCATCTTCTCTTTACAGTGCTACTTCTGATGCTGTTCATTTTTTTTCCTCTGCACAGGACTGTTGGTCTTGGTGTGGCATACATGCCTTTTACTATTTTAAGTCATATACATTTTTTCCTGGTCTCTTCAGGAGTATATCACAAAACCTTGTTGAACTTTGTCTTATGACATTTCCATTTGTTCTGAGATTTTTCATATCATATGGCATTCTTGCTATTGTTGTTCTTATGTGTTTTGTTTGTATTAATGATCTGGATGGTTAATTAGCAGTATTATTGAAATTGGATGAATGGTTGACACTGGAGCAGATGTCACCATTATCTCTCCAAAATCTTGGCCTGTAAGTTGGTCATTTCTAGAAATAGACATCCAGTTTGAAGGAGTTGGGACCTTTTTCCAAATAAAGCAAAGTACTAGCTGGCTTAAATGTATAGGGCCAGAAGGCTAGGTAGGATAATTGAGGCCATATGTGGCTGATATAGCCATTAACTTATGGGGAAGAGATCTATTACAGCAGTGGAAAAGTCTGAAAAATCTGTTATGCCACAAAAGGTGCAAATAAGAAGAAAACAATTAAGGACCCTTAATGATTTTCAGAAGCTACTGTGAGATATCTACTGCTGTAGCCTGCGATTGGCTTGGCCACTCAAGAGCTAAGCAATTTATTTCTAACCTTACAAGGTGATAGAGATTTAAATAGCCCAAGGAAACCATCAGCTGAGGCTGAGGAGTTAGCTTTGATAGAAAGGAAATTGCAGGATACACATCTAGATCTTATCAATTCAAAGATGACCTCCATCTTAGTTACCTTAGCTTCTATTCATTCCCCTACAGAAATTATTATGCAGAGGGAAGATTATATCTTAGAATAGATATTTTTAACACATAAAGATAGTATGATTGAACTAAACTGGCCTATTTATATTATGGATAGTATGACATCAGAATGGAAAATGGCAAATGTCTTATGCTGGGGGAGAGGTTATGCCTATTTCCACAGGAAAAGAAAAGCTGTGGGTTCCTTCCAAGTTAATAAAAATCAGACATGACAGAGGGAAACCTCCTGCTTGGCTCTTTTCTTTTTCCTTTTCTTTTGTTCATTTGTTTGGGTTTTTTTTTATTATTTGTTTGTTTTGCTTTTTCAAGACAGGGTTTCTCTGTGTAGCCCTGGCTGTCCTGGAACTCACTTTGTAGACCAGGCTGGCCTCGAACTCAGAGATCCACCTTTGGTTTGTTTCTATAAGCATAGCAGATTATCATTATTAGAATCAGGTATTGGTTCTCTCCCATGGATTGAGTTTCATATTGAACTACCCAGTGGCTGCTCATTCCATCAATCACTGGACCATCTTTATAACTGAACATCTTGTAGACAGTACAAATTTGGGGATGAAAATTTTCTGGGTGGGTTGTTGTCTGCCTCCATCCACTAATAGGTCTGCCTAACTACAGAAGGGGGCATTTCAGCTTCTTTATCTCCCATTTGTAGGAATTTCAGCTAGCATCACCCCATAGACTCCTGGAAGCCTCCCCCATCCCCGGTATCCAGGTCATCTCTAAGATGCTCCCCACCAATTATTGTTCTCATTCCTAGTCTTCGTATCTTCCCATTCTCCCTTCACCAGACCCCCTCCTCCATCTCTTTCTCATCCCCTGTTCTACCAATTTCCTTTTATCTACCTCAAATGTCAATTTTATTTCCCTTTCTGAGTGACTGCCAAGCATTCTTCTTTGGGTCCCTTGTTTTAGTTTGATTTGTTGGGGTCTGTGGATTGTTGCCTAGGTATCCTTAATCTTATGGCGAATATCCCCTGAAGAATGAGTACATACCCTCTGTGTGTCTTTCTGGGACCAGGTTATTTCACTGAGGATTATATTTCCTAGTTTTATCCTTAAGCTGCAAATTTTATGATGTCCTTGCTTTAATAGCTGAGTAATATACTGTTGTCTAAATGTGCCATATTTTATTTATTCATTCTTCAGATGAGGGACATCTAGATTGTGTCTGGCTATTACAAATATATCTGGTATGAACATAGTTGCACTGAACAACTTTCCTTGTAGTATGGTGGAGTGTCTTTGGGATATACTCACAAAGGTGTGTTTTTGATACTTTATTAAATAAATATAGTGGCCTAAAAGCCCCAAGATTAATTCTAGGCAGCTCATAGCAGGAGAAACATGTTTTTTTCTCATACATTTAATATAGCAACAACCATGTAGTAAAACTGAAATTACAGTGAAGGTATGACTTTCACACATCAAAGATGGCTGCCAGTTATGTGATAGCCATTAACCAAGATGGTTGTGAATTTATGGCTCCTCTTGATCCCAAAGATAAGATGGTGGCCAGCCATGTGCTTTTACCCTATGTGTAGTAGAGCTTGACATCAGGGATGATGATGACCTCCAGCAGTGCTTTTATTATGTAGGATTCTTTTAGCAATCTTGGTTATTTTATTTTTCTACATGAAATTGAGAGTTTTTCTTTTAAAGTATGTAAAGAATTGTGTTGGAAATTTCATGGTAATTGAATTGAATATTTAGATTGCTTTGTAAGTTGGTAAGTTGGCCATTTTTACCATTAATCCTACTGATCTATGATCATGGAGATTTTTCTATCTTTTAATATCATACTTGAACTCTCTTTTAAGAAACTATACATTCTTTTTCTTTTTATTAGATATTTTCTTTATTTTCATTTCATGTTATGCCTTTTCCTAGTTGCTCCTCCAAAAAACCTCCTATCCCCTTTCCCCTGCCTATGTTCACCAAGCCACCCACTCCTTATTCCTTGACCTGGAATTCCCCTACAATGGGGCATAGACCCTTCACAAGACCAAGGGCCTCTCCTCCCATTGATGTCCAACAAGGCCATCTTCTACACATGCAGCTGGAGCCATGGGTCCCTCCATGTGCACCTTTGGTTGTTGGTTTGGTCTCTGGGAGCTCTGGGGATACTGGTAGGATCATATTGTTGTTCCTCGTATGGGGCTTCAAACCTCTTCAGCTCCTTAAGTCCATTCTCTACCTCTTCCTTTGGGGGCTCTGTGTTTAGTCCAAAGGTTGGCTACAAGCATACACCTCTTATTTGTCAGGCACTGTCAAAGTCTTTCAGGAGACAACTATATCAGACTACTGTAAGCAAGCACTTGTTGGCATCCAAAACAGTGTCTGGGATTGGTAACTGTATATGGGGTGGATCCCAGGTATATTATCCTCCAGATGGCCTTTCCTTCAGTGTCTCCTTCCATGGGTATTTTGGTCCCCCTTCTAAGGACTGAAGTATCCACACTTTGGTCTTCCTTCTTCTTGAACTTCATGTGGTCTATGAATTGTATCTTGAGTATTCTGAGCTTCTGGGCTAATAACCACTTATCAGAGAATGCATACCATGTGTGTTCTTTATTGATTGGGTTACCTCACTAACCAAGAAAATGAAATTCTGTTAGACAATAATGTAGTCTCATCTATTCAGCATTCTATATGTTCATGGGCATCTTTTGTTAGGTTAGGTAAGTTTTCTACTACAATTTTGTTGAAGATATTTACTGGCCCTTTAAGTTGGGAATCTTTGCTCTCTTCTATACCTATTATCCTTAGGTTTGGTCTCATTGTGTCTTGAATTTCCTAGTTGCTTTGGGTTAGGACCTTTTTGCATTTCCTTTGACACTGGTGGGAGAACTGGCTTCTAAGGATACCAAGTAACCTCGTTTTCTGTTGCTTATGTTCATGTGCTTGCCTTTCACCAGCTGGTTTTTTCTAGTGCTATCTGCCCTTGCTGTCTTATTGGAGCCTGTCCTTGCTGAGATCCAGGTTATGTCAGAATTCCTCAGAGTCCTGCTCAATTTTTGATCCAGTGATTCTGAGATCCAAAAGTCCTAGGTGTGTCAGAGATCCTTGGAGTCAACCTGGTGTGAAGCTTTCTGAGATATTGTGATCTTATGATCCTGGGCGTGTTGGAGCACCTGGGAGTTGAGCTTCCTCTGGTTGTTGTGGGACTGGGTGTGGAGCTAGCACCCAAAATGCTCAAAGCACCAGCTCAGATCAGAGGAACCCGTGCCATTGCCCAGGCAGTGTCTCTGGATCCTGCCTGTCCCAGTTATTCCTGGTGTTGGGGCAGATGTGTCCTCCTCACCTATGATCTTGTGCATGTTAAAGAGAACCTGGGAGTTTAGCTTCTTCTGGGTGTTGTGGGACAGGGTGCAGAGTTAGTGCCTGAATTCTGCTCAGGGCACTGTCACTGACCAGAAGGGCCCATTACAAATTTCCAAATGCATTCTTAGTTCTTAGATGCAGGCTCAAATATTCCTCATTCATTTCATTTTAATGTGGTCTTTCTTGGTTAACAACTTGTTCACAGTCATTCCATTTGTTGATTTTTTTTCTCCTGTACTTATTTCTGATAAGTTCTAGAATTGTTTTTCTTTTTAATAGATTGCATTGTTCAGTTCATGTAACATTTCTGTCCAGTATGATTTGTCTGAGGGATTCTAAGACAGGTTTCAAGATAAAAGATTTGTCACACATTTGTAAGGTTTCTCTTCTGTATGAATACTCTGATGCCTTTTAGATGGTCTTTCTCAGAAATGGATTTGTCACATTCACAGAATTTTTAAAATTTCCTTCCTGTATCAATTCTCAGGTGAATTCAAAGAGAACTTTTTAAAGAAAGATTTGTCATATTAATTACATTTGTTAAGGTTTCCCTTATGATTCTCTGCTAAGTTCTATTAGAGTCTTTCCTTTTTTTTAATTTTCTATATTTTTTGTTTACATTCCAAAGGCTTTCCCCTTTCCCAGTTCCCCCCTCACCATATGTCCCATAAGTCCTCTTCCCTCTGCCCATTCCCCAATCACTCCCCCCCCATTTCTCTGTTCTGTTACTCTCCTACAAAACTGGATCCAGTCTTTTCAGAACCAGGGTCCTTTCCTTCCTTCTTCTTGGGAATCTTTTGATTTGCTTAGAGTCTTTCCTGATAAAGAAATTAACATATTCATTTCATGTGTAAGGTTTCTCCTCTTTATGTATTATCTGGTTTTTTTTTTCTAAGATTGTCTTTAAAGGTTAAACATTTGCAACAGTCACTACATTTGTAAGGTTTCTCTCCTGTAATAGGTTTCTGGTGAATTATGAGATGGCTATTACAGGTGAGGCATTTGACACATTCACAGCATTTACAATGTATCTTACTTAGGGTTTTACTACTGTGAAACAGACATGATGACCAAGTCAAATCTTATAAAGGATGACATTTAATTGGGGCTAGCTTACAAGTTCAAAGGTTTAGTTCCTTATTATCAGGAGGGAGCATGGCAGCATCTCAGCAGACCTGAAGCTGGAGGAGCTGAGAGTTCCACTTCTTGTTCTTAAGGCAAACAAGAGAAGACTGGCTTCTAGGCAGCTATGATGAGTGTCTTAAAGCTCATACCCACACTGACACACCTACTCCACAAGGCCACAACCAGTTCAACATGGCCACAATCCTCATAGTGCCACTCTCTGGGCCAAGCATATACAATCAATCACATAGTGTTTCTCTTCCGTATGAACACTTTGTTTTGTCCTATTCATCTAATCTGTAATATTTCTCTCCTGTATGACATTTTCTGATATTTTGTAAGGGAGCTTTTACTGGAATCTTTTTACTTTTCACATTCTTTATAAGGTTTCTCTGTTTTATGAATTGTTTCATAAATCCTAAAATCATATTTGTAACATATTTGTCACATTTACTGCATTTAAAAAACATTTTCCTGCATAAATTCATTGATATGTTCTAAAACTGCCTTTATCAGGAAAGCATTTCTCACATTCACTACTTTTGAAAGATTTCTCCTCTGCATGAAGTCTTTCATAACTTCTAATACTATCCTTCTCAGTAAAGCACTTGTGACATTCACTACATTTGTAAGGATTGTTTCATATATGAGTTTTCTGATGACATATAAGGGGCTGACTGTGGCTAAAGCATTTGTCTCAGTCACTACATTTGTAAGGTTTTTCTCCTGTATGAATTCTTTGATGAACTGTAAGTTGGGATTTCTTGGTAAAGCATTTGTCACATTTACTACATTTGTAAGTATTCTCTCCTGTATGAATTCTTTGATGAACTGTAAGTTGGGATTTCTTGGTAAAGCATTTGTCACATTTACTACATTTGTAAGTATTCTCTCCTGTATGAATTCTTTGATGAACTGTAAGGTGGCATTTCTTGGTAAAGCATTTGTCACATTTACTACATTTGTAAGGTTTCTCTCCTGTATGAATTCTCTGATGACTTTTAAGAGTGCTTTTTTGGGTAAAGGATTTGTCACATTCATTACATTTGTAAGGTTTCTCTCCTGTATGAATTGTTTGATGTCTTCTAAGACTGCCTTTCTCAGTAAAACATTTGCCACATTCACTACATTTATAAGGTTTCTCTCCTGTATGAATTCTCTGATGAACTGTAAGAAGGCATTTCAGGGTAAAGGATTTGCCACATTCACTACATTTGTAAGGTTTCTCTCCTGTATGAATTATTTGATGACTTCTAAGACTTGATTTCCCAGTAAAGCATTTTTCACATTCACTACATTTGTAAGGTTTGTCTCCCGTATGATATCTCTGATGAATTGTAAGATGGTATTTCTGGGCAAAGCATTTGTCACATTCACTACATTTATAAGGTTTCTCTCCTGTATGAGTTCTCTGATGACTTCTAAGACTGCCTTTCTCAGTAAAGCATTTTTCACATTCACTACATTTATAAGGTTTTTCATCTGTGTGAATTCTTTCATGAATAACAAGACTGCTTTTACGGGTAAACCATTTGCCACATATACTACATTTGTAAGGTTTCTCTCCTGTATGAATTTTCTCATGAATACTAAGACTGCTTTTATAGGTAAAGCATTTGTCGCATGTACTACATTTGTAAGGTTTCCCTCCTGCATGAATTCTCTGATGACTTCTAAGACTACTTTTTGCAGTAAAGCATTTGTCACATTCAATACATTTGTAAGGTTTCTCTCCTGTATGAATTCTCAGATGAATAACAAGACTGAATTTTTGGGTAAAGGATTTATGACATTCACTACATTTGTAAGGTTCCTCTCCTGTATGAATTCTTTGATGACTTCTAAGATTGGAATTCTTGATAAAACACATGTCACATTCACTGCATTTGTAAGGTTTCTCTCCTGTATGAATTCTCTGATGAATTGTAAGTAGGTATTTCTGGGGAAAGCATTTATCACATTCATTACATTTGTAAGGTTTCTCTCCTGTATGACTTCTCTGATGTCTTCTAATTTGCGAGTAGTAGATAAAGGATTTGCCACAATCACTGCATTTGTAAGTATTCCCACCAAGGTAGAACCTATAATGTTTTTCTAAGTTTGATTTATGATAAAAACATTTACAACATTTGCAAGAATAATGTCCATAATGAATTTTGTAGTGTAGTTTCAGCTGTGACAAATGGAGAAAGGTTTCAGTACAGTATATACATGTATAAGATTTCTCTCTATTATGTGCTCTCTGATGTCTACAGACACTTGAGTACACCTTGAAGCATTTTCTACATTTTCTGCAATTGTGTGGATTCTTTCTACTATTGTTACTTTGTTTCAGAGTGATTTTATGTTTTGAGTCAAAAAGATTTTCATACTTCCTAGCATTTGGTTCTTTCTGGATTCTTCTATTCTGACTAATGATGGAACACACATTCAAAGAGTTTACACAGTCTTTAAATTTGTAAGGTTCATCTCCAGTCTTCCCAATTGTTTTTCTGTTTAGGTGTGATGCTTTGACAGACTCATCTTTATGTTTGGTTCTGGAAGGTGTACCTTGAGAGGATTCATGAGTCATTTTGACAGGATCATTATATTTGGAAGACTTTTCTTGGATAGTCACATGCTTGTGGACAATGTGCTTTTTGCCTTGATCCAAGACCTTCTCACATTTAAGATAATTCTCTGGGGAAAAAAGTGCAATTAGAAAGAAAGAGATTAATACATGAGTAAGGGATTCAATCAGGTATGATTTTTTAAGGTCACAAAAAAAAGTAAATTAGCCATTCTAAAGGAAAAATGCATTTTCTGTTTCACAATCATTAAATGGATGCTAAGAACTGCAATTTTGATCTATATGAAATGATTGAAAAATAAGGGCCTTCTAATTCTAAATTAAACACTGTCCCTTGTAGAAGGTAGGAAAAATAGGTGATCAAGCAAAAATAATTTTGAGAAAGATACTGTGTGAATGATCATATTAAAAGGTCAGCTAGAAATTTATTATGTAATTCACATTGACATGGAAATCACCATATATACCTGCTTGTACTTCCAAAGTGCTACAAAAAAGGTCATGGTACAACAGTAGTAAACATAGAGAGCACATAAATACCCAAAAACAAAATTCTCACAGAAACAGTTGCTAATCTATTCAAAATACTTTGCATATTAAAATTCAGAAATGGGTGAACACTGAAATCAAATAAAAAATTTAAAATTCCAATTAGTTTGTATAAAACAATATAATTCTTTTCTATACATGTGCAATATTCTTTGAACTTTGATGTTTCGATTGAAAACTAGGTAAAAGGGTTAGAGAGATGAAACAGGATACAGCACTGTTTAAGTCTCTAGACATTTAGATTTTCCATCAACAAAAGATATGTGAATTGAAAGAATTAATTTTGAATTCTACGAGAAGAGTATTCTTACCAATAAAGACAAGATTACTGTAATTCTCCATCACCACATCTCTATACAAGGCCCTCTGAGTACAGGTGAGACATTCCCATTCCTCCATTGAGAACTCCACAGTCACATCCCTGAATGTTAACAGACCCTGTAATAGAAAATTATCAATTTATCATGTGATGTAGGACAAAAATGTTTTCCTCTTAAACAAGACCCAAAGAATAGGATATAATTTGTGATATGGATGAGTCATGGCAAACATTCAAGGACAAAAATTTTATAGAAGTACTATAGAGATGTGTCAGAAGTCAAACATTGCTGTTCTTCCACAGATAACATACAGAGTGACCTACTATATTGCACACATTCATGTCTCTTCTCTTTATGACTTTGATAATATTTTCTATTACTGAGCAACAAAGAAAGGATTTGCCTCCGTCAATGCACTTGAAAATTTTGTTTGCAGTTTAGATTCTATAATGCCTTTTAAAGTCCTCTAATATGTAATTTATTTGCCAGAAATATTATGGCAGAATACAACAGAATATGAGAACAATGCAATTCTCCTATTTCTGTGAGATCTAATGCTTATTTATCACAACATGAAAGAAGAATACAAAACATATGCATAGAGTCAGGAAAATGTACCAAAATACATAAAAAATAAAATTTAATTTTATTAAGAGGTACTTCCTGGTCATATTCCTTAGTGTATTTTCATTTGTTAAACAAGATAGCAATATAGTCTCACAATCAGCAAACTTTTAAAGAATATGTTGTACACATTTGAGGTCTAGGTGCAGGAATATACCTTGATGAATTAACACACTCAAAGTGTCACATCACACATGGTCAAGTAATGATGAGCCAAACTATGCTTCAAAATTTACAATGTCAATCTTGCTCAGATGTGGTCGCTAGCTCAATCTTTTCAGCAGTATGGTCTGACCTTCTCAGTAGACATCCTGGTGCCTAGGTACTATGCTGCAAATGTTCTAGAATAAAAGAAGTAAAACAAAAAATGCAAAATTCTAATGCTACTCTATCATAAATTCTATTCTTCCATATATTGCTCAGTGATGTCAGTATTCATGTATATGCAGATGCACATTCATAAGCTTGTTGCTAAATACCTGATCACCCCTGAAATGTAAATTATATGGCAGAAGAGAACTTTCTTCTTCACTAATATAAAAAGACACATCTGTTTGATGTCAAAATTGGATAACATTATATTCATTGAGTTCCATATACAACAGATTCCCTTCGAGATGGCATGTCTTAAGTCTAAGGAAATTTATGTCTTCATGCTCCAATATTGAAGAAAAGTATTATAGAACAATGCTGTGTTATAATTTTGATTATCAGAAATAAACATGAAGATACATCATACAACATAAAGACTTTAGCTAACATTAACAGATGTAGATAATTAAATTTTGAATGGGTTCAGTATGACATACAATTTTCAAAGAAAAGTGGACATGGGACTAACCTGGGGCACATTTACCAGAGAAGCAGTCATTCTTCTTGTTGCTCTGCTCTGAGTTTTTGTTTCAGGAACAAAGACTGGAATTCCTGACAAGATTTCACATAAAGATGTCAAAAATACAGAGCCAAAATTAATAAAACTCCCCATTGACAATGACAAAACATATAAGATGATCCCCAAACTAAAATGATGAGGAATCTTGTCAACATTCTCACAGATAGGAGAGCATGGAATGATACATTTAGTGTGGCATATATAAGGACAGTTTGAATAATGAATATATGACATCTTGTCTACCCCAAAAAACCTGCCTCAAGACATACATGAAATACAACTGAGGTGATTGGTATAAAATTTTGCATAAGGAGGGAGAGAATAGAAAATAATGAGGGTAACCATGCAAGCTCTCTTGGAAGTTCAAGGTGGAAAGGCCACACTCTTCAAAGTATAAGTTGTAGAACAAGGGACTTACAAAGCTTGGATGAAAGTAAACTTCAGGTTCTTTGTAATAGCCATAATAGTAAAGAAAACAGATAAAGCAAATAGTATATTGGAATATTCTACTGTAAATATTCTAACAACCATGATGAGTGAAAAACTCAGAATCATTACTAGTTAATGTGATTGATAATTCACTCATAACAGTAAGATATACATACAAAACAGAACTTTGAGAGCCAGGAAAAAATATAACACTGTCATCAATTTACAGTATATAAAATTCTATGCAGAGGAGATCTGTGGCAAGCATCAGGGTGGAAAGAAAAATTAGCATAGTAATGCATAAATTTTTAAGGGAAATAATCATGACATTATATAGGTCATATGTCTTCATGACACTTACTTGAGATGTACAAGCTGAGTAATCTCAAATTTAGCAGCAAATACATCAATACTTCTGACCCCAGTGATGCTGTGTTTTAATTTCAGAAATATTAAATATTGGAACAAAATGTGTTCCCTGACTTAATTCTGACCCTGTCTTTAAATAGAAAGGTATATTTTCCATTTCATGGATACTGAACAAGAAGTCATTCTGGAATGTGTTGAATAACCTCTCTTTACATGCATCCACTATGAAGTCCAGGGCTTCTAAATTAAAATCCAGATGTGACAGTTCCTCAAATACTCAGCTACTTCTGAATAGACACGTCTTTGCACTATTGAGATTTCCACTCAAAATCATTATCATTCATCCTATCAAGATCTGTCTCAAGTATCTATGTATAGTGTTCAGACACGGGGAGACCACAGCAGTCCATTCCAGTAGTTGCTAGGATAAATTGCCAGACAGATTCTGCTGTTCTCACATCTAAGTGCTGTAACAAGATGCATCTATTTTCTAGTTGCCTTCTATTCTTTAATACCAGAAGAGGCTTAGAAAATACAATAGTTATAAATATTTCCTTGTATTTTGAAGTCAGAAGAGCATAGAGTGATACATCTCAAAGCCCTAAAAGAAAATATTTTTTCCTTTTAAAAAAATTTTCTATATTCTTTGTTTACATTCCAAATGATTTTCCCTTTCCCGGTTCTCCCCTCCCTATAAGTCCCATAAGTCCTCTTCCCTCTGCCTGCTCTCCAAACAACCCCCTCCCAATTCTCTGTCCTGGTAATCCCCTACAATGCTGCTTCAAGCCTTTCCAGGACCAGGGCCCTCTCCTTCCTTCTTCTTGGGAATGATTTGATATGTGAATTGTGTCTTGGGAATTCAGAGGTTCTAAACTAATATCCACTTCTCAGTGACTGTATTCCATGTGTGTTCTTTTGTGATTGGGCTACCTCACTTAGGATGATATTTTCCAGATCCAACCATTTACCTAAGAATTTCATGAATTCGTTGTTTTTAATTGCTGAGTAGTACTCCATTGTATAAATATGCCACATTTTCTGTATCCATTCCTCCATTGAGGGACACCTGGGTTCTTTCCAACTTCTGGCTATTATAAATAAGGCTGCTATGAACATAGTGGAGCATGTGTCCTTATTGCATGCCAGGGAATCCTCTGGATATATGCCCAGGAGTGGTATAGCCCACTTTCAGAAAATTGGGCATGACACTTTCAAAGAAAATAATTTTTAACTGTGACATTACATTCAGAAAAAGTGACTAGTAAAATTGACAGTTCAGTAAGTGCAATTTCAATATAGTCAAAAAATAAGACATGTTTTTCATATAAAGATCTACTTATACTATAAGCAAATGAAAATATGCAGAAAAGAATCAGACATGAATTATCCATGAGGACAAAGGTGATAGTAAATTTCATGTGAGTAATAATAAATATGTAAGAAGTAGGAAGGAATCATCAAGTAAAACTGGAGGAAGCACTATCCCAATTAAAGAAATTAGAAGAGTATGGACCATAATTCAGCAGCCACAATGCCTAAAAACCTTCTGCATTAAAAACCTTAAGAAATATAACTTCAGTAAGAAAAGCATTTTAGCTACCAATATTCAAAGAGACTTTGCAATAAAATCCCTAGTAGGAGTTTTAAGATATTAAACACATGTCTACAAAAAAGAGTGCATTTCTCAATCTTAGTTCCTAGTTCAGAAAGAGAGAAAATGTACATTATTGATCTGACACTGTACCTAGACAAAAGCTCATATTCTTCTCAACTGTACTTAATATATTTTTAACTTAGCTACAGGGGGATGGAATAATGAATACTGATTAGGAGGACAAGCTGTTCTTCCAGGGGACAGGGTTTCTATACCAACAACCAAATAGCAGCTCAAACATACAACTCTATTTCCAAGATATTCCATTCTCTCTTTTACCCTCTGTATACATAGTACATGGGAGGTGTACAGACATCCATGAAGAACAAATATTCATACACATGTAACAACAACAACAATAATAACTAGCTACAAAAACTGATAGAAAAAATGGTGAATCACAGAGATACTGTATAAAGCAAAATATTCAACTCTACTTTTCAATGATGGTGTGATTTCATACATATCCAGAAAACACCAGCAGAATCCTCTTTGATTGAAAATGCCTTCTTAATATTGATGAATAGAGGTTATAAAACTTGAATCATCACTTTTCTATATAACTTGGGATAATATCCAACTAACTATAGCTTAAAAGACTTCAATAGCCCACCAAAATGTTTATAAATATGTCCATATAACTTGGTCTTGAGGGATTCACAAACTAGAACTCAAAAGGTATCCAATCTCACACTAGCCAATAGCCAGCTAGATTTATTGCCAGATAATCTAATACTCCATGTGATCTCCACATGAAGCAGACACATGTTTTCAACAGAAATACATTAGGCCAAAACAGCCATACACATAAAAGAAAATAAAAATAACAAAACCAAAACAAATATAGCCAAGAATGGGGGTGTGGAATCATTTTAAACTCATCATTCTGGATACAAGTTAGGAATGACTGCCATTTGTTGTTATACTTGTCTAAACAAGTAATTTTGGTATTTCTGGCCAAAATACAAAAATAATCAAAAGCCAAAAACAACATTCAGGAAAGGCAAAGTACATCCTTAATTTAACTCCTGGTGGAAATGGAGACTAGTGCAAACTGAAAAATATCTATTTGGAGATTTGCAGAAACTACAAATGTATGAATCATAGCCATCTTTAGTACTAAGGGATACAAGACTATTTCAATATTTACAGATATTTCAATGTAAGACAGAAAATATCTCGAGATTGATGCAAAAAATATGCGTATTGCCTACGCTTGTATGCGTAGGCAAAGGCCTATGGAAAAACTTAACATTTGTCATTATCATGTTTTCCCAAATCTCAGAATAGGAGGAACATATACCTCAGGAGTAGCTAGAATGCCATATCTTAACATTTTAAAAAATAAGCCAAACTCAGAGAAATTCAATCTCTCAGGAAAGAGACAGGGGTGTCTACTATGTCTACAATAACTTAGTATAGTGGACCAATTCTTACCTAGTTTTAGGAGGAAAGCAAAAAATCTTAATGCAAAAAGATAAGTAGATATATGGCAGCAAACTTATTCCAAATTATAATTCCCAAACTCAATAAGTATAAAATTCCATGAGAAAGGTCGGATCTGATAATCCTTGACATAAGCCATAAGTCCCAAGATCAAATAACTTGGTGTTTATATATCAACAAGATGAATATGAAAACACAGCAGACCACTAAAACTTACCATAGTGTTTCTGAATATCACAGATGCCTTGTTCATAGCATCTCTAGAGCAAAAATGTGCCATGCCAGGTAGGGAGGGAGAAGAGTCATCAATGACCTTAGCCAAATGTGGACTCCAAGTCCCAAATTATAATGCAGCCTGGTATGGTATATCTGTAAACTGATTTATCATTGGACCTTGACAGGTGCCACGAAAGTACAGTAACAGGTTGGTTGGTGTCCAACTTTGTCTTGTCCGAATCTAATATTCTCAAGACTATAAATGGCACATTGTATATTTTGTTCATGAGGAAAAACATTCTGCATATGAGATTTTTCAGCAAACTGTATTACACAAACTTAAGATAGTCAGAATCTATGCAACTTTGGATTGCTAGAATGTGGGGGAAGGTTTGGAAGAGAGGACAGAAGGATATAAAACACTATTTAATTGAACAGATTTTATATATAAATTGGCTGATACTTGTTTCAGCCTTGTACAGAAAAGTTCTTTCTTGGATCACAGCTTGATATTTATTTCCCTGGTTTCCAAAAACAGAGTAGTAGTATAAAATCAGTTTTCTTTATAATGGAATACTTTCTGTTTAAATTTTTGGCAAACTCCAGAGGACAAAATATATAAAATTTACTGAAGTCCTGATCAAAAGTTTAAATGGATCAGAGTAGGCCATTGACTCACAACAGTTTGCTACATGTACAAATACTCAGAGTTTCTTTACCTAGTTCTGTTCAATTCAGGGGCTCATGATGAGTGACATATGGCGAATAAGTGAGTGTTCATTGTATAACCATGAAGAAGAAATCTATATGGACTTGTTTAAACCCAAGGAAACAACACAAGTGGGCACAAACATTGGGTTAGCAGAACAACAGGGAGGTTATTTATGGAACACACAATATATTGCAGAATTTTCATGAAAATACTCAGGAGAAAACTAATTTTACATGGAAGAACATGGAGTACACAGAGCATTCCAAAGTATATAGGGCAGAGCTTAGATCATCCCACCTGTGACTCAAGATATATACAGAACCAAATGATAACCAGAAATGGGAATCTCAGCATGGTAGATATACAGTCAATAGAGCAGCAGATACAAAAAGACAACCATAGTAATGACCATGTGAATGTCACTAAACTCACACAAGTATATTACCTAATAGGGAATCTCATCAACCGAAGGTCACAGGAACATTATATATTCAGATAAAAAATATGAACATGACTTAATTCTTTCCCACTATCTAATGATTCACAATCTGTGATTCCTAGAAGAGTTAGCTGATAAAAAGAATGAGCAGTTTAAAACATTCAAAAGAGTAAAAATCAAAATTATGGAAAAAAAACCCATAGAGCAGATACACTATCTTGCTTTTCATGGTATGATATGGTACACAGAATGTGTAAAACATAAACAAAAGGGGCATGATGCAAATAAGTAATAATGAGTTCAATGAAGAAGCATATGATTTAAAAAGATTGTGCTAAAAGACTGTTATATTGGAAAAAAAAGCATATATTAAAAATGCTCCATACTGTAAAGCATGAAAAAAACATCCACCTAATGTGCACTGAAACCCCACTGTGATATGTCAGGGTCCACATTCAATGTCCTCTACAACAATAAATCCAGCAAGCTAAAGACAGAAAATAGAGACAGTATGTCAGTTTCATCCAAGTTACTTCAGCCACCATGACAGCCAGTAGAAGTAATTTCAACAACCATAGAAGTAATGATCTATGAGATTCAATTGTAATACACATGTGTTCAGTATGAAATGAGTAATTATAGTACATTCTCATAAAAAATGGAATTAATCATTCACCAACATGCATGTGAACAGAAAAATAAATGGGATACTGAAGAACATATATGTGACATCTAAACATTGACACTGGGCTTTTGTGTTCTCATTGAAATAAAGAGAAAAACATCAAAAACAGATTTTGATGAGGAAAGAATTCTAAAACAGTCATTTCAGCAGGAATGGGGAATTTTTGCAAAGTATAACAAAATGCTGAGTCTATATGAAAATTTAAGAAAGCACTGAATTAAAAAAACCTTTCACAAGAGCAAAATAAGATTTCTAAATCCATTAAAATTATAGCAGTAAAAACAGAAGAGAATTGGCTTGAAGAAAGGACACAGTTGATATCAATGGGAACTCAATAACACCAATAGCTTATGCTCTAAGATCAAGAATTGACAAATGGGACCTCATAAAATTACAAAGTTTCTGCAAAGCAAAGGACACTGTCAGAAGGACAAAACGGCAACCAACAAAGTGGGAAAAGATCTTCACCAACCCCACATCCGACAGAGGGCTAATATCCAATATATACAAAGAACACAAGAAGTTAGACCCCAAAGAACCAAATAACCCTATCAAAAAATGGGGCACAGAGCTAAACAAAGAATTTTCACCAGAAGAAAATCGTATGGCCGAGAAACACCTTAAAAGATGTTCAATATCATTAGTCATCAGGGAAATGCAAATCAAAACAACCCTGAGATTCCACCTCACACCAGTCAGAATGGCTAAGATTTAAAAACTCAAGAGACAACAAGTGCTGGCGAGGATGTGGAGAAAGAGGAACACTCCTCCACTGTTGGTGGGATTGCAAAATGTTAAAACCGCTCTGGAAATCAGTTTGGTGGTTCCTCAGAAAATTGGGCATGTCACTTCCAGAGGACCCTGGCATACCACTCCTGGGCTTATACCCAGAGGATTCCCCTGCATACAATAAAGACACATGCTCCACTATGTTTATAGCAGCCTTGTTTATAATAGCCAGAAATTGGAAGGAGCCCAAATATCCCTCAAAGGAGGAATGGATACAGAAAATGTGGTATATTTATACAATGGAATACTACTCAGCAATTAAAAATAATGAATTCATGCAATTTGTAGGTAAATGGTTAGACCTGGAAAATATCATCCTGAGTGAGTTAACCCAATCACAAAAGAATACACATGAAATGCAATCACTGATAAGTGGATATTAATGAACCCAGAAGCCCTAAATACTCAAGGAACAATTAGCAAGTCAAATGATTCCCAAGAAGAAGAAAGGAGAGGACTCTGGGCCTGTAAAGATTGGATCCAGTTTTGTAGAGAAACTGTGGGGAGAGGGGCAATGATTGGGGAATAGTTGGGGGGAGAGGAATTATGGGACTATGGTGGGGGGGGAACTGGGAAAGGGAAAGCCTTTGGAATGTAAACATAGAATATAGAAAATAAAAATTAAAAAAAAGAAAGAAACTTTACAGATGTAATTAATATGGAAAATTTCTTTCTACATTGTCTTGATCTAAAACACGTCTGATAATCATACAAGGAACAAATCTTGCAAATATAGAGAATGTGACAACCCAACCAAGGTAACTCTTATAAAGGCAAACATTTAATTGGGATTGGCTTACAGTTCTAGAAGTTTAGACCATATCATCATAGCAGGAAGCATGGCATTGTGAAGGCAGACTTGATGCAGGACGAGCCAAGAGTTTACTTCTTGATCTAAAGGCATCTGGAGGAGACTGTCTTCCAAACTGGGCAGAGCTTGAGCACCAGGAGAACGCTAAGCCTACCAACATGGGGAAACACTTCCTCCAAAAGAGCCATGTCTCCTAGTGCCACTCCTCAGGGGTCAAACATATGGAAACCATCACAAATACCATACTACATGTTACAGAATACATACTACATTTTTCAGAATGTGATATGAATTCTCTCCCCAAAAAGAGCCTCCAATTCTATCATAAAATGGCTTAGCGCAATCGCTTCTCATGTGTTTCTTTCATAATGCTCCATAACCACAGCAACTTAAAAAGAAATAGATTGCATTGGCTAATGGTGATTCTATCATGAGAGGGAGGCTTGACAGGAAGCAAAAATGGTGTAACAGAAAGCTAAGAGATCACATTCTCAACCATCATCACTAAGTGGAAACTCAGAACTAAGCTGCGTTAAGGTCTTTTTTTCTTCAGATTCAGCCCCAGTGATACACTTTCTCCAGTGATTCTCCAGTAACTAATATACAGAAAATATTTTGACTTCCTGAAGACTTTGAAATCAAATACATGAGAGAACGGGAAGCAATGCTATTCAAACCACAAATTCATGCTACTAAGGCTATTCTCGTCCTTATATTCAATGAGAACAATGAGATTTCTTTTCTTATCTTTTTTCTTTTCTTTTTCCCCCCCTCAGGTACCCTATATGTAATTGTATAGAATTTTGATAATAACTGCTTACATCATCCAGCAACTGTAAATCATCTCTATATTATTTATAAGGATAAAGATACCATGTAAATACCATGTACATAAACCATGCTATTTTTAAATGACCAATAAGGGGAAAGAGTGCTGTATATATACAGCATTTATTTTCCTTTTTTAAAATATACAACAGGTTAAATTTCCAAATACAGATTCTATGATCATAGAGGTATTAGTGTAGGAGTTTTTAAAAAGAAATGGACTTATATTCAATCACAAATTAAAAGTAAATTTGAATACTAAAAAATTATTTAATTACCTTTTAAAGATTTATTTATTTTTTTTTTAATTTTTATTTTCTATGTTCTATGTTTACATTCAAAAGGCTTTCCCCTTTCCCAGTTCCCACCCACCATAGTTCCCATAGTTCCTCTCCCCCCCCAACTGTTCCCCAATCATTCCCCCTCCCCCCTCGGTTTCTTTACTAAACTGGATGCAATCTTTACAGGCCCAGGGTCCTCTCCTTTCTTCTTCTTGGGAATCATTTGACTTGCTATTTGTGTCTTGAGTATTTAGTGCTTCTGGGCTCATTAATATCCACTTATCAGTGATTGCATTTCATGTGCATTCTTTTGTGATTGGGTTAATTCACTCAGGATGATATTCTCCAGGTCTAACCATTTACCTACAAATTGCATGAATTCATTATTTTTAATTGCTGAGTAGTATTCCATTGTATAAATATACCACATTTTCTGTATCCATTCCTCCTTTGAGGGATATTTGGGCTCCTTCCAATTTCTGGCTATTATAAACAAGGCTGCTATAAACATAGTGGAGCATGTGTCCTTATTGCATGCAGGGGAATCCTCTGGGTATATGCCCAGGAGTGGTATGCCAGGGTCCTCTGGAAGTGACATGCCCAATTTTCTGAGGAACCGCCAAACTGATTTCCAGAGTGGTTTTACCATTTTGCAATCCCACCAACAGTGGAGGAGTGTTCCTCTTTCTCCACATCCTCGCCAGCACTTGTTGTCTCTTGAGTTTTTAATCTTAGCCATTCTGACTGGTGTGAGGTGGAATCTCAGGGTTGTTTTGATTTGCATTTCCCTGATGACTAATGATGTTGAACATCTTTTAAGGTGTTTCTCGGCCATCCGAATTTCTTCTGGTGAAAATTCTTTGTTTAGCTCTGTGCCCCATTTTTTGATAGGGTTATTTGGTTCTTTGGGGGTCTAACTTCTTGAGTTCTTTGTATATATTGGATATTAGCCCTCTGTCGGATGTGGAGTTGGTGAAGATCTTTTCCCACTTTGTTGGTTGCCGTTTTGTCCTTCTGACAGTGTCCTTTGCTTTGCAGAAACTTTGTAATTTTATGAGGTCCCATTTGTCGATTCTTGATCTTAGAGCATAAGCTGTTGGTGTTCTGTTCAGGAACTTTTCCCCTGTGCCCAAGTCCTCCAGGGTCTTCCCAAGTTTCTTTTCTAGTAGTTTCAGTGTGTCTGGTTTTATGTGGAGGTCCTTGATCCACTTGGAGTTGATCTTAGTGCAAAGAGATAAGAGTGGGTCAATTTGCATTCTTCTGCATGTTGACCTCCAGTTGAACCAGCACCATTTGTTGAAAAGGCTATCTTTATTCCACTGGATGGTTGTGGCTCCTTTATCAAAGATCAAGTGACCATAAGTCTGTGGGTTAATTTCTGGGTCTTCAATCCTGTTCCATTGATCTGCTTGCCTGTTGCTATACCAATACCATGCAGTTTTTAACACAATTGCTCTGTAGTACTGCTTGAGGTCAGGGATATTGATTCCCCCAGAAGTCCTTTTATTGTTGAGAATAGTTTTTGCTATCCTGGGTTTTTTGTTGCTCCAGATGAATTTGAGAATTGCTCTTTCTAGATCTATGAAGAATTGAGTTGGGATTTTGATGGGGATCGCATTGAATCTGTATATTGCTTTTGGCAAGATGGCCATTTTTACTATATTGATTCTGCCAATCCAGGAGCAAGAGATATTTTTCCATCTTCTGAGGTCTTCTTCAATTTCTTTCTTCAAGGACTTGAAGTTCCTGTTGTACAGATCTTTCGCTTGTTTGGTTAGAGTTATGCCAAGGTACTTTATGTTGTTTGTGGCTATTGTGAAGGGTGTTATTTCCCTAATTTCTTTCTCAGCCTGCTTGTCCTTTGAGTACAGGAAGGCCACTGACTTGCTTGAGTTAATTTTATAACCTGCCACTTTGCTGAAGCTGTTTATCAGCTGTAGAAGTTCTCTGGTGGAGTTTTTTGGGTCGCTTAGGTAAACTATCATATCATCTGCAAATAATGATAGTTTCACTTCTTCCTTTCCAATTTGTATCCCTTTGACTTCCTTATGTTGTCTAATTGCTCTTGCTAGAACTTCAAGTACTATATTGAAAAGATATGGAGATAGAGGGCAGCCTTGTCTAGTCCCTGATTTTAGTGGGAATGCTTCAAGTTTCTCTCCATTTATTTTGATGTTGGCTACTGGTTTGCTGTAGATTGCTTTTACTATGTTTAGGTATGGGCCTTGAATTCCTGCTCTTTCCAAGACTTTTAGCATGAAAGGATGCTGAATTTTGTCGAATGCTTTTTCAGCATCTAATGAGATGACCATGTGGTTTTTTTCTTTCAGTTTGTTTATGTAGTGGATTACATTGATGGATTTCCGTATATTGAACCATCCCTGCATCCCTGGGATGAAGCCTACTTGATCATGGTGGATGATCGTTTTGATGTGCTCTTGGATTCGGTTAGCAAGAATTTTATTTAGTATTTTTGCATCTATATTCATCAGAGAAATTGGCCTGTAGTTCTCTTTCTTTGTTGGATCTTTTTGTGGTTTAGGTATTAGCGTAATTGTGGCTTCGAAGAATGAGTTGGGCAGTGTCCCTTCTGTCTCTATTTTGTGGAATAGTTTGAAAAGTATTGGTGTTAAGTCTTCTTTGAAGGTCTGGTAGAATTCTGCACTAAAACCATCTGGTCCCGTACTTTTTTTGGTTGGGAGGCTTTCTATAACCCCTTCTATTTCTTTAGGGGTTATGGGACTATTTAGCTGATCTACTTGATGCTGATTTAGTTTTGGTATTTGATATCTGTCTAGGAAATTGTCCATTTCCTCCAGATTCTCCAGTTGTTTTGAGTATAGACCTTTGTAGTAGGATCTGATGATCTTTTGAATTTCCTCAGTTTCTGTTGTTATGTCTCCCTTTTCATTTCTAATTTTGTTAATTTGTATACTGTCTCTGTGTCCTTTGGTTAGTCTGGCTAAGGGTTTATCTATCTTGTTGATTTTCTCAAAGAACCAGCTCCTGGTCTTGTTGATTCTTTGTATGGTTCTCTTTGTTTCTATTTGATTGATTTCAGCCCTGAGTTTGATGATTTCTTGTCTTCTACTCCTCCTGGGTGAATTAACTTGTTTTTCTTCCAGGGCCTTAAGGTGTGCCATTAAGTTGCTAGTGTATGCTCTCTCCAGTTTCTTTTTGGATGCACTTAGAGCTATGAGTTTTCCTCTTAGCACTGCTTTCATTGTGTCCCATAGATTTGGGTAGGTTGTACCTTCATTTTCATTGAATTCTAAAAAGTCTTTGATTTCTTTTTTTATTTCTTCCTTGACCGAGGTGTCATTGAGTAGAGTATTGTTCAATTTCCATGTGTATGTGGGCTTTCTGTTGTTTTTGTTGTTATTGAAGACCACTCTTACTCCCTGGTGATCTGATAGGAGGCATGGGATTAGCTCGATCTTCTTGTATTTGTTGACATCTGTCTTGTGACCAATTATATGGTCTATTTTGGAGAAGGTACCATGTGGAGCTGAGAAAAAGGTATATTCTTTAGCTTTAGGATGAAATGTTCTATATATATCTGTTAAATCCAGTTGGTCCAGAGTTTCAATTAGTTTCACTGTGTCCCTGTTTAGTTTCTGCTTTCCTGATCTGTCCATTGAGGAGAGTGGAGTGTTGAAGTCACCCACAATTATTGTGTTAGGTGTAATGTGTGCTTTAAGCTTTAGTAAGGTTTCTTTTACGAATGAGGGTGCCCTTGCATTTGGAGCATAGATGTTCAGTATTGAGAGCTCTTCTTGGTGGATTTTCCCTTTGGCCAGCAAGAAGTGACCTTCTGAGTCTCTTTTGATGATTTTAGGTTGGAAGTCAATTTTATCTGATATTAGAATGGCTACTCCAGCTTGTTTCCTGAGACCATTTGCTTGTAAAATTGTCTTCCAGCCTTTTACTCTAAGGCAGTGTTTGTCTTTAACACTGAGATGGGTTTCCTGTATGCAGCAAAATGTAGGGTCCTGTTTCCGTATCCAGTCTGTTAATCTATGTCTTTTTATTGGGGAATTGAGTCCATTGATGTTAAGAGATATTAAGTAATAGTAATTATTTCCTCCAGACATTTTTGAAATTATATTTATTTATTTTATTTATTTTTTTAATATTCGAGAGGTTACCTTCTTTTAGGTTTGATGAGAGGAGGTTTCTATCTTGTTTCTTCCCGGGTGTAGTTTCCGTCCTTGTCTTGGTGTTTTCCCCCTATTATCCTTTGTAGGGCTGGATTTGTGGAAAGATATCGTGCAAATTTGGTTTTGTCATGGAATACCTTGATGTCTCCATCTATGGCGATTGAGAGCTTTGCTGGGTAAAGTAGTTTTGCCTGGAGTTTGTGTTCTCTTAGAGTTTGCATTATATCTGCCCAGGATCTTCTAGCTTTCATGGTCTCAGGTGAGAAGTCTGGTGTTATTCTGATAGGTCTTCCTTTATAAGTTACTTGGCCTTTTTCTCTTGCTGCCTTTAATATTCTTTCTTTGTTTAGTACATTTGGAGTTTTGATTATTATGTGACGGGATGTGTTTCTGTTCTGGTCCAGTCTGTTTGGGGTTCTATAGGCTTCTTGTATATTCATGGGCATCTCTCTCTTTAGGTTGGGGAAGTTTTCTTCCATAATTTTGTAGAAGATATTTGCTGGCCCTTTAACTTGTACGTCTTCATTCTCGTCTATACCTATGATCCTTAGGTTTGGTCTTCTCATTGCGTCCTGGATTTCCTGGATGTTTTGGGTTACAGCCTTTTTGCATTTAGTATTTTCTTTGACTGTTGAATCAATGGTTCCTATGGTATCTTCGGCTTCTGATATTCTGTCTTCTATCTCTTGTATTCTATTGTTGATATTTGCATCTATGGCCCCTGATTTCTTCCCAAGGTTTTCTATCTCCAATGTTGTCTCCCTCTGCGATTTCTTAGTTGTTTCTACTTCTGTTTTTAGTACCTGGATGGATGTGCTCAGATCTTTCGCTTGCTTGATTGTGTTTTCATGTATTTCTTTAATAGATTTTTGTGTTTCCTCTTTCATAGCTTCTACTTGTTGGCCCACGTTCTTCTGTATTTCTTTAAGTGATTTTTGTCTTTCTTCCTTATTGTCTTCTTCTTTTTGATCCATCTTCTCCTGCATTTCTTGAAGTGATTTTTGTATTTGCCTTGTAAAGGCTTCTAACTTTTGATCCATTTTCTCCTCTATTTCTTTACGAGATTTTTCTATGTGTTCAGCTACCAGCATCCTGACCAGTGATTTTATATCCAAGTCTTGTTTTTCTGGTGTTTTGGGGTATCCAGGGCTTCCTCTTGTTGGCGAACTGGGTTCAGATGCTGTCATGTTGCCTTGATTTCTGTTAGTGACATTCCTTCGTTTACCTTTTGCCATCTGGTTATTTCTGGTGTTAGTTGACCTTGTTGTCACTGGCTGGTGTTTGAATCTCCTGCGAGGCTGGGCTTACCTGTTGTTTCTCTACTGGTGGTTATGCGTGATTGCTGCTCAACGGGATCACGAGCTGGCTGCCACCGGCTGACTTTGTGCCCGGCCTGAGGACTCTGGCAAGTGTGGGGGAGTGCAGCAGAGCCTCGGTAGGCGCTGCTGGGCCTGCCTAGTAGGGAGAGCCTAGCAGATCCCCTCACGTGGTAGCCCCTGATGGAATCTATCTACCTGTGTCTTTCCAGCTGTGTCCTGGTTGCAATATGGAGGCCTGCCGCTATCGCTGGTCCGGGGTCCTGGGGAGCTGGGTGGTTCCGGTTGCCTCAGTGCACGTCCTAAGCTCGCAGGGACGTGCTGCAGAGCCTAGGTGCCTGGGCCCGCCTCTGGGCGAGAGCTCAGCAGCGCTCCCTGCTCCAGTCCCAGAAGGAGTCCCTACCTGCGCCTTTCCAGCTGTGTCCTGGTTGCAATATGGAGGCCTGCTGCTATCGCTGGTCCGGGGTCCTGGGGAGCTGGGTGGGTCCGGCTGCCTTGGTGCAAGTCCTAAGCTCACAGGGACGTGCTGCAGAGCCTAGGCGCCTGTGCCCTCCTCTGGGCGGGAGCTTAGCAGCGCTCCCTGCTCCAGTCCCAGACGGAGTCCCTACCTGCGCCTTTCCAGCTGTGTCCTGGTTGCAATATGGAGGCCTGCTGCTATCGCTGGTCCGGGGTCCTGGGGAGCTGGGTGGGTCCGGCTGCCTCAGTGCACGTCCTAAGCTCGCAGGGATGTGCTGCAGAGCCTAGGCGCCTGTGCCCTCCTCTGGGCGGGGGCTTAGCAGCGCTCCCTGCTCTAGTCCCAGACGGGGTCCCTACCTGCGCCTTTCCAGCTGTGTCCTGGTTGCAATATGGAGGCCTGCTGCTATCGCTGGTCCGGGGTCCTGGGGAGCTGGGTGGGTCCGGCTGCCTCGGTGCAAGTCCTCTTATTTATTTGTTTTATGTATATATGAGTATAATGTCACTGTCTTCAGACACACCAGAAGCAGGCATTAGATCCAATTACAGATGGTTATGAGCCACCAATATAGTTGCTGAAAATTGAACTTTAGTATACTTAAGTGACCCAAAAAAACTCTACCAGAGAACTCCTACAGCTGACAAACAACTTCAGCAAAGTGGCCGGATATAAAATCAACTCAAGAAAATCAGTAGCCTTCCTATACTCAAAGGATAAACAGGCTGAGAAAGCAATTAGCGAAATGACACCCTTCACAATAGCCACAAATAATATAAAATATCTTGATGTGACTCTAACCAAACAAGTGAAAGATCAGTATGATAAGAACTTCAGGTCTCTGAAGAAGAAAATGGAAGAAAACCTCAGAAAATGGAAAAATCTTCCATGCTCGTGGATTGGCAGGATTAATATAGTTAAAATGGCCGTCTTGCCAAAAGCAATATACAGATTCAATGCAATCCCCATCAAAATCCCAACTCAGTTCTTCATAGAGGTAGAAAGCAATTCTCAAATTCATCTGGAATAACAAAAAACCCAGGATAGCTAAAACTATTTTCAACAGTAAAAGAACTTCTGGGGGAATCAATATCCCGAACCTCAAGAAATACTACAGAGCAATAGTTTTTTTTAAAAAAACTGCATGATATTGGTACAGTGACAGGGGGGTGGATCAATGGAATAGGACTGAAGACCGAGAAATGAACCCACACACCTATGGTCACTTGATCTTCAACAAAGGAGCTCAAAACATGCAGTGGAAAAAAAGATAGTTTTTTCAACAAATGGTGCTGGTTCAATTGGAGGTCAGTATGCAGAAGAATGCGAATTGATCCATTCTTATCTCCTTGTACTAAGCTCCACTCTAAGTGGCTCAAGGACCTCCACATAAAGCCAAACACACTGAAACTAATAGAAAAGAAACTGGGGAAGACCCTTGAGGACATGGGCACAGGGGTAAAGTACCTGAACAGCACAGTGAGATTTCTACAAGGGAAAAAGGAAATAAAAATTACAAAACTGCTAAAGAGAGACATATTGCAAACTTGAATGTGGTAGTGCATGGCTCAGAACTAAAACACATTATTAGCATATTTTAGATATGAACCAGTGCAGTGTGTTACATCCTTCACTCTCTGCTATGTCCTATCAGTGGATATCTAGGGAAATTCCCCAAAATAGAGTCTCCTTCTCTCAGCCTTGATGAAATATAGGGGTTAATCTCAAGTTTTCATCAAAACTGCAGTATAAAAACCTCAAAATGTTGGTAAAAAAAGAAACACTGATCAATGAAATGAATTAAAGACATATATAAATATATAGGGCCACCTCATATTTGACAAAGACACCAGAAATACAAGATGAAAAAAGGTAGCATCTTCAACAAATGGTTCAGGTCTATCTGTATGTCTGCATCTAGAAGAATGCAAATGGTTCCACATTTATTGTTATGCCCAGATCATAAGGTCCCTTCTGATGACCAGGAACACGTATGCAAAAGCAAAGAGTCTTTATTCAGGTCTGAGCTTGGAACCTCTAATGTCTCCAACACACTGGATGGATGTAGAAGGTCCCGAGCTGGTGAAGCCTTTCCTTATTATCACTTTTTAACTGGGTAGGAAAATTTTCAACTTAGCAGTCACACACACAATTTTTTGACATTTGAAAATTGCAGCTTGGCACATTTCTATTAGCCAAAAAGGATTTTAACTTTGTATGAACAGTGATTGCTAGCTTTAGCAATCTATTTTGAGATATTCCTGGAAGAGATTGGGTTTTTTCTAGTAACGGAGTTTAATCTAAGAGCAAGTTAAACATAAAATGTGGCCTAAAAGTAAAGTGGAATTTGAATATCAAAGCAGGGCCCTTCACTTATAACCCTGCACAAACCTCAAGTGCAAGTGGATCAAAGACCTCAATATAAAACCAATCATGATGAATCTGACAGCAGATAGAGTGGGGAAGAGAACATATTGTCACAGGAGAAGACATTCTTTAAATCACAAGGAAAAAAGTATGATCAACAATAAATGGGATCTCAGGAAACTGAAATGCTTCTATAAGGCAAAGGATACCATCCTCTGGAAGAAACAGTAGCCTAGACAGTAGATAAAGATTTTATCAGTTCCACTTCAACAAGAGAACTAATATCCAAAATATATAGAGAATCCAAGTAACTAGACATAAAAAATCAAATCATCCAATTTAAAAATGGTTTACATGTCTAAACAGAGGCATCAAAATATACAAAACTCTAACAGTCAAGAAACACTTAAAAAAAAGTTTAACACCCTTAGCCTTCAGAAAAACACAAATCAAAACCACTTTGGGAACCAATTTTATACTTGTCAGAATAGGTAAAAATTAGTAATACATTAGCAGCTAATGCTGGAGAGCATGTGTAACAATGGAAACACTCCTCCATTGTTGGAGGGAGAGAAATCAGGTACAAAAACTAAGGAAATCATTGTGGCAGTTGCTCAAATTGATAGTAATGAAACTACATCAAGATCCACCCATACTGCTCTAGGGCATATTCCCAAAGGACTCACCAACCTACCCAAGGACCCTTGCTTATCCACATTCATTGTATCTTTATCCATATAGCCAGAAACTGGAATCAATCTACATGACTCTCAAAAGAAGAATAAATACAGAAAATGTGGTACATTTACACAAAGGCGTATTACTCTGAGATTAAAAGAATGACATAATGCTTCATACAAAAAGAACTCAAGAAGCTAGATTCCAAAAATCCAAAAAAGCCAATTAATAAAATGGAGTACACAGCTAAACAGAATTCTCAACAGAATGGCTGAGAACAAATTAAATGTTTAGCATTCTAAATCATCAGGGAAATGCAAATCAAAATGACCCTGAGAGTTCACATTACACCAAACAGAATGGCTAAGATCATAACTCAAACAAAAGTACACGTTTGAAAGTATGTGGGGAAAGAGGAACACTCCTCCACTGCTGGTAAGATTACAAACTGGTACAACCACTTTAGAAATCAATCTCGTGGCTCTTCAGAAAATTTGGAAATAGTTATACCTGAAGACTCAGCTATGCCACTCCTGGGCATATATCCAAAAGATGCTGCACTATTTCACAAGGATATATGCTCCAACTCTGTTCATATCAGCCTTATTCCAGAAGCTGGAAACAACACAGATGTCCCTCAACAGAAACAGAAAATGTAGTACATTTACACAATGGAATACTACTCAGCTATTAAAAATGAGGATGTCCCAAATTTTGCAGGCAAATAAGTGAAACTAGAAAATATCACCCTGAGTGAGGTAACCCAGACCCAAAAGGACATATATGGTATATACTCACTGATAAATGGATATATGCCCAAAAGCTCAGAATATCCATGGCACAACTCACAGACCATATAAATCATAACAAAAAGGAAGGCCAAAGTGTGGATTCTTCAATCCCACTTAGAAAGGGGAACAAAATAATCACAAGAGCCAGGAGGGACCTCTGTGGGAGGGTGAGGAAAAAAATTGGAGGGAACAGGATCAAGTATTGAAGAAGATATGAGAGAAATCCATGGGGCCAGGAGAATCAATAGGAATATGTAGCAGTGGGGGGTGGTGAACTGGGGAACCATCAGAACATACCAAAGACCTGGGATGTGAGAGCCTCTCAGGACCCAGTGGGGAAGACAGTAGCTGAAATGCCTAACAGTGGGGAGATACAACCTAAAGAGAACACCTCCTATAGATAGGCATGGCCCCCAGTTGAGGAATGGGGTTACCTATCCATCTCAAAATTTCTAATCTTGAGTTGATTCTGTCTAAAGGAAATACAGGGGGGAAATGGAGTATAGACTAAAAGAAAGGTCATCCAGAGATGGGAACCATCTCCTCTGCAGACACCAAACCCTGACACTATTGCTGATGCCAAGATATGATTGCAGGAGCCAGGCAGTGGTGGCACACGCCTTTAATCCCAGCACTTGGGAGGCAGAGGTAGGTGGATTTCTAAGTTCGAGGCCAGCCTGGTCTAAAGAGTGAGTTCCAGGACAGCCAGGGCTACACAGAGAAACCCTGTCTCAAAAAAACAAAACAACAAAAAAAACAAAAACAAAAAACAAAAAAAACCCAACAACAACAACAACAACAACAACAACAACAAAGGATTGCAGACAGGAGCCTGTTATGAAAGTGCTCTGAGAGGATCTGCCCATACCTAAGACACATGATGATACTTATAGCCAACCACTGGATTGAGCCTGAGTACTCCAATGGAACAGTTAGGAGAAGGAAAGAAGGAGCTGAAGGAGATTGCAACCTATTAAGAACAAACAGTATCAATTAACCAGAACTCCAAGAGCTGGCAGAGACTAAACTACCAACCAAAGAGTATACATGGTGGGTCCATGGCTCCTGTCACATATGTAGCAGAGGACTGCCTTATCTGACACCAATGTGGGCTGAGGGGGATGGAGGCACTTGGTCCTGTGTAGGCTTAATGCCCAGAGAAGGGGGATGCCAGAGAAGTGAGGCAGCAATGGGTGGGTGGGCACTCAATGACATGAAGCACTCAATAATGACAGACCTGTAGGAAGCAGACAAATATTGATGCTGATAAACTTCAATGCCCACCATTGAGAAAGACAACTATGAACAGTATAGAAAACTAGTAATGAATAGCACCCCCCCATAAAAACACCCACACCAGCAGAAGATGCTCAATCTTCTCAAACTCAAGCATCATTCTCCAGTGTGGGCATGCCAGAACAAGTCATCAAGGCCAGGTGGTACAAGCCTCTTATCCCAGCACTAGAGATGCTGGGGCAGCGGATCTCTCAGTTCAAGGGAACCCTTATTTAGTAAGAGTTCCAGAATGGCCAGGAAGACCTAGACAATGTGGCTCAAAAATCAACAGTAACAACATAAAATCTACACACCTAGTAAAGATTACAGTTTTAAAAATGTCTTCCCTAAGACCCTGGAATGCTGACACCAATAAAAAACAGTACATAGAAAACTGAGATACTGCTAAAATGTTCTCACTCAAACATGTGAAGAAATATAAAAGTGTGTTTTTAATATTTGAAATACCAAAATCATACTGACATTTTGAAATATAGAGACATTCTTCTGAGAATTCATAAAATGAGAAACCAAAAAGAATTTTTAAAATTATGAGAGAAGGATCAAACTGAAGGGTGATTTCAAAATATATTAAAATTACAGCAGTGCAAAACATTGAGAGTTGACAGGAAGCCAGATGATAGCAGAGATCAACAGGAAGGTAATATAGTCAGCGTTTAATACTAGCAGAGATATTAAACAAATCTTTTCAAAATCTTGCTGGCATTATTTTGGGAAATGGAGAAAATATTCATGACAGAAATTAAAGGCACTATGAAATGCTCTAAAACTCTAAGAGCAGAAAAAAAACTGAGGCATCCATTATTCTTACTAAACAATATATTAAAATTTTAATAAGGAAAACATTTAATATTAGCAAGATGATATGATAAAGGATGTGAATGGGAGAGGACAGTATCACATACAAATCCAAATTAAATTATATTTGGCTCTCCATATTCTCACATATAGAATATTCTACTACATACAAGAGGAATAGTTTGATATTATTCTCAGTTCAATTATCTAAAAACAATCGAAATGAAATAGAATCTGTAGAAACCAATTCCAGGTTCTCTTAGCACTGTCATTTGAGCCTCCCCACCCCGAATTCTTCCTCAATCACTCTAACATACTTGGATCCTTTGCTGCAGTTTCCTCTCTTCACCATCCAGGGCTCTCACAGGTCAGCAGGACTGCCTGAGGACTGTGACACCTGAATATCGCAGAGTCTTCAGAAACCACCCAGACCGTTTCATGCAACAAATACAAATAACACCTCCAAACAGATCAACATGAGGGAGAGAGAAAATATCACAAATAAAAATGTCTCTTTTCCTGTAAGGATTTGAATGTACTCTGTGAGATGTAAGATTCATTCACTCACAGCTCAGACACAGGCAGAGTCATTCTACCAGAAATTCTGGGGAGGAGCGGCAAGAAAATCATTGTCAACCACAGAAACCAGACTGCTGCACTTGTCCAAAGGGAGATCTCTCCTAAAAGCCCTGTCAGCAGGATCTAGGCATTCCCACTCCTCCTACAAGAAGTCCACAGTCACAGCACTGAATGTTAGCAAACCCTGAAATATAAAACAACTGTTTGGCCACGTGTGTAAGGGCAGATTGCTTTCCTTCAACAAAGACCATTTTGTAATACAGGTGAGTGATTACAATTATTCAAAATATGCTTTCTAAAACGTTATTTTAATCTATTGTGGGTTTTCTAATTATACAAATAGTGTGGTCTGACACAGTCACATAACGATATATTGTGTTTGCCTAGACTTCAACACACAAAGACACGTTTCTGAATGTTGTAGTTCCTAAAATGAATACAACTTAGATAAAAAGAAAAATACATGGGCACTAAAAAGTCTGTTCCTAAATGATGTTTACAGCAATAACAGCTGTCCTCGATAAGTACGTTTTCCACTCTAGTAAAATCTGCACCGTTTCCCCGAATAAGTGCAATATACGAAGCTGTCTATGTGGATGCCTATTAACCAGGGTCGAAGGCGTTCTAAACAAGCAATTAGTAAAAGAATGGAGCTAGAAAGCATGGAACTTACATTCCTGGAGTTTTGTAACTGACTCAACAGCAAACGCTGATAATGCAACTGCTCTGCCAGATTCTAGGATGAATGAAAAAGCCTCGATAAACCCCAGTTCTTAGGACCTGAAACTTCTGGACGACAAGAGAGCGGTGTCCTTAGAGCAGCTGCGGAAAACATGCCTGTTCTCTGCTCCAGCCCCGCAGCTCCTCTGACCCGGGAGGTGCCGGGGCCTCCGGGCTGCAGTTCTGGACGCTGCGCTGCGGACTGCTGCCTCTCCCAGGCCCACAGCCAGGAAACCGGGTCTGAGGAGAGTTTTCCGGGGTCCACAGAGATCTAGGACACCGGTTCTCTGGGAAACCAGGCCACGGTTAGGGACCGTGAAATTCTTTGATGTACTGGGAATGGAGATTTTTCTGGTCACTCTGGGCTGGATCTTTGGAGCATACCCGCCCACTAAACCCTGGTTCCGGTGACGTAGCTCCTCTATAGACTATCTGCACTTAATTGTTTTTGTAGAGTCCACCCAGCCTTTTTCTTTTTGCTTTTTTACTTTCCGGGTCCTTCCAGTAACCTTGCCCAGCCTCTCGCAGCTCTGTGCAGCCCTGCCCAGCCTTGCCTCGAAATGTAAATATAATGTAAATATACAACATGCTGCTGGAATTGAATTTTTAACCTTTAAGTAGTGCTACATGATGGAGTATATTATTTTATTTCATTCATTTTCTTTATTTATTCACTTTATATTCCAGCTCCCCTCTCCTCTCCTCTCCTCTCCTCTCCTCTCCTCTCCTCTCCTCTCCTCTCCTCTCCTCTCCTCTCCTCTCCTCTCCTCTCCTCTCCTCTCCTCTCTTCTCCTCTCAGTCAGTTCCCTCACTGCATTCACTGCCAATGAAGATTTTATTTCCCTTTGTGATTGAGTTGTATTGATGTGCATTTCCCTGATGAATAAGAATGTTAAAATTTTCTTTAGGTTCTTCTTGGCCATTAGAGATTCCTCTGTTGAGAATTCTCTGTTCAGATCTGTACACTGTTTTCTAATAGGGTTACTTGGTTGGTTGGTTTTGGATTTGTGTCCTTTGCCTTAAAAAATATTCAGTTTCATAAGGTTCCATTTATTAATTGTTCATCTTAATACCTGAGTTCTTTGTCTCCTGTTCAGGAAGCTTTTTCCTGTACCAATGAATTACAGGCTGGTCTCCACACAGTCTTCGTTTAGACAGGATATATCCTGTTTTATATTGAGGTGTTTGATTCATTTGGACTTGAGTTTAGCCCACAGTTATAAACATGGACTTATTTGCATTTTACTTGCAAACATCCAATTAAACAAGCAAAATTTGTTAATGATGTTTACTTTTCCCACTGTATGGTCTTTGCTTCTTTGTCAAAAGTCAGGTGTCCATAGGTGTGTGGGTTTATTTCTGGGTTTTCCATTTGATTCCATTGACTAACAGCTCTGTTTGCATGCCAAAACTATATATTTTTATTACTATTGCTATGTAGTACATCTTGAGTTAAGGGAGGGTGATAGCACCAGAAGTTCTAATAGTGGATTAGATTGTTTTTGATACCGTTATTGTTTTTGTTTTGTATTTGTGTTTTTATATGCCATAAAGACTTCATTGTTTTTTATTCTATCCCTTTTCTGTAATAACAGTTAGATATCTAATAGGTTTCTACAAGCAATGGCAAGCTCATCAATGAAACATAAAAAAAAAAAGAACTGATGGAGGATTAGGTTCTACACACCATTTCACATTTTACCTCAAACACCTTAATGAGTCAAACACATCAAACATTCATATGCTTTGTGTTCAGGTCATCTAAAAGTTGATTTTTTTATATGAAGTTGAGAATTGCTCTTTCAAGGTCTATAATGGGTTGTGCCAGATTTTAAATGGGTATTACATTGGATCTGTAGATTACTTATGGTTTGATGGCCATTTTTATTATGTTAATCCTAGTGGTACACAAGCATTGAAGATCTTTCCATTTTATGATATCTTCTTCTTCAATTTCTTTCTTCAGAGACTTGAAGTTCCTGACATACAGGTCTTCCTGTCATTTCTTTAGAGTTACACTGAGGTATTTTATATTATTTGTGGCTATTGGAAATGGTGTTGTTTCTCAAATTTTTTTCTCACCCTTATTATGCTTTATATTATGGAGGTCTACTGATGTTATTGGAGTTCCTTTAGTATCCAACCACATTACTGAAGGTGTTTATCAGGTGTAGGAATTCTCTGGTAGAATTTCTGGGTTCACTTATGTATCTTATCAGTTCATCATGTAAAAATACTGATATTTAACCTATTCCTTCTATAATTTGTATACAGTTTATCTCCTATTGTTGTCTTACTGCTCTAGATAGACCTGCAAGTGGCATATTATATAGATAAGAATGGATCAGGCAGCTTTTTCTTGTCTCTGATTTTAGTGGAACTGCATTAAGTTTCTCTGTATTTAATTTGATCTTTGGTATTGTGGTGGTTTTAATATGCTTGGCCCAGAGAGGGCCACTGTTAAGAGGGGTGGCCTTAAGAGGAGAAGTGAATTCAAATCAGCACCAATTAAAGGTTGTCTTTTTCACCCCGAGCAAGCAGCAGAATGTGGTAGCTTTGGCCATGGGGCTCTGGAATCAAGAAGAGAAGGAACTCCTGGGACAATTGGTGAATGTGAGTCACTGTGGAGGTGGGCAATGATTATCTCCCTGTAACCATGTGGGAGTCAGTCTTCTCCTAGCCACCTTCAGATGAAGATGTAAAACTTTCAATTCCTCCTGTACAATGCCTGCATGAACACTGCCATGCTCCTGCCTTGGTGATAATGGACTGAAATTCAAACCAGCAAGCCAACACCAATTAAAGGTTGTCTTTTATAAGAATTGCCTTGGTCATGGTGTCTCTTCACTGACATGGAAACCCTAACTAGGACAGTAGTTGGTACTAAGAGAGGGGTTTGGTATGATATGCTTTTTTGGAAGAACATGGATTTTGGGACTTTTGATTTGGAAAGAATTCAAACGCTTTAAGTGGCTGTTAATGGGCTATCTGAGGAGGAATATGGAAGACTTTGAGGCTAGGATTGATTTGAAGTGTTCAGACCTGGCCCAAGAAGTTTGAGTGGAGATGAATTTCAATATGTGGTGTAGAAACTGTTTTGTAGTATTTTGGTGAAGAATGTAGGTGATTTTTGCCCATGTCTACCTGAGGCTAAGGTAAAGACATTTATATTAGTCTCATTGACAAAGGACATAGAAAAAAAGGCCAATACAGACTTTTTTCCTTTGGTTTATTCTTGTGCAAAAAACTCTGATCATCCATAGCAAGCTTAAAAAATACAAAATATATAGTTTAAGTAATAATAAAGGGGCACCTGGAAGTGAAATGGAGCTGTATCCTGTGTTTAAAGTGATAAAGAAAGGAAAAGAATAGTAATCTCAGGGCAAGGTACCACCCAGGTAGACTTATTGTCTGAACAAATAATGTTTGGATTTTTAATCTGGGAAGAATCACAATCCATTCATAGAGGACACACTTACGATCCAGGTGTTGAGACTGGAAGACATTGTCTTTTAATCTTGTTCTTGATGAACAGTGGTAATGAAAAGCTTAGGCCTAGGGATGGTTGCATAAATTGTTAATCCCAGGAGACAGAGACAAACTGTATCTGTGTTTAAGAATAGACTGGGACAAAGCAAGTTCTAGGTGAAAAACAAATGTAAGTCTAGGCGTGGTGGTATACACCTTTTATTCCCACCTTTCAGGAGATAAAGCCATGCAGATATCTTGAGTTTAAAGTCAATCTACAAAGTAAGTTTCAAGACAGCCAAGTCTAGGCAGTGGAGGAGCTGGAAAACAGATAGCTGGTAACAGACTAAGGAAGGTTATTTTTCACCCCTAGCAAGCAGCAGAACTTAGTAGCTTTGGCCATGGGGCTCTGGAATCAAGAAGAGAAGGAACTCCTGGGGCAATTGATGCTGGTTACCTGGAGCTAAGAACCTAGCAGTTATTAAGAAGAGAGCATTAGTCATTAGAGAAATGCAAATCAAAGCAACTCTGAGATTTCACCTCACACCAATCAGAATAGCTAAGATTATAAACTCAGGAAACAGCAGGTGTTGGCTAGGATGTGGAGAAAGAGGAACACTCCTCCACTGCTGGTGGGATTGCAAGCTGATACAACCACTCTGGAAATCAGTCTGGTGGTTCCTCAGAAAACTGGACACAATACTTCCGGAGGACCCTGCCATACCACTCCTGGGCATATACCCAGAAGATTCCCCAGCATGCAATAAGGATACATGCTCCACTATGTTCATAGCAGCCTTATTTATAATAGCCAGAAGCTGGAAAGAACCCAGATGTCCCTCAATGGAAGAATGAATACAAAAAGTGTAGTATATATATACACAATGGAGTATTCAGCCATTAGAAACAATGAATTCATGAAATTCTTAGAGAAATGGATGGAGCTGGAGAACATCATACTAAGTGAGGTAACCCAGTCTCAAAAGAATACCCATGGTATGCAGTCACTGATAAGTGGATATTAGCCTAGAAGCTTGGGACACCAAAGACACAATCCACATACCAAATGATGCCCGACAAGAAGGAAGGAGTGGACCCACCCTGGTTCTGGAAAGGCTCAAAGCATCAGTGTAAAGGAATACCAGAACAAGGAAGTGTGAAAGGGTAGATGGGGGAACATGGGAAGGGAAAAGGTCATGTGGGACCTTTGGGGGGCAGGGAACCAGACCTAGGGAAATGAAATGTAAATAGAGAATATATCCAATAAAAAAAAGAGCAGCATTACTGAGATAAAAATCTTATAGGAAGTATTTTCTGAGTACAGAAAAGGTATGTTCCAGAGATAAACAAAATTGTTAACTATTGCTGCAGCTAGAGTTCATAATGTCCAATAACCTTCCAGATGGTACTTTGAAGGCATGATGTGGTCCTGGAATGCAGCTGATGTTTGGAACTGTGAGAGGCCTGTAGAGGCCATTGATGAAGATGCAGCTTCAGTTGCAATAGATAACCCAAGACTGAAAGGGTTGTGCAAAAAAGTTGTGGCTTGTCAATGAAGGGAGCTTATGAGTTTTGGTGAATCCTAGTTGCAGCAGAAGAGCACAATAAATTGGAGATTCCAGTAAGATGGGATGATCACTAAGAATAGCAAGCAGGAGTGAAGTACAGTCAACCAGAGCCTAGAATGCTACAGAGGGTTGAGCTGGAGGAGTGACCCAAGCCATTTGAGGAACCTGGAAGGTAATGTGTGGATCACAGATATTGGAACAAAAAACTATACCTTGAAGCTGACCTCCAGGAGGCCAGTTCTAACTCAAAATCATAGAGTTCTACCCACCAAAGAGGGCAGCTCCAGTCAGTGACACCAAGGCCAGTTAACACCAGAGATAGCCAGATTGTAAGATGCAAATGCAAGAACATATGCTACAAAAGAAAATGCAATTTGGCACCATGAGAACGCAGTTCTCCCACTACAGCAAGCCCTGGATACCCTAACACACCTGAAAAACAATATAATTGCCTAAAGCCCTCTGTAAAGAAGATGATAGAGGGCCTTCAGAAGGATATAAATAACTTCCCTAAAGAAACTCAGGAAAATACAGGCAAACAGGTGGAAGCACTTAAATAGCTAATAAGCAAATCCCTAAAGAAATACAGAAAAATACAATCAAGCAGGTGAAGAAATTGAACAGAAAGATCCAAGACCTAAAATTGGAAATAGAAACAATAAAGAAAACATAAAAGAGAGGCAACCCTGGAGATGGTCAACTTGGGAAAGAAATCAGGAGCTACAAATGCAAGCATCACCAACACAATACAAGAGACAGAAGAGAGAATAACAGGAGTAACATATACAATAGAAGATATTGACACATTGGACAAAGAGCACTGGCCATATGTGGCCCAGTTGGACTGTTCTCTGGTTCCAGAGCTCAAGACACAATATAAAGTGTAGTAAGTAGTAACTCAGGGTTATTGCTGGGAAGTGGAACATAAACCATTGGAGTCGGTGGAGGTATTCACCACTAATAACAAAAGGACTCAGACACTCTCTAACCTCCTTTTCTGAGAAATGATTCTTCAAGTTGGAATCCCTGCCCCCCTGTCAGTCAGACTGGAGTTATGAATTCACATCCCATATTTCCCATAACCCATTGCACCTGTAAACCTCAGGAAAGATAGAACTATCTAATGTATATATGCACTAATACCTAATGTATATATACATTATATATACTATAATGTAAATATATTACATTATAATAATATAATATATTAATATAATATTTATATTATATTATTTAGGATAGTATATGACAGAAAGGAAATGAACTTTTAGGAGACTTTAGGTACCTTTTCTATTTATGTAATCTCCAAGGATTGGGTAGCTGGGATATATTTTCTCTGGATATTAATTATGCCCATAGGGTGTTTGAGGTTGAAGTAAAAGATAAAGTATAGTATATACTTTTATATATAGTAATATATATAGTAAATATATATTTACTTATATAGTATATATAAGTAAAAGATATAGTATAAAATAGTGTAATATATGATATAACATAACATAACAACATAACATAACATAACAACATAACATAACATAACATAACATAACATAACAAACATAACATAACATAACATAACATAACATAACATAATATATGATAAAGGGGTATGTGATGTTTTGCTAGATTGGATATAATAATAAAATAATATAAACCTGTCACATCTTTTCCAACTTCATACTCTGACCTTGGCCAACAGGGTCCTTAATGTCACCCAAACTGGCCACTTTGTAGCTTGCTACCTGTGTGTTCCTCCTGGGACTAGCTCACAACTGCAACTTAAATCTCCTGTGACTCTGTTAAATAACCTTGCCTTACCATTCACCAACTGCCCTAAGCCTGGTGTTGCTAGAAGTCCCTGCCTTTCTGATTCCACCCTCCTTAGCATGACAAACTGTTTTATGGGTTCTTGGACACATTATGTAGAGGTGTTAAATCCCCTAGATTACAAGAAAACCATAACTCTAGATACCTCAGCCCCAGGGCCCAAAGTCCATAATCCTGTGGTTCTTTGTGGGACTCAAGTCTACCATACTCCCTCCTATTTGGTCAGGAGTCTGCATGCTCAGATTTCTTTTTTTTTTAAAGATTTATTTATTTTATTTTATATGAGTACATGGTAGCTGTCTTTAGACACATCAGAAATGTGCATCAGACCTCATTACAGATGGTTGTGAGCCACCATGTGGTTGCTGGGAATTGAATTCAGGGCCTCTAGAAGAACAATTGGTGCTCTTTTTTTTTAAAGGTTTATTTTTATTTATTATATGTAAGTACACTGTAGCTGTCTTCAGACACACCAGAAGAGGGTGTCAGATCTCATCATGGATGGTTGTGAGCCACCATGTGGTTGCTGGGATTTGAACTCAGGACGTTCGGAAGAGCAGTCAGTGCTCTTAACCGCTGAGCCATCTCTCCAGCCCTCAGATTTCTCTTTCATCAGTTGAAGGTGATACATGGAGAAGAGCCTCTACCAATACCAGTCATGGATTCAATAGTTAGCCTACTCAATAAAATCTTGCCCCTACTTGGTGTTGCAAGAATTACTAATTGTATCATCACTGGGACAGCAGGAGTGATCATTTCCCTGAACTTGTAGCATCAGTTTTCCTCCCATTTCATCTGAGATTTCTAGCAGGTGGCCCAAACCATATTAACTTTTCAAGAAAAAAATTCCTCTGGTTGTGGTGAAACTCCAAAACTGACAGGGAATACTGAAGTACAAATTTCTGGTTTTGTTGGAGACTCAGTTGTGTCATGTGATGTTTTTCTAGAAACTCTTCTGAAAGGATGTATTTGATAAAGGAGATGTATGAGATTGTTTTGCTGAGAACAGATGCATGATGTTTTTCTGTAAGCAGCATGATAAAGAGGCATGTGATGTTTTGCTAGATTGGATGCTTCAGAGGATGGGTGATTGTGGGAAAGTATATAAGTTTAATGCAGCAGGCAGTGGATGATGCTGTATGGTATTGGTATGCCTTACCAATCTTTGCTAGTCATAGTCTGTCATGACTCCATAGAAAGAAAGGCACCAACGAATTTCTGGTGGTGTTCCAGCAGCTTCTGGACACTTGGGCCAATCAGCAGAGCTTCTTCTCTTAGCTTCTTCTGGATGGAACTGCCATTGCTGATTCATGAATTGTGTTTCCAAGTGGATTGAGTTACTGCTGCTGACTCATGTGAAGTAAGCTGCTGATATCATGACAAAGCAGTTTGAATTCACTTCAAAGAACTATTCCTAACAGGTCCACATCTTCCTTTGACCTATTAAGCTTTCCTTTCCACTACTTCTCCTAGTGGGTGTGCTAGAAGGGAGGTAAAGCATTTAAGAACACTTATTAAAAGTTGGTTTGGGAAAATATAACATTACAGACTAGATCTTCTTACAAATGGAGAAGGTGGCCTATGCATCTTGCTCACAGAATGTTACTTCTATGACAACTGATTGAATAATACAAAATACAAAATCTAACAGCTTCAGATAGCCTTCCAAAATTGTAAGCAACAACTGAATGCCTCCAATTCCTTGCCATTGAAAACCCAATATAGAAGCATAGATTGCCCTTTCTGACCCCTATCATTCACCTTTTCCTTCTTTACTAATCATGCCCTGCTTTATCAATTTCTTCTCCACATTTCTCCAATGACAAATTCATAAAACCTCTAAACAAACAATTAACCAATTATTGTTACGAGGTTAATTACTGCTAGCCACAGAGCCTGAAGGTCACAACTACATAGTGTATCCTGTTGGTGAGGATCAACAGTGCCCCAAAGATGACAACACCCCCATACAACAGGTAGTACTCTAAATGGCACAACACCTTCATTTCTACTTCAGCATCACTCATTTCTAGGTCCTCCTATTTTATAATAAACAAAAGAGGACAATGTTAGCAATCAAGCATCTCTATTGCCTGTCCAAGGAATGCAGTGACACAGGATAAATCATCACTATCTGCCAACATGTAACACATTCCCACCCTTGCCACTAGTCACGTATTCTCCAACTGGGTATGTACTACATCCCCTTCCAAAAGGCTAGTTCTCTTCTCCCCACTCTTTTCTTCACTCCACCCTCAACCAGAAGTGAGGAAGCCACTGCATACTCCCTTCCCAATAAACCTCCCATGTGAGAGCTGTTGCATGTCATGAATTTGTGGAATCTGTCACTAAGATCATAACACTATCATTCATCAAATCCTACGAATCCAAACGGAAAGGAAAACATAAATATGCAGAGGATGATAACTCTTTTGAATTTGAACAAAATCCCACATTGAAATGAATTCACAGTGGATAGAAACTGTACGAAAGCTGTAAATGTGGGAAATGTTTCAAGCCATACTCAAACCATAATAGATGCAAAGTAACTCATACAGGAGAGAAATCTTATCGATGTACAATATGAAATAAGGCCTTTTGCATACCATAACACAAAGGACATATGAACATGCATTATGAAAAGAAAAACCAGATATGTTTGTAGAACATGGTAAATGCAATTATGCATCAGGCTTTGAAATACATACAGAATCCATGTTGGAGAGAACACTTACAAAGTTAATGATTATGGGAAATACACCATTTGCTGTTAAGGTGTTAAAACTTTAGCTCATACAATGGAGAGAAATTATAAATGTAATAAATATTCCAAAGGATTTATGGAGAAAAGACAACTTAGGAGCCTTTTATGGGGGGAATCTCCACCCCTGACCTCAAGCTGTATTACAACGTGATAGTAATAAAAACTGTATGGTATTGGTACAGAGAAAGGCAGGAAGACCCAGAAATGAACCACTCATCTACGATCACTTGATTTTTGCAAAGGAGCTAAAACCATCCAGTGGAAAAGAGACAGCAGTTTCAAGAAATTGTGCTGGTTCAACTGGCAGTCAACATGTAGAAGAATGCTAATTGATCCATTCTTATCTCTTTGTACAAAGCTCAAGTCCAAGTGGGTCAAAGACCTCCACATAAAAACAGATGCACTGAAACTAATAGAAGAGCAAATGGGGAAGAGCCTCAAACACATGGGCATAGGGGAAATTTTCCTGAACAGAACACCAATGGCTTTTGCTCTAAGATCAACAATAAATGAATGGGACTTCATAAAATTGGAAATCTTCTGTATGGTAAAGGACACTGTCAATAGGTCAAAATGGAAACCAACAGATTGAGAAAAGATCTTTACCAGTCCCATATCTGATAGAGGGCTACTATTCAATATATGCAGAGAACTCAAGAAGTTAGAGTCCAGAGAATCAAATGACCCTATTAAAAATGGGGTACAGAGATAAATGGATAATTTTCAACTAAGGAATATGGAATGGACCAGAAGCACCTAAAGAAATGTTCAATATTCTTAGTCATCAGGGAAATGCAAATCAAATCCACCCTGAGTTCCTACCTCACACCAGTCAAAACAGCTATGATCAAAAACTCAGGTTAAAGCAGATGCTGGCCAGGATGTGGAGAAAGAGGCACACTCCTCTGTTGTTTTTTGGATTGCAAGCTGGTAGAAGAACCATCCTGGAAATCTATCTGGCGGTTCCTTAGAAAATTGGACATAACACTATCCAGCCATACCACTTCTTGCCATAAACCCAAAAGCTGCTCCAACATGTAATAAGGACGCATGCTCTACTATGTTCATAGCAGCCTTATTTATAATAGTCAGAAGCTAGAAAGAACCCAGATGTCCTTCAAAAGAGAAATGGATACAGAAAAATAAGAGGTACATTTACACAATGGAGTACTACTCATCAATTAAAAACAACGACTTCCTGAAATTCTTAGGCAAATGGATGGAACTAGAAAATATCCTGAGTGAGGTAACCCAATCACAAAAGAACACACATGGTGGGATGGAGGGATAGCTCAGTTGTTAAGAACACTAACTGGTCTTCCAGAGATCCTGAGTTCAATTCCCACCAACCACATGGTAGCTCACCATCATCTATAATGAGATCTGATGTTGTCTTTTGGTGTGTCTGAAGACAGGTACAGTGTACTCATATAAATAAAATAAGAACACACATGAAATGCACTCACTGATAAGTGAATATTAGTCCAAAAGCTTGTAATACCCAAGATAAAATTCACAGACCACTTGAAGCTCAAGAGGAAGCAAGACCAAATTGTGAATGCTTTGGTTCTTCTTAGAAGGGGGAACAAAATACTCATGGGAGCAAATACAGAGTCAAAGTGTGGAGCAGAGACTGAAGTAAATGCCATCCAGAGAATGCTCCACCTGGGGATCCATCCCATATACAATCACCAAAGCCAGACACTATTGTAGATGCCAAGAAGTGCTTGCTGACAGGTGCCTGATATAGCTGTCTCATGAGATGCTATGCCAGAGCCTTACAAATACAGAGGTGGATGCTCACAGCCAACCATTGGACTGAGCATGGGGTCCCCAGTGGAGGAGTCAGAGAAAGGACTAAAGGAGCTGAAGGGGTTTGCAACCTCATAGGAAGAACAACATTATCAACCATCCAGACCCTGCCCCTGAGCTCCTAGAGACTAAGCCACCAACCAAGGAGTACACATGGAGGGACCCATGGCTCCAGCTGCCTATGTAGTAGAGGATGACCTTGTCAGGCATCAGTGGGAGGAGAGGCCCTTGGTACTATGAAGGCTCAATGCCCCAGTGTAGGGGAATTTGAGGGCAGGGAGGTGGGAGTCTATGGACCGGTGGGGGAACACTGTCATAGAAGCAGGGGGTGGGGTAAGATAGGAGGTTTCAGGGTAGTAGAAAACCAGAAAAGTGGATAATATTTGAAATGTAAATAAAGAAAATATTCAATAAAAACATTCCACATAGGAGAGAAGTCTCATAAATACAATGAATGTGAGAAATCCTTTACCATTAGTCCAGCTCCTAGATTCATCAGAACATTCATACAAATGAGAATCCTTACAAATGCAATGAATGTGGCAACAACTTCAACCAGAAACATCTTAGGAGACATCAGACAATTTATACAGGAGAGAACTTTTATAAATATACTGAAGGTTAGAAGTTCTTTCAGTTGGTTCAGGAATTAGAAGCCATTATTAAATTCACATAGGAAACAAATTTTACAAAGTCAATGAATGTGAGAAAAACTTTATCAATCATTCATCTCTTAAAACACATCAAATAATTCATAGAAGAGAAAACCCTTATGAATATAGAGAATGTGAGAAATACTTTACTACTGCTCCATAGCTTACACTACATCACAAAATTCATAGAGGCAAGAAACCTTACAAATATATTGTATGTGGCAAAGTCTTGACCTACCACTAATGTCTAGGAAAGTACCAGAAAGTTCATATTATGGAGAAAAGTATCCATTGTCAATAACATGGTGTGACCTTTATCCAAGCTATGTTCTTAAGGACGACTAGATGTCCAACACTAGAGATTTATTCTGAACATGAGAAACCTGTGAAACCCAATAAAATGTTCTAATCTTAGAAAATATCAAAAGCTCATATTCTGAAAGATTCTGAATATATGATAATATGTAAAAAATGTCATTGAAACATTATACTTTTTCAACCTCTGATATTTCACAATGAATAGAAAAACAGAGAAGATTGAAGAATGTGCTATTATGACAGTTTCTAAATGCTGTAACATTCGATCCTCACAGGAAGCTTATTAAGCCAGGAAAAAAAAGTCATTCAACACAACTTCAAGAAAGTCCCTGGATTGGACAAGATTCATTATGCTTGACACCCACGAAGAAACTTACACCAATCATGCTGAGGCTTTATGAACTGAGATATGAAGATAGGATGCCATTTAACCAATTGGTATTTCACCAAGGGTGTACTAGGTGTCATGGGCACATAAGCTACATCACATGCTAGGTAAGAGTTTCATGATAGCAATTGTTTTTGAGTACCTTTTGTTTCTGTAAATGGCTCTTTCCTCAGAGTTGTTAATACCAGTAAAGCTCATTGATTCAACATGGTGCAATTCAGTGGCATCCATATTTGTTTCTATTGTCAGTTCCCATTTGGGGTAATTATATGTGATTGCATATTGTATGTCCCCAGGAAACCACACTCATGCTACATGTGATAACACAATTTGTTGTTCCTCCAAATTTCACATATACCAGTATATGTGAATATGAAAATTGGTATTAGATAAACCATGTAAATCAACAAAATAATTGAAGACTGATGATACTAGCCTCCCCAGGCTTACTGCCATAGTAGTACTAGGTTCCGCTAAAAGGGCTCAGAACAAACAGAATGTATAGGCTTAGGGAGCCTCTGAGAGGCTGATTTCTTTGTTGCATTTGGGGAGGAGAGAAAAAGACCAGTATGAAAAGGGACATATGAAAATATGTCTACAAAACTGTCAGAGACATCATCCTAACTGGGTTATCTCTATGCACACCTTAGAACTAATGCTTAGACCAAATGATGTAGTCATGTTCCATTAAACCTCAGAACTCTGCTGCACATGGGCAAATACTGAAAATCTTCTGGTAGTCTCATGGCCTGTTTTACATGAGAAATTCAAATCTACAAATCTTTCAAAAATATTCCATTTTGAAACTTTCATAAATTCTTTAAACAATGCTACTATTATAGATATACCAAAAAATTAATCATGAAATAAAACTGGAGAAACTGAAGGAATGGCCAACCAAACTAGTCCAACTTGAAACCTGTTCAATGGGCAAGCACCAATATGTAACATTATTAATGATATTATCTTATATTTGCAGACAGGAGAGGCTCTATGCAGCAGCTGACAGAAACAGATGCAGTTACCCACAGCCAAACATTGGAAGAGCTCAAGGACTCTTATGGAAGAGTTGGGGAAAGAATTGAAGGTACTGAAGGGGATGGGAACCCCAGAGGATGGCCAACAGAGTCAACTAACCTGGACCTTTGGGAGCTCACAGAGACTGAGCCACCAACCAAAGAATACATTTGGCCTAGAATGATACCCCCAGCACATATGTAGCAGACATACAGCTCAAGTTCTATGTGGGCCCCCAAACACCTGGAGCAGAGGCTGTCCCTAAAGCTGTAGCCTGACTGTGATATCCATTCCACTACAAAGCTGCCTAGTCTGGCCTCAGTGGGAGAATAAGTACCTAATCTGGCAGAGACTTAATGCAAAAATGTTGGGTTGGAGGATACTCAGGAGGCCCCACCCTTTCAGTATAGAAGAAGGGAAGGTCTCTGTGAATGGGGATAGAAGAGGGACAGTGTTTTGGCAGTAAATATATAAAGACATCTAAATTTAAACAAACCTTTCTTCACCTTAATGTCAAGTGTGAAACCATACAAATATCAAGAAAGCATGAAATTTGAAACATATATGAAGAAACAGTGTGTGCATGCTTATGTACAGTTTAGAAATCCCCAAAGTGTGTTTGAAGATCATTTTGAAATACTGAGAAAAACTGGGTAAGTATTTATTCCAATTCCAAAGTACAATGTTAGAAAATTGATACTACAAATTGTGAGTCTCAGGAATTTAGTTACAGTTCAAAGCAGTAGCAATTACTAAGCAAATTTTAATTCCTCATCAAAATTAAAAATGAGATGTATGTGCTCTAAGATATAAATACCATATCCAGAAATGTGTCTTCACATGCTGAGTTCTTATGTTACACCAGAGAATGATTTGATGTCCAATTTCCACTTTCAATCCTGACAATGAATATCAAACTTACCAACAACAGCAAGATATCTACAGCAAAAATAAGATAGTGACATCACTATGAGCAGCAGAGAAACTCATAAGATTCATGCTCCAAACCAGCTGTGCAGATCCTGGACCTAACAAGTACCAAGGTCTGCAGTTACCACCAATTCACTGATGACATGTGACTTTCCTAGGATGTGCCACATGATTCCTAAAGGTGTTTGAAGAATTCAAGTCCAAGAAAGTCTCATGCCTGTTTGTTCAAACCTTTATCACACACCATGAGGACACTGGTGGTCCCTCAAAAGAGGTCCTTTTTCAGTCCATCAAGACTTTGAGTCCTTAGTACATCTGCAAACCCAACCCACAATGCCTCTGCTTAAGGTTATATTAGAGATCTACTGGCTAGACAATTACTCTAAACCTAACCAGTTCCCCCATCACTCCATGACCTCTCTCTCCCACTATGTCTGAGGCAGATATCCACATAACTGTTAGGCTGTCCTGGACTGCTCTATATAGACACATCCAACCCCACATGGGTGCTGACATGCCTAGACCAATGCTGGATCTACTAGGATTCTGTACCCCAAGTTCTTAGCCCCAAATCCTGTACTCTCAACTCTTAATCATAACATCCCTCATTCAAATATCATCTTCCTGACTTAAAACTTCATTGAGAAATACGAATGACAGGCTGGAACCACAGAAATATGACACGTATTGATAGAATATCCCTACCCCAAATCACTAGGGCAATACAGTGCTGCCTCTGACATGCACTTTGAATGAAATTCAAGAGAGTGGATCCAAAATATGATTCAGGGATTATTCAATGGGTCAAAGGACATAAAGAGGAAACAAGCACCTGAACTCAAACAGGACAGGGACAAGCTGATTGAAGGACAAGAGAACTCTACCAAAATGCTAAGGAAATAATGAGGATAATGCACAATGTGAACATCACAATCTACTAAGGTAGAGATATAAGGACTCCTCAACCTGAAATGAAACAGGAAGTAAAGAACTCTGTAAGCCTGATGGTAACTCTATAGAGAGCCTGCCCATCAAGTTGCAGCACATAGAAGACAAATATCAGTGTTTCAATGCAAATCAAAGGCATTGAAATGTTGGGTTGGAGGATACTCAGGAGGCCCCACCCTTTCAGTATAGAAGAAGGGAAGGTCTCTGTGAATGGGGATAGAAGAGGGACAGTGTTTTGGCAGTAAATATATAAAGAAATCTAAATTTAAACAAACCTTTCTTCACCTTAATGTCAAGTGTGAGACCATACAAATATCAAGAAAGCATGAAATTTGAAACATATATGAAGAAACAGTGTGTTCAATAAATTAAGAATTCACAGGTTAAACAAATGAAAAAAATCTCGCTGCATTCCAGAAAATTTATTAAAAGATACAAGTGAAATTCATGCCAGGCACAGTGGGGTATGTCTCTCTTTCCAGCACTCAGGTGTAAGGGGAAGGTCTGACTTTAAAGTTTTGTTCCCTAATTGGTTCTCTACTTGTCAATAAAGAAAGCCTGGAGCCAATTGATGGGTGGAAGTTACAGGCAGTACTTCCAACTCCTGGAGGAGGAGAAGAAGGAGGAGGAGGAGGAGGAGGAGGAGGAGGAGGAGGAGGAGGAGGAGGAGGAGGAAGAAGAGGAGGAGGGAGACATGAAGCAGAAGAAAAAAGCAATCATGTAAGGTTTCAGAGGAAGTGGGGCTATGGCCTATGCTACAGGTGAGTGGCCAAGGATGTTTGGCAGGGATAAATTGGTAATGGCATACTTTTCCAGACAGGAGATATCTCAATCCAACAATTGTGTCAGGGAAAGCGAGCTGTAAGCTGACAAGTTGCATGTGTCTTTAATCAGCAGATTCAAGGGTCATGGGTGGGGGCTACAGAGCAATCACCTCCCAGAGCTGAAGGTTGGGTAGAAAGGGAAGCAGGGAGGGCTTGGTAGTGCAGCCCTTCCTGGGAAAAGGCAGTAGTGTTTTAAAACTACAGGCAACACTCAGGAGGCTCAGGCACACAGATCTATGAGATGGAAGCCATCTTGTTTTCCATATCAGGTTACAGGAATGTCCAGGCTACAGAGTGAGACTCTGTTTCAGAAACAAAGAGAAAACCCAAACAAGAAACAAAAAGTATATTCTCTACACTAATATCAAAATCATCTAAAATCTGCCTTTTGGCACAATTATAACATGAATATTAGAAAACTGCTTCTATTGCTTTAAAGGAGAATGTCTCCTATTGGCTTATGTATTTGTTGTTAACTGCCCAGCTGGTCACAATGTTTTGGAAGGCTCAGTTGTTGGATCATTATTGAATAAAGTATGAACTGGGAGTAGGCTCTAAAAAAAACAAAACAAAAAACCAAAAACAAAAAACAAAACCCATAGCTCCAAGTCACCTTAGTTCTCTCTCTCCCTCCTTAATACAGTAGGTGAGGATGTGACCTGTCAGCTTTCTATTTCAACAACATTCTGCTTACTTTTAGACCTCTGGGCCATGATGGCCCCTGATTGTTTCTGAGCATTAGTCAAAGTACCTTATTTCTTTCAGAAGTTTCCTTGGTCATTGTTGCTTTATGAAAGCAGTAGACAAAAAAATACAATTACAATACACCATTTCCTGATGCATGTCATGTTCTGAAATGTAACAAAGAACAGGTAATATGATAGATCATGAGAACTAAGGGCCCAATTAGTGGGGTTTTTGTTTTGTTTTTGTTTGTTTTGTTTTTAAACAAAATCTCAATCATTTGACTTAATTATGAATGAATACTCAGTAGTCAGAAGCTAGGGTGAAAGACTGCAATCTAGGAGAGGCCTAGAAAACACACAGCTGACCTACCTCATCACTAAACATCACAAAAGGAAAAAGGATGCCATCTCAAAACCACTCAAACTGAATATCCCTTCCTTCTACTTCTTTTTAGCTGGTCTGTCCATACTCCTGACTTCATCTTACTCTCTGTGTTCTTTTTCTTTTTCTATTTTCACTCCCTGACAACTGATTCCTTAAGAGAGCTGGACAGGACACACAGAGTATACCATTGGCTAAACTTCCGGAGACATAGAAAAATAAAAATGAAGCACATGGCATGATGATGATGTTGATAAGCAGAAATTCCCTTATTTCTGGTACTCTCTAGATACCACAGAGTTACATATACACAAAGCATATAAATACAAAGGAGTTCTATAGTAGAATCCTTAGCTAAAAGAATACACTACTGCAATTCTCCAACATCAGATCCACTTACAATGACCTCCAACATAGTATAAATATTCTGATTACTCCTGTGAGAATTCCTCAGCCACATCTCTGAATACGAACAGGCCCTACAACAGACAAACTGCAATTTATTGTGTGTTGCTGAACAAACTTCTTTCCTGGGTAAAACATTCCTAGTAAGTTAGAGACACTTTTGTGATGTGATGTGATGTGATGTGTGTGTGTGTGTGTGTGTGTGTGTGTGTGTGTGTAATGTGGTATGACAATTATTCAAAACCCAAAGTTCTACAGAAGTGCTACAGAGATGGCTCAGAAGTCAACCCCTGCTGTTCTTTTACAGACAATGTACAGAATTGCTTACTATATTACTTGTATTCAGATGGTCTCTGTCCTCCATGAATTTTCAGATGTTTTTCTAAGACCTGAGCAGATAAGGGATTTTTCACCATCAATTCAATTTTAACTTTCTCTCTACTATCAGATTCTGTAATGTCTTTTAAAATGCAGTTCAGTTTCTAGTACTGTTCTAGCAATACAAAAAAAGTTTTTTTGTTGGCTTTTCAAGACGGGGTTTCTCTGTGAACAGCTAGCTGTCCTAAAATTCTCTCTGTAGACCAAGCTGGCTGCAAACTTAAATAGATCTGCCTGCCACTGCCTTTCCAGTGATAGGATCAAAGGCATGTACCAACAAAGCTTAAGTAAACAACACATTTTGACCCCAGTTTCACTGGATCCAGTCCTCTCACCTGAACTCTATATGCTGGATACATACATGATAGGCATGCACACAATCAGGCCAATATACTCACACACATAAAAGTGAAATGAATTTTAATACAAGCTATTTAATAAAAGTTATAATATAGTGTGCACCTTCTTTTCTCTGTGAAAAAAAAATGACATGCTGATCTCAAAATCAGATAATATTTAGGAAATATAAGATACTTATTTGAAGGACAACTAGGTTATTTAAAGTTTCTGGCTATTACAAATAAAGCTGCTATAAAGATAGTCTTTGTGATATGTTGGAGCATGTTTTGGGTATATGCCCAGGAGTGGTATGGCCCAGGATGGTCTTGAGGTACAACTAGTCCAAGTTTTCTGAGAAACCACCAAATTGACTTCCAAAGCAGTTGTACAAGATTGAACTCCCACCAGCAATGAAAATGTTCCTCTTGCTTCACATCCTCACCAGCATGTGCTATATCTTGTGTTTTTTATCTTAGCCATTTTGATGGAAATTTTGATTTGCATTTCCCTGATGAATAGAGATTTTGACCAATTATTTGAGTGCTTCTCAGCCATTTAAGATTCCTCTGCAGAGAATTCTGTTTATCTCTGTGCCCCATTGTTTAATTGGGTAACTTGAGTTGTTGATAACATTTTGAGTTCTTTGTAAATTTTGGACATTGGCACTCTGTCAGATGTAGGGTTGGTGAAGATGCTTTCTCAATCTGTAGGCCACCAATTTTGTCCTACTGAGTGTCCTTTGCAAAAACCAAGATAAACATCTGCTTTATATATGATGGGAGGCCTAGTTTTAGCCTATGTATGTACTTTGGTTAGTGGGTCAGACTCTGAGAGGCCCAAGTGTCCAGGTTAGTTGATTCTGTTGGACTTCCTGCAAAATTCCTATCCCCTTTGGGCCTGAAATCAATCCTCCTATTCTTCCAAAACTCACCAAGCTCTATCCATTTTGTCTGTGGCTGTCTGTATCTGTCTGAGTCAGCTGTTTGGTGGAGCTGCTCAAGAACAACTTGGACCTGTCTGCAAGCCTAACAGAGTATCATTAATATTGTTAAGAATTATTTCTTGCCCATGGCATGAGTCTCAATTTGGGCTGGATAGTGGTTCGCCATTCGATTAGTCTCTGCTCCTTCTACTATCCCTACATTTCTTGTAGACAGGATAAATTTGGTGTTGAAAGATTTTTTGTTGTGCTGGTGTTTCTATAGTTACACTGGGGTCCATGCCTAGATACAGAAGGTGTCCTCTTTAGGTTTCATATCTCCAATATAGTGAGTCACAGCTAAGGTAACCTCCATTGATTCTTGGGTGTCTCCCTTATCTCAGGTCTCTGTTTTGTCCTGGAGATGCCCCCCCTCCTTACCTGATCACTTGGAGATTTACATTCATTTTCATGACTATTTAGCCATATCTCCTGCCTCCTGATTCTGAATCTCCCCATTCTCCTTCCATATCCCCTCTTCCTCCCAGTTTCCACCAATCATTTGGCTTTCTTATGACTTTTTTATTCCCCCTTCTAAGTAAGATTCAACAGATCAACCAACCTGGACCCTTGTGACTCTCAGTCTGAACCAAAAATCAAAGAACATATGCAGGCTAGACTTAGGCCTCCCCTCATGTATAAAGTAGATGTCTATCTTGCTCTTCATATGCTTACTAAACAACTGGAATTCAGGCTATCTCAAAAGCTGTTGCTTGCATGTGGGATATGTTCTTCTGACTGGGCTGCCTTGTCTGGTCTCAGTGACAGAAGAAGCACATAGCCTGGCAGAGACTTGAAGTTCCTGGGTGAGGGATATCTAGAAGGGTCCTCACCTGCTCAGAGAAGGGGAAGGCAGAATGGAGGAAGGATTGTGTAATGGGGTGACCAAGAGGGGGCTAGGAAGTAGGATGTAAAATAAAGTAAGTAAAGTAAAAAATAAATAAAATTAAGTAAAAAACAATACAAACAAACAAGAAGCCACAAGTGAATCTTAAACAAAACAAACACTGGTGGTTCACTGTGATTATCATGGTTGGTTTTAACAATCTGTTCTCTCACTGGTATGCTCTCCTGAGTGAAGAAACTAATCTCATTTTGGCCTGTCACATTTCCCAGCAGCTCCTTTGATCTGGGAGTTACTATGGCCATTGCATTGTGGTTCCCTTCATTGCTATGGTGACTGATGATTGTCCCAAGGTCAACACACATAACAACTGCAGATGGGAGTTTTCACATCACTGTGAGACCCAAGCTAGTGTCCTCTACTCCTAATTTCATGCCATGTGGCTTCCAGATTCCTCACATAAAGATGAAGCTTTTAGGCCCTTGGTTACTCTTCTGATTCCACCTATCACAAACCTGCTCCAACCAAGTAATGCTATCTTCTACCGACTCCAAATGCCTCCCTTCCCCAGGATATTCCACAGGGTTATCTGCAGCTAAAGAGTCGTTTCCTATCACTTGCAAGGTACTGTCTAAATCCTGTTGGGTTCCTGTAAATGCAGCAATTGGAAGTTCCTCTAGGAATGCTCATCAGGCTACTGTAGTCTGGCTTTTATTATGCTCTTCCACAAGCAAGACTGAATGTTCCAATTTCAGAGTCCCTTTAATCGGCCATCAACCCTCTGATATGTTGATTGTTCCTGCCCCATTGAATTTCATTTTTCCCAGTCTGCACATGACCTTTCCCACATAACTCAAACTATGAGCCTACTTGAATCTATTTTGTGCATCCTCACTATATGCTTGCTGTACCATAAACAAGTGTGTGTATCAATGGTTACAAAATGAAGAATATCGGGTGGTGGTGGCGCACGCCTGTAATCCCAGCACTTGGGAGGCAGAGGCAGGCGGATTTCTGAGTTCAAGGCCAGCCTGGTCTACAGAGTGAGTTCCAGGACAGCCAGGACTACACAGAGAAACCCTGTCTCGAAAAAACAAAAAAACAAAAACAAAAACAAAAACAAAAACAAACAAACAAAATGAAGAATATTGTGTGGAGGACACCAAGTCAGATGTCTTTCATCTTACACCTTTGAAGCTTACCATGATGCTGGAAATCTGTGATTTGTGATAATGATCTTAAGGTCATCAAGGAGTGGGGAATAGATCCATTGAACATGTAAAGTTGGAATGGCCAGAGACTCTCCAGCTGTTTGCAATTTCCAGGGTGTTAAGGGTCATTCCAGATACCAACGTTTCAACTTCCTGGTGTGAACTTCAATATCCAAGATGCAGAAACTGATAGATTTTTTTTTTTTGCTATCATTAGAAAGAAGGGGTCTCTGTGTACTCAAGATGCTATTAACTATGAGATCATATTTTAATAAACTCTCAATACTGAGAACAACATAATGTTCTAACTCACTGATTTATCGAGTTAAATCACTTCTGTATTTTTTAAAATCAGTGTGAAATTATGTAATGATATGAATTTGTTCACTGTAATATACCACTTTGGCTCTGGTGCAAATTTTCTAAATCTTTCTGAATTTAGCATCAGTGTTCAAATATAATGCTTTGGCTTGGAGTAAAGTCTTTCTCCTCTTTTTCAGTACTTCAAAATGAGTTTTCAGAACACATTGGGGGTTTCTAAACTGTACATAAACATGTACCTCATCTATTGTTCATAGGTTAGATCATTAAAACTTCAACCTCATTATTTATAAAAATGGACTCACATGAAATTAAGATGAAGATAATGGCTTAGTAAAGGCAATTAATGAGGTTTTTTTTCAGGATAAATGTTCTAAGATGTGTATAGTGTTACTATTCTGTAAATTAACAAACATAACTCAAATGTAATTCATTCCTGGGGGTATATAGAGTGGAGTGTTAAAGTATACCAGAACAGGAAGGCACCAAATGATATGTGGTATTTGCCCATAGGTACCACTGTTTTGTGGGTTATTATTTATTTGAATCAAGGGGTATGAGTATGAGTTAAGAGCCATTCAGGGACACAGCCCAGTAGAAGATGTCTGTCACTGAAAACTTTGAAGCCATATTCTAATTTATTCTTTGGTGGACTTTCATTCATTCTTGAATTCAAGAAAGTGAACAGCATGATCTCTCAGGCTGGCAAAGACTCTACATTCTGTCTGTGTGGAGCCATTTTAACTTAACCTAATACTATTATAGAAGTAAGCCTGGAACAGTAAACACAGTCTTTCCTCTTTTAGTTAATACAAATGCAGTCTGTCTAATACAATGATTCAAACATTCCTAATGTAACAGCAGTGTCATATAATTCAAAGTATTCTAATGCAGGCAGACTCAACTGGATACAAAGGAATGGTGTCTCAATTCTAAGAACATTGGAAATAGATATTTTCCTATGGTATTAAGCAATCCATGAGAGGGACATTTTCTGGGGACATGATTAGCTATAGAATATATATATTTTCACTCATTCATCTACCCACCCCAAGTGGAAACTGAAAATCATCAAATCCAATTTGTTGAAACAAAAACCTTTATTGGAGTTACATACAGGGCTATGGACAAGGAGTCGTTGACCAGAGCCAAAGAGACTCAAAGAAAGTAGAAATTCTGAAATGTGAAAACATCATATGGTACAGGCTGTGAATCTTGGACATTATTAGGAAACTGCATATCTGTAGGCATATAACATCCTATCTTGGTGGCTCAACTTGTCAAATCCATTTTCAAGAAGGATAATATGTTGGATATAATTATTTTTTAAAAAAAAACACACTAATGTGGGCTATGCTCCAGTAATAGGGGCTCCCTTCCCCCATTGGGAGCTGTAAGTCACAGTCTTCCCTGTTTTGGTTTACCTGCTGTTGAAACACTTGTATTGTCCCAGAAAGCTGCCCCCTGTGACTAGCTGTTACAAATCACTATAATCCATAAAGCCAAAACTCCAAAGGCTTTATCAGTCAGGTTTATATCAATAAATTCTCAACCCCCAAAATGCCCACACACAAAGAACTCAAAACTCAATTGATATAAACATGTTACACTCCTAGATGGGGCAAATTGCCTATATATTCTATAGCTCTTCTATAATATCCATAGCTACCTGTGACACTTTTAAGCCATGTGCATCAATGTCATTTTCCTCTTCGATAAGTTCCATCTTCTCTCTTCATCTCTGTCCTCTTTCCCTCCCTGTCTGTCTCTGTCCTCACTCTAAAACTCTCAGCCCACCTTCCTTTTCTTCTGCCAAATCACAGGCTCTATCCTTATCTATCGCCTGACCTCACCTGTATACAGACAGCAATCTACAATACTTTATTTGAGTTTTTCATTTGAGATAAACATACGGAATGGTATTGTTTTCATTATCTATTTTGAGAGGTGTATGACTGACCTTAATCAGTTTCTCTTTGCAATGGATTAGTTCAGTCTCCAGGAAACTGTTACACAATTCCACATTCTTCTTGCTTCCCCATTTTGTCTTCATTTGAAATATTTGAGGATAAAAAATTAAAAATTTGCAATGAAGATTTCATTAAATGGCACATTTTCAGTGTTTCTCTCAGCATAGCTTATTAAGATTTGAACATAAAGATGTTCACAAGTTTCTTGTATTCATGATAATTCTCCATGTGGAGTCTTAAGTGTTGCAAAAAGTACTGTTTGGATAACTCACATGCCATTAAATTTCTGTTGGAAATTTATCCTACTATAAATGTCCAGATATTTTCTTAGACCTACAATATAGGTAAAGACCTTTTGTCATACATTACATTTGTGAGGTTTCTCTCCAGTATGTATTCTCTGATATATTGTTTGTAGAGAATTTGTCTCATTCACCTCATTTGTAAACTTTCTCTACTGCATGCATTCTTTGATGCATGTGGAGACTACACTTGTGGCTAAAGAATTTACCACATTCACTACATATGTAAGGTTTCTCTTCTGTGTGAGATCGCTGATGAATACTAAGACTGCATTTGTGAGTAAAACATTTGTCACATTCATCACATTTGTAAGGTTTCTCTCCTGTATGATTCCTCTGATGACTTACAAGGTAGCCTTTGTTGGTAAAGCATTTGTCACATTCAGTACACTTGTAAGGTCTCTCTCCTGTATGACTTCTCTGATGAATACTAAGACTGCATTTGTGGGTAAAGGATTTTTCACATTCATTACATTTGTAAGGTTTCTCTCCTGTATGAATTCTCTGATGTCTTCTAAGATTAGATTTCTTGATAAAAGACATGTCACATTCATTACATTTGTAAGGTTTCTCGCCTGTGTGAATTCTCTGATAAACTCTAAGATCACTTTTGAGGGTAAAGCATTTGCCACATTCACTACATTTGTGAGGATTCTCTCCTGTATGAATTCTCTGATGAAAAATAAGACTGCATTTTTGGATAAAGCATTTGTCACATTCACTACATTTGTAAGGTTTCTCTCCTGTATGAATTCTCTGATGAATAATAAGACTGCCCTTTTGTGTAAAGTATTTCCCACATTCACTACATTTGTGAGGTTTCTCTCCTATATGAATTTTCTGATGACTTCTAAGCTCACCTTTGGTGGTAAAATGTTTGTCACATTTACTGCATTTGTAAGGTTTCTCTCCTGAATGTATTCGCTGATGACTTCTAAGCTCACTTTTGCAGGTAAAGCATTTGTCACATTCACTACATTTATAAGGTTTCTCTCCTGTATGAATTCTCTGATGAATAATAAGACTGCATTGGTGAGTAAAGCATTGGTCACATTCACTACATTTGTAAGGTTTCTCTCCTGTATGAATTCTCTGATGTCTTCTAAGATTGCATTTCTGGGTAAAAGATTTAATACATTCACTACATTTGTAAGGTTTCTCCCCTGTATGAATTCTCTGATGAATACCAAGATCACATTTCTTGGTGAAGCATTTAGCACATTCACTACATTTGTAAGATTTCTTTCCACTATTGGTTTGTTTCAGCATGAGTTTTTGTTTAGAGTGGAAAACCTCAGCAATTGCTGTACCATTGAGTTTTTTCTTTCCTATGTGGATTCCTTGATTTAGACTAATACTAGAACACAAATTTAAACAGTTTATACAGTTTTTAGATTGGCAAGGCTCTCTGGGGTTTTTGGTTTCATATCTATTTCGTTTTGATGATTTAATAGATGTATTGTCAAGGTTAGTTTTATAAGGTGTACATTCAGTGGATTTATGAATGATTTTTCGAAGCTCATAACATTTATAAGCCTTCTCATGGACATTCACATGCTCATCAACAACATGCTGTGTGTCTTGGACGTTTTCATATTTATGACATATGTGATGATTTTTCTCTGAAAAAGTGTAGAGATGACAGGGATTAATGGATAAGTAAGACAATGTCCCATGTTTGCTGACATTTTCTAAGGTCAATTACTCATTTTCCGGGATAGATCTTTCAAGAGACACCTTTCTTACTTCACAGTCATTACAAGGATGATCAGAAGAACCTGAAATCTCACCTATATGAAATAACAGCAAACAATAGCCTAATAATTATTATTTAAACACTGTACTTAGTAGAAGGTAGAATTAAAGGGTGATTGAGAATTACAGAAAAGAGCTCTCTGTAGGATCATATAAACAATGCTTCTCTATTCTCTTATTTATGTTTTTTGACATAGTGGCACTATGTAGCTTTGGTTAGCTAGAAATTCATTATGTAATCTACATTGGCATGGAATTCACAATATAAAGATCATGTTGTGTCAGTACTAAATACAGAGACCACATGTCAAAAAGTAAATGAGCAATAACAACATTCACACAACCAACAGTAATTCCTCTATTGAAAAGTCTCTGAACTTTTCAAATTCATAACACAGCAAAGACCTTAATACAATAGTAAATTTAAAATTAACCAATTAGAACTGCTGAATAAAATAGATAAGTTTTGAGAGATCACACAGAATATAACACTGGTTCCTCTTCCAAAGAATGAAAAGAAATGTAAAGGAAAAATAATGAGAAAGTTATGTTGGTAACCAGGAATTCCCTTATTTGGGGAGTCTCTAGACATTTCAGAGGGTGTATATGAACCGAAAATTGGTGAATTTAAAGAATGAAGCAGGAATTCTACATGAAGAGTATTCTTACCCACAAAGAATAGATTGTTGTAATTCTCCAACATCACATTCAAGTACAATCCCCTCTGAGCAGGGTCAAGACATTCCCATTCCTCCTCTGAGAAGTCCACAGCCACATCCTTGAATGTTAACAGACCCTATAATGAAAAACTACTTGTTTACCATGTGCTGTCAGACAAAAGTGTTTTCCTATGTAAAAAAAGAAAAGCCCTAAGAATATGAGATATTTTGTGACAAAGAAGAGCTATGACAAATACTCAAAGACAAATGTCTTTTAGAAGTACTGTAGAAATATGTCAGAAACTAAGCAGTGCTGCTCTTATATATACAATATATATAATTATATACTATATTGCTTACATTTATAAGGTCTCTCCTCTTCATGAATTTTCTGATGTTTTCTAAAACCTTATCAGCAGATGAAGAACTTGCCATCATAACATTATATGAAAAATTGTCTGCAGTTTAGATTCTATAATCCAAAGTTGTTTCACAGCACCTGCCTGAAACTTCACAACAGATTTTTCATTACAATTTTTGAAATCCAGTGTTCTCTTCTGAACTCTACAGGCTGGAGGAATACACAGCACACATGCATACATTCAGGGAAATGTACCAATATAAATAAAAGAAATTTTTAATTTAATTGTAAGAAAAGATGTTATCTAAGAGAGTCATATTATTTATTTGAATTTATTTATAAATTTATTATAAAATAAATTTATTATATATTATAATATATTTTCTATTTCTCTGAAACAAAGTGACATAATAGAATCACATCAGTAAACATTTACAGGATACAACATACACATTTGAGGCTCAGTTGCAGGAATGTACCTTTATGAAGTATCAGTAAATAAATGGTGTACGAGATGGTGCATTCAGATGAGTAGAACCATTTTCTTAGACCAAGTCAACTTTTTAAATTGAGAGATAATTATACTAATTGTTCAGAAAATTTTAAAACATTATTGCTTATAAGATTGACTTAATTGAAAATCTGAATCTTGTAATTTTAACTTTCTTTTCTTTATTTTCTATACACATTGCAGCTGATTACCATGTCTGACTTCAGTTCCAAGGACTTAATACGGTGCCTAGGGATTCAGTGGCATAATGTATCATTCAGAGTACACAAAAATATGCAGATGAACACATATATTTAAAAAATTATTATAAAGAAACAGATTCACAACACTTCAGAGTTTTTACCCACATAATACATAGCTTGGGGTAGAGAAAAAGCAGTGTGGATGGAACATTCTTCAGGCTAAATAATAGAAGAGAACAAATTAAAAAGAAAATATGGTAGCTTATATGCAGTACCAAGGCAATATTCTCCAGAAAGTTCTTACTAATGCATTCTATGTATTGCCACACACAAAGGATTGAGACGGTTGTGTTTACAGTATTTCTAAAAATTGAAATGAAACAAAAGAGAAAAATACTCATTTGTACATTGACAAACTTACCACAGTGAGCACTGGGCATAATCTCTTCTAAGACATATTTCAATCCAATTCTATCCAATGTAGAAATTAGCCATCATATTCTTTAAGCATCATTACAATATGTTTATTTTTCTTCAGAACTGCAGGTCTTTAGTCTTTTTAAATTAATGTCCTCACAGTGTTAAATCCAGTGAAAATAGAATGATCAATTCATATTGACATAAAATGCTGAAAAGATATACCAGATACTGTAATCTGCATCTCCTCTCAAACACATAAGTATTATAGGAAAAGAAAGCCACAGATTCCTTACATCATCTCTGCCACTAGGGAACTGAAATATTTACTATTCAGATTCAAGATAGTAAATGTATTCTAATTCTACTCTTCCATAAATTCTGTTCTTCCATGTATTGCTCAGTGATGTCAGTATCAAGATATGTGCAAATCCATACTTATAAGGTTGTTTCTGGAATCTTGACTAATCCTGAAATATACTTTATGTGTCACATGAGACCACACTTTCCCACTAATATGAAAGGACACAATTCTATCCAATGTAGAAATTAACCATCAATATATTCTTTAAGCATCATTACAATACGTTTATTTTTCTTCAGAACTGCAGGTCTTTAGTCTTTTTAAATTAATGTCCTCACAGTGTTAAATCCAGTGAAAATAGAATGGGACAAGGCTTTGCTTATCTCACCATCAAAAGATTAATTTTGATTACTGGAGAACAAAGATAAATCACAGAAAACATTTTAAATAAGATTACCAGAGTAAGAGAACTAAAGTCTTGAATGGTTGAAATAATAAAAGTAATTTTCAAGGAAATGTGGACAGGACACTGATCTGGGGAGCATTTATGAGAGAAGCATTCATCCTTCTTCTTGTTCTTCTTTAAGCTTCTGCCTCAGGAATATAGACTGATATTCTTATTGAAATTTCACATCAAGGTATCAAAAATTAAAAGCCAAAATTAATATAACTCTATTATAGACAATGCTAATTCATATATGAAAAGACACAAAAATGAAAATGATACCTAAAAATTTGTCAGCATTCTCACAGACAAAAGAGCATGAAATGATTTATTTAATATGGAAAGGAAAATGACTAAAATCTCAGGCCTTTTTCAAATCTCAGCAGCTAACAGGCACAGAGCATATGTATACCTGCTGCAAAACTCTAGTACTCAGGGTTATTATTGGGACTTATTATTCAAGGACCAGAGTCAGGGACAAATAGTTATTGGGTACTAAGATGGATGCCTAAAAGTAAATAGAATTTCATTAGCCATCCCACTAGAATCCAATATTGGTCTTTAAATGGAATGTCCTTATGATAAATGTTCTAAGTGGTTATCCATATTTTTAATTCTGTGACCTTTCAAAAAATACCAGGATCTCATAAGTTGATGTGGCAGACCCACCTGTAGACTGATATGAGAGTGGGGTATCAGTTCCTAAAACCATCAGAAATACATGTTTTATAGTACTGTTAGGTAACCCCCATGAAAGGGTCAATTGACCCCCAAGAGGGTATGACCCACAAATTGAGAACAACTGTTCTCGGCAATGTCAAGGCAGAATCATCAAGAGTTGGGCATGGCAGAACCTCTCTGATTCTAAGAGAGATTCATAATTCGTAAGAGATTATGCACAGATATAAAGTGAATCATATCAGGGTACGCCCTTGGAATGATTCACTCATTATGTCAAATCTGTCAAAATCCTATTACCATTGAAAACATCTTCCTGAACATGCATATGTCTGTGTCTTGGTATTGTTTCAGGAAGTTCTCAGGTTCCAAAACAGTAATAAATATAACTTCAGTGAGATCCTTCAGTTCATTGCTGTTATGGACTTCCTCTATGATAATAACCCTTGTAGTTCCAATGAAAGGAAGAATTTGTAACATGGGACTCCTATCATTTATATCTATACACATACACTCACACACTGGCATACAAATATATGTACACATACATAGATACATATGTTTATGCATGTCTCAAAAACAAGGACTCATTCTGAATGTTGAAATACTATCACTACACGTCATGTCCAAAATATTAGTATATATGCAACTCTTTTTATGTCTTATATTGATGTATATTTTCTCTCATGTCAAATAGTTCTCCACACATTTAACAGATGCTTGGATGGTCTCTTTCTATGCCACTACCCAAGTAGTTTAGTGTGATAATGGGAAATAGAAGATGGATGACAAAAGTCATACATACTCATTAAGAATTGAAAATGAAAAGATGATTTCCTAGAAACAAGTGAAAATAAAACTTTTATGCCATAAAACTAGGACAGGCAAAGAGCAAATGCTGACATAGTGTTTCCATCGACAATGTCTAAGGACTAGACATAATCAGCAATGAATTCTCCAATTCTTTTAGAAAAACCTATAATATGTACTTCTTGTCATCCTTAATAGTGTCAGGCGTTTGGTGACTATTTACAGGATGAATCCCCAGGTAGGGCAATCTCTGGGTGGCCTTTACTTTAGTCTCTGCTCCACACCTTGTCACCTTAATTGCTCCTTTAAGTATTTTGTTCCCTTTCTCAGAGGAACCAAAGCACCCTCACTTCAGTTCTCCTTCTTCTTGAGCTTCCTGTGTTTTGTGAACTGTAACTTATTTATTTTGAGCTTTTGGGCTAATATCCACTTAGCAGTGAGATTGTCTCCGGAGGGGCCCTGCCAGAGCCTTACACATACAGAGGCAGATGTTAGCAGCCAACTATTGGTCTGGGTGTGTGATCCCCAATGGAGGAGTTGGAAGGATGGTCTGGAGGAGCTGAAGGGGTCTACCACCCCATGGGAATAACAATGATGTAAGCCACCCAGATACCTCAGAACTCCCAGGGACTAAATCATTGACCAAGGGGTACACATGGTTCCAGCCAAAAATGTGGCAGAGAAATGCTTTGTAGGGCATCAGTGGGGGGAGGTGGGAGTGGGTTGGGTGGAGGGGCTTATACTTAGAGGCAGGGGGTGGGAGGAGGGGTTGGTGGTTTTCGGGGAAGGGGCAAACCAGGAAAAGCTTTACCATTTGAAATATAATGAAGATTATATTCAATAAAAAGAAAAGGAAAGAAAAGAAAAGAAAAGAAAAGAAAAGAAAAGAAAAAAGAAAAGAAAAGAAAAGAAAAGAAAAACCTATGATAATCTTGCAAAGTGAATACTGCAGAATACAGAATGAAAAGGCATATTAGGCAGTCATAACAGAAATCTGGCTTTACCTTGATACAGAAAGCAGATAAGCAAAAAAGTTATTTACAAAGGAAACAATCATAGACAAGTTGCAAAGGTACATTAACAAAGAGATTCTCTCTAATGAATACAGAAAGGGAACTCAAGTTGATTTCATGTCAAAGATATAAGATTGTTTAAATACCTGCAAACCAGGGAACTCAATCACAAAATTATCATACAGGCTCACCATGGAAGTGCTGAAGAATATGAGAATAGAAGGAACATGCCTCAGTATAATCAAGCATTCTGAACCTATTATTTCAAAATTTGAAGAAAGATAAGGATGTGCAATGTCTCCACACTAACTCATCACAGTGCATCCGTGATTCCAAAGATCTGGTAAGACTTAGAACATTTTTTGTCAAATGAGAAAATAAGGAAGGCATATTTTCCCAAATTACATAATTTCAGGACACACAATTCTTCAATTAAAAACCTACATTCTACAAGAATGGTCCAATATGATAATACTCATAATAAGCTATATCAAAATACAAGAAAATATCACTTGGTTTTATACATCCCTAGGAAATATGCTGAGAAGTCAGCAGACTACCTATTGTCTAAAAATGTCTTGGATATTCTGGTGTAGCATTCAAACTGATCAAAAGGTTACTTCGCAAAAGGAATTGGCTTTGGATGTCCACAGATGCTGACCCCTATTGCTGCAATGTTAACTTGTTAGATAAGGCATGTCCACCAACGCAATATTTCCAAGACTATTTTGTGAGTAACTGAAGTATTTCTGGTTTAACTGAGGTCATTCTACAAAGGAAATACATAGCTGGTATTGGAAGCTAGCCAAAAGTCAATTACTGCAAAGATCACAGGTTCAAGATGGAAATCTATGACTGATGCACTGATACATGTGTGACTCAGGGTTTTCATTGCTGTGAAAAGACATCAAGACCAAGGCAACTTTTATAAAGGACATTAAATAGGTACAGTCTTATAGGCTCGAAGGTTCAGTTCATTATCATCATGGCAGGAAGTATAGCAGCATCCGGCCAGGCATGGCACTGGAGGAGCTGAGAGTTCTACATCTTGTTCTGAAGGCAAAGAGAAGAGTGTCTCATAGGCAGTGAGGAGAAGAGTCTATGTGAAGAGACACCATTACTACTACACACCTCATAATGTAGAACATTTCATTATAGCTGGCTCTCAGTTTGAGAGAATGCCAGGAGCTTATCTCTGTCACATTGTCTCTGGAAGGCAGCCCTCTGTTGTTTAATTTCCTGCATTGGTAGGATTTCTTTCTAATATAGATTCATTTTTATCATAAGTTGTACTTAGTATCAAGTAGTTATCAGTCTCTTCTTTTGTGTGTTGTTGCCTAGCGTGGATTAATTATTGGACTTGGATGTTTGAACACAAATTAAAGCACTTGTCACAGTCTTTATATTCATAATGCCCTTCTCAAATATGCAAACTTTTTATAACTGTTCAGGTTTAATGTGTCAATAGTAAATAATATTTGTGGTTATGACATTAGTATTTATTATAATTTTCTGTAGTATCATTTGTGTCAAAAAGAAGTATACACTGTGAAGATTCATAAATCATTCCCAAAATGTGTGTAAGACTTCTCTTGGGTATTCACATGCTTTGGGCCTTTGATTCAATACTTGCCTATATTTACTACATATGTGAAGATTCACTGGAAAATGAATGCAATTAAAGCTAATAGGGATTGGTGCATTATTGAAAACATCCAAAAACCAACTTCTGGTTATATCTGTTACCATTAATAAACCATCAATTCTTTAGAATGATTCTTTAGAATAAGCAGAGGCTTATTGTTGTTATTGTTGTTGATGATGATGAAATATCTGTTTGTGGATGATCAGAAGAATTAACAAAAGCTTTCTGATACGTACCTTAACTGTGTACGATGTAGAAGACAGGATAAAGAGATGGCAAAACAATACTGTGGTTTGGGAAAGGAGCTCCCTAATGAATGCTGTTTTAGTTAGAGTTGATTGCTGTGAAGAGACTCCATGTCTGTGGCAACTCTGATAAAGGAAAACATTTAAATGGAATTGGCTTAAATATTCAGAAGTTTAGTCAATTACTATCATGAAGGAAGCATGGTGTCATGCAGACAGATGTACTGGAGAGGTAACTCAGAGTTCTACATCTAGAATAATAAGCAGGAGGAAGAAACAGTAAGTCACTAGAGTTGGCCTAAGCTCATGAAAGTTCAAAGCCAACCTGCAGTGAAAACTTGTTTCCAACAAGCCAAACATATTTCAACAAGGCCATAGCTTCTAAAAGTACCCTATAATCCAATAGAGACTACTTTATTTCATATCACTAGAGATCCTACATAGAATATTTCTGTATTTTCATGTTTCCAAGGCAGATATACAATCTTTTATACTTAAAAGTAATTAAGTGAAGAGTAACTTGAAGCAATTCTACTAAAATTCGGAACAAGTCAAAGCTGTCCACTTCTTACCTGTTCAATGTAGTACATTAAGTTCTAGTAAGAATAGTAATAGAACTAAATGAGAAAAAAGAACTTGAAAAGGAAGAAGTCAAAATATAATTATCTCTAAAGGTATGTGTGTGTGTGTGTGTGTGTGTGTGTGTGTGTGTGTATACCCACACTTCTACCAGGGAATTCCTATATCTGATAAATACCTTCAATCTATGTATGTATGTATGTATGCATATATGTCTTTATATATGCATCTATCTATCTATCTATCTATCTATCTATCTAATCTATCCATCCACTCATCTATCATCCATCCATCCATCCATCCATCCATCCATCCATTCTGCCTATATTCAAATAACAAATGAACTAAACAAGAAATTAGGTAAACTATTCCTTTTACAATACCTACAAACAATAAAAAATATCTTGAAATTATACTAACTAAGCAAGTTGACTTGTAAGACAAAATTCAAGCCTTGAAAAAATTGAAGAATCTTTTCCAAGATTGTAAATCTAATTTATGTCTGCTTTCTATTTAGTACAAATAGTTCATTAAATATGAAGACTTAAAACTGCCTTCTGAGCTTCATACAATCTTAAATGTATTCCCCTGTAAAAATCAAAAACAAAAAAGCATATCACATATTTTTAAAATACAATGGCTCAGGATATACATTACATTTCAAAAGGGTAGGTAAGGTAGTATAGAGAGGAAATACTTAACCAAAGCAAGATTGAAAACCAGATGTGCAAACACATGTAATAAATGTGACACAAAAATAGTGTGGTACATTATAAGTACCACATCTATTAGAAGGCATTAGAGGGTCTATGCCTGGAACTGATACTGTGCCACAGAGCTTCACATCCAATTACCACTGGGAGAGAGCTGGTCTCTAAGAAGTGCAGACATGCCTGTGAGCACAGCTAAGGCCACAATTTCTGCTCTGAGGGACCCACCCAAAGCACTCAGGACACTGGAACCAAGGAGCAGTCTGGAACAGGATCCTTCCAGTTTCCATATGTAGCCGGAACTGACCCTGTGTCACAGCTCTCCACACACAAATACTGCCAGGAAAGAGCTGGTCTTCCAGTAGTACTGACACACAGACTTATGGGAGGGACAAGCCACAGTCATAAACAGCAAGACCAGCTAACACCAGAGACAACCAGATGATGAGAAGCAAGGGCAAGAACATATGCAAAAGAAACCAAGGCGACTTGGCACCATCAGAACCCAGTTTTCCTACCACAGCAACCCTGGATACCCTGAACACACCAGAAAAGCAAGACTGTGATTTAAAATCACATGTCATAATGATGATAGAGGACTTTAAGAAGGGCATAAATAACAGAGAACATCAATGCCAGCCCAAGGTACTCTAAAAGAGAACATCAATGCCAGTCTAGAAAAAATCTCAATTACTATTGATGGAAAAACCAAGATATTCTATGACAAAAACAAGTTTACACAATATCTTTCAACAAATCCAGCCCTAAAAGGATAATAGATGGATCATGCCAACACAAGGAAGGAAACTACACCTTAGAAAATGTAAGAAAGTAATCTTCTTTCAACAACGCCCAAAGAAGATAGCCACATAAACATAAAAATAACATCAAAAATAACAGGAAGCAACAATCACTATTCCTTAATATATCTTTAATAAAAATGAAGGTACAATATACCCAAACTTATAGGACATGATGAAAGCAGTTCAAAGAGGAAAATTCATAGCTCTGAGTGCCTCCTAAAAGAAATTGGAGACAGCATACACAGCAGCTTGACAGCACAGCTGAAAATTCTAGAACAAAAAGAAGTAAATACATTCAAGAGGAATAGATGGCAGAAATAATCAAACTCAGGGCTGAAATGAACCATGTAGAAACAAACAAACAAACAAAACAAAACAAAACAAAACAAAAAACTATACAAAGAATCAACAAAACAAGGAGCTGGTTCGTTAAGAAAATAAACAAGAGATAAAAACCCTTAGTCAGACTAACCAGAAGGCAAAGAGACAGTATTCAAATTAACAAAATCAGAAATGAAAAGGTAGATATAACAATGGAAACTGAGGAAATTCAAAAAATCATGATACTACTACAAAAGCCTATACTCAACAAATCAGGAAAATCTGGATGAAATAGATAATTTTCTAGACAGATACCAGATACCAAAGTTAAGTCAGTAGCACATAAACAATCTAAAAAGTCCCATAACTCCTAATGAAATAGAAGGAGTCATTAATAATCTCCCAACCGCCGGGCAATGGTGATTCACGCCTGTAATTCCAGCACTTGGGAGGCAGAGGCAGGTGAATTTCTGAGTTCAAGGCCAGCCTGGTTTACAAAGTGAGTTCCAGGACAGCCAGGACAACACAGAGAAACCCTGTCTTGAAAAACCAAAAAAAAAAAATCTCCCTACCAAAAAAAGCCCAGGACCAGATGGGTGTAGTACTGAGTTCAATCAGACCTTCAAAGAAGACCTAATACCAATACTCCTCAAACTATTCCACAAAACAGAAACAGAAGGAAGACTACCCAATTCATTCTATGAAGCCACAGTTATGCTAATAACAAAACCACACAAAAACCAAACAAAAAAAGAGAACTTCAAACCAATTTTCAGTTTGAATATCAATGCAAAAATACTCAATAAAATTCTTGCAAACTGAATCCAAGAACATATCAAAACTATCATTCACCATGATCAAGTTGGCTTCAGCTCAGGGATAGTGGGATGGTTCAATACATGGAAATCTATCAATGTAATTCACCACATAAACAAATTCAAAGAAAATAACACATCATCATTTCACTAGATGCTGAAAAAGCATTTGACAAAATTCAATATCCCTTCATTTTAAAAGTTTTGGAAAGATCACAAATTCAAGGCCCATACCTAAACATGGTAAAAGCAATATACAGCAAACCAGTAATCAACCTCAAACTAAATGGAAACTTGAAGCCATCCCACTAAAATCAGGCACTAGACAAGGCTGCCCTCTCTCTCTCTCCTTATCTATTCAATATAGTACTTGAAGTTCTAGTTAGAACAATTGAAAATAAAGGTCAAAGGGATACAAATTAGAAAGAAGTCAAAATATCACTATTTGCAGATGATATTATAGTATAATTAAGTGATCTCAAACTTATACCAGTGAACTCCTACAGCTGATAAACAACTTCAGCAAAGGGGCCGGATATAAAATTAACTCAAACAAATCAGTAGCCTTCCTATATCAAAGGAAAAGTGGGCTGAGAAAGAAATTAGGGAAACAACACCCTGCACAATAGTTACAAACAATATAAGATATCTTGGTGTGACTCTAACCAAACAAGTGAAAGATGTATTTGACAAGAACTTTAAGTATCTGAAGAAAGAAACTGAAGAAGACCTCAGAAGATGGAAAGATCTCCCATGCTCATGGATTGGCAGGATTAATATAGTAATAATGGCCATCTTGACAAAAGCAATCTACAGAGTCAATGCAATCCCCATCAAAATTCCAACCCAATTCTTCATAGAGTTAAAAAGAGCAATTCTCAAATTCATTTGGAAAAAGAAAAATCCCAGGATAGCAAAAACTATCCTCAACAATAAAAGAACTTGTGGGGGAATCACCATCCCTGACCTCAAGCTGAAATACAGAGCAATAGTGATAAAAACTGCATGGTATTGGTACAGTGACAAGCAGGTAGATCAATGGAATAGAATTGAAGACCCAGAAAAGAACCTATACACCTATGGTCAACTGATCTTTGACAAAGGACCTAAAACCATCCAGTGGGAAAAAAAGACAGCATTTTCAACAAATGGTGCTGGTTCAACTGGCAGTCAACATGTAGAAGAATACAAATTGATCCATTCTTATCTCCTTGTACAAAGCTAAAGTCCAAGTGGATCAAAGACCTCCACATAAAACCAGATACACTGAATCTAATAGAAGAGAAAGTGGGGAAAAGTCTTGAACACATGGGCACAGGGGAAACGTTCCTGAAGAGAATACCAATGGCTTATGCAGTAAGATCCAGAATCAACAAATAGGATCTCATACAATTGCAAAGTTTCTGTAAGGCAAAGGGCACTGTAAATAGGACAAAATGGCAACCAACAGATTGGGAAAAGATATTTATCAATCCTACCTCTCATAGAGGCCTAATATCCAATATATACAAATAACTCAAGAAGGTAGACTCCAGAATGCCAAATAACCCTATTTAAAATTGGGAAAAGAGCTAAACAAAGAACTCTTAACTGAGGAAACTCAAATAGTTGAGAAGGACCTAAAGAAATGTACAACATCCTTAGTCACCAAAGAAATGCAAATCAAAACAACCCTGAGATTCTGCCAGTTAGAATCGCTAAGATTCAAAACTAAGGTGACAGCAGATGATGGTGAGGATGTGGAGAAATGTGGAATACTCCTCCATTGCTGGAAGGATTGCAAACTGGTACAACCACTCTAGAAATCTATCTAGCAGTTCCTTAGAAAATTGAACATAGTACTTACTACCTGAGGACCCAGCTATTTCACTCCTGGGCAAATACCCAGAAGATGCTCCAACATGTAATAAAGACACATGTTCCACTATGTTCATATCTATAATAGACAGAAGCTGGAAAGAACCCAAATGTCCCTCAACAGAGGAATGAATACAGAAAATGTGGTATATTTACACATGGAATACTACTCAGCTATTAAAAAGAATGACTTCATGAAATTCACAGGCAAATGGATGAAACTTGAAAATATCATCCTGAATAAGGTAAACCAATCACAAAAGAACACACAAGGTATTTTCTCACTGATAAGTGGATATCAGCCCAAAAGTTTGGAATAACTGTTTTAATTCACAGACCATATGAAGCCCAAGAAGGAGGAAGACCAAAATGTTGATGCTTCAGTGCTTCTTAGAATGGTGAAGAAAATACTCCCAGGAGGAAATATGGTGACAAAGTGTGGAGTAAAGACTGCATGAAAGGCCACCCAGAGATCACCCCACCTGGGGATCTATCCCATATACAGCCACCAAACAGTTTTGCTATTGTGGGTGCTGGGAAGTGCTTCCTAATGGAAGCCTGATATGGCTGTCTCCTGAGAGGCTCTACCAGAGCCTGACAAATATAGAGGCATATGCTCACAGCCAAACATTGGACTGAGAGAGGAGTCCCTAATGGAGGAGTTGGAGAGGGGAATGAAGGAGCTGAAGGGGTTTGCAGCCCCATGGAGGGAGCAAGAGTGTCAACAGGCAAGACCTGCAGAAGTTCCCAGGGACTGGAGTACCAAAGATAACACATGGAGGGACCCATGGCTCTGGCCAAATATGTGGCAGAGGAAGGTCTTGTTGGACATCAATGGGAAGAGAAGCCCTTGGGTCTGAGAGTGTTTGATGCCTCAGTATAGTGGAATTCCAGGGATGAAATATGGGAGTGGGTGGGTGGGGGAGCACCCTCATAGAGGCAGGGGAGGCGGGATGGGATAGGGGGTTCCAAAGGGGAGACCTGGAAAGGGGAAAACACTTGAAATGTAAATAAAGAAAATATCCAGTAAAAAAAAAAAAGAATATCAAAATATTGACCAACTCTGAGAACCTACAAGGAAGGTCTATGTTCTATAGTATCAAATATGAGGTTCCAATTTAATTCCTTATATAAAAATAATCATATATATACACATCTCATTAGTATGCTTGATTTGTTGTTAATAAATGGTAAAATTATATGGATGCTAAAGAACTGTTTTTAAATAAAAACCTCTATGATAAAAAATAAAACAGAAAATGCATACAGGAGAGAAACCTTTACAGATGTTATAAATGTGATAAGTCTTTTATAACTGCCTCATCTCTTTACATATATTGGAGAATACATATAGGAGAGAAACCATACAATGTAGCAAATGTGAGAAATCCTTTAATGTTGAATCATCTCTTAGAATTCATCCAGTAATTCATTCAGAAGATCAACCTTATGAATATATTCAAGGTGAGAATTTATTATCCAGAAAGCTAAATTTGAAGCACATCAAAGAATTCATGCATAAGAAAAACCTTACAAATGCAATGTCTGAGGACAACTTTTCACCTTTTCGACTTTTCACCTTTCACCTTCCTTTCATGTCATAGTTTGAAGAGTATTGGTGTTAAGTCTTCTTTGAATGTCTGGTAGAATTCTGCACTAAAACCATCTGGTCCTGTACTTTTTTTTTTGGTTGGGAGACTTTCTATGACCCCTTCTATTTCTCTAGGGGTTATGGGACTGTTTAGCTCATCTAATTGATCCTGATTTAATTTTGGTATTTGGTATCTGTCTAGGAAATTGTCCATTTCCTCCAGATTCTCCAGTTGTGTTGCGTATAGGCTTTTGTAGTAGGATAACTTTTTTTAATTTCCTGAGTTTCTGTTGTTACATCCCCCTTTTCATTTCTCATTTTGTTAATTTGGATACTGTCTCTGTGTCCATTGGTTAGTCTGGCTAAGGGTTTATCTATCTTGTTGATTTTCTCAAAGAACCAGCTCCTGGTTTTGTTGATTCTTTGTATGGTTCTCTTTGTTTCTAGGAGGCCAATGGCTTTCTCTCCAGGAATGACTGGTAACTTGACTTTATACCACGTGCTCAGTGTCAAACATTGTAGGTACCTCCTGGTCATGGTGTATACCTTCTCAGGGTGGATAGACCCATTTTCCACCACCAACAAAAGGGCTAAGTTTGAGAGCTCCCCCTCAGAGAGATCATTCCTGGCTTTGGAGTCTGCACCCCCTCCCCCTGTGTCAATCAGACAATCATCTTGAATTCACCTCTAGTATTTCTCAAACCCTATCTAAAGCCCTCAACATCCCTTAGTATTTCTATATCCCACTCCCAGTTCTCTGGAAAGATAGAAGAAACTAACTGCACCTTAAAAATCACTCTGGTCAATCTATCCCAAGAACTCACCTCAGATGGTTAAAGCTCTTGCCATTGGCCCTTTCAGGCTATGGTTTTTCCCCAAGCAACCACTTTCTATTTCTGTGTGAGTCCATTGAGCTCATAAATGGACTCTCATGTTTGTTACTTCCAATCTGTTGCCCAAATACTCACCTCTTCCCAATCACCTACTCACTCACCTACTGTGTCAGTTTTGCTCCCTCCTATGAAACATTATTGGCTTCTTTCTACCCCGGCCACATGCTAAATCCTGTCCATCCCCACTCAACATTGGAGATCAGGTCCTTCTCTCTCCTCCCAACCAATGTCCTCACCCTTCTCCTCTAAATGGTAGGGTACCTTCAATGTAATTCTTGTAACATCTACAACTGCTAAGCTTAATGCCCTCCATCACTAGATTCATCTATCTCACCTCAAGTCCTTTACTCCCTTGCCTCAACATAATTTCCCTTCCTACTTATCAACCCCAACAAAACCCTGTTCCTTTAAGTTTCAGAAGATGCTGAGGTCAACAATGTTGTTCTCAGTCTTAGAAGTATGAGGCTTCACTTCACCAGCTGTGCTCAACTCAACTGATATGGACATCGATTCTTCCTCCCTTCAATTTCTTTTGCTTCTTTTCAGGATAACTCTTACATGTGGAGATTCAAGGTTCAAGAAACCATCACTTACAACAAACAGTCCTTCCAAATAGAGTCAGGGAATTTATCCTCAGCAGGTTAGGAGGAGAAATTAAAATTCCCACCACTCATATATACTCCCCTCCTCATTCATTAAATGCTTTTTTTGTCTCCTTCCTCTATGACCAGACAAAAGGTTACTGGAAAGAGTGGCAAAACAATATGGTCACCCAGATTAGTTGTGCCTACATAATTAACTGTATATACAACCTGTACAGTAAGCCCTGATTACTTACTCTATCTACAAGATGGGGCACTCTATCTTTCCACTTAGGATCCATGGAATCCCAGGTAGGAAATTGGCACTACTGGTAAACAATAGTAATTGTTTCAGGCCAGACAACCAGTGACCATGATTAATATCAAGAGAAAATATATTCCCATTATCCAACTGCTAGAGACAGAGGAAGTAGAAGAGGTAATTAAACACTCATCCAAGGTCATTGCATCTTTCATACAGGCACTCCTTAATAATAAACTGGTCATTTCCTCTCCTGCTTCAGACTCTGACCTTGGCCTAAGGGCTCCTTAATGTCACCCAACTTGGCTGCTTCTATGATGGTTAACACAGTGTTCCTCCTGGAAATACCTCACAAGTGATATTTACAGCTTTTCCAATGTTCCTGTCAAATAACCCTACCTTGCCATTCACCAACTGCCCTGAGTCTAGTGTTGCCATCACTCATTCCCTACCTTTTTCATGTCATCCTCTTTTGCATGTCTGTTTTAAGGCATCTGGTATACATTCTGTAGGGGTGTTAAATCTCCTGCTCTGCAGCAAAACCATATTCCTTAATATCTCATCTCAGACCCAGTGTATGGACTACATGATATTTTGTGATATTCAGCTCTTCTATTGCATATCTTCTAGTTGGTCAGGAGGTTGCACACTAGTAGTTGGGAATGATATAAGATTCCAATCATGGACTAACTAGCTGTACATTATTATTCAAACCTACCTCACTTGGCTGTCAAAATAACTGCAGGTGTCCTCACTAGGACAGCAGAATAAACCACTTACCTAATTTTGTATTGTCAGTTTAATTCCCAGTTCATCTAGAAGCTCTAGCAGGTGGCACAAACTAACTATGGTGGTGCATCATAAATTGATGGGGACTATATATTCTTTTTTTATTCGATATATTCATTATTTACATTTTAAATGATTTCTCCTTTCCTGGATCCCCCCTCCTGAAAAGTCCCATAAGCCCCCTTCCATCCCCCTGTTCCCCAATCCACCCCTTCCCTGTCCTAGTATTCCCCTACATTGCTGCACTGACCCTTTCCAGGACCAGGGGCCACTCTTTCCTTCTTCTTGGGTATTATTTGATATGTGAATTGTGTCTTGGGTATTCCAAGCTTCTAGGCTAATATCCACTTATCAGTGAGTACATACCATGAGTGTTCTTTTGAGACTGGGTTACCTCACTTAGGATGATGTTCTACAGCTCCATCCATTTGCCTAAGAATTTCATGAATTCATTGTTTCTAGTGGTTGAATAGTACTCCATTGTGTATATATACCACATTTTCTGTATCCATTCCTCCGTTGAGGGACATCTGGGTTCTTTCCAGCTTTTGGCTATTATAAATAGGACTGCTATAAACATAGTGGAGCATGTATCCTTATTACATGCTGGGGTATCCTCTGGGTATATGCCCAGGAGTGGTATAACAGGGTCCTCCAGAAGTATCATTCCCAGTTTTCTGAGGAACTAACAGACTGATTTCCAGAATGGTAGTATAAGCTTGCAACCCCACCAGTAGTGGAGGAGTGTTCCTTGTTCTCCACATCCTTGCCAGCACCTGCTTTCTCTTGAGTTTTTGATCTTAGCCATTCTGACTGGTGTGAGGTGAAATTTCAGGGTTGTTTTGATTTGCATTTCCCTGATGACTAAGGATGTTGAACATTTCTTTAGGTGTTTCTCAGCCATTTGATATTCCTCAGGTGAAAATTCTTTGTTTAGCTCTGTACCCCATTTTTAAGGGGGATATTTGGCTCTTGGGAGTCTACCTTCTTGAGTTCTTTGTGTATCTTGAATATAAGCCCTCTGTCGAATGTAGTGTTGGTAAAGATCTTTTCCCAATTTGTTGGAATGGCCATCTGACCAAAAGCAATCTACAGATTCAATACAATCCCCATCAAAATTGCAACTCAATTCTTCATAGACTTAGAGTAATTCTCAAATTCATCTGGAATAACAAAAAAACCAAGAGAGCTAAAACTATCCTCACAGTAAAAGAACTTCCAGGGGAATCAGTATCCCCGACCTCAAGCAGTACTACAGAGCAATTGTGTTAAAAACTCCATGGTATTGGTACAGTGACAGGCAAGTAGATTAATGGAATTGAATTGAAGATCCAGAAATGAACCTACAGAATTATGGTCACTGGATCTTTGACAAGAGAGCTACAACCATCCTGTGGGAAAAAAAGATAGCCATTTCAACAAATGGTGCTGGTTCAACTTGAGGTCAACATGCAAAAGAATGCAAATTAATCCATTCTTATCTCCTTGTACTAAGCTCAAATCTAAGTGGATCAAGAACCTCCACATAAAATCAGACACACTGAATCTAATAGAAAAGAAACTGGGGAAGACCCTGGAGGACATGGGCACAGGGGGAAAGTTCTTGAACAGAACACCAATAGCTTATGCTCTAAGATCAAGAATTGACAAATGGGACCTCATAAAATTACAAAGTTTCTGTAAGGCAAAGGGCATTGTAAAAATGACTATATATTCTTATAGCTGATAAAAGGTAGCCTTTGTCTCTTCCTCCTAGACGAATGCTGCATCTATGTCAACCAATCAGATATAGAAAAAAAAACCCAACTTATATAACAACTCAATGCCTCCAACCATCGGGCTTTTGAAAATCCCATAGGACTTGTTGTCTCTTGAGTTTTTAATCTTAGCCATTCTGACTGGTGTGAGGTGGAATCTCAGGGTTGTTTTGATTTGCATTTCCCTGATGACTAATGATGTTGAACATCTTTTAAGGTGTTTCTCGGCCATCTGAATTTCTTCTGGTGAAAATTCTTTGTTTAGCTCTGTACCCCATTTTTTGATAGGGTTATTTGTTTCTTTGCGGTCTAACTTATTGAGTTCTTTGTATATATTGGATATTAGCCCTCTGTCGGATGTGGGGTTGGTGAAGATCTTTTCCCACTTTGTTGGTTGCCATTTTGTCCTTCTGACAGTGTCCTTTGCTTTGCAGAAACTTTGTAATTTTATGAGGTCCCATTTGTCGATTCTTGATCTTAGAGCATAAGCTACTGGTGTTCTGTTCAGGAACTTTTCCCCTGTGCCCAAGTCCTCCAGGGTCTTCCCAAGTTTCTTTTCTAATAGTTTCAGTGTGTCTGGTTTTATGTGGAGGTCCTTGATCCACTTGGAGTTGATCTTAGTACAAGGAGATTTGAGTGGGTCAATTTGCATTCTTCTGCATGTTGACCTCCAGTTGAACCAGCACCATTTGTTGAAAAGGCTATCTTTATTCCACCAGATGGTTGTGGCTCCTTTATCAAAGATCAAGTGACCATAAGTCTGTGGGTTAATTTCTGGGTCTTCAATCCTGTTCCATTGATCTGCTTGCCTGTTGCTGTACCAATACCATGCAGTTTTTAACACAATTGCTCTGTAGTACTGCTTGAGGTCAGGGATATTGATTCCCCCAGAAGTCCTTTTATTGTTGAGAATAGTTTTAGCTATCCTGGGTTTTTTGTTGCTCCAGATGAATTTAAGAATTGCTCTTTCTAGATCTATGAAGAATTGAGTTGGGATTTTGATGGGGATTGCATTGAATCTGTAGATTGCTTTTGGCAAGATGGCCATTTTTACTATATTGATCCTGCCAATCCAGGAGCAAGAAATATTTTTCCATCTTCTGAGGTCTTCTTCGATTTCTTTCTTCAAGGACTTGAAGTTCCTGTTGTACAGGTCTTTCGCTTGTTTGGTTAGAGTTATGCCAAGATACTTTATGTTGTTTGTGGCTATTGTGAAGGGTGTTATTTCCCTTATTTCTTTCTCTGCCTGCTTGTCCTTTGAGTACAAGAAGGCCACTGACTTGCTTGAGTTAATTTTATACCCTGCCACTTTGCTGAAGTTGTTTATCAGCTGTAGAAGTTCTCTGGTGGAGTTTTTTGGGTCGCTTAGGTAAACTATCATATCGCGAGGATGTGGAGAAAGAGGAACACGCCTCCACTGTTGGTGGGATTGCAAAATGGTAAAACCGCTCTGGAAATCAGTTTGGCTGTTCCTCAGAAAATTGGGCATGTCACTTCCAGAGGACCCTGGCATACCACTCCTGGGCATATACCCAGAGGATTCCCCTGCATGCAATAAGGACACATGCGCCACTATGTTTATAGCAGCCTTGTTTATAATAGCCAGAAATTGGAAGGAGCCCAAATATCCCTCAAAGGAGGAATGGATACAGAAAATGTGGTATATTTATACAATGGAATACTACTGAGCAATTAAAAATAATGAATTCATGCAATTTGTAGGTAAATGGTTAGACCTGGAAAATATCATCCTGAGTGAATTAACCCAATCACAAAAGAATGCACATGAAATGCAATCACTGATAAGTGGATATTAATGAGCCCAGAAGCCCTAAATACTCAAGACACAAATAGCAAGTCAAATGATTCCCAAGAAGAAGAAAGGAGAGGACCCTGGGCCTGTAAAGATTACATCCAGTTTAGTAAAGAAACCGAGGGGGGAGGGGGAATGATTGGGGAACAGTTGGGGGGGAGAGGAACTATGGGAACTATGGTGGGTGGGAACTGGGAAAGGGGAAAGCCTTTGGAATGTAAACATAGAATTTAGAAAATAAATAAATAAAGAAAATCCCATAGGGAAGTAGATAGCACCCTTTCTGATCCTCCCTGTTTTCTTCCTTTTCCTAATCACAATTTGTTTTATCAATTGCTTCTCAGCATTTCTCCAACAACAAATTAAAAAAATATCTCTAATCAAACAATCCATTGTTACACAGCTACCAACCACTAGTCAGTGTCTAAAGTACACAGTTACTGAGTGTGACCTAATATGGAGGACCAACAGGGCCCCAGAGATGACAGTCCCTTCAGACAATAGCAAGTTGTTTACAGAGCATGGAGCTCTCATTTCATACTCAACATTACCTCCTCCTAGTTCCTCCTCTTTTATACTAAACAAAGGAGAGTAAACTCAGACACCAGGCATCTCTACTACCTGCTCAAGGGAGCTGGCAACAGCAGGATCTCATCACTATCTGTGAAGATGAGACCCATGTCACATGTGACCACAAATTGCTTATCTTCCCCCTGCACATGAGCTTCTAAAAGGCCAGTCTATCTCTCTCTGCTCCCTTCTTGCCTCCACCATCACCAAATGGCAGCCTCTGCATATCCCCTCCTGAGTAAATTACCAACATGAAATCTGTTGCATGCTGTCTTTGTGGCATGTATGGCTTTGATAATAGCACAATTAGGTAAAACCTACAAATCTACACTAGAAATACATAAGAGCTGAGGAGGTAATTCGGACCCCAGTAGTGGAAACCTTCCCATCTCCAACTCGGGAGCATGGATGCCCTCTACGACAGCAGTGGCAAATGCCAGACTCACAGGAGCTTCAAACACCAAACAGTGACAACAAGACCAACTAAGATAGATAGACCCTTAGCCAGACTTACCAAAGGGCACAGAGAGAGTATTCAAATTAACAAAATTAGAAATGAAAAGGGAGATATAACAACAGAAACTGAGGAAATTCAAAAAAAATCATCAGATCCTATTACAAAAGCCTATACTCTACATAACTGGAGAATATGGAGGAAATGAACAATTTCCTAGACAGATACCAAATACCAAAATTAAATCAGGATCAGATAGATCATCTAAACAGTCCCATAACCCCCAAAGAAATAGAAGGGGTCATAGAAAGTCTTCCAACCAAAAAAAAGCACAGGACCAGATGGTTTTAGTGCAGAATTCTATCAGACCTTGAAAGACCTAATACAAATACTCTTCAAATTATTCCACAAAATTGAAACAGAAGGAACACTACCCAACTCATTCTACGAAGCCACAATTACCCTGATACCAAAACCACACAAAGAGCCAACTAAAAAAGAGAACTTCAGACCAATCTCCCTTATGAACATCAACACAAAAATACTCAATAAAATTCTTGCCAACCGAATCCAAGAACACATCAAAACGATCATTCACCATGGTCAAGTTGGCTTCATCCCAGGGATGCAGGGATGGTTCAATATATGGAAATCCATCAATGTAATCCACTACATAAACAAACTCAAAGACAAAAACCACATGGTCATCTCATTGTATGCTGAAAAGCATTTATCAAAATTCAGCATCCTTTCATGCTAAAAGTCTTGGAAAGAACAGAAATTCAAGGCCCATACCTAAACATAGTAAAAGTAATATTCAGTAAACTGGTAGCCAACATCAAATAAAATGGAGAGAAACTTGAAGCAATCCTACTAAAATCAGGGACTAGTCAAGGCTGCCCCCTCTCACCATATCTTTTCAATATAGTACTTGAGGTACTAGCTAGAGCAATTCAACAACATAAGGATGTCTAAGGGATACAAATTGGAAAGGAAGAAGTCAAACTATCACTATTCGCAGATGATATGATAGTATATTTAAGTGACCCAAAAAAACTCCACCAGAGAACTTCTATAGCTGATAAACAACTTCAGCAAAGTGGCTGGTTATAAAATCAACTCAAGCAAATCAGTAGCCTTCCTATACTCAACGGATAAGCAAGCTGAGAAAGAAATTAGGAAATGACACCCTTCACAGTAGCCACAAACAATATAAAGTATCTTGGTATGACTCTAACCAAACAAGTGAAAGATTTGTATGACAAAAACTTTAGGCCTCTGAAGAAGGAAATGGAAGAACACCTCAGAAAATGGAAAAATCTTCCATGCTCGTGGATTGGCAGGATTAATATAGTTAAAATGGCAATCTTGCCAAAAGTAATATACAGATTCAACACAATCCCCATCAAAATCCCAACTCAGTTCTTCATAGAGTTAGAAAGAGCAATTCTCAAATTCATCTGGAATAACAAAAAACCCAGGATAGCTAAAACTATCATCAACAGTAAAAGAACTTCTGGGGATATCAGTATCCCAGACCTCAAGCAATACTACAGAGCAGTAATGTTAAAAACTGCATGGTATTGGTACAGTGACAGGAAAGTGGATCAATGTAATAGGATTGAAGACCCAGAATTGAACCCACACATATATGGCCAGTTGATCTTCGACAAAGGAGCTGAAAACATCCAGTGAAGAAAAGATAGCCTTTTCAACAAATGGTACTGGCTCAACTGGAGATCAACATGCAGAAGAATGAGGATTGATCCACTCTTATCTCCTTGCACTAAGCTCAACTCCAAGTGGATCAAGGACCTCCACATAAATCCAGACACACTAAAATTAATAGAAAAGAAACTGGGGAAGACCCTTGAGGACATTGGCTCAGGGGGGAAATTCCTGAACAGAACACCAATAGCTTATGCCCTAAGATCAAGAATAGACAAATGGGACCTCATAAAATTACAAAGTTTCTGTAAGGCAAAAGACACTGTCAAAAGGACAAATGGGCAACCAACAAATTGGGAAAAGATCTTCACCAACCTTACATCGGACAGAGGGCTAATATCCAATGTATACAAAGAACTCAAGAAGTTAGACCCCAGAAAACCAAGTAACCCTATCAAAAAATGGGGTACAGTGCTAAACAAAGACTTTTCACCTGAAGAAATTCGGATGGCTGAGAAACACCTTAAAAATGTTCAACATCATTAGTTATTAGAGAAATGCAAATCAAAACAACTCTGAGATTTCACCTCACACCAGTCAGAATGGCTAAGATTAAAAACTCAGGAAATAGCAGGTGTTGGCAAGGATGTGGAGAAAGAGGAGCACTCCTCCACTGCTGGTGGGACTGCAAGCTGGTACAACCACTCTGCAAATCAGTCTGGCGGTTCCTCAGAAAACTAGACATGATACTTCCGGAGGACCCAGCCATACCACTCCTGGACATATACCAAGAAGATTCCCCAGCATGTAATAAGGATACATGCTCCACTATGTTCATAGTAGCCTTATTTATAATAGCCAGATGCTGGAAAGAACCCAGATGTCCCTCAATGGAAGAATGGATACAAAAAATGTGGTATATATACACATTGGAGTACTATTCAGCCATTAGAAACAATGAGTTCATGAAATTCTTAGAGAAATGGATGGAGCTGGAGAACATCATACTAAGTGAGGTAACCCAGTCTCAAAAGAAGACCCCTGGTATGCAGTTACTGATAAGTGGACATTAGCCTAGAATCTTGGGACACCAAAGACACAATCCACATACCAAATGATGTCCGTCAAGAAGGAAGGAGTAGACCCTGGTTCTGGAAAGGCTCAAAGGATCAGTGTAGGGGAATACCAGAACAGGGAAGTGGGAAAGGGTGGATGGGGGAACACGGGGAGGGAAAGGGGCATGTGGGACCTTTGGGGGACAGGGAACCAGAAAAGGGGAAATGAAATGTAAATATAGAATATATCCAAGAAAAAAAAAAGAAAAAAAAGAAAACATCAGGAATACATGCAGCGGAGAAAAATTCCAAATGTAATAAATGTTCCAAAAGATTTATCAAGAAACAAAATTTAAGAGACATTAGACAATCTACACAGGAGAGAAGTTTAATAAATGCAGTGAATGTGAGAAATCCTTTCCCATTAGTTCAGCTCTTAGATTGCATCAAAACATTCATATAAGTTATAAACCTTATAAATGCAATGAATTTGGCAAGAGCATTATCCAGAAAGCTTAGGAGACATTAGACAATTTATACAGGTGAGAAGCCTTTTAAATGTATTGAATGTGAGAAGTTGTTTCAGTCGCTTCAGGTCTTAGAAGCCATGAGAGAATACATGCAGGAGAAAAATCTTAGAAATGCAATAAATATGAGAAATTCTTTACCTATACATTATCTATGAAAACAGATAAGATAATTGATATAGGAGGGAAACCTTACAAATATAGAGAATGTGATAAATCCTTTACCACTGCCTCATATCTTAGATTACATCAAAAACTTCATAGAGAAGTCTTTCATATGTGTGACATATGATAAAATCTTTACCTACCATCTATGTCTATGAAAATATCAGAAAATTCATACCATAGAGCAAAGAGTCCATAGTAAATAATGTGGCATGGGCTTTATCTGAACTATGTCCTTATGGACAATTAGAGGTGTCACACTAGAGTGTCATTGTGAACATAAGGAACTTGTGAAAACTATTAAGGATGATCAAATCTTAGAAAATATCAATAGTTTACAATATGAAAAGTTCTGAAATTGGAAGATACCATTGAGGAGCAGCTTCAGTGGGCAAGTGAGCTTCTTGGCAGACAGCTGACTCTATTGAACAATGATTTTATAGATTAGTATGAAGGTGAACTTTCATAAAACAATATTGTTGATATGGATGTCGTAACTTTTCCAATGTCAAATATTTCATGATGAATACAATAGGAAGAATGTGCTGTTGTGTAACCATTTTCTAGAGACTGAAACATTCCATACTGATGGGAATCTGATTAAGACAGGAAATAAGCCACTAAAAATACTATCAAGAAAATCTCTCAATCTAACAGGATTCACTATATTTTACTCCCATGAAGAAACCCACACCAATCATGCTGACTAGAAACTGTGGTTATGACTGCAGGTGTGCAGTATGCTCCAGGTGTCTACTGTGCAAAAGCTATATCTACTACTAGATTAGTGTTTCATAATAGTAATTATCTTTTAGTCCCTTTTGTTGTTGTACATGGCTCCTTCCCTATAATACTGTTAACTAACTCCAATAAAGCTCATTGGCTTAACAAGACAGACTTGTTGGCATCCATATTTGGTTCTATTCTCAGCTTCCATTTTGGATAAGTAGATGCATATGCATTTTGCATCTCCCAGGAAATGATCATCATGTAACATGAGGTGACCCCATTTATTTCTTCAAATTTCATGTACATCAGAAATTTTATATTAGATAAAATATGAGTTAACTAAATTAAGGAAGATTGCTGGTTTTCACTGTTCCAGGTTTACTGCCATAGTAGTACCTGGTCTTGTAAAAAGAGCTCAAAACACACAATGCATAGGCTTAGGGAGCCTTGAAGAGGAGCCTACATTCTTTGCTGCATTCAGGGAGGAGAGAGAGAGCAGTCTACAGGGAGATGAATGAAGCTGTGTCTACAAAACTGTCATTGAGAGACATCACCCAAACTGGGCTATGTCTACACATGCCTCGGAACAAAGGCTTAGACCCAATTATATAGTCATGTTCCATTGAACTGCTGCCCATGGGCAAATACTGAACACTTTATGATGTCCTTATGGCTTGTTTTTACATCAGAAAGTCCACTTTAAAAGTCCCTCAGTAACAATTCTGTTTGAAATAATGGTTAAATTCTTTAAACAATGTTAGAATTATAGATGTACCAAGGAAGTAAGGATTGAGTGTAATAGTTTAATCAAGAGATGACATATGGTAGAATATTCTAGAAAAATTTCTATATAAACCAAATGGGACAAAATCAATCTTGTGTCCCATTTGGTATCATTGCTGTCAAAAAATTTTATTAAATTTTTATTTTAGCATTTGGGTAGTAGTGTTATGCACCATGTATGTATGAGTTCTGTGTTTGTGCAGGGTGCCTACTGAGCTCCAAAGAAGCCATCAGATTTCCTGGTACTGAAGCCATCATGAGGTGCTGAGAAATAATCTACATCATTTCAAGACAAACAAGTGCAATTCACTACTGGGACATCTCTTTCATGCCTTTTCCATTCCATTTCCACTGTTACTTGAAATGCTCACTAATCTTACTTCAATACCTCCAAAATATTCAATGATCACTTTGCTATAGATTTTTCTCTCCCCCTTACTAGATTCTTTCTTCTGCTTCATGGGGGAACAGGTTTGGTTTGTGAGTTAAACAGTCATATTAAAAAGGAATTCATCTGGATTTCTCAGACATTACAGTGCCAGTAGACTAAGAGGATTCTACAAATGAGTCACCAACTGTCCTGTAGTGTAAGGATACTGAAGGCAATAGATGACACACAGGCCTTGGAGGGGTCTTACTGATTGGCCCGCTTCACATGGCTTGCACCAACATACCACCTGAGCTCTCTCCATTGTTCATATCACTGCTATATCTAGTGTGGTTACAAAGTATTGCTGCCCTTAGGGAAAAAATAAGAGAGCTGAAGAGAACATTCAGAATATAACACTGGTCACACTTCCAGAAAACACAAAAGAAAAAGGTAAAAGAAGCACCATGATAAGATTCTGTTGATAACCAGTATATCCCTCATTTCTGGGGGTCATTAGACAGAACAGAGAGTTTACATATATACAAAACAGGTAATACAAAGGATGTATCAGACATTCTATAAGAAGAGCATCCTTACCCACAAAAATTAGATGGCTATTATTCTCCAACATCACATATATGTACAATGTCCTCTGAGCACAGTCTAAATATTCCCATTCCTCCTGTGAGCATTCCACAGCCACATTCATGAATATTAACAGACCCTGCAATTGACGACTACTCATTTATTATATGCTGTGGAACAAAATGCTTGCTGAGGTAAAAAAAAAAAAAAAGACCAAAAGTATTAGGGACACTTTTGTGATATAGGTGAGTTATAGCAGTATTTCAAAGATGAAAGTTTTCCAAAAGTGCTACAGAGAATTCTCAGCAGTTAGGCACTCAATACATAATGTAGTCCCTTAATACATAATGTATATGATGAATTACTACATGACATACATTCAGAAGGTACTTCTCCACCATGAATTTTTTGAGTAGCAGATAAAGGATTTGCCACCATCACTATAGTTTAGAGTTCTCTCCAATTCAGATTATGTAATGTCTTTTCAAGTGCAGTTGGGGTCAGAGAGATGGTTCACTGGTTAAGAGCACTGTCTGCTTTTCCAGCAGTCTAGAGTTCAATTCCCAGCAACTACATGGTGGATCATAACCATGCGCAATGTGATCTGATGTCCTCTTCTAACATGTAGGTGTATGCAGGTATACATGCAGAGAGAGTAGTCCTATATATAAAATAAATCATTTTTTAAAAGTAAAAATAAAAAATAATAAAGTCAAGTACAGTACCTAGTACTTACTTGGTACTACAAAACAGATTATTATAATTGTTGTTATTATTATTATTATTGATGCTATTCAGTAGTAGTAGTCATAGTAGTAGTAGTAGTAGTAGTAGTAAGTAGTAGTAGTATTTTGGTTGATCAAGATAAGGTTTGATGAACACTGATATACTAAAATAATATTTTAAAAAATAAATGGAAGTCTGTTCATTATAAACTCTCTACAGAATAACTATATAAAAATAGTTTAGGGAAGGAAAACATGGAGTGGGGCAGCCTTCCTTCTCCAAATGATGAGTGAAATCATTAAAAGAGATATTGGGTAGTGCATGGAGAAAGGTTTATGCATAGCATCCAATCAATAGCTTTAGAAAATTATATGATCCACACGATGCAATTTGAAAGTAGGGATAGGACTGCTTATACCCAGTAAGAAAAAAATGCTGTCAGTATTTCTAGGTTGTAGAAAATACAGAGAAGAGATTTCATTTCATTCTATCTGGCATATACATTACATGTATTTCCTATGCCTGTTGTGCTATTTTGGAAAACAGACACATCATGCAATGGCTCAGTCTATATAGCAAATTATAGCAAATACCATGGTTTTTTTTCAATATGGTAAACTTGTCATCAGATCAAGTTATAGACATTCTATCATTGTCTACTGTATACTGTTCTCTGAGGGAAAGTGTAGCTTCCCAACTCATTCCTTGTTCAGGATGAACTTTTTTCTGTTTCACTGAATGCAGAAAATATCTTTGTGTGAGATATTTATCACTTGAAACCCAGGTAAATGAACTTAAAAGGTAAAATATTACAATTCAGTTCATAAAGTATGTTTAAAATCTCATGGGAGTGCCAAATTGTAGGCAACATTACTACAGAATCATCAAGTTAGAGGCATAGCAGCATCCAACTAGTTAGTGTGAGAGAGAAGAGAATGGTGAACAAACAAACAACCAGGATAATGGTCACCAACCCCCTCCCTGAAGTTCAGCTTTTTGGCCTTAAAACTGTGTCTTTGAACTAAATCAGGGTCACTCCATTTCAATCTTGGGGACCACTGCATGTAAGTTTACTAAAAAAAAAAAAAATGCTTTTTGCTTTTGCATACTATTTGAATCTGATTCTTCAGTGATTCACAGACCCAACCAACTTAACTAGCTACTGGGGAGACTTAAATCAATGAACAGTGAAAAATAATTCATGGAATACCAAGAACAGTTTTTAATAGTGTCAGGGTAAGTTCCAGATCAGGAAAGACAATCACACAGAAGTGTGGAGGCAAAGATACATTGACAAGTTTCGCAGCAAGAAGCACTGCTTGAAAAAGACATTTGTCATCATTATGTACCTGAGGGCTTAAATACATTAAAAACATCAATCTGAAGTAGTATTTAGAAAGGTATTACTAAGATTATATACAAATTAATAAGATTGGACAAAAAGCATTGTTCACCTCATTGAAACTAAGATAGTTGACTCTCTGTGCATTAGAACTAGAGCTAGAAACAGGACACAGCAATGTATGGCAATGATGTCAACGCTACTTTAAACAGTGCTGTAAAAAGTCATACACAAACAAGAGTTGAAGAGTTCCTAGAAATAAGTGAATAAGTCAAGCAGAATACAGATTTCTCACAGTTTCTAATTCTCATTAGCTTCTATTTCTCAAACAGTAGTTTATCTGAGTTCAAGGTGACCTAAACCTTACAGACTGAGAAATCTGTCTGAGGTCCAACTCTTCTAAATGTTGCTTAGTTTAATTAAAACAAAAGATTTTTGTCATGAGAAAATTACCATGAAGGCCACTTCCTCAGGCATACAGCTTACTTGACAGAACACCGGGATTCTGTGATAAGAAAGTATGCTTTCTCTTTGTTGCAGTGTGCTAGGATTCTCAGATAACTTCAAGTCACCTCGAAGCTAGCAGGCTGGGAGCATTCACATCATGCCATCTTTCTACAACACCCAGATTTGTATCCTGTGTGCTATAATCCCAATCTGCCATGCAAGGCCTGACCAATAGTATCATAGTGGCAAGATTATTTTGTGGGTAACAGAAGGTTTTCTGGTTCAATCTGAGGCCAACTGCACAGAAAAATAAAACAAACAAATAAACAAAACTGCACAGTCACACTGGTATCAAGGCCAAAAGCCAACAATAAGGAAGATCACAGGCTTTAGAAGGGAATCTACTACCAACATTAGCTACATGATCAAATGTCTTAGTTTACACCCACATCCTGGTGCTGCTTTCAGTCTGGGTCAAACAAACTGTATTTTTAATGGGCAATAGTCATTTCAAAGACTCAAAATTAACCAAATATTTAGATGCCTAATAGTTTACTGTACAGCCTATAACTGAATCCATATTACCACATATAATATTACTCTCAGTGAAATTTTCTAGAATCGTTAATTAAAGAGAAACAGGAAAATCCAATTACATGTCCTCTTTCTATTGTCACTTGAGCTCCTCTTCACTCTTTGCTCAGTCCCTCTAACATACCTGGATCCTTAGCTACAGTCTCCTCTGTCTTCACCATCAAGGGCTTTTAGTTCTGATTCACAGGATTGCAGAATTGGCTGAGCAGTGAGAGACCTGCATGTGGGAAAAAGATATGTCAGAAAGTACCTGGAACTTTTCATGAAAGAAACTCACATCTGCCAAAAGGATAAACATGAAGGAAAGAGAAAATACCATGACAAATGTTTTTTCTGAAGATTTCACTTTCTTCTATGAGATGTGAAATACAGAGTTCACACACATGCAGAGTTGTTTTCCCAGTAACTCTGAGGAGTAAAGAAGACTGCAAGAAAACTATGCTGACCCACAGAATCCAGACTGTTGCACTTCTCCAAAAGAGGTTCTCTGGAAAAAAAAGCCCTGACTACAGTGCAGGTCACTCCTACAAGGAGTCCATAGCAACAGAACTGTCAACAATCCATGAAATAAAAACACAGCAGTTTAGCCACATGTGCATGAGCACAGTGCTTTTCTTGAACCAAAGACTTTTTTATGTAAGTGAGCAATCATATTATACAAAAAATGCTTTCCAATTTTATTTTAATAAATAGTGATTTTTCTAGCTATAAAGATAGGTTGGCATGTATACTGGCCTTGTCAAGATCTTGTTAGGTCTCAAGGAAACTCAGGATAAATGTCTAAATCAGGTGTCCATTAACATAGGTGATAGCTTATTTCTCCACCAGTGAAATGAGTCAATTCAAGACAGATTAGAATACATTGGAGTAGTGTCAAGGTAGCAAACACAAATCAGCAGCTATGGCACTATGTAGTAGAGACAACCAGACCTCAGCTTTGGCACTAGTCAGTAGGAGGAACGAACAGGGATGCCAGGAGAAGTTCTCAGCTCTGCCCCAAGACCAACAAGTGCTGCACAGCTAGCTCTATAAGCAATCCTAGCTCAGCTTCTCTCACTGTTCATTGACTCCTCTTTATACTCCCTTCAAGCATCATGTGTCCTCCACTGGTCATACCTCAGCACATGTCTTTTCTCAGGACGTGAGTTGGTCTCAGCTGACATCATACCACCCTAAGTTTTTTGGTGCAATTCTTTCTATGGAGTCTCAACAAGCAGAGCTCAACTACACAAGGTCAGGCAGACTAATACATGTGTGTTGTTACTGAAGAATCCTTCATCACATGTCCTTTCATGTGCTTGCTTAAGCAGAACATCCTGTCACCCATGTCCACTTCAGTGAAACGCTCCTTCACTACTCTGTGTATACTTCAGCGAAATGTTCCTTCCCATGATTGCCCCAGCAAAACAGCATCCAACACAACTGACTTTTCAAAGAACCCTTAAGTTTCCACTTCAAGGTAGGACTGAGGGATGCTGAGAGAACCTGGAGGTCTACTTTGATACCTCAGTCCAGTGTCCAGGTGTCTAAAACCAAACAATATCAAAGGGTATATCTTTGGTAGATACTTTCTTGGCCCCTGCTTCCTCTCTTGGCCCCATGCTTTCTCCTCCATTCTCTTCCTTTCTCCAACTCCCCAACTCCCCTCTCTACTTATGGCCAGGTACAGTCTGGACCCTTCCTTTCTAATTCAATCAAACCTGCACTGGTTCCTCATATTACTAATATCTAGAAAGCTCTATCCCTATGTCCAAGTCCAAAGACCATTCTTTTGAATAGGGAAATGGTAGACCAGGGAGGTTAAGAATACATGGATAAATTTGAAGTCAAGCTTTATAACTACTATAGCAAGAGAACCCTGTGTGCAAACTACACATAATGCAAATGCCCTAGAAGATGTTGGAAACTACTTCAACAACCATAATAAAAGTTGAAAAAAAAATCACAATAAACCCCAGTTGATACAATCTCAAACTTCCAACAATGGTGAGATACCCAGAATGGAATTATGAGAGTGGCTGCAGAAAACACACTCTTGTCTCTCCTGCAAGTTTCCCAGCCCTGTATCTCCTCTGACCTAGGAGGTACCAGAGCAGCCAGGCTGTAGTTCAGTCACAGTATTAATTACTGCCAATTCCCCCAGGCCTATCACCAGGAAACTGTATTTTAGAATAGTTTTCAGGTTCCAGATAGAACTAGGCCTGGGTAAAATGCCCACCTTTAGGGACCATGTGGATTTCCCCAGGTAGCAAGGGGAATGGTGGATTTTTCTGTCACTCTGGCCTGGATCTTTTGAGCATCTCTTCTAGACCCACATATCACAGCCCTGTTCCTATTCCTGGTACCTTAAACCCTTTCAGGCCAAGTGTTTTTTCTTCCTTAATTAACTTTGTAGAGTCCATTCCACTAGTTATTTTTTCCCTTCACACTCCTAGTCCTGATACTATACCTGCCCCATAGGGACTGGTCCCTCCCGCTCATATTCAGCCATACAATCTCATAGCTCCAGCTGCTAGGCTGCTTTGGACATGCTCTTCATAGCATCCACATATGCTTGCTGATAGCCTAGACCTGAGCTGGAGCTAGTAGTGGGACACTACACCTCTATATCAGGAAGTCAGTGGTCACTCAGCCAATTTAACCCTAATGCTGAATTCATCCTGTGCTGCAGCTTTCATCACTAGATATTGTGGAAGTGCTAAGTCTCAAACAAATTTGTCTTCTGGAATAATGCTAAAGGAGTTCTAATATGCAGAACAGAAAATCCCTTTTGAAAATTTATTTGTTTATTGAGAAGCTGTGGCTGTTTAAGATGCAGAAATAAGCAGTGTATTAGGGACTGCCTTGAAGAATTAAGTTTTGCCATGCTCACAAACAAATGGAAAGTGAACAACCTTGTTGCATTAAAAATGGGTTAAGGCAAGAAAGGAACAAACTAAACCTGCAGAGATGTCACTGTAAGAACTAAGCAGCACAATAGCACACAAAAAAAGTAATCAAGCCCAAGAGAGAGTATAGATAGAGAAAATAATCAACATCAGTGCTAAAATCAATGAAATAGAAACAGAGAACAATACAAGGCATCAATGAAACAAAGAGTTGCTTCTTTGACAAAGTCAACAAGATTGACAAACCCTTATTCAAACTAACTAAAAGGTTGAGAGAAAACATCTAAATACCCAAAATCAGAAACAAAAACAGAAGCTGAGGAAATCCAGAGAATCATGAAATTAAAAGCTCCTACTCAACCGAAATGGAAAAAAAAAAAAAAAAAACATGTAGCCACCAGACAGCGATCTATGAGGAGCCACGCAGAGCAGTGGTTCAGGTGCCCCAGCCAGGCGTGGGTTCTGTGCCCTGAGGGGGGAACCTGCACTCCCTGCAGCCTCTGCCTTCTTCACTGCTGTTTGGATCTAGCAGGCAGAAGCAGGTACCGAGATATCCTGAGTTTAAGACCTCTGGGGACTCAGGCTGCCAGACAGCAATCAGTCAGTAGGAGACCCCCAGAGCAGCGGTTCAGGTGTCCCAGTCTTGGGGAAATAGCCTTAAGAGTCCACAGAAGGTTCAAGCACCAGCTAGTAACTACAGGACCAAGTAAGACCAGAGATAACCAGATGGCAAAAGGCAAACATAAGATCATTACTAACAGAAATCAAGGCAATATGGCAGCATCCAAACCCAGTTCCACGACAGCAATAAGTCTCGGGTTCCCCAACACACCAGAAAAACAAGATTCAGATCTAAAATCACTAGTCAGGATGCTGATAGAAGAACACAAAGATAAATATTTTAAAGTAATAGAGGGAAAAAATGGATCAAAAGTTAGAAGCCCTTACAAGGCAAACACAAAAATCACTTAAAGAAATTCAGGAGAATATGGATCAAAAATTAGAAGTCAATAAAGAGGAAATACAAAAATCACTTAAAGAAATACAGGAGAACATGGGTCAACAAGTAGAAGTCATGAAAGAGGAAATGCAAAAATCTCTTAAAGAATTACATGAAAACGCAAACAAGAAAGCAAAAGATCTGAGCAAAACCATCCAGAATTTAAAAACAGAAGTAGAAACAACTAAGAAATCTCAAAGGGAGACAACCTTGAAAATAGAAAATCTTGGGAAGAAATCAGGGGCCATAGATGCAAATATCAACAACAGAATACAAGAGATAGAAGAATCTCAGATGCTGAAGATACCATAGGAACCATGGATTCAACAATTAAAGAAAATGCAAAATGTAAAAAGCTGGTAGCCCAAAACATCCAGGAAATCCAGGACACAATGAGAAGACCAAACCTAAGGATTATAGGTATAGATGAGAATGAAGATCTACAACTTAAAGGGCCAGCAAATGTCTTCTACGAGATTATGGAAGAAAATTTCCCCAACCTAAAGAAAGAGATGCTCATAAATACACAAGAAGCCTACAGAACTCCAAACAGACTGGACCAGAAAAGAAATACCTCCCGTCACATAATAATCAAAACCCCAAATGTACTAAACAGAGAAAGAATATTAAAGTCAGTAAGAGAAAAAGGCCAAGTAACATATAAAGGAAGACCTATCAGAATTACACCAGACTTCTCATCTGAGACCATGAAAGCTAGAAGACCCTGGGAAGATATCATGCAGACTCTAAGAGAACACAAATTTCAGCCAAAACTACTATACCCAGCAAAACTCTCAATCGCCATATGGGGAAACCAAGGTATTCCATGACAAAACCAAATTTGCATGATATCTATCCACAAACCCAGCCCTACAAAGGATAATAGGGAAAAACACCAACACAAGCAGGGAAACTACACTCCAGAAGAAGCAAGATAGAAACCCATCTCATCAATCCCAAAAGAAGAAAACCACTCAAATATAAAAAATAACGTCAAAAATGTCAGGAAGTAATAATTACTATTCCTTAATATCTCTTAACATCAATGGACTCAATTCCCCAATAAAAAGATATAGACTAACAGACTGGATATGGAAACAGGACCCTACAATTTGCTGCATACAGGAAACACATCTCAGTGTCAAAGACAAATACTACCTTAGAGTAAAAGGCTGGAAGACAATTTTATAAGCAAATGGTCTCAGGAAACAAGCCGGAGTAGCCATTCTAATATCAGATAAAATTGACTTTCAACCTAAAGTCATCAAAAAAGACATGGATGGTCACTTCTTGCTGGTCAAAGGAAAAATCCACCAAGAAAAATTCTCAATACTGAACATCTATGCTCCAAATGCAAGGGCACCTCATTTGTAAAAGAAACTTTACTAAAGTTTAAAGCACACATTGCACCTAACACAATAATTGTGGGTGACTTCAACACTCCACTCTCCTCAACAGACCAATCAGGAAACCAGAAACTAAACAGGGACACAGTGAAACTAATTGAAGCTTTGGACCAATTGGATTTAACGAATATACATAGAACATTTCATCCTAAAGCAAAAGAATATACCTTTTTCTCAGCACCGCATGGTTCCTTCAACAAAATAGATCATATAATTGGTCACAAGACAGACCTCAACAAATACAAGAAGACTGAACTAATCCCATGCCTCCTATTAGATAACTTTGGAGTAAAAGTGGTCTTCAATAGCAAGAAGAACAACAGAAAGCCCACATATACATAGAAACTGAACAATATTCTAGTCAATGATACCTTGGTCAAGGAAGAAATAAAGAAAACAAAGACTTTTCAGAATTCAATGAACATGAAGGTATGACCTACCCAAATCTATGGGACACAATGAAAGCAGTGCTAAGAGGAAAACTCATAGCCCTGAGTGCCTCCAAAAAGAAACTGGAGAGAGCATATACTAGCAACATAAGAGCACAACTGAAAGCCCTGGAACTAAAAGAAACTAATTCACCCAAATGGAGTAGAAGACAGGAAATCATCAAACTAAGGGCTGAAATAAATAAAGTAGAAACAAAGAGAACCATACAAAGAATCAACAAAACCAAGAGCTGGTTCTTCGAGAAAATCAACAAGATAGATAAACCCTTAGCCAGACTAACCAAAGGGCACAGAGACAGTATCCAAATTAACAAAATTAGAAATGAAAAGGGAGATATAACAACAGAAACTGAGGATATTCAAAAAAAATCATCAGATCCTACTACAAAAGCCTATACTCAACACAACTGGAGAATCTGGAGGAAATGGACAATTGCCTAGACAGATACCAAATACCAAAATAAATCAGGATCAATTAGATGAGCTAAACAGTCCCATAACCTCTAGAGAAATAGAAGGGGTTATAGAAAGTCTCCCAACAAAAAAAGTACGGGACCAGATGACTTTAGTGCAGAATTTCTATCAGACCTTCAAAGAAGACCTAACACCAATACTCTTCAAATTATTCCACAAAATAGAAACAGAAGGAACACTGCTCAACTCGTTCTATGAAACCACAATTATGCTGATACCAAAACCACACAAAGATCCTACAAAGAAAGAGCACTACAGGCCAATTTCCCTTATGAATATCGATGCAAAATATCATTCTAAGTGAGTTAACCCAATCACAACATGAGTTGCAATCACTGATAAGTGGATATTAATGAGCCCAGAAGCTCTGAATACTCAAGGCACAATTAGCAAATCAAAAGATTCCCAAGAAGAAGGAAGGAGAAGACCCTGGTCCTGAAAAGACTGGATCCAGTTTTGCAGGAGAGTACCAGAACAGAGAAATGGTGGTGGGGGGGGGAGATTGGGAAGTGGGGGTGGGAGAGGACTTATGGGACACATGGTGAGGGGGGAACTGGGGAAGGGGAAAGCCTTTGGAATGTAAACAAAGAATATAGAAAAAATCCAAAGCATAAAAAAAAAACATGTAAAAGAAATGGATAATTTTATCAATAGGTACCACATTCCAAAGTGAGATCAACTCCATATAAGCAAACAGATGTATCTAACCCCTAGTAAAATAGATGGAGTCATCAAAAGTCTCCCAAACACCTCCAACAACAAAAGCCAAAGGCCAGATGGTTTTAGCCCAGAATTATACTACTTTCAAAGAACATAGAAGAGTTAAAATTAATACTCCTCAAACTATTCTACAATAAACAGTGGAATATTTTATCAGGCCACAATTATCCTTATACCCAAATCACATAAATATGCAACGAAAACAACATAAAGATGCAACTGAAAAGGAGACTCACAGACCAGTTTCTTCTATGAACATACATGCAAAAATACTCATGGAATACTCAAGAGAATCCAAGAACACATGACTAAGATCACTAACCATGATCAACCAGGCTTTGTAATAGAGATAAAAGAATACTTCGTATACAAAAATCAATAAATATAATCCCTCATACAAAACTGGGGGAAAAAAGACATGATTATATCAATACGTACAGAAAAGGACTTTGAAAAAATCCAACACCATTTCACCATAAACGTCCTGTAGAAATAAAATATACAAAGGACATACTTAAATATCATAAAGGCAGCTTACAGCAAGCCTAGAGTCAAAATTAAATGGAAAGAAACTCAAAGCAATGCCACTAAAATCAGGAACAAACTAGGCTGTTTACTTTCTCCATGTCTATTCAAAATAATACATTAATTCTTAGCTAGAGCAATAAGATATTGGATTACAAAGGAAGAGGTAAAAATATTCTTATTTGCAAATGATGTGACAGTATATATAAGTGACCCAAAAAATTCTACCAGGGAACTTCGACAACTGATAAAAACTTCCTGCCAAATACAAACAAAATCAGTGCATAAAAATAACCTTCATATGTAAAAGCCACAAACTGATTTGAAAAATAGAAATCAGGAAAAATAACACATTTTACAATGGCCTGAAAAAAATATACAATATGTTGATGGTAACTCTGTGCAAACAAGTGAAAAACTTGTATAATAAAAGCTTCAAGACTTTGAAAAACTTGAAGATATTAGAAGATGGAAAGATCTCCCATGCTCATGGATCAAGAGGATTAAGATACTAATCCTACAATAAGAAATCTACAGATTCAAGGAGTTCCTCATCCAAATTCTAACACAACAGATTTTAAATTGGTAAATTTATATTTATATAAGTAAGCAAAAAATGTGAAATAGCTAAAACAATCATGAACAATAAAAGAACTTCTGGTGTTCCCACCATTCCCAATTTCAAGTTTTCTATAAAACTACAGTATAATCTTGGCTGCAGCTTCCCATCCAGCCGGTGGAAGCCAGACCCAACCAGCTTTCCAGGTGCTCAGACCCAGCCTGCGGAACCAGGTACCCGAGATAGCCCGAGTTTAAGACCTTCGGGGACTCAGGCCTGGAGCGGGAGCTGCGCACAGAGTAGCGGTTTGGGGCACAGCAGCCAAGCCTGCGCTCTGCGCTCGCAGGGCGCACCCCGAACTCCCTGCAGACAGCGCCATCTTGCCTGCAGCTTCCCATCTAGCCAGTGGCGGGGAAGCCAGAGGCGGAACCAGGTACCTGAGATAGCCCGAGTTTAAGACCTTCAGGGACTCAGGCCTAGAGCGGGAGCTGCGCACAGAGTAGCGAACTCCCTGCAGACAGCGCCATCTTACCAGCTGCTTCCCATCTAGCTGGTGGCGGGGGAGCCAACCTCAGCCAGCTTCCCAGCAGCTTTGGCCAGCAGGCAGAACGAGATAACTGAGATATCCCAACTTTAAGACCTCTGGGGAATCAGGATACCAGACAGCAAACCATGAGTAGGAGCAGTGCAGAGCAGCTGCCCAACAGGCAGAACCAAGTACCTGGGATATCCTGAGTTTAAGACCTCGGGGGACTCAGGCCACCTGTCAGCAATCTGTGAGCAGGAGCCCTGCAGGGCAGTGGTTCAGGTGTCCCAGTCGCTGGAAAATAGCCTTACGAGCCCACAGGAGGGTCAAGCACTAGCTAGTAACTACAGGACCAACTAACACCAGAGTTAACCAGATGGCAAAAGGCAAACATAAGATCGTTACTAACAGAAATCAAGGCAGTATGGCGGCATCTGAACCCAGTTCCCCGACAGCAATAAATCTTGGATACCCCAAAACACCAGAAAAACAAGACTCAGATCTAAATCACTGGTCAGGATGCTGATAGAGGAACACTTAGATAAATCTCTTAAAGTGTACATGAGAAAATAGATCAAAAGCTAGAAGCCCTTACAAGGCAAACACAATTAAATCTCGCATATCTCAACATACCAGAAAAACAAGACTCAGATCTAAAATCACTGGTAAAGATGCAGATTGAGGATCACTTAGATAAATTTCTTAAAGTAATAGAGGAGAAAATAGATCAAAAGCTAGAAGCCCATACAAGGCAGACACAAAAATCACTTAAAGAAATCCAGGAGAATATAGAGCAAAAAATGAATCCCAATAAGAAGGAGAAACAATAATCACTTAAAGAAATACAAGAGAACATGGGTCAACAAGTAGAAGTCATAAAAGAGGAAACACAAAAATACCTTAAAGAATTACAGGAAAACACAAACAAGCAATTGAAAGATCTGAGCAAAACCATAATCTAAAAACAGAAGTAGAAACAACTAAGAAATTGCAAAGGAAGACAACGTTGGAGATAGAAAACCTTGGGAAGAAATCAGGAGTCATAGATGCAAATATCAACAATAGAATACAAGAGATAGAAGACAGAATCTCAGATGCTCAAGATACCATAGGAACCATGGATTCAACAATTAAAGAAAATGCAAAATGCAAAAAGTTGGTAACCCAAAACATTCAGGAAATCCAGGACACAGTGAGAAGACCAAACCTAAGGATTATAGGGATAGATGAGAATGAAGATCTACAACTTAAAGGGCCAGCAAATATCTTCTACAAAATTATGAAAGAAAACTTCCCCAACCTAAAGAGAGAGATGCCCATGAATATACAAGAAGCCTATAGAACCCCAAATAGACTGGACCAGAACAGAAATACTTCCCGTCACATAATAATCAAAACCCCAAAAGTACTAAACAAAGAAAGAATATTAAAGGCAGTAAGAGAAAAAGGACAAGTAACATATAAAGGAAAACCTATCAGAATTACACCAGACTTCTCACCTGAGACTATGTAAGCTAGAAGATCCTAGGCAGACCTCATGCAGACCCTAAGAGAACACAAACTTCAGCCAAAACTACTATACCCAGCAAAACTCTCAATTGCCATAGATGGGGAAACCAAGGTATTCCACAACAAAACCAAATTTGCACGATACTTATCTACAAACCCAGCCCTACAAAGGATAATAGGGGAAAAATACCAACACAAGGGGATAAACTACACCCCAGAAGAAACAAGATAGAAACCCCATCTCATCCAACCCAAAAGAAGAGAACCACTCAAATACAAAAAAAATAATAATAATAACACCCAAAATGTCAGGAAATAATAATTACTATTCCTTAATATCTCAATATCAATGGACTCAATTCCCCAATAAAAAGACACAGACTAACAGACTGGATACGGAAACAGGACCCTACAATTTGCTGCATACAGGAAACACATCTCAGTGTCAAAGACAAACACCACCTTAGAGTAAAAGGCTAGAAGACAGTTTTACAAGCAAATGGTCTCAGGAAACAAGCTGGAGTAGCCATTCTAATATCAGATAAAATTGACTTCCAACCTAAAGTCATCAAAAGAGACACAGAAGGTCACTTCCTGCTTGTCAAAGGGAAAATCCACCAAGAAGAATTCTCAATACTGAACATCTATGCGCCAAATGTAAGGGCACCCTCATTCGTAAAAGAAACTTTACTAAAGATTAAAGCACACATCGCACCTAACACAATAATTGTAGGTGACTTCAACACTCCACTCTCCTCAATGGACTGATCAGGAAAGCAGAAACTAAACATGGACACAGTGAAACTAATTGAAGCTTTGTACCAATTGGATTTAACAGATATATATAGAACATTCCATCCTAAAGCAAAAGAGTATACCTTTTTCTCAGCACCGCACGGTACCTTCTCAAAAATTGTTCATATAATTGGTCACAAGACAGACCTCAACAAGTACAAGAAGACTGAACTAATCCCATGTCTCCTATCGGATCACTATGGAGTAAAAGTGGTCTTCAATAGCAAGAAGAACAACAGAAAGCCCACATACACATGGAAACTGAACAATACTCTACTCAATGACACCTTGGTCAAGGAAGAAATAAAGAAAGAAATCAAAGACTTTTTAGACTTCAATGAAAATGAAGGTACGACCTACCCAAATCTTTGGGACACAATGAAAGCAGTGCTAAGAGGAAAACTCATAGCCCTGAGTGCCTCCAAAAAGAAACTGGAGAGAGCATACACTAGCAACTTAACAGCACACCTGAAGGCCCTGGAACAAAAAGAAGCTAACTCACCCAGGAGGAGTAGAAGACAGGAAATCATCAAACTAAGGGCTGAAATCAATCAAGTAGAAACAAAGAGAACCATACAAAGAATCAACAAAACCAAGAGCTGGTTCTTCGAGAAAATCAACAAGATAGATAAACCCTTAGCTAGATTAACCAAAGGGCACAGAGACAGTATCCAAATTAACAAAATTAGAAATGAAAAGGGGGATATAACAACAGAAACTGAGGAAATTCAAAAGATCATCAGATCCTACTACAAAGGCCTATACTCAAAACAACTGGAGAATCGGGAGGAAATGGACAATTTCCTAGACAGATACCAAATACCAAAATTAAATCACCATCAAGTAGATCAGCTAAACAGTCCCATAACCTCTAAAGAAATAGAAGGGGTTATAGAAAGCCTCCCAACCAAAAAAAGTACGGGACCAGATGGTTTTAATGCAGAATTCTACCAGACCTTCAAAGAAGACTTAACACCAATACTCTTCAAACTATTCCACAAAATAGAGACAGAAGGGACACTGCCCAACTCATTCTTCGAAACCACAATTACGCTGATACCTAAACCACAAAAAGATCCAACAAAGAAAGAGAACTACAGGCCAATTTCTCTTATGAATATCGATGCAAAAATACTAAATAAAATTCTTGCCAACCGAATCCAAGAGCATATCAAAACGATCATTCACCATGATCAAGTAGGCTTCATGCCAGGAATGCAGGGATGGTTCAATATACGGAAATCCATCAATGTAATCCACTACATAAACAAACTAAAAGAAAAAAATCACATGGTCATCTCATTAGATGCTGAAAAAGCATTGGACAAAATTCAGCATCCTTTCATGCTAAAAGTCTTGGAAAGAGCAGGAATTCAAGGCCCATACCTAAACATAGTAAAAGCAATCTACAGCAAACCAGTAGCCAACATCAAAATAAATGGAGAGAAACTTGAAACAATCCCACTAATATCAGGGACTAGACAAGGCTGCCCTCTCTCTCCATATCTTTTGAATATAGTACTTGAAGTTCTAGCGAGAGCAATTAGGCAACATAAGGAAGTCACAGGGATACAAATTGGAAAGGAAGAAGTCAAAGTATCATTATTTGCAGACGATATGATAGTTTACTTAAGTGACCCAAAAAACTCCACCAGAGAACTTCTACAGCTGATAAACAACTTCAGCAAAGTGGCTGGTTATAAAATTAACTCAAGCATATCAGTAGCCTTCTTGTACTCAAAGGACAAGCAGGCTGAGAAAGAAGTTAGGGAAATAACACCCTTCACAATAGCCACAAACAACATAAAGTTCCTTGGCGTAACTCTAACCAAACAAGCAAAAGATCTGTATGACAGGAACTTCAAGTCTTTGAAGAAAGAAATCAAAGTAGACCTCAGAAGATGGAAAAATATTTCTTGCTCCTGGATTGGCAGGATCAATATAGTAAAAATGGCCATCTTGCCAAAAGCAATCTACACATTCAATGCAATCCCCATCAAAATCCCAATTCAATTCCTCATAGATATAGAAAGAGCAATTCTCAAATTCATCTGGAGCAACAAAAAACCCAGGATAGCTAAAACTATTCTCAACAATAAAAGGACTTCTGGGGGAATCAATATTCCCTGACCTCAAGCAGTACTACAGAGCAATTGTGTTAAAAACTGCATGGTATTGGTACAGCAACAGGCAGGTAGATCATTGGAATAGGATTGAAGACCCAGAAATTAACCCACAGACTTATGGTCACTTGATCTTTGATAAAGGAGCCACAACCATCCAGTGGAAAAAAGATAGCCTTTTCAACAAATGGTGCTGGTTCAACTGGAGGTCAACATGCAGAAGAATGCGAATTGACCCACTCAAATCTCCTTGTACTAAGATCAACTCCAAGTGGATCAAGGACCTCCATATAAAACCAGACACACTGAAACTATTAGAAAAGAAACTTGGGAAGACCCTGGAGGACATGGGCACAGGGGGAAAGTTCCTGAACAGAACACCAATAGCTTATACTCTAAGATCAAGAATTGACAAATGGGACCTCATAAAATTACAAAGTTTCTGTAAGGCAAAGGACACTGTCAGAAGGACAAAACGGCAACCAACAAAGTGGGAAATGATCTTCATCAACCCCACATCCGACAGAAGGCTAATATCCAATATATACAAAGAACTCAAGAAGTTAGACCCCAAAGAACCAAATAACCCTATCAAAAAATGGGGTACAGAGCTAAACAAAGAATTTTCACCAGAAGAAATTCGGATGGCCAAGAAACACCTTAAGAGATGTTCAACATCATTAGTCATCAGGGAAATGCAAATCAAAACAACCCTGAGATTCCACCTCACACCAGTCAGAATGGCTAAGATTAAAAACTCAAGAGACAACAGGTGCTGGCGAGGATGTGGAGAAAGAGGAACACTCCTCCACTGTTGGTGGGATTGCAAAATGGTAAAACCACTCTGGAGATCAGTGTGGCGGTTCCTCAGAAAATTGGGCATGTCACCTCCAGAGGACCCTGGCATACCACTCCTGGGCATATACCCAGAGGATTCCTCTGCATACAATAAAGACACATGCTCCACTATGTTTATAGCAGCCTTGTTTATAATAGCCAGAAATTGGAAGGAGCCCAGATATCCCTCAAAGGAGGAATGGATACAGAAAATGTGGTATATTTATACAATGGAGTACTACTCAGCAATTAAAAATAATGAACTCATGCAATTTGTAGGTAAATGGTTAGATCTGGAAAATATCATCCTAAGTGAGCTAACCCAATCACAAAAGAATACACATGAAATGCAATCACTGATAAGTGGATATTAATGAGCCCAGAAGCCCTAAATACTCCAGGCACAATTAGCAGGTCAAATGACTCCCAAGAAGAAAAAAGGAGAGGACCCTGGGCCTATAAAGATTGGATCCAGTATTGTAGACCCAGAACAGAGAAATCGTGGGGGGGGGGGATGAGTGGGGAATAGCAGGGGGGAGAGAGGAATTATGGGACATATGGTGGGGGATAACTGGGAAAGGGGAAAGCCTTTGGAATGTAAACATAGAATATAGAAAATAAAAATTAAAAAAAAACTACATTATAAAAAAACCTCAAAACATTGGCAGAAAAGCAGACATATTGATCAATGAAAGTGAATTGAAGACCTAGACATAAATACATATGGCCACCTAATTTTTAATTTAAAAAAATCCAGCAATACAAACTGAAAAAAGATACTATCTTCAACAGATAGTGCTGGTCTTACTGGATGTCTGCATCCAGAATAATTTTATCACCTAGCACAAAATTCAAGTGCAAGTGGATTAAGGACCTCAGTATAAAACCAAACACAATGAATCTAACAGAAGATAGAGTAGGAAAGAAAAGTGAACATATTGTCACAGGAAAACACTTTTTTTTAAAGGAAAAGAAAAAAACATCAATAGCATAAGCACATAGAACACCAACTAATAAATGTTACCTCAAGAAACTGAAAAGCTTCTATAAGGCAAAGGACACCGTCATTTGGACAAAGCAGCAGCCTAGAGTATGGGAAAAGATCTTACCAATTCCACATCCAATAGAGAACTAATATCCAAAATATAAAAACAACTCAATAAACAAGATGTCAAAAAAAACAAATAATCTCATCAAAATGGGTTATAATTCTAAACAGAAAATTTTAAATAGAGAAACCTCAAATGGTCAAGAACCACCTAAAAAAAATTCAAACACCCTTAGCCTTCAGGGAAATGCAAATCAAAACTACTTTGAGATCCCATCTTATAATTGTCAAAACTGCTAAAATCAATAACACAAGTGAGAGCTCATGCTGGAGCTGATGTGGAGCCACAGAAATATTCCTCCATTGCTGGTAGGAATGCAAACTTGAACAGCCACTAAGGAAATCATTGTGGCCATCCCTTAAATTGATGGGAATCAAACTACTTCAAGATCCACCCATACCACTCTAGGGTATCTATTCAAAGAACACTCCAACCTACCCCAAGGACTCTTGCTCAACCATGTTCATTGCAACTTTGTGCAAAATAGACAGGAATTAGAATGAACCTAGATGACCCTCAAGAGAAGAATAAAGAAAATGTGGTACCTTTACACAATAGAATATTACTCAGCTATTAAAAATACTGACATAATGGTCCATGTATTCAGAGCCACCAATGAATGTCTCTGAAGCTGGCCCATCATAAAACCACTACTTTATTAAAAACATAAAAAAAATTAATACAACTCAAGGAAATTTTTGAAGGATTTCCTACCAAGATGGTTGGTTACAATTTCAGCAGGTAAGAGGAAAAGAAAAAAATCTATCAACTTATAAAGCAAAGAATATTAACAAATGATCAAATGGTATAATTCCAGAAAACCATACAATCAACATGAATGCATTACACAAAACAATTTTCAAGCACATGAAGCAATCAATGACAGAAGTTTAGAAAGTAGATAGACGGTGATACAGGTAAGCTTCAAAGTCCATATTGATAGTCTTTGCTGTCCACAGCTGCACTGTTGGCCTGCTTCCTGCCATGATGATAATGGACTAAACCTCAGAAGCTGGGGAACAAAAGTGAGTCAACTGAAGGGAATCCTGGAATCTCACTGGTGTTACCAGGTTCTTTAAATCATCTGTGATCAGTTCCCTGAGTTATTTGCTTCAGGATCAGGCTGGTGAAGAGCCAGCTTGACCAACACTGTGGCTGCAGCACACACAGAGAAACAAACCCTAATACTTGTTCAAGGGTGATCACATTTACAGACCAAGCCTCAAAATGTAGTTTGCTCATGGGATGCTCCTTTGACTACCTGGCTCTTTGGCAGAGATTGTGTGTCACCTAAGAGCACAGGTGAGACTACCACTTCTGTTCAAATTCCTGGCACAAAAGAGACCCAAACCAATTTCCTGTCCTCTTTCTACTGTGACTTGAGCCCCTCAACATCCCTTCCTCAATCCCTCTAACATACCTGGATCCTTCGCCAGTTTCCTCTCTTCCTCATCCAGGGCTCTTAGTTCAAACTCATAGGTAAGCAGGATGCCTAAGGAGTGTGACACCTGTATATGGGAAAGAGAGTCTTCAGGAAGGGCCCAGAACTTTTCATAGAAAGAAAATACATGACACTCCCAAAAGGGTAAACATGAAGGAAAGAGAAAATATCACAAATAAAAATGTCTCTTTTCCTGTAAGGATTTTACTGTACTCTGTGAGATGTGAGTCCCATGCACACACAGCTCAGACACATGCAGAGAAAGACCAGGAATCCTGGGGAGGAGCTGGGGAGACTGCAAGAAAACCATTGCCACCCAGACTGTTGCACTTGTCAAAAAGGAGGTCTGCAAAAAGCGCTGTCAGCAGAGTCTAGGCATTGAGAGTTGCACCCACTCCTCCTACAAAAAGTCGACAGTCACAGCACTAAATGTTAACAAACCCTGAAATTAAAAATAAAAAAACCAAACCAAACAAACAAAATAACCTGCTTGGCACATGTGTAAAGGCAGCCAACCTTTCTTCAACCAAGGAGACTAATTTCTTATAAAGGTGAAAGTTCATAATTACTCAAAAGATGCTTTCTAACACTTTATTTTAATCCATAGAGGGTTTTCTACTTAAATAGTGTGGTCTGATATACTCACACAGCAATACTGGGCTTGCCTGGACCTAAGGTGCAACATTGAAACTCAGCATATGAAGATGCATTTCCGAATGCTTTACTTACATCCTAAACTGCATACAACCCAGATGAAAATATCATGGCCACTAAAAAAGTCTGCCTATAAATGTTAATGTTTACAACAATAACGGTTGCGCCCAGTGAAGTACATGTTCTGGTTCAATAAAAACTGCACTATTTCCTCATATAATTATTGTACACAAAGGTATCTATGTGGATACATTTAACTGCGGCCAAAGGCATTCTCTTGAATAAGCAACTAGTAAAAGAAAGGAGTTAGAAAGCATGAATGAATTTATGTTCCAGGAGCTTTATAACTGACACAATAACAAATAGCAGAGAATGCAACTTCTTTACCAGATTTTTAAGGAGTTATTTTATCACTGAATATTACGGTAAATGTCTGGTTAAATGAAAAGAAGACTATAAACTGCAGTTCATAAGATCCCAACCTGCACGACAACTATAAGATATCCACAACAGAATCATTGAAAGCAGCATCCTCAAGAACAACTGCGGAAAACACACCCCTGCTCCGCTCCCGCCTGTTTCCCAGCCCCGCAGCTCCTCTGACCTGGGAGGTGCCAGGGCCTCCCGCTAGCACTTCCGGACGCTGCGCTGTTGGCTGTTGCCTCTCCCAGGCCCACAGCCAGGAAACCCGGTCTGAGGAGAGTTTTCCAGGGTCCACAGAGATCTAAGACACCGGTTTTCTCTGGGAAACCAGCCCACGGTTAGGGACAATAGAACTCATTCACGTAGAAAGGGGAATGGAGGATCGTCCTGTCACTCACTCTGGGCTGGGTCTTTGGAGCAGCTCTCGTAGTCCCGCCCACCACACCCTGGTTCCGGTGACGTAGCTCCACTAAAGACAATCAGTACATAATTGTTTTTGTAGGGTTCACCCAGCTTCTTTTTGCAGTCACTCTCCCGATCCTTCCAGTAGCCTTGCACTCCCCCGACCCCCGCGCGCGCCCCACCCCGCCTCGCCCCCCCACCCCGCCCTCCCGCCCCAGGGATTCTGGTCCCTTCCACTCCATCTCAGGCTTCCAGCCACACTGCTGCAGCTGTCAGGCTGTCCTGGAAGGATGCTGCACGCTAATATATGATAGTGAATTCTAAACCTCTCAGATAACAGATAGGCAGCCTCGCTTGTTAGCTTGGAATACAAGCCTACTGGGCTAAAATCCGCACAGCAAAATATAACCAATATCCTAAATAAAATACTAAAAATAAATCGAAACAAGCCTGGCTCCCTCCCAAAGTCTGGCTCAAAATATACATAAATGTGGATTTAAAAAAAAAAAGTTTGGGATAGAGAATAATGAGAAGGAAGCTGTGGAGCTCCAGGAACAAAGGTGACTATAGAAAGTGCAACCAGTAGAACAGGAGAGTGGGGAAAGCTTGGATAAAGTCAAACTCCAGCAGCATTGTCCTGGCCATAATAGTAAAGAGAATAGATAATGCAAATAGTTTTTCAAGAAAATTTTTGTGTAAATAGACTATCATAATATGAATGAAAACATCAGCATAAGTCCCAGTTCATGTAAGAGAAAATATAGTGATTAGCACAACAGAAATTTTGATAGCCAGGAAAAAATAAAATGCTGTCATAAGTTTAGAACCTGTAAAATTCTATGCACAGGGGATTCGGGGTCAGGATCAGAATGGAAAGGAAAAATGGGCATAGAACTGCATGAATTTTCAAGGGAAAGGGCATTTGTGCCTGGCACATCACTTTACCACTCTTATCTGTAAAATACAGGCTGGAATTTGGATAAAGAATGCATTGAATGTATAGATTTCTTTTGGTAGGATGCACATTTTTTACTATATTAAAACTCCTGATCCATGAACTTGAGAGATCTCTTCAAGTTCAAATATCCTCTTTAATTTCTTTCTTCAAAGACAGGGCGGGGGGCGTTATCATGCAAGTCTTTCAGTTTTTTGCATAATGTTGTGCAAATATTTAATCCCAACACTAGTTTCTACCCAAGCTTTGACTATTCACTTCCCAGCTCAACTTCCCAGATAAAAGAACACATAATCTTTTTTATTGGATATTTTTTATTTACATTTCAAATGTTACCCCTTTCCTGGTTTCCCCTCCTAAAACATCCTATCTCATTCCCCTTCCCCCTGCTCGCCAACCCACCTATTCCTGCTTCCCTGACCTGGTATTCCCTTATGCTGGGGCATCCAGCCTTCTCAGGACTAAGGGCCCCTTCTCCCTTTGATGTCCCACAAGGCCATCCTCCACTACATATGCAGCTGGAGCCATGGGTCTCTCCATGTGGACTCTTTGGTTGGTAGTTGAGTCCCTAGGAGCTCTGGGGGTACTGGATGGTTCATATTGTTGTTCCTCCTATGGGACTGCAAGCTCCTTCAGATCTTTTGGCGCTTTCTCTAGCTTCTCCATTGGGGACCTTATGCTCAGTCCAATGGTTGGCTGATAGTGCCCGCCTCTGTATTTGTCAGGCACTAGCAGAGCTTCTCAGGATACAGCTATATCAGGCTTCTGTTAGCAAGCACTTGTTGGCATCCACAATAGAGTCTGGGTTTGGTGACTGTATATGGGATGGAACCCCAGGTGGGGCAGTCTCTGGATAGTCTTTTCTTCAGCTCTACACTTTGTCACTGTATCTCCTCCCATGGGTATTTTGTTCCCCCTTCTAAGAAGGACCAAAGCATCCATACTTTGGTCTTCCTTCTTGAGCTTCATTTGGTCTGTGAATTATATCTTGGGTATTCCAAGCTTCCGGGCTAATTTCCACTTATCAGTGAGTTCATTCTCTGATGTTCTTTTGTGATTGGGTTGCCTCATTCAGGATGATATTTTCTAGCTCCATCCATTTGCCTAAGAATTTCATGAATTCATTGTTTGTAATAGCTGAGTAGTATTCTACTGTGTAAATGTACCACATTTTCTGTATCGATTCCTCTGTTGAGGGACATCTGGGTTCTTTCCAGATTCTGGCTATTATAAATAAGTCTACTAGGAACATAGTGGAGCATGTGTCCTTATTACATGTGGGAGCATCTTCTGGGTATATGCCCAGGAGTGGTATAGCTGGGTCACATAATCTTTATAAGAAGCCTTTGTCAGCTTAGAGCAGGGGAAATATCTATTTTTCTATGCTATTATTATGTCTATTTCACAGCTATTAATCATGTTATATTTTCCCATCTTTTATCAGGGCTGCTTTTAACTCCAATTAGCCAGCAAACAGTGGCCATTATTCTAAGACTCTTAGCCCATATAGTTTCCTCACCCTCCACCTTCTTCCTCCCCACAGCTCTTCTCTGTTCCCCTTCCCCAAGCCCATCTCTCTTCTGCCCAGCTGTTGGCTGTAGGCATGGTGATTTGCCAGCTGTGGATAACTTTTGGGGCAAGGTTACAATGCTTCACTTGGATGCCTGTAGATACTCTATACCTAGGAACAACTAGGCCTTGGGGCCACTATTTAGCATTAAAATATAAACAAAAAAGAAAACCTCAAGAGCATATGGATAACACTAACAAATTTTTTGAGGCAATTGTGAAAAGTGTTGTTTTCCTGATTTTTTTCCTTAGTCCTTCTGTTATTTGTATACAGAAAGGCTCATTCTACATTAATTTGTTATTCAGCTACTTTGGGGAAAGTGTTTATGAGGTATAGAACTTCCCTGGCAGAAATTTTTGGATCACTTACATATACTATCATATCATTTAAAAATAAGGGCCTTTTGATGTCTTCCTAATTCAATATGTATCTTTTTTATATCCTACTATCATCTTACTGCTCTAGCTAAGACTTCAATTATTTTATTATATAGATATGGAGAGAATGGATATCCTCAGCCTGCTATTTTGGTAGAATTGCTTTGAGTTTCTCTCCATTTAATTTGATCTTGGTTCTAGGTTGCTGCAAGATGCCTGTATTAAGTTGAGGTATTTCCCTCATATCTTTTGTCTGTATAGGACTTTTATGGAGAAGGAATGTTCAATATTGTCAACGGCCTATTCAGCATGTAATGAGATGACCATGCCTTATTTTCAGTTTTTTGTATGGTAGATTATATTTATTGATTTTTGTATCTTGTATGATCTCTTCATCTCTGATCCAAAGCCTACTGGATCATGTTTGTTGATCTTTTCCATGTGTTCTTGGATTCTCTTTGTAAATATTTTATGAGTATTTTTTCATGTATACTCATTAGGGCATTTGATCTGTAATACTCTTTTTTTTGTACTATTTTATGGTTCAGGCATTAGGATAACTGTTGCCTAATTAAAAAAATTAATTAGGTGATGTGATGGTTTATACATTCTTGGTCCAGGGAATGGTACTATTAGGAGTGTGGCCTTGTTGGAGTAGGTGTGGGCATTACTGTGGGCATGGGCTTAAGACCCTCTTCCTAGCTGCCTGGAAGTCAGTCTTCCACTAGCAGCCTTCAGATGAAGATATAGAACTATCAGCTCTGCCTGCACTATGCCTGCCAGGATACTGCCATGCTCTTGCCTAGATGATAATGGACTGAACCTCTGAACCTGCAAGCCAGTCCCAATTAAATGTTGTCTTTTATAAGACTTGCATTGGTCATTGTGTCTGTTCACAGCAGGAAAACCCTAAGACAGAAATTGGTAGCAGGGACTGAGGTATTGCTATAAAAGGCCTGATCCTGCTTTTGTTTGGAAGAATTTGGATTTTGAGACTTTGGATTTGGAAAGTGGTGGCTCAGTGGGATATCCTAGCAGGACTATGAAAGACTTTGTTACTGAGAGTTCAAACCTGGCCCAAGAGATTTCAGTGGAGAATTTCAATATGTGGCCTAGAGACTGTTTTTGTGATATTTTGGTGAAGAATGTGGTTACTTTTTTCTCTTCTCTGAAGAGTCTGTCTGAGGCTAAGGTGAAGAGACTCCAATTAATTGCATTGACAAATGAAGTTTCAGAAATGCCCATCATGGACTTTGTTCTCTGGTTAAGTCTTATGAAGAGCATCTTAAACAAGCATAGCAAGCTAAGAAAGGAAAAAATATAAAATATATCGTTTGAATATTAAAGGGGCATCAAGAAGTGAAAAATGGACCCTAACCCTGTGTTCTAGGAGATAGCAGATTAAGGGAGTAGGACTTTGGGGCAAGATCATACCAGCTAAATTTAGATCCAGGCCTAGTGGTACACACATTTAATCCCACCAGAGACACATGCATATCTTTGAGTTCAAAGTCAGTCTACAGTGAAAGTTCCAGGATAGCTAAACTTAGGCAATGAAGGGGTTTGAAAACAGGAAGGTGGTGATAACATAATATCAAAAGGGGGCAAGTTGCAGCTCCAGGAAGCAGCAGAACTCAGCTGCTTTGGTCATTTGGCTCTGGCTTTATAGTCAAGAAGAGAAGGAGACTACTGGGACAATTAAGGCTGGTTATCTGGAACTAAGAAATTAGTGGTGATTAAGAGACCAGAATCATTTTGGTGAAATCTTCTGGGAAGTGTTTTCTAAGAGGACAAAGAAGCTGTGTTCCAGAGATAGCTTCATGCTGCAGCTATACTTGGTAATGTGTAAGAGTAACCCAGGGGCCATCTTCTCTCCTGCAACTGAGCAGGTGGCTACAGCCAGGAGCACAGGGAACACAGGAGTGGCAGAGCAGCTGAGACAGGGTCTTTGTGAGCTCCACCTGCACCAAGGAGCTGGGCAAACCCACAGCCTTCTGTGCACAGATCCCGCCACAGGAGATTTGCTCTGCAGGGAGTGATTTGATTCCTGGCGTTGGAGGTGAGGCCACCATCTTATCTCCTGCAACTGAACAGGCTGGTACAACCAGGAACACAGGGGGAACACAGGAGTGGCAGAGCAGCCGTGACAGGGTCCTTCAGGGCTCCACCTGCACCTAGGAGATCAGCAGTGCCATAGGACTCTGTGGCATGGGAGAGCTGGTCACCCAGGGGTGCTGAGACAGGCTTGCAGGCCCACAGGAGGGACACGTGCCAGCCAGAGATAGCAGGACCAACTAACATTAGAGATAACCAGATGGTGAAGGACAAATGTAGGAACGTTATCAACAGAAATCAAGGCAATATGGCACCATCCAAACCCAATTCTCCCACAACAGCAAGTCCTGGATACCCCAACACACCAGAAAAGCAAGATTTGGATTTAAAATCACAGCTCATGATGCTGATAGAGGGCTTCAAGAAGGACATAATTCCTTTAAAGAAATACAGGAGAACATAGGTAAACAGGTAGAGTCCCTTAAAATATTACAGGAAACCACAACAAAACAGGTAAAGGAATTGAAAAAAACCATCCAAGATCTAAAAGTAGAGGTAGAAACAATAAAGAAATCACAAAGGGAAACAACTCTGGACATAGAAACCTAGGAAAGGATGCAGGATTCATGGATGCAAGCATCAACAACAGAATACAAGAGATAGAAGAGAGAATCTCAGATGCAGAAGATACCATAGAAAGCATTGACATAACAGTCAAAGAAAATGCAAAATGCAAAACATTCCTAACCCCAAACATCCAGGAAATCCATGACAAAATGAGAATATCAAACCTAAAGATTATAGGTATAGAAGAGAGTGAAGATTTCCAACTTAATGGGCCAGTAAATGTTTCAACAAAATTATAGAAGAAAACTTCCCTAACCTAAAGAAAGGGATGCCCATAAACACACAAGAAGCCTACAGAACTGCAAATAGATTGGACCACAAAAGAAATTCCTCCCATCACATAATAATTAAGATACCAAATGCACTAAACAAAGAAAGAATATTAAAAGCAGTAAGGGAAAAATAAGTAACATAATGGCAGACTTATCAGAATTACTCCGGACTTCTTGCCAGAGACTATGAAAGCCAGAAGATCCTGGCCAGATATCATACAGACCCTAAGGAAACACAAATGTCTGCCCAGGCTACTATACCCAGCAAAACTCTCAATTACCATAGATGGAGAAACCAAGGTATTCCATGACAAAACCAAAGTTATATAGTATCTTTCCACAAATGCAGTCCTATCAACATCTAGTGCATTGGGGTCCCTGGGTGATGGTCGGCAAAAACACCAGGTCACAGGGGATGCAGAGCAAGGCAGAAGCAACTGCATGCTTCTAGATTGTTTATTGAAGCTTTTTTATAACATAAGGAAAGCATTACCTTAAAATTCCTTTAAGGTAGGAATTTTACCTTTAAGACAGAGAAAACTTTAAGACCGTCATTCCTTAAGACATTGTTGAGAAAAAAAAAAAAAAAAAAAAAAAAAAAAGACCGTCATTCCCACCAAATTAAGAATAACAACTTCTAGACTAAAACCCTAAGACACATGCTTTAGGATCCAAACCAGTTAGTTGATCAGCAAGCAATTTAGCAATCTCCTCAGGTGTGCTATTTACCCTTTCTATAAATTATGGGGATTTTTTTCCACCTATTTAATATGTTACCACTTTTTCTCAATAACTACAACTTATATCTTTTTTACATTAATCTGTGAAATGCTGTCCCACTGTCTATCATTCAGGATTCCTGCCAAACAGTGTTTAGCTCTCACAACTGTTTGCAAATATTTTGGGTTTCATAGAGAGTCTTTCTGAAAATCAGTCTTCTTCCTGGAATTGCCTTGCTACACACCATTTGTCATGAAACAAATTCCCAACTAATATATACCAAGATTCACTTTTTGGCTATTCAGTGTCTATACTAATGATACTCAAAACCACTAAATCATATAAGTAACACAACAGAATGAACTGACAGTATCAATGCAAATCAAACCTGCTCCAGCTACTACAAAAGTGGTATGCTACTTCTTTAAAGACCAAAACCCAAAAAATTCACATAAGGTTCAGATATACCACATGTGTTTTTATCTGAAATGATTAATAAGATGGTATACTGTTTTAATAATTAATAAATACTGACTTAACAGTATGCATATAAATAGCAACAGGAAACAGAAAGCTGCATATGTGACATGAACACTGACACATGCCTAGCCTATTCTCATTCAAACTTGGAAAAAGGGGGTTTTCTCTTTCCTAAGGATGGGAAGCAATTTTATTTTTCAGGAGGAATGTACAATTTCTCCAGAAGAAAAATAATGGTGATAAGATGTGAAAATTTGTGAAAGTGTCAAGAGTTCAAAAACCTTCAAAATACTAAATCATGATTCAAAAATCTATTGAAGTTATTCAATAAAATCTATTGTATAATGGGATGAAGACAGACAACAGGAAAATCAACGATAAGACAAAATAGAATTTAATACTCTGTGGAGATACTAAGAAATTGCTATCACAATCCTGCTGGTATTATATTAGCAAAGGGGAAAACTGACCACAAGAGAGGGAGGGGGGAATATTTTAGCATCATTTCTAGAGAAACAGAATATGGAAAACTCAAAATCATTTCCCATCTACATTATAGTTCATATGTATTAGTATTTTGCAGCATATATGTATGTGTGCATGTGTGTGCAGTATATTTGAAGATGATGATGCCTGGTGAGATCAGAAGGAGGCATCTGATCTGGAATTCAACTCATGGATGATTGCCTGCCACGATACCAATACCAATGCTGGGAATGGATCTACATTCTCTTTAATGGTAATAAGTTGTTATTAAATAAAACATCTCTTCAGTTCCCATTCTATTTCCAATGTAAACCGAACCCCTCACCATTCCTATCTCAATCCCCCCCCCAAAATACCTGGTATATTTGCTGCTGTTTGCTTTCTCAATAAAGCAGCATTCTAGCCTTTGTTCTGCATCACAGGTAAGCTGGTTTGGTGTATCCATCACAGAAAATTTGGTAGTAAAGTTGACAACCAAAATAGCCATCATAAGCTACAATAAGAGTCCTGTTGTCCAGTTTACAAATGATTACATGTTAATGTGCATAAAATGTTGGTACATCAGGGATGATGATCCTAAGATAGATGTCAGGGAATTTACATAGTTTGAGAATGGTCATTAATCACCTGGAGACTACAAATGTCTGTACAGACTCCTGTTAGAAAGTTTATTTGCTCCCCCTGCCCCCAACCAAAAATTAATTCTTTTTGTTGCTACTTTATAAGTATTATTTGCTGTGGTTATGAATTTTAAGTAAGTATTTGGTGTGCAGGTGGTATTTGATGATCTTTGTGGAGAGCACTGATTGACCCTCATATACTGAGAACTGCACCTATAGCTGTAAGAGTTATCCTTCAGTTTTGATTGTCAATAAGAAAGATTCTGGAATGAGAGCACCTTACATGGACAGCCATTGCAGTTTGCTGCCTGTTGTCTTACAAACCCACTCTCAGCTATTAAGGCACACATACAAGGAAAATTTATTTTCACAATACAAATGCAGAGTACTTTCCTTTTAGAATGGAAGATAGAATAAACTTAAATTTTATATATGTTGCACTAACAAAATTGAGTTATCCTGAATAAATGCATACAAAACAAACAACAACCAAAAAACCCCAAAATGAACAAACAAAACATATTTTAAGAGCTAGGTGTGGATTGATTCAATATAAATTTCAGCACTTGGTAGGCGAACTAGGAGGATGGTTTTCAGAATTGAAGCGAACCTTAGTACTACTTTGTTGCTATGAAGAGACACCATGAGTAAAACAACTCTTATAAAAAGAAACACTTAATCAGGGGATTGCTTACAGCTTCAGGGGTTAGTTTATGAGCAAAAGGTAGGATGCATGGTGGCAAGCATCTGGCTGAAAACTTAAACGCACTGTTCTTAATCCTTCCTAAATAGTTCCTCTTGCTGGGAACCAAACACTCAAATATTTAAGCACATGGAGGTCTTTATCCTTTAGACTACTACATTTAACACCATAAGACACATAGGCCTATATTCAAGTCAAATGAATAATGCATTCAGTGGAACTTCAAAAGTCCACATTGCCTTTCATATTAACACAATTAAGAAACATGTTTATATATTTTATACACATTCCAAATGTTGCACTCTTTCCTCTTTCTCCTCCCTCCATGAGTTCCTCACCACCCCATTCCCCATTGCTTATGAAAGGGGGCTCCCCCAACACCTTCCCCAGCCCCCACCAGCATCCACCTTCCCTGGGGAATCAAGTCTCTACAGTATTAAATGTATCCACTCCCACTGAGAACAGACCCTGCGGTCCTCTGCTACATATATAACAGGGACCACAGACCAGCACAGGTTTGCTCTTTGGTTTGTGGCTTAGTTTCTGGGAGCACTGAGGGGTCCAAGTTGTTGAGGATACTGTTGTTCTTGCTATGGGGTTCCTATCTGATTCAGCACCTTCAGATCTTCCCTGAAATTTGTAATCAAATTGTTTCAAGAGGAATGGACAATTACTGCAAAACGAACAAATCAATACTAAAAAAAAAAAAAAAAAAATCAAAATTTGAGAAAGCTTCAAGAGTTCAAAAACCTTCAGAAGATTGAACCAAGATCCAAAATATCTTACAATTATTATAAAAGATACCATAGAGGAATGGTATGAAGAGAGAAAATAAGAGATATCAATGGGAAGACAATATAGACAAAATGTAATACTGTGTAAACATACTAAGCAATTTTAATCAAAGTCCTGCTGTATAATATTAGGAAATGAAAAAAAACTGACCACAAAAGAAATAAACATTAAAGGAACAACAGAAACAATCAACATTAGATTATGGTGAGAAAGTTAGAGGCAGAAATATTTTACAAGTATCCTAAAATGAAAACAGTAAAATTCATATAATAGATACATATGAACACATGGAACACATGCAGTCAAATTATATTTCCCCTATTATACTTACATAAAAAGTCAGTAACATATACAACAGGATAATCTTATCATTACAGTATATTCTAGATACATTTCTAGAGAAACAGACTATAGCAAATCAAAATTTCATTTCTCATTTGCACATTTTTGTCTTTGAAATGTTCATTAATTTGCTTTAGATTCCGTTTATCAATGTATACATGTAGAGTGCTTGTGGCTGATATGTGCTGAGGGCCAGAAAGGAAGCCTCTGATCTACTGTACTAAAAATAATGAAGTTTGTCAGCCACTGTGCTGGTGGTGGGAATTGTACCCATGTCCTCTTCAAGAAAAGCAAGTGTTATCTCCTACTGAGCCAACTGCTTTCTCCATTCTATTTCCAATGTCATTTGAATCTTCCATTACTACCTCAATTTCCTGCAGAATATCTGGTATCATTTATACTCTCTAGGTTCTGTATACATTCCAGGTCTCTTTGTTCTGTTTCAGTCAGTTCAAGCTATGGGAGACTTTTCAAAACATCTAGGATTTCTATCACGGTACTGTGCTCTGTAAATAGACTAAAATAGAAGATATTCTACAAGACTCAAGTATAATGCAATGTCACGGTAATAACTCCATATGTAAAGATTTAGGTAGCTTAACTTGATTCCCACCACTCTTACTCACAGATCAATTGACTCAAGCACTGGCATGGAGCAGAATGTTTGGAATAACTATTTTACACTACTGAGTTTCTTAATTTATCACAAAACAAAAATAAAAGAAGTCTTATAACTGCCCAAAGGACCAACATGAAGAACAGAAAATACCATGCAATATTTATTTCTACTCTGAAGTTCTTTTTCTCTGTGACATGTGTGAATCATTCCCAGAGAAATCATAAATGTGATGTTTTCACTAGAACCCTGAGGCTCAATACAGAGTGCAGCATGCTATTTGCATTCACACAAACCAGACTATTGCAAATCCTCAATATCCAAGCTATGTACAAAGCACAGTAATCAGGATCTAGGCATTACCATTCCTGCTGAATAAAGTGCACAATGCTAAGAACTGTCACCAAATCCTGTAGAATGCTTTAACCCTAGCATCCAGGAGGCAGAAAGAGGTAGATCCCATATAAGTCCAGGCTTGGTCTACATCAGAAGTTCTGACACAGACAGGGCAGCACACTGAAATATATACCTAGCAAAAAGAAACAAGACCAAGGTAATCTAGCAATTCATCGATGTGAATGATGCTTTGGTTGAGCCCAGGAGACATAAAAAAAAAAAATAGAGTAAATTTTTCTAACACAATTGACCAATCAGAATTGTTTAAAAGATGGTTTTGAATTGTGCCCTAATGTATACTGAAATTTTCATCTGTAAATATAGTATAGCCTGATATTCTCATAGCATACATAGTGCAGTTTTTTTTTACATAAGGGATAACATTAACAATGTAGCATATAATTATACATTTCTGAATACATTATTTACATCCTACTACATATATATCTCAGATGGAAAAATTAATGAATAATAATTCATTTAGGAAATGCATCCTATTTTTGTTGCACTTTGTCAAATCTTTTAAGAGATATAATTTGTCTGGATTTCATCATCTGACTTAAGCAGACAATGCTGTTACTTTCAGGGTTCTTGAAGCTATTTTGAGATATGTCTTTGCTGCTTTAATCACAATCCCTTCAGAATGGATTTCAGTCTGCAGAAAACTGTTACACAATACCATATTGTACATTTTGTCCTCATTATGAATTATTTGAAGATGAACAAGTTGAATAAAGTTTGCACATAGCTGAAAAACTGAATAAAAGTCAAAGTATGAATTTGAACAAGTAAAAAGTTTGAATAAAAAAATTCCTACATTGTCACATTTTAGATTTTTCCTCAGCATAAACTCAATATTTTCTAAGATTTGAACATTACTCAAGGTTTTCACATGTTTCTTATGTTCATAATACTTCTCTAGTGCTGAGGCTCAAGTGTCACGAAGGATAGAGCTTTCATAAAAAACATGACTTTTCTTTTTTTCTTTCTTTCTTTTTTTTTTTCCTACAAGGGAGTTTTATTCAGTCACAGAGAAGACAGAAATGTACTGGAAATGGCAAAAGAATGTCATTGGGTCAGGTCTGCAGGTCATCATGTTAAGCAAAATAAGCCGAATGGAGACAGATATCTCACGTGAGCATATGAGTGCTCTCTCTCGCAGAGGGGAGGTGAGATAGGACTCCCTGGAGTCTGTGGGCTAGCTTGCCTGGTGTGTACAAAGCTGTAGAACAAGACACTCTTCGCTCAAGGTAAAGGGTAAAGACTGAGTCTCTAGGTGGAAGGTGAGAAGCCCCACCCAAGGTTGTCCTCTGATCTCCAAGTATCTGAGGGAGGAGGGATGATCTAGTTCTTGAAAACTGGTCTCTGATTCAGCAAAGTTGAGTTTGTCATTAACAGATGAGTTAAGTGTTCGCGTGGATCTTTTGGGCTTACATAAATATCAGAGCGGGGGTGTGGTTCAATGTTAGAATGATTGCTTATCAAGTGTGAGTCCTTGGGTTCTTTCCCCATTATCACACTCCCCTGATGTCCATGTCACAAACACCCACAGCTGGGCAGAGGGAGCCCCGTCCATGGCTCTGTGTTTCTGCTGCTGTATGACTTTAAACTTGGTTTGCCTTCAGGATCTTGTAGATTTGGCCAGTCTACCTAGGTACGCTCAGCAAGAACAAGTTCATCAGGAGGCCGAGGAGCTGGACGTGCCTGGAACCCCATTCTGGGTCAAGACATGACTTCTTAAGGATACTTTCTCTCACTATGAATTTTCAGATGTTCTCTAAGAAAAGATATGGGTAAAGATTTCTCATTCACTCAATCAAGTTTCTCTACTGTATGGATTCTCTGATTTATTCTAAGAGATATGCCAAGTTAAGGATTTGTATATTTCCTGTTTTCTCTGACAAGGTCTAAGATAGTTTGTCCTGGTAAAGGATTTGTCAAATTCACTGCATTTACATTTCTTTCTTGAATGAAGTCTCTGATAAATTCTGAGACAGCCTTTCTGGGTAAAAGATTTACCAAATTTTATGCATTTACATGTTTATTTCCTGTATGAAATTTCTGATAAGTTCTAAGACAGTTTTTCCTGTGAAGGGATTTGTTATATTCCCTATCTTTAAGGTTTTTCTCCTTTATGAATTCTCTGATGAATTCTAAGATAGCCTTTCTGAGTAAAGGATTTGTCACATTCACTACATTTATAAGGTTTCTCATCTCTATGAATTCTCTGATGTATTCTAAGATATGAGCCACTTGTAAAGGATCTGTCACAATTACCACATTTGTAAGGTTTCTCTCCTGTATGACTTCTTTGGTGAATTCTGAGACTGCATTTCTGGGTAAAGCATTTATCACATTCACCACATTTATAAGGTTTGTCTCCTGTATGAATTCTTTGGTGCATTTTAAGATATGAGCCACTAGTGAAGGATTTGTCACACTCACTACATTTGTAAGGTTTCTCTCCTGAATGAATTCTCTGATGTATTCTAACATATGAGCTACTAGTAAATAATTTGTCACATTCACTGCATTTGTAAAGTTTCTTTCCTGAATGAAGTCTCTGATGAATTCTAAGAGAGCCATTCTGGGTAAGGGAATTTTCAAATTCCGTACAATAGGTATTTTCTCCTGCATGAATTCTCTCATGAGTTCTAAGATGGTTTCTCCGGTTAAAGGACTTGTCACATACACTACATTTGTAAGTTTTATCTCCTGTATGAATTTTCTGATGAATTCTTAGATTAATTTTCTGGATAAAGGATTCATCACATTCACCACATTTATAAATTCTCTCTCCTGTATGAAATCTCTGATGAGTTCTAAGAAGGTATTTCCGGTTAAAGGATTTGTCACATTCATTACATTTGTAAGGTTCTTCTCCTGTATGAATTATCTGATGAATTATTAGACAGTCTTTTTTGGTAAAAGATTTATCACATTTACTACATTTGTAAGGTTTCTCTCCTGTATGAATTCTCTGATGAATTCTAACACTGCCTTTCTGGGTAAAGCATTTGTCACATTCACTACATTTGTAAGGTTTCTCTCCTGTATGAATTCTCTGATGAATTCTAAGATGGTCTTTCCGGTTAAAGGATTTGTCACATTCACTACATTTGTAAGGTTTCTTTCCTGAATGAATTCTCTGGTGGCTTCTAAGATATGAGCCACCAGCAAAGGCTTTGCCACATTCACTACATTTGTAAGGTTTTTCTCCTGAATGAGTTCTTTGATGAATTCTAAGAAGGCATTTCTGGGTAAAGCGTTTGTTACATTCATTGCATTTGTAAGTATTCTCTCCTGTATGAATTTTCTGATGCATTCTAAGATTGCTCTTCTGGGTAAAAGATTTGCCACAGTCACTACATTTGTAAGGTTTCTCTCCTGTATGAATTCTCTGATGTATTTTAAGTCCTGAGGCTGTAGAAAGGGATTTGCCACATTCTTTACATCTGTAACATTTCTCTCTTATATCAGCCCTGTGACGGTATTCATGGTAGGAAAAGGTACAGAATGACCTAGTAGCTTGGTTACATTTCAAAAGCCTCTCTTCTTCATGAATGTTCTGATGTTTTCTAAGACCTGAGCAGCAGACAAAGGCTTTGCCACAAAAACTACATTTGTAAGTATTCTCTCCAGTGTGGATTCTGTAATGTCTTTCAAAATCTGATACATGATAAAAGCAATTACTACATTCTGTACATTTATAGGGATATCCTCCATAATGGATTTTGTAATGTAGTTTGAGGTGTGACAAATGCAAAAAGGATTTACTACATTTTGTACATTTATAGTGCTTCTCTCTAGTATGAGCTCTCTGATGCCTCCTCGGGCTTGAGTATTCCTTGAAGAATTTTCCAGACTTCCTGCACTTGTGTGGTTTCATTCCACTATTGTTTTCTTTTAGCACAAATTTATATTTAGAGAGAAAAACTTTATCATACTGTGCTTTGTTGTGTTCTTTCATTTCTAAGTGCACTGTTTGATTTTGACTAGCGAAGGAATACAAATTTAAGTTGTTCACAGAATCTACATATTTGCATGGTTCCCTTGCATCCTCAGTTTTATGTCTGTTTGATGATTCAATGGAGGCATCTCTGTTGTTAGTTTGATAAGGTGTACTTTTGGAGGATTCATGAATCATTTTGCCACATTCATTCCATTTATTAGACTTCTCTTGAATATTCACATGCTCAGGGACACTATACTTTATGCCTTGATCCAAGATTTCATCATGTTTGACACATACACGATTATTCTCTGAAAAAAAACACAATTAGGGATAACAGTGATTAATGCATGAGTAAGAGAATCAATAACAATGTTTCTTGTATGTATTCTAAGAAAGGTAAGTAAATGAGCAATTCTCAAGGATAAAACTTTCAGTAGAGTTCTTTGTGTTTCAAAATCATTAACTGGGATACTCAGAAGAAACTCAAATCTGATCTATATCAAATGAATGGAAATATTAATTCTTATTTAAAAACTGTACCTTACAAAAGATATGACAAATAAGTGATCATGTAGTGAAGAACTTTGAGAAAGGAGCTTTTGGAAGGATCATATGAGCAATGTTTCTCTACTTTCTTGTTTATGTTTTAAGACAGAGCATAGCTTTGGTTACTTAGGAATTCACTATATAACTCACATTGTCATGGTACTCATCCTATATCCTTGCTTCTGGATCTGAAGTAATGGGATAAAGACCTTACTATACCAGTAACAAACATACAGTCCATATGGAGAAAGTAAATTCATTAGCAAAACCTAAATTCTCCCAACCATCAGTTCTTTCTCTACTTAAAATCTGCATTTTCAAAAACCATAAATAAGAATCATAGAGATTAGCAGCTATCAGGGACCAGCAATAGTGAGTCCTGTCCTGTCCCTTCCCTGCCCTCCATTCCCTGGGCCATAGCTCTGCCTGTATCTCTGGAGGCCTTCTATAACCTGGAACAACCAGGTGAGATCCCCATGAGCCAAGTCCCTGCCCACTGCGATCCCTGGCAAGCCCAGCAGTGGTGAGAACCTCCCCACCTCCACTGTGTTCTATCCTTCAGTCCACACCTCTATCTGCAACCCCAGAGGCCTGCAACCATCATGGACCACCATCTCTGTCTGCATCTCTGAAAGCCTGCTACCATCTGGGACAACCAGGTCTACCTGCAACTCAAGAAGGCATGCTGTTATCTGGGACTACCACCTTTGTCTTCATCCCCAAAGATGTGTTGCCACCTGGGACTAAGAACTCTATCTGCAGTCCCAGATTCTGCTACAACCAGGGCCTACTAGGCCTGTCAACACCAGGGACAATAAAATAGTGAAAAGCTAGTGTAAGGACATAATCGACAAAAGTTAGGGCTATATGGTACCATCAGAACCCAGCTATCCTACTAAAGCAAGCCCTGGATATCCTACCACACCTGAAGTGCAAGAGATGACCTTAAATCAATCTTATACAGATAATAGAGGACTTTAAAGAGGAGATTAATAAATCCCTCCAAGAAATTCAGAAAAATACAATCAAACAGGTAGAGGCCATCAGAGAAGAAATGAATAAACACAAAGAAATACAGGAAAATACAACAAAAAGGTGAAAGAAATGAATAAAACTGTTGAAGAGTAGACAGAAAATAGAAGCAATAAAGAAAACACCATATGAGGGAATCTAGGAGATGAAAAACCTAGGAAAGAGAACATGAACCAAAGACACAAGCATATAAGAAATTGAAGAGAGAATCTCAGATGTAGAAGATATAATAGAAGAAATTGATACGTTGGTCAAAGAGAACAATAAATATAAAAGTATTATGACATAAAACATTCAAGAAATCTATGAAAAGACCAAACCTAAAAATATAAATAGTAGAAGAAAAAGAAAATTTAAACAATATCTTTGTAATAATTGAATGCTATAGAGGACACTAGAAGGAAAACTCCCAACATACAGAAGGTAACTACACCCAAGAAAAGAAATAAGTAACTGCATGCCAGCAAAACCAAATGAAGAGAAATACACACACACACACACACACACACAAACACACAATACTACCATCTACATCAATATAACAGAAATTAACACTCACTGGTCATTAGTATCTCTCAACATCAGTGGAATCACTTCCCCAATAAAAAAAACACAGGCTAGCCGGGTGTTGGTGGCGCACGCCTTTAATCCCAGCACTTGGGAGGCAGAGGTAGGCGGATTTCTGAGTTCGAGGCCAGCCTGGTCTTCAGAGTGAGCTCCAGGACAGCCAGGACTACACAGAGAAACCCTGTCTCAAAAAAAAAAAAAAAACCCACAGGCTAACACAATGGATATAAAAGCAGGATCCATTATTCTTCTGCATACAAGAAACACACCTCACCAACAAAGGTAGATATCTCAGAATAAAGGACTAGAAAAAGGTTTTTCAAGCAAACAGCCTCAAGAAACAAGCTGGGGTAGCCATTCTAATATCTAATAAAATAGACTTTCAACCACAAGTCATAAAAGAAGATGGAGAAGTACACTTCATACTGATAAAAGGGAAAAGCCACTAAGATGACATCTCAATTTTGAACATCTATGACCCAAATCTCAAGTGCACCCATATTCATAAAAGAGACATTACTAAAGCTTAAATTGCACAGTGAACCCCACAGATTAATACTGGGAAATTTCAATGCTCTAATCTCACCAATGGAAAGGGCACTGAAACAGAAACTAAACAGAAAAATAATGAATCAAATAGATGGTATGAATAAAATTGACCTAACATAAAAAATTTCACCCCAGCCGGACGGTGGTGGCGCACGCCTTTAATCCCAGCACTTGAGAGGCAGAGGCAGGTGGATTTTTGAGTTCGAGGCCAGCCTGGTCTACAAAGTGAGTTCCAGGACAGCCAGGGCTACACAGAGAAACCCTGCCTCGGAAAAAGGAAAAAAATTTTCACCCAAACAAAAAATATTCCTTCTCAGTACCTCACAGAACCTTCTCCAAAACTGATCATATACTCAGCCATAACACAATCTTCAGCAGATAAAAGAAAACTGAAATAACCCCTTGTATCTTACTGGAATACTATGGGATAAAACTGGATTTCAACAACAGAAAGCCTACAAACTCAAGAAAATTGAACAACTCTTTACTCAAGGATCATTAACTAAAACAGAAATAAAAGAAAAAAATTAAAGTCTTTCTAGATTTCAATGAAAATAAAAGCATAACATATGCAGACTTATGGGACACAATGAATGCCAGTGCTAACAGGAAAATTCATAGCACCTTCATTAAAACAATTGCAGAGATCTCATACTAGCAATTAAAAAGCACATCTAAAACCTCTAGAACAAAAATAACCTAACATATCCAAGAAGGGTAGATGGCAGTAAACAATCAAACTCAAGGCTGAAACCACCAAACTAGAAACAGAGAACAACTGAAAGTATTAATGAAACATAGAGCTGGTTCTTTGAGAAAATCAAGACAATGGGCAAACCCTTAGCTAAATTAAAGGGCAGAGAGAATATCCAGATCAATAAAATCAGAAAGAAAAATGGGGACCTAACAACAAACACTGAGGAAATCCAAAGAATCATTAGTTCTTACTTTAAAAGCCTGTACTCCACAAAATTAAAAAAACTCGAAAGGAAATAAGACTATTTTCTGGACAGATTTCATTTACTAAAGTTAAACCAATTAAAAATTTTAAGCAGTCATATAACCCATAAGGAAATAAAAACAGTCATTTTCAGTATTACCCTGAAAAAGACTAAGGCATGCTGGTTATAGCTCAGAATTCCACTAGACATTTAGTTTTTATTTTTTAATAATTTTTATTGGTTATTTTACTTATTTACATTTCAAATGTTATCCTCCTTCCTGGTTTCCCCTCTGCACACTTCCTATTCCCCCCCACCCCACCACACTTCTATGAGGGAGCTTCCCCTCCCACCTACCCAATCCTGTCTCACCACCCTAGCATTCCCCTACACTGGGGGATCAAGCCTTCATAGGAACAAGGGTCTCCTCTCAAAGTGACGACAGATAAGGCAATCATCTACTTCATATGCAGCTGGAGCCATGGGTCCCTTCATGTGTATTTTGTTGGTGGTGGTTTAGTCCTTGGGAGATCTGGGAGGTCTGGATGTTTGATATTGTTGTTCTTCCTATAGGGTTGCAAACTCCCTTCAGCTCCTTCAGTCCTTCCCCTCACTCCTTCATTGGGGTTCCTGTGCTCTGCCAGATGGTTGGCTGCAAGCATCTACATTTGTATTGATCAGACTCTGGCTGAGCCTCTCAGGAGACAGCTATATCAGGCTCCAGTCAGCAAACACTTGACAAAGACCTCAGAAGAGGGAAAGATCTCCCATGCTCATGGATCCATGGATCAGCAGGATTAACATAGTAAAAATGGCCGTCATACCAAAACCTATCTACAGATTCAATGCAATCTTCATCAAAATTCCAACTCAATACTTCACAGAGATAGAAAGAACAATTCTTAAATTCATTTAGAACAATAAAAAACCCAGGATAGCAAAAACTATTCTCAATAATAAGAGAACTTCTGGGGGAATCACAATCCCTGTTCTCAAGTTCTACTATAGAGCAATAGTGATAAAAACTACATGGTACTGATACAGAGACAGATAGGTAAATCAATGGAATAGAACTGAAGACCCAGAATTAAACCCACACACTTATGGTCCCAGAATTAAACCCATACACCTATGGTCATTTGATCTTTGACAAAGAAGCTAAAACCATTCAGTAGAAACAAAAGACAATATTTAACAAATGGTGCTAGCTTTAGTGGCGGTCTACCAGACTATTAAAAAAATCTCCAGTACTCCTCAAACTATTGCACAAAAAAGAAACAGAAGCAACATTGCCAAACTGATTCTATGAAGCCACCATCACATTGATACCTAAACCACATAAAGTTCCCAAAAAGAAAAAGAATTTCAGACTTATTTTCCTTATGACCACTGGTAGAAAAATACTCACAAAACAAATCCAAGAACACATTAAAAACATCATTTACAGCCAGGCAGTGGTGGCACACGCCTTTAATCCCAGCACTTGGGAGGCAGAGGCAGGTGGATTTCTGAGTTCAAGGACAGCCTGGTCTACAGAGTGAGTTCCAGGATAGCCAGGACTACACAGAGAAACCCTGTCTTGAAAAAACAAAAAACAAGCAAAAAAACAAAAAAAAAAAAAAGAAAGAAAGAAAAAAGAAAAAAATACGCATTAAAAAAAAGCATCATTTACCATGATCAAGTAGGCTTCATCTCAGGGATACAGGGGTGGTTCAATATATGTAAATCTATCAACATTAGAAAAAAATCATATAATCATAATTAGATGCTGGAAGAGCCTTTAACAAAATCTATCACCCCTCATGTTAAAAGGCTTGGAGAGATAAGCGATAGAATGCAGATACATAAACACAATAAATGCAAACCAATAGCAAATATCATATTAAATGGAGAAAAACTTAAAGCAATCCCACTAATTCCAGGGACAAGACAAGGCTGTCCATTGTTTCCCTATCTATTCAATATGTGCTTAAAGTTCTAATTAGAGTAGCAAGAAAACTAAAGAAGATTGAGGCAACACATATTGGAAAAGAAGAAGTCCAAGTATTGCTATCTGCAGATGATGTGATAGTATACTCAAGTTTCACAAAATAATCTCCCAGATAACTCCTACAGCTCATAACCACCTTTAGCAAATTGGGTGCATACAAACCTAACACAAAGAAATTGGTAGCCCTCTTTATATAAACTATAAGTAGACTAAGAAAGCAATCAGGGAAACAATATCTTTAAAATAGTCACAAATAATATAAAATATCTTGGTGTAACTCTAACCAAGTAGGTAAAAGACCTGTATATCATGCATTAAGATCAACAATTAATAAATGGGACTTCATGAAACAGAAAAGCTTTTGTAAGGCAAAGGACACCGTCAATAGGACAAAATGTCAGCCTGAAGAATGGGAAAAGATCTTTACCAACCCAACATCTGAAAGATGGCTAATAATCAGGCAGGACTCTCAGTGGAAGGATAAAAACTAAAACACACCCACAAAACCTTTGACCCAAAATCTGTCCTGCCTACAAGAAGTGTTGGGACAAAAATGGAACAGAGTTTGAGAGAATAGCCAACCAATAACTGACCCAAGGTGAGAGACATCCCATGGGCAAGAAGCAATCCCTAAGACTATTAATAACTCTCTTTTATGCTTGCAGACACGAGCCTAACATAACCATCCTCTGAAAGGCTTCCACCTAGCAACTGATAGAACTGAGGCAGAGAACAACAGCCAAACATTAGATGAAGCTGAGGGAGTATTGTAGAGTGTTGGGGAAGGACAGGGACCCAGAGGGAATAGGGACTCCATGAATAAATCAACAGAGTCAACTACTCTGGAACTTTGGAGACTCTGAGAGATGAAAAACCACCATCCAATGAGCATATGTGGGCTGGATAGTACCCCTTTCATATTTAGCAGATATGAAGTCTGGTCTTCATGCCAGAACACCCCAACAATTGGAAGACAGGCTGACCCTGACTTTGTTATCTGCATGTGGATCCTGTTTTCTCCTAACTGTGCTGCACTGTCCTGCAGTGACTTGATGTGTCAGGGTGGGTTGGTAACCAGGGAGGCACCTCCCCCTTCTCAGAGCATAGGGTACTGTATGAAGGAGGCAATGGGAAGAAAGGAAAAGTTGGTGATCGGGATGTAAAGTGAATAAAAAACTTAAAAACATAAATTTTAAAAACCCTTAAATAAGTGAAGACTTTAATGCAACAGTAAATTTGAAATATTTCCATTATTATGTATATAGTAATATATTTCCATGCACTGAACATTCAATTTTCTTTGAACTTTGAAGTTTTGGTTAAAAGCTAGATAAGAGATTACACAGAACATAGTATTGGTTACTCTTCCAGAGTATGGAGAGAAATGTAAAGGAAACACCATGAAAAAGTTATGTTGGAAAGTAGAATTTCCCTTATTCTGGGAGTCTCTAGACATTTCAGCGAGTTTACATTTTTACAAAGTAGGTAAATTCAAAGGATGAACTGGAATTCTACAGGAATAGTTAAATTATTCTTACCCACAAAGAGCAGATTGTTGTAATTCTCCAACATCACATCCATGTACAATGCCCTCTGAGCACAGTCAAGACATTCCCATTCCTGCTGTGAGAAGTCCACAGCCACATCCTTGAATGTTAACAGATCCTATAATAAAAAATTACCTATTTACCATGTAGTACTGGACAAAAATGCTTTTCTAGGTAAAAAAGATCTAAAGAACAAGATATTTTTGTGATACCAATGAGTCATGGCAAACATTTAAGAACAAAAGTTTTCTAGACATCATGCAGAGATGTGTCAGAAGTTAAACACTGTGACTATTCTATAGACAATGTATGTAATGACTTATTATTGTTCACATTCACAAGGTCTCTCTACTTCATAAATTTTTTGCTGATTCCTAAGACCTGAGTAGCAGATAAAGATTTTGCCACAATCACTGTATTTGAAAATTTTATCTCTAGTTTGGATTCTATAATGTGTTCTAAAGTCATTTAAAATGAACTCTATAGGCTGGAGGCCATCATAGCATACATGCACACATTTAGACAAATATACTGAAATATATGAAATTAAATTACAATTTATTTGTAATGAGAGTTTCTAAAATTCTCATAGCCTTTATTGTATTTTTCTATCTCTCTGAAAACAGGAAGGCATGATAGTCTTAAAATCAGCAAATGTTTATGGAATATAACAAACACATTTGAGGTCTAGATGGAGGAATGTACCTTTATGAAATATGTGCTGACATCAAACAGCTTTATAATGTCAGTTACCAATGTCATAAATGGTAAAGTTATGGCTGATCAAAACTATATGTTTCCAAATTCTACCAGTGTCAACTTTGGTCAAATATGGACACTAGAACAATACTGTTTGCAGCTGGGTCTCACCTGACTCTATTCTAAAATGCTCTGTTTACATCTTGAGGCCTAGGTATGATGCTACAACCTTTCTAGAACAACAACAACAAAAAAAAAACCTGAATATGGAATGCAGAATGTTTGGTGAAGTAAGCCAGAGTTTACTTTTTAAACAGTAAAGAATTTAACATAATTTAATTCTTTAATATTTAACATATTAAAGAATTTAACATAATTTATTTTTTTAATATTTAACATATTAAAGAATTTACACATATCTAATACTCCAAACAACACATAGAATCAACTACTTTGTGAATTTATTGTATGAGAATACATCATAACCACAAGGTAAATAGAAAAAGCAGCATTAGGCAGCATTAAAATCATTCACATTTTTATAAATGTTGACATAAAAAATACAGATATTGACAATTTTGGAAATCCCATATGATCTTTCACTATAGAATTATTAGCTATGCATCTGTAAATAAGTGGTATATATGACAATAGATGCAGATAAGTTATTTTTGATCAAATCAAGTTTAAAATTGAGAGAATCTTGTATAAATTTTTAATATATTTTGGTTTTGTTCATGAAATCGAATGAATTGAAATTTGAATCTTCCAATTCAACTTTATTTTCTTTTCTTCAGTATTTGAGCTCATTCGTCTAATAGGATTGTTAAGTTATATAGATAAGTATCAACTATAATTCTTTCTTTGCTTTTTAAAAACTAAAACACACAAAGTTTTATAGTACTTCTGTGGCAAATGTGCATCAAATGTAAACCTATGCCCTGGAAAAATGACTTAGAGGCAAAGGCACTTGCTGTTTCTCCATAGAAACCTGATTCAGTTCTCTCTACACACATGGCAAGTCACTACAAAGCTTGGCTTTAGTCCCAAAAGTTTGGTGCTCAATGCAGGGATCTAAGGGTATAATACATCATGCAGTATAAATAAAAATGCAGATGAACACTCTTATACTCAAAATATTATTGTTAAGAAAAATAGAAATCTCATTAATTTGCTTAGAATTTTCTTCTATATAACATATAGATTCTAAAAGGGGAAAAACACAGGTAGAGGGAGTATTCTTCCTCTTAAAGAAATTAAGGGAATAAATTAAGAAGTTCAGTTGTTTATGCTTGAAAATTGATGGCTTATACACCAAACCAAGTCAATACTCTCTAGAAAATTCTTACTAATATAGTCCTCATGATGTAATGTAAATTTGGAGACCATAATGCTTATACCAAATCTGAAAAATGAAACAAAGTTAAATAGAGAGAATAATCATCTGTTAATAAAAACATATCATTGAGCAGAACCTCTCCTGAGACAAAAATATTTCTAGTGCCAACCCACCTATGATCACTGAGTAACATAAAATGCCAAAGAAAGACAACATAATACTGCAACCTTCATCACCACATAGACAAATCAATGTTATGGAAGAGCAATAAAAATATTCTATCATTTGTGCCTCTAGGGAGCTGAAGTGTTTTACTGTTAGGATTAAAGGCAGAGAGTAATACTTATTATTCTATTCTTCCATATATTGTTTAATGATGTCCATATATTTGCACATCACTCATACACTTGTTTCTGGAAATATGACCACTCCTGAAAAGGAATTTATGTGGTACAAGAGATATTACTTCCTAATAATATACAAGGATACAAGTGTATCTTATGTAGAAATTGCCCATCAATATAGTCTTTGAGCATCATTTAGAATAGACAATTTTCAGAATTCCAGGTCTCAAGTCCATGGAAATTTATGCCCTCACAGTATAAAATCCAGTTTAAATATAGTGGGAAAAGGCTGTGCTATGTAAGTAAAAGATCAAAAGACATAATTTTGACTATCAGGAAAAAAGGAAAATAAATTATAGAAAATATACTTTAGATAACATTACCTGATGTAGAAAATTAAAGTCTTGAATGGGTTCAATAATAAAAATGACTTTCAAAGAAAGGTGGATAGGACACTGACCTGGGGATCATTTACCAAAGAAGCATTCATTCTTCTTATTGCTCTTTTCCAAGTTTCTGTCTCAGGAACAAACACAGGAGTTCTTCTTAAAATTTTATATCAAGGCGTCAAAAACACAAAGCTAAAATTAACGCTACTCTGCTATGAACAATGCCAAGCATAGATGTAAGAACCAAAATGCTAACAGAAAGCTTGACTACAACTTGAGGTTTTTTCCTAATCTCAGCTGCCACCAGGCTAATACAAAACATGTAATAGCTGGTGCAAAATACTACTACTGAGAGTTATTACTGGGAACTTATCTTCCAGGGAATGGAGTCATAGCCAAATGGCTGGTGCATACCTAGGATAAAATGGAGTTTCATTAGTCATCATACTAGAAAACAGTAACTGATTTTTCGGTCACATTTCATTTCATCCTACCTTGTAGATATAGTACATTTCTTTTCCATGTGTTCCCTGTTGTCTTAGAGATTAGAGACAGATCCTTTATTTGCCAAATGCCATGATTTTTTCAAAATATAACTGTTATAAGACCTAGTTACAAAAAATTTCATCATCATCTACAAAGGCTTTACATTCATAATGAGGTAAGTGTAGCTTTCCAATTTATTCATCCAAGCCATGTGGATCTGTTTTCTAAGTCACATGCACATTTGTGTGACGATATTGATTACCTAAAATCCATGTCAATGCATTGATAGATAGAATATTATAATTCAGGGCACACATGTCTTTAAATGGAATGATCATGTTCTAAATGTTTTAATCCAGTGGTTCTCAATCTTTCTAATGTTGTGACTTTTTAACACAGTTATAGATACTCATAAATGTATCTTTTTAAAAAAAGCATTTGTTTTATTTATTTTTATTAGATATTTTCTTTATTTACATTTCAAATGTTATGCCCTTTCCTCATTTCCCCTTTGAAACCCCCCTATCCCACCCCCACCCCCTGCTCACCAACCTACCCACTCCCACTTCCTGTCCTGGCATTCCCCTAGACTGAGGCATCAAGCCTTCATAGGACCAAGGGCCTCTCCTCACTTTGATGTCTAAAAAGGCCATCCTCTGCTACATATGCAGCTGGAGCCATGGGTCCCTCCACGTGTACACTTTGGTTGGTGGTTTAGTCCCTGGGTGCTGTGGGGGTACTGAATGGTTCATATAGATGATCCTCCTATGGGGCTTCAAACCCCATCAGCTTCTTTCTCTAGCTCTTCCATTGGGGATCCTGTGCTCAGTCCAGTCCAATGGTTGACTGAGAGCATCTACCTCTGTACTTGTCAGGCACTGGCAGAGCCTCTCAGGAGACAGCTATATCAGGCTCCTGTTAGCAAGCACTTGTTGGCATCTAGAATAGTGTCTGGGTTTAGTAACTGTATATGGGATGGATCCCAGGTGCTGGGCATATACCCAGAAGATGCTCCAATGTGTAATAAGGACACATGCACCACTATGTTCATAGCAGCCTTATTTATAATAGCCAGAAGCTGGAAAGAACCCAGATGTCCCTCAACAGCGGAATGGGTACAGAAAATGTGGTACATTTACACAATGGAGTACTACGCAGCTATTAAAAACAATGAGGAAAATCTTAGGCAAATGGATGGAACTAGAAAATATCATCCTGAGTACGGTAACCCAATCACAAAAAAAAAAAAAAAAAAAAAAAAAAAAAAAAAACACATGGTATGCACTCACTGATACGTGGATATTAGCCCAGAAGTTCGGAATACCCAAGATACACAGACCATATGAAGCTCAAGAAGAAGGAAGACCAAAGTGTGGATACTTTCATCCTTCTTAGAAGAGGGAACAAAATATCCATGGTAGGAGATACAGAGAAAAAGTGTGGAGCAGAGACTGAAGGAAATGTATGTATCTACATGAGAGCAGATCTACCTGGATATTGATAAAAGAGTATCAGTTCCTGAAATCATAAGAATTATTTGTTTTATAATGGCTTTAGACAAGGGTCAATTTACCACCATTGGATCACAACCCACAGAATGAAAACTAAATTGCAGCAAACTTAAAAGCTACCAGTGAATATAGCACATGCATCCAACTTTCATCAGAGAGTAGGTATGACCTTCAGGACCTTTGAAACTCAACTGCAAACCACAGCACTGCAGTGTGACAATCATTATGTTTGGTTTCAATGCATCTGACCTATGAACAAAGAAGAGTTTGCTGGGTGTGAATTAGGAGAAAATTAACATGCAGCAATTAATTAACTTATTTTACTACTGTACATGCCCACTCCTGTTTGCACATCATGTACTATTTAGAGTAGGAGCATGTCCTTTCTATATCAAGCCTTACTGATCAGTGAGGAGGTTTGAGATCTGTAGACCTGTGGTTATACCTTAGAATAAGAAAACCATGCCATTTAATATTTGATATTTCCTACTCTCTGATGAAAGTTGGCTGCATGTGCTATATAGCAGAAGGACATGTAGTATCCCAATAGCATCTTCAGTTGATCTTTATGTGATTAATAACTAAAACATCTGCAGCACTACAATTTACAGACTCTAAATGACATTCTCTTGAATAAGTTAGAGTACAACATAGTAGATGGAAAGGAAGGGTTAACTTAAATGACATAAGCTTTGTTATACCCAAAGTTGAAGAGAAAACACTGTTTGAAACATCAACACATAAATAAGATGCTGGAAGATTCTGCTTGAGAAAAAATTTTGGCAAGCAGAAGATAAATGGCAAAAAAAATCCGGGATAAGCCTCAGGTCATAAATCTCAATCTTCCCAACACTGTAAGATATCCACAGAAAAATTTGAGCATCATCATTAGGATGAGCAGAGAAATTGCTCACAATCCTGTTCCATTTCTGCATGTCTACTAGCTCTGCAGCTTCTGGACCTAGGAGATTCCAGTGCCATAGTTCTGCAGTTATCACCTCTGCACTGATGACCAGTGACTTTCCAGGACATGCCACATGACTCCTACAGCAGTGGGGAGTTTTCAAGTCCTGAAAGACACAAGCCTGCTTGCTCAACCCCTGATCCCACACCTTGAGAATACTGGAGGTCCCTCAGGAGAGGTCTTTCTTTCATTCCCTCAGAGCTTTGAGTCCTTGGGGCCTTCCCAAGCCCATCCCAGAATGACTGCTTAAAGTTATATTTCAGCTTTAATTCTGCCCATGCCAGGCACTTCCTCTAACCCTAACCCCAATTTTCCACTCTATAACCTGACCTATCTCTCCCACTCTGTCTTGGGCAGACTTTCACATAGCTGTCAAGCTGCTCTGGATCTGCTGTGCATAACCACAGCTACCCCACAAGCATGCTACCTGCCTAGACAGGCTGGATCTAGTAGGATTCTGTATCCCAGTACCTGGCCCCCAATCCTAGAATCTTAGCCTTTAAGAATAACATCTCATAATGAGATTCCAGCCTCCTGACCTAAAACAACACAGCAAAAGACAACTGACTGGTTGGAAGCAAAAAAACCAGCAAGCACTGGTAGAACATCCATACTCTAAATTAGTAATACTACATAATACAATAGGAATGAAATTCAAGATACAGAACATAAAATATAATTTGAAGACCATTCAAGGATGGCAGGAACAAACTTACTGAAAGACAAGAGAACTCCAGTAAATGGCTGAGGAAACTGAGACACTAATAAGAATAATGCAAGATGCGAACAGAGATAGAAATCTAAGGACACCTCAACTTGAAATGAAACAAGAAATGAAGAACTCTGTAAGCCTGATGGTAACTTAATAGATAGCCTGTCCATCACGATATAGAAGACAAACATTAGAGTTTCAATATAAGCCTAGATGACTTAACCAGAGAAATCACAGGTGAAACAAATGAACAATATTCTTGTGGAATACCAGCAGCAATATTAAACAAAAAAGGTGAAATTCAAGCCAAACACAGTGAGGTAGGACTTTCATCCCAAGTTTCAGTACAGAGAGGCAAGCAGATCTATGTGGCTTAAAAGCCATACTGGTTTTCATATCAGCTTACAGTCTAGTCAGGGCTACAGAGTGAGACTCTGTTTCAGAAACAAACAGAAAACCTACACAAAAAATTAAAGATATATTTTCTATAGTGACATTAAAACCCTCTAAAATGTGCCTTTTGGCACAATTATAGCATGAATATTAGAAAACTGATTATGTTGGTTCAAATGAGAATGTCTCACATTGGCTTATGTATTTGAAGCTAACTTTCCATCTAGTCACAATGTTTTTAGGAAATTTAGTTAATGGAACATTATTGAATAAAGTGTGACAGTGGGGGTACGCTCTGAGAAAAAAAATAGCCATAATCCACTTAGTTTTCTCTTTCCCTCTTTACTTAACTGTGGTTGAGGATGTGGCCTCTCAGCATTCTATCTCACCAACATGGCTACTTGCTGTCAGGCCTCCCTGCCATGATGAATTCTTATCCTTTGGAAACATTCCCCAAAGTAACCTCTTTCTGCTACAAGTTGCCTTGGTCATGTTGATTTATGAAAGCAGCAGACAAAAAATTAAAAAAAAAAAACACTCTAGTAATCCATACTCTGATTGGATTAATGGTTTTGTTTCAGAAAGAGATCTCATGTCATGTTCTGAAACCTAATCAAGAAAAGTTACCATGGCAGGTTATGAGCACTAAGGGGCCTGTGGTGCAGTGGACCTTGCCAGGAAAACTTGGTAATGAAGAGTGGGTCTGAGTCCTTGGAAATTAGGGGTACACAGCAGAGAAAGGTGGCTCTCTGCTTCTTGCCAGGAAACTATGAACAACAGAAAAGGTGCTAGAGAGATAGCTCAGTGGTTAAGAGCACTGACTACTCTTCCAGAGGTCCTGAATGCAATTCCCAGCAACCACTTGGTGGCTCACAACCATCTGTAATAGGATCCTATATCCTCTTGATAGTATGTCTTAAAAGAGCTACAGTGTATTCATATACATAAAATAAATAAATCTTAAAAAAAAAAAGAAACAACAGGAGAAATCAATGGGGACACCATACAGACAGATTAATATTCTGCAGAGACACTAAACAATTCTTATAAAAGTCTACTGTCATTATATCAGGAAATGGGAAAACTGACCACAAAAGGAAAAGGATATAAAGGAACAACTGAAGCTTTCAAAGTTAAAAGAGCATGAAACAAAACTTAAGCAGTACTTTTCCTAATTTCACAGTATGCTTAAATATAGTAATGAAATTTACATAATATTGATATGAACCCAAAAAATAATATAGATAGAATAAGAATGTCATCATCCACATGCACAAATAAATTATATTTTGTTCTAGTATTATCACAAAGGACGTCTGCAATGTGTACAATAGGCTAATAGTCATGATGTGACTCACAGTAGACTATCTCCATTGCTCACACCACTGGTCTCCAGCATTGCTACATCTAGTATGGTTACAGTGTTGCTGCCCCTTTCCTTAGGGAAAAAATAAGGGAGCTAAAGAGAACATGCCAAATATAACACTGGTCCCACTTCCAGAGAACACAGAAAATTGTAAAGGAAGCACCCTGATAGGATTATGTTGATAACCAGAATTTCCCTCATTTCTAGGAGTGTCTAGACAGTACAGAGAGTTCACACATATACACAAAGCAGATAAATACAAAGGATGCATCAGGCATTCTATAAGAAGAATAGATTGCTGTAATTCTCCAACATCACATTTTTTTTACAACAGCCTCTGAGCAAAGTCTAAACATTCCCATTCATACTGCAAGCATTCCACAGCCACATCCCTGAATATTAACAGACACTGTCTTAGACAATTTCTCCTTTATTATGTGCTGCTGGAATTGCCACTGTCACTCCAGTTCAGATTCTGTAATGTCTATTAAGGTGCAGTTTGGTTCCTAGCACCCTCATGGTAGTACACGTCAGATTTTCTTTCTTAATATTTTCAGACAGAATTTTGTTTAGTAGCACTGGGTACTGGCATGGGGCTTACAGAGATCCAACTGCCTCTGCCTCTTCAGTGCTGGGATTAAAGGTGTTCCCAGCTACACAACAGATTTTAAGTCTAGTTCCATGGGATCCAGTTCTCTATTCTGAACTCTACAGGCAGGAGGCCTACATAGTACACATGCATATATTTAGGCAAATATACCAAAACACATAAATAAAAGAAAAATATAATTTTAATAAAATTTATTTTTTAAAATAGTTATAATTTATATTGCATCTTCTTTTCTCTGTAAAAGCAAGATGACATGATGGTCTCATAATGAGCAAAGGTTTAGGGAATATAAGGTAAATATTTGAGGTCTAGATGTAGGAATGTACATCTAAAAACTCTATGTTGATCTCAAATAGGATCCCAGTGTCACATATCAAATAATAAATTATGATGATTAAAATTGTGCTTCCAAATTCTATAGCTGTCGACCTTGTTCAACTGTCTGCAGTTAGGACTCGCCTGCCTGACTTGTCTAACATTCTCAGTTGAGATCCTGAGGCCTACATACAATGCTGTACCTTTTCTAGAAAAAAAAGAGGTAGAGTCTGAAATGAAGAATGCATAGATGAATTACAAGCCAGAGGTTTTTTTTTTTCTTGAGACAATAAGGAGTGTAACACGAGTGCATACAGAGCACATTACAAACAACACATAGAATCAAATGTGTTACGATGTTATTTTATAACAACATCTAACAACCATGAAGTAAACAGAAAATTTAGCAGTGTGTAGCATTAATATATTTTTTTAAAATGACACAGCCAATACAGATAGATAATAATTTCAGCGATTCTACGAGGTTTCACTACAAAATAGAAATATAAACCTAAATAAATACTTATGTGACAATGCATTCAGATGAAGGAGAGTTTCTGTGATTGAAACAAAGATACTAAGTTGTGTAAGAATTAAACTAATTCTTCATTAATTATGAACATATTATTGCTCAATTAGAAACCTGAATCTTTTGATTTCAGCCTTATTCTTTTCTTTACTATTTAAGCTCAATCATCTAACATGATTTTATGTTGCACAGGTAAATATCCTTCATTTTTCAAAAAATAGAACTCACTGTTAAATTCTGGCTCCATCATGAAAGTACACAAGAAATTTAAATGTAAGGGCTGGAGTAATGTCTCTAGGGCAAAAGGGTACTCACTGTTTCTGAATAAAAACAGTCTAATTCTCTCTACACACAAAGCAACTTATGATTTTGTGTGTCTCCTGTGCCATGGGTTTAGTGACTATATCAGGGCTCAGTGGGCTTCATACATGAATACAGTGCACATAAAAATGCAGATGTACACACTCCCATACTTAAATAATATTTTAAAGAAATAAATGGAAGTCTGTCTAATATAACCTCTCTTGAAAATCTCTACCTATACAAAACATAGTTACAGGGAAAGGAAAAACATGGAGTGGGCGAGCCTTCCTCTTCCAAAAGATAAGAAGAGAACAAAATCATTAGAAGAGACATTAATTAATGCTTTCAAATAGATTGCTTGTGCATTATATCAAGCAGTATCTCTAGAAAATTTTAATTGATATAATCCACATGGCACAATATGTGTGGGTATGTCAGTGTTACCTTATGCAGGGCTGTGGAAAATCATACACAAATGAATCAGAATTGAAGAAGAAATGATGAGTTCCTAGAAACAAGTGAATAAATCAACCTCCTACATTATAAAACTAGAACACACATCAAAGAAGTGCTGATACTGAAGCAAAGAGTTTTCTCTAACAGCATCTGAGGACTGGACAGATTAGTATGGAACTCTCCTTTCTTAAACAAAGCTTCGGGGATCTGCCTAAAGGAGATTATTACCTAAAACACAAAGAGGAACACTAAAAAGTCATCATGCAAAGCTGGCTTTACCTCAATGCCCAAAGCAGAGGAGCTCAAATCATTGTATGCAAAGAAAAATCACAGACCAGATTTCAGGATCTACACAGGCACAGTTTCTATATTGCACAGAAATGGAAGCAAAGGTGAGTTCACACCAAGAAAGCAAGATTATTTTAACACCTATGAACTAATCAATGTCATCACTAAAGATGTAGTCAGTGAGAGAAGAAATATGACTATGTCAATAGATGCATGAGAGCTCTGTCATAAAATATGACATTTGCTGAATATAAAAGCCCTCAAGAATGTGAGAAGAGATGAAGCATATGTCAGGAACAGAAGCACAACTAATGCAAACAGTACAAAAACAAAGGACAAGTGGAATTACTGTGCTCTCATCAGAACTAATTCAGAGTATATGAGTGAGTACACAAATCAAGGGCAGAGACAAGCTTAAAGAGGACAATATAGGATAGGCAGAAATAAGTGGACCTTCTTGAGAGAAAAATTAAAACAAACAAACACCTCAGATTAGACTACTCACACTGTCTACAAATATCTTAGACAGCCTGGTGGTAGCATCCATGATGTCAAAAACTTCTATGCAGACGGGCTAGGGACAGAGATATCAATGCCCATTCCCAGCTATAGATCCTGTGTGTTGCAATCTCAACCTGCCATGCAAGGCCATGTCCACTGGTGCCATAGTGCCAAGACAATCTGTAGATAACAGAAGGTTTTCTGGTTCAATCTGGGGCCAGCTCCACATTGGGGGTGGGGGAGGGGTATGTGTGTGAAATACGTGGGTTATAGTGGAAACCTGGCCAAAATAAGGAAGGTCACAGGCCCTAGAAGGAAATTCACTTCTGACACTTGCCACATATGAAAATGGCTTGGTTCACATAGATAGCTTGGTACGCTTTCAGTCTATGTCAAAGAAACTTTGTTTTCAATGGACAGAGACCCCAAACTAATCAAATACTGAGAAAAACTGTTTACTGTACAACCTATAAGGAGAAATTGATTTTACAACATCTAATATTATTCTCAGTGAAATTTTCCAGAATAATTAATGAAATAGAATCTAGGTAAACAAACTTCATGTTCTCTTTTTATTCTCACTTGAGTCCCACTTCACCCCTTGTTCAATTCCTCTAACATACCTGGATTATTTACTATATAGTCTCCTCTCTACCATCCAGGGTTCTTGCTTGATTCACCAGTGAGCAAATCTGGCTGAGCAGTGGGGGACCTGCATATGGATAAGAGATTCTTCAGAAAGCACCTGGAACTTTTCATGAAACAAAAATGAAAGATGGTGACACCTCCCAAGAGGATAGACATGAAGGAAACAGAAAATAACATGAAAAATGTCTCTTTCCTCTGAGGATTATACTCTATTCTATGAGATGTGAGATTTATTCATACACAGTTCACATACATGCAAATTTCTTTTCCCAGGAACCCTGAGGAAAAGCAAGGAAGACTCCAAGAAAACTACTGTGACTCACAGAACCCAAACTGATAATTTTCCCAAAGGAGGGCTCTGAAAAAAACCCTGATTGCAGAGTCCAGGCAAAAAGACCACAGTAACAGAATTCAATGTCAACAAACTATGAAATAACTAACAGGCCACATGCTCTTTTTTTGAACTAAGGGGTCATGTTTCTGATATAAGTGAGCAATCATAATTATTCAAAAAGTGATTTCTAATTTTATTTAATCTACACCGAGTTTTCTATCTATAAAAATAAGGGGCCTGACATTGCCCTCCCACGGCATGCATATTGGTCTAGCCATGTTAGATATCAAAGAAACTTAGGAAAAATGGCTAACTGAGGTGCCTATTAACCTATCATAGTGGACATCTTTGGATAGGTGTTTCCTTGGCAACTGGTTCCTCTCTTAGCCTGCTCTCCTCTAACTTCCCTTTACCCCCCAACTCAAGGTCAGGTTAAGTCTGGAACCTTCCAGATACTTCTGTTTCTCTCTCATACTGCAAAGTCCAAAATTAGCATGTAAGCATTACCTGCCCAAGAACTAAATAACTTCCTAAAATGTTGGGAGTTGTAGTTCTTAGAAAAATAACAAATTCTCATGGAAATGTATATAGGTTTGTCTTTATAAACTCCTGTAGCATGAGCTCAAACTCCATAGCTAGGTCAGTATTTAATATTTAATAATGCTTGCCCAAATGGTGGTATTGATTTTTCTCAGGTAAATCTCAGGATTAACATAACCTGCAATAAATCTTCTTCTCAACCATACCTTAGAGCAGTCATGTCCTCAGTTTTCATTCAGACCTAAGGTGTAACAGTTGTAACTCAACATATAAAGGCACATTTCTGACTGCTGTATTTGCATCAAAGAGTGCATACATCTAAGATGGAAAATAAATGGGAAGTAAAGCTTTGCTCAGTAAAATGTAAATTTCACAGCTTAACTATGGTGCTCAATAACGTATACTTTCTGACTCAATCAAATTTGAACTGGTTCATGACTAATATCTGCAAAACTTTCTGAGGATGCCTACTCTTGAGTGCAACAGGGGAGTTAAGAAAGCATGAATGAATTTGAATTCGAGATTTGTAACTGATGGAGCAAAGAAAATTCCGCGTGCAAACTGCAGATTCTGCAAATGCTCTACGAGATTATTTTAGGAAAATATTCTGGCAACCATAAAATAAAAGAAAGCATCACGATAAACCCCAGTTCATAGGGTGTCAAACTTCCCTACAACGAGCCACAACAGAATTAAGAGAGCGGCGTCCTTAAGAGCGGCCGAGGAAAACTGCTCCTCCGCTCCCACCCCTTTCCCAGCCTCCAACCCCTCTGACCTGGGAGGTTCCCGCTGCTGAACTGCTGACGCTTCCAAAACGCCCCCAGAGGCACCTGAGGCTTAAGGGAGTTTTCAGGTACCCCAATACACGGCCAGGGTCTTCCACCCAGACTTGCAGACCTTGCGGCTCTCTGAGTCCTTCAGGGAAAGGTGGAATTTCCTGTCGCTCAGGCTTGTTTTCTTAGAGAAGCTCCGCCCAACATAGCCCACTTCCGGTTATACGATTCCTTTAAACACGCTTGCTATAGGCCTTTTTACTTAATTAGCTTCTGATACTTCCCAGGGGATATTGTCCCCACCTCCCCTAAAGTCATCTGATTAGGCAGGGGTGTCCACCCATCAGGAACAGCTCCTCCCACTCAGTCTTGGGCAGCCTGCTACCCAGCTCCCGCAGCCAGGCTGACCCGGACTTGCTCTTTGCTCTGCACAGCCTCCCCTAAACTGCTGCCAGGCTAGACCAGAAGTGGATCAAATAGGATACACCAGGTATTTAGCCTCCAACCTGCGTTCTGATTCCCATCAGATTAAGTTATTCTGTCTAACTTTCCCTCCTTGGAATACTAGACCCCTAGACTAAAACACACGCACACGCACACGCACACGCACGCTTAGTTAATTCTGATGCTCACTCAGATTCTATTCCCAAAACAAAGTAAAACAAAGATTGAACGCTGTTGCCTCTAAGCATTAATCATATCTGTATCCCCTAAGGAAAGGAACTTAAATATCCAATATACAAAACTGAAAACCAAAGTCTTGTTCAAGGAGGTCAAAGCTTGTAAAGTATGTTAATAAACTCAAAATAGTAACAAAATGATTCGTGGGCAAGAAAACAATAGCAAATGTCTGAAGGAAGTAGGGACAATGTAGAATATGTAAACTGAATTCAATAAGTAGTTAGAAACGCCAAAACAAAACAAAACAAAACAAAAACCCAAACTCAAATTAAAAAAGAAAGAAAGAAAGAAAGAAATTGCAGTAAGCTGAATAATAATAACTCAAAGAGATCAGGTGGGACACAGGATATCAGACTTGAAGACAAGGTAGAGGAGCTGGATGGCTCAAAGAAAATGATGAATGAATTAAACTAAAATGCTACATGTAAATAGTACTACTTAAAGGTAAAAGTGAAATTCCAGCTGCATGTTCTATAAGAAATATTCTAAATTTTAAACACAGTAACTCACCCTGGAAAGGTTTCCTGGGGAGCTGGATAATCATTCCCATCACTATGCAAATGAAGTAACACTAAAAAGTCACTTCTATCCTTCCCACACAAGACAATATTGACTTGAGGGAAGACATTTCAAGAACTCAGGATTTTGAAAGGAAATAGGTATCTCAGGTGGTCAGTCAGCTCATTAACAACCTAGTGCTGAATTCACTGAGTCATACCACTGTCACCTCTAGATGTAGAAATTGTCCTTTGGCTAATTTATATATGAAAAAAATACTCTTCTGGGAGAATGTTAAACATGCTTTTTATTTATTTAAAGGACAAAATTTCTTATGAAATTTAGTGGTACTGCAGAAAGTTGAGGCTGTCAAAAATGCAGGAAATAAGCAATGTATATGGGCATAGTCACAAACAAGTCAGTTATATCATGCCATCTACAGCTCTGGGAATATTAAAGAAGAGGAAGGAGAAAGGAGTAAGGAGATAAGGTGAGATAGGCATGACATGTCATTCTCCAGATTCCATACAACTATTGTATTTAGTAACTAAGAGCTACTGTACTTACTTGCCCTGACCTCACTCAAGACCAACCCTAGCTACAATCAGTCTCAGAAGGGGAGAGGGTCACAGGACTCCACCCTGACTGTGGCAGTAGGTCAATTTTAGGGGACGCGGAATAACTGTGCTTAGTTGTGTCTCATCTGCTGAGACCACCAGGTTCTAACACATAGTTGTAAACCCACAGTCTCACAGATGATCCTGATTAATCATGATGGGTCACAAAACAAAATGAATATGAATATGAAAGGGAGAGGAGAGATTAGTTGGAAGTATGGACCAGAATTGTAGGGAGTAGGGAATTACAGTGTGCACTACAAGAGTTATTCTATGTGAAATGGCAAATAACAATAATTGATAATAATAACCACAAAAGCCTTGCTTCATTTTTACATCGAGGAGTATTTTAAGTAGCTTCAGTGTCAGTTTTTGTTTTTGTTTTGTGTGTGTGTATGTGTGTGTGCGTGTGTGCGTGTGTGTGTGTGTGTGTATGTGTGTGTGTGAGTACTGACAGAATTCTTCGATGAATAAATCTGCTTCTCAGCTTTTTTGAATGAGTGTGCATTTATTACTGCTTCAGTGTTGTTGTTGTTAATTATCCATTTGTTGTATGTTAGTGTAATTTTGGTGTGTGGTATTAATCAGGGTATTTGTCCATTTCTTTTAGAGTCTCCAATGTAGTAGTAGAGGTCTTTAACATCAGTAGGCTGCAGATGCATTTGTACACTCGTGTCTACTGAATGGCCTATGCAGTTACTTTGGCTATTTCTCAAGTCAGTGTTGACATAAAGTCCAGTACAAATAGCTATTTGGGAGATGCAGACAATATCTTCTTTAAGATTCAATCTCACCCCAGTCAGAATTGCCATACTAAGATAAATAAGTCCTGACATGAATGTTAGGAAAGTGACACTATTATATGTTACTTATGGGAATGTAGAGTAGACACTTTAGGAAACTGTCTAAATTTTTTTCAAAAAATAAATATAAAAATTAAACTACCATAGATACTATACTGTTTAGCCATTTGTCTATAGATGTTTTCCTGATGGTTCTCAATAATTCTCTGTGTACACGTATACCTGCCTGCATAGGCTGCGGAAAGATACTCTAGAATTACCTTAGTCTCTTTACAGAGCCTAGCTAAGAAATATATTTTTCATGATTATAATGAGGGCCATATTTCTCTGGTGTGTTTTGAGGTTCAACCTGTAATGTCATGATCATAACAGGTTAAAAGGCATCCCAGCTCAGCAAGGAGGTGGGAGCTCAGAAACAAGCCTAGATCTAAAGGTCTGTCCTGAAAGTTCAGGGTTTTAAGCCCATGGGCACTTTTCAAATGACAGGGCTAATTGTTTCACACTGTGGTGAGTTTTATCATTTCCCAGCTTATGTTTATGCCAAACAAACAAGCAAACAAGAAATGTCACCAGTTAGTATATTCTGCATATGTGAGTGGATTAAACACATCAGTGATTAATAAAGCATCCAAGTTGAGTTAAGGAAAGAAATGAAAGCCTTTTCTCTAGGAGTCACTTAACTAAGAGTTCCACATTTGAATTCCACATTTGAATTCTGTAGTTCATGCTCCCTGTGCCTTCCATCCTCTGTCTATTGCATGAATTTGAACCTATGCCTGTATGAAGCTATCTTGTGAATGTATCCCTCTGTGTCTGTCTTCTGTCTCTGTGTATGTATCTTTGTGTTGTCTCTATGTCTCTACATAACAAAGAGTTTTGTTGCTTTTATTGAACAGCAATGAAAGCATCACATAGAGAAGGAATGGGATACTTTATAGAAATCTTTAAGGGAATTTTACAAGGGATTAAGTCACTGGCTCCAACTGACCTTAACTGATCAAGATAACAAACAGTATTACAAGCATCACTGTTTATCAACCAATATCCATAAAGGCATATTCATTTTAGAAATTTGCTTTCAGCCTCTGTATTTGATGTTTTCAGCAAGTGATATGCTCATAGACTATAAGATATATTTTCATAATATTGCATTGCCACACTTATGGTTCTGCCAATGGGTGAGAAAAGAAAACTACAGAGCAAAACTCATCAAAGTCCTGTTGTCTGTACTTTCTTGTAAGAAAAACTAATATTTGAAAAGTGCTATTTTATAAATATAGGAAGATGATCTTGATGAATTCTCCAAATAATGGGAGAGATTGAATCCCCTTTGGACCTCTCTAGTCCAGAAAAGAAATTTCATGTACAAGGACTGGGTTATATCTAGTTACCTTGTTGGCGAAAGGAGCTCAGTGGAAATACCCAAACAATCCAGGCTGTTGCCACCAAATAGGTTGCTTTCTACAAACTTATGGCAAGGCCTCATTGATGAAGACAAGACTCACACAACTCACTGAATATGGAGAGGTCAAGCTGATGCCTGCATAAACCTTCACTCACATTTTCTAATATCCTTGATTTGGGAAGACACTTTGCAGGCTACATAATGAGAAATGTGAGCACCAATGCAACCAAAAAGGCTTTGATCTATAATCTGTCCTTACTGCAAAATATTCTAGGGCAATGGTGGCCCACGCTTTTGGGAGTAAATAATCAATGTCTGATTTGGCCTGAGTCAAACACGAAAGACACATTAGGTAAATACTGTATATTTGTATGCACATATGTATGGGCATAAGAAGTGCTCATGTAAGCCAAAAAGGAATTGGAACCCATGATTTGGAATGACAGCTTGATGCAGACTAGTCTGGCCTCAACTACAGAGGGATACATATGGCCCAGTGTTCTGAGTGCTGAGATTATGGGCATGCTCTATGACACTAGCACCATTTGCCTACTTTATGTCTATACAATCATGCAATGTAATCACACTTCATATCTCTAAACAACATAATGTTTATTCCAGAAAAGACCTTTTGACTGCATTCCTATTTACACTAACATAACACTAACATCCTAAGAACTAGAAATATCTAAAAACCTTTCTTATCTGTAGGGGGCAAGGGGTTCTTGTAGTCACAGATAAGCTCTAAGGAAACCAAGAATGTTAACCACTCAGGGTCTTCTCTTCAATGGAAGAGATGTTTTCTGACCAAGAAGAAGAAAAAAAAAGGATCAAGTTAGCTGCCTGGTGACATGTGTACTATATGTAGGGTGAGGCTACACCTGAATCTTCCAGAATAGTATGCTTATCCCAGACTCTACCTTGCTAAGGCATTGTTTTTCAGTCTATTGAACCTAACCTTAGGGGGGGATGTCACATGTACTTTATAGTGTAGTGACCTCTCTATACTGTGTTGATCCTCTGCTAGGCCCTTTACCTATAGAACACACATTTATGGAAGAGTCACATGTACTTTGCAAAAGTTTCAATGTAGTCACACCTTAAGCTTTATTGTGCACAGAGGATTGAGATAATTATTACCAGGAAAAATTTTCCCAAGATTATACTATACTTAAATATGCCTAAAATAAACTACCCTGGGGTATGAATCTAGAAGTTTGAACCAAGACTGGCTACCAAGTCTGCAGAGTTTACTTCTGGGTTTTGCAAAATGCTAGTTCATGAGCTCACCCAAGTTCCAGCCTTAAATCTCACCAATCACTGTTCTGAGAAATTTCCACCATAGAAAATCCTACCCTCATCAAGAAACCCCATATAAAGCCTGACCTCTACTCAGTTCTCTTCTGCTTCTCACCTGAGCAGATGCAACCACCTTCCTGTCCTTTTACCAATAAATCTCTTATGTATGGTTTGTTGTGCCTTGTGACATTATTGGCACCTGACTGCTAGGATACAATTCTCTTCAGAACTATAACATCTACATTACATATATCTTTTCGCCAAGAGCTAACATATTTGCATTATGGATACCTTTCTCTTCAGAACTGCAACATTTACATTAGGTATAATCCACAACCTAAACCCTGTCAGAACTGTGTAATACTTAGAGTGCTGTTGAACTAGACTTCTTTCTTGTCTCACTTGATTGTTATTCTATCAGACATAGTGTTTGCAGAGACAGCCACACATACCATCTAAACCTCAAACATAGTCCTTCCTTCTGAACAAAACACTCAGACTTAAACACAATCTTTCTTCTACTTTGACATTGTAGCGTCATAGTCTCTTTATCCATAAATGGAAGCATCTAGAATATTTTTATTACCATTCAGAAAAACATTTCACAAAAAAATTTGCAGTAGAACATACCAGGAACTTGAGACTAGAACTTTGTGGAACCCAAACACTAATTCCTGCATATCCAACATTAAGAAGCATCAAAAACCTGAGCTGTTCAAGTGACCTAGTGGCCAACATGCTGTTTGAGAACAACTGCCAGCAGTTCTAAGAGTCTAATGTGTATAGTAAACACATTAGTAACATATGCAGCTATGTTTAGTAAAATGATTGAAAGAGAGGAATATAGGGACATGGGTTATACATGACAGAAAATAAAATATTTGGACATAAAGGCAGCAGACCCATACATCTTCAATAGCAGCCAAAACCCAGGGAAGATAGAATGGAGACAGGCTGTGCAACACAAGAGCCATGAAATTAAAGGGTACATTTTGACTATCAGAAAAAGGTTGTCATGGCCAGGAAATACTTTAGATAACAGTTTATTTTTAATATATTTAATTAGTTAGTTAGGTTTTTAGATAAAGGGTTTCTCAGTGTATCCCTGGATGTTCTAGAACTTACTGTGTAGATGAAACCAGCCTCAAATTCAGTGATCTAACTGTCCCTGCCTCATAATTATTGGGATTAAAGGTGTGCACCATGACTGCCTGGCTTAAGATTTATTTTTATATGTATAACTGTTTTGCCTGCACATATCCATGTTTACAAAGTGTACACATAGTACTATGCAAAGTCAGAAGAGGTCATTAAGCCCTCTAGAACTAGAATCATGGATGATTGTAAGCCACCAAGCATTCAATCTATAAACTGAATCCCAGTGCTCTGCAAGATCATCTAGTGTTCTTTATTGCTGTGCCATCTTCCCAGCCCCCAGGTAAAATTTTGATAAACAGAGAATTAACATATTGCATATTCTAAATATATGACATACCTAGAAAAAATAGATAGTACATTGATCTTGTATGTATTTACTAGAAAGTTTGTTTTATTTTTACCACTTCCTACTTCAACAGTTTTGTATAGGTCTTTGAGACAATGCAAACAGTTTACTTTTTCTAGTAAATTGTCTATGTTGAAAGATGTTTACAATTTTTTTCTATTTTACATATATCATCATTTTAATGGTATGTATATGTGTATGAGACATGTGAGTGAGTGTTAACCACAGATGTCACAAAAAGTCATTTGAAGCCCTGGATCTGGAGTTACTGATGATTGTCAGCCATAATGGGTACTGGGAAGCAAACCTGTGTCCCCTGGAAGATGATTTCTCTTAACTACTCTGTTATCATTCCAGCCCATGACTCCAAATTTGGGTTTCCTTCTCCCAAATCTGATTCCTCCTGGTGACTTCTGCACCTGACCTGATCCAGCTCCCTTTTTACATCCATCTCACATAGGTTTTGTGACATTTCAGCACCTGGACTTTCTGTTCCAGCCTCTCCATAATTGTACTATTCCAATTAGTGATTCATAAATTGTCATTGTTTGTTACTTACATGTGATCTTGGTATCATGTTCTGCTATGTAAAGGCAGGCTTTTCTAATTGTGTTAGAGATTTCAGAGAAGAAAGTTGCTAAAATTTTTATGTTTGTGTCTGTACATTCTGCCAGCATAAACATGTGAAGCTTTCTGTCCCTTCCCCTTGCTGATATCCTCAGACTGTAATAATATTGCATATTATAAATCTAATGTCAGTTAATGATGTAGGAAAATTATCTAATTTCCTTTGTTGCATATATGTCTTTTTCTTTTTTTTTTTTTTTTTGTGGTTTTTCGAGACAGGGTTTCTCTGAGTAGTCCTGGCTGTCCTGGAACTCACCCTGTAGACCAGGCTGGCCTCGAACTCAGAAATCCACCTGCCTCTGCCTCCCAAGTGCTGGGATTAAAGGCGTGCGCCACCACCGCCCGGCTGTCTTTTTCTTATTACTCTCAATGTTTTCCATGGGAGAACACAACAAACATCTTTCCATAAAATCTTCTCAGAAATGGGTTAAAGAAGTAGCATTGAGAATTTCCATTTTAAGAAAGATGGGGAACACACAGGTGTTTGTGTGTAGAAGTCACACAAGGTAGAGCTAGAAATAAGCAATAGAATCTACCATGATCCAGAACATGTGATATCCAGAAAAAATATTTTCTTTCTCTCTATTACTTTTAATGAAACTAATGTGTTAATAAGAAAAAAATTCCCAGGGGTGGGAAAGATGAATCAGTGTTTAAAAGTGCTTGCTGTTCTTATGGAAGATATCAATTCAGCTCCCAATAGGCACTTAGTGGCTCACAAGGTTTTTTAGGCACATATCCAGTTCAAATATATACATGTCAGCAAAGCATCCATATGTATAACAAAATAGATCTAAACATCTTCATTAAGTTTTTTAAAAAGGCTTTAATTTTAAAAGAAATTTTAATATTCTGAGCAAGGATATTCATTGTAGAACACTTAGTGAAATATGGTTTTAGAGTTGATCTAAACTTTTCTTCAAATTTTCTGAAAAAAAATAGAGAAACATTCTAAATATCAACATTCAGACTGCTCTTTTCCCAAATTCTTTACTGCCTCATCATCTATTTGTTTCATCTTCTGTATGGTATGCAGTTCAGGTAAGAATGAAAAAGCCGTTATCAGTTCTTGTGAGGCTACAGAGTTCAGAGTGAGGCTTCTTCTGAACAAAGAGTGAACTCCATATATACAATGTTAGTTAAACACAAAAGGCCTCCAATATTAGTGTTATCCAAATATTTCTTAGTTTACTTGTCTTGGAGTACTTCAGAAGTTGTCAGTTATTGAGTCTGTTTTATCATGCATCAGTACTGGTCCTACTTGTGTTTATTGCAGAGAACCATTATGTATGGCAAATATCAGAAGTTTGTATTAAGAACCAGTAGGGTTGCAGACATCTTTAATCTGAGCACTCAAGATGTATAGGCAGATGCATCTCTGATGTACACAGGAACTTCCTGAACAGCAATTTCTACATAGTAAGACCCTGTCTCCAAAACGAAACAAAACAAAACAAAACAAAACTCAGAAAACAAGACTTAATTTTTTTATTGTAAATGTATGGAAAATCTTTAGTAAAAATATTTGGTAATAAAAGTATTAATAATGAAAGAAAAAAAGATTGCATTTGAAAGAGAGCAAGTGGGTGAAGATACATATGAGAGTTCATAGGGAGGAAGGGAGGAAAAGAAATGAAGTGAGGAAATGATATAATTATATTCTAATTTCAAAAATATATTTAAAAGACAACAATAAATATTTTTCTAGCTCAACACCCAAAAATGATGGAGAAATGATGGAAAAATATGTAGAAATCTAAATGTGACCAGGCTCTTAGGTGATTCTTCAATATTTGTTACATCAGAAACTTCATACAGCAAAGAAACTATGTAATTGTACACCACTGTGCTATTTTTTCTCTTTTTGTAAACTGGAAATCCCACTCTACACAATCCTAAGAAATATCTTGAATTTGCCAAATGTTTTACTAGCACTCAAATTGTAAACACATCAGAATTTTCATCCTGAAGAAAAAAAAAAAACAAGAAAATTCCTTAATAAGGCTCACCTTTTATTCACCTTCAAAACAGTCATCTTCAAGTCAAACTCTACAACTAGAAAATGTGAAAAAAAAAGTATAGAGATAATTTGTGGACATGAAAGCACATGACTGCTCATGCAAAGCTAAGAAATGTCCAACTCTATGCAGGAAAACAATTTATCTATATTCAATAAATTGGAGTAGTAGCCGAACTCCAAAGCATTAGGTTAGACTGATACTAAAAAGAATAAGATACAAGATTTAAAGACATTAAACAAGCTCGTGCACAATAGCAAACAAAACAAATATATGAATTTGACATATTTTTTGGTAGAAGAGAATAAGAATATTAGAGTAAATATGAAAATATTATTTGGAAACATTTTTGTATTTCCAGTATTCAAGTTTGTTGATATATAAAACAGCTGGTTAGTTTCATCTGGAATAAATTGTTGCTATGGTGTCTTCCAATGATTTTATACTAACTTTTAACTGTTTTTGCCACATCTACACTGATGAACCCAAGACAGAAGACAAGTAGTTATGGACTACTCCCAGACTATCTAGAGATACCAACCATCTTGAGAAAGTTCTTATTTGAATTCATTGTTTTTAATATCTGAGTAGGATTCCATGGTGTAAACATACCACATTTTCTGTATCCATTAGCCCAGAAGCTGGGAATAGCCAAGAAACAATTCACATATCAAATGATGCCCAAGAAGAAGGAAGGAGAGGTCCCTGGTCCTGGAAAGGCTCAGTGCAGCAGTGGAGGGGAATACCAGGACAGGGAAATGGGAAGGGGGTAATTGGGGAACAGGGGGAGGGAAGAGGGCTTATGGGACTTTTGGGGAGGGGGGATCCAGGAAAGGGGATATCATTTGAAATGTAAATATATCAAATAATAAAAAGGAAAGTTCTTATTTACTTTATGAATGAAAGCCTCTTTGCTTGATAATTTTAGTTATTATTGTTAGTGTTAGTGTTAGTGTGTGCCACGGACCACCCCAGCCAGGTATAGGGGTCCCTGGAATGTGGGTTCTAGAAGCCAGGTGGGTAAGGATTCGGTGGTGACAAACAGAAACAAACACAGAGGCAGTTTGAATCTGAGTGTATTTTGCAGCTCTCAAGCAACAGGTTTTTGAATACTAAAAAGCTCTGTTCAGTGAAGCAGTACAACAGGATGGACATTACAATAATCATTTGGCACAGCGAAATTCAGAATCATTCAAATATTACAACTTCAAAAAGATATATTCAATGAGGTGGCCAGGTAGAACGGATATTGTTATGATCTTCAAAACACAAAAATCACCCAGGCTAATGGCAAATTTCCAAAAATAAACTAATAAATTTTTATGATCAGTTATTATTTAATTTCTAGTTCCTGCTCTTCTATTATTCTTCAAAATATAAATTTAAACTATTTTAATTCTCTTCTATTAAAAGCTTTCTTAAACAATATACTAAAACCTACTTCTGATGACACACATACATCCATTCAAAGTATTATTGTTGGGAAGTTTGTATTTATCAATACTATTTCATAAATGATTTATAGAGTGAAGCACTGGTTTACCCGGAGATGATGTCCTGGTTAATGAGTCCATCTCAAGAGATGGTTCGTACCCATTATACTTGCTCAAGATCTTAGCCTAGGCTATCAGGAACATCTTGTAAATGAGAAAAGAAATAGGAAACATAAGACAGATAATTTGCCAAGAGAACTACAGCTCAATATTTTTTCTCAGGTGAAGAGGTCCACAACCAGTTTCAGGAGGCCTCCCCCTGTTGAGTCAAACACCTCAATCTGTGGAACTTGTCACACAGATCTGACTGGAAGTGGTGTGGCAGGAGTGTGTATATGAATGTTTTGCCTGCATGTACATCTGTACATCACATGCTTACAGAGTCTAAAGGAGATTGTCATATTCTCTTGAGACTATAGTTATAGATGGTTGTGATCTTCTATGTTGTTGCTAGGCATCAAACCTGGGTCCTCTTGAAGAGTAGCCAGTAATCTAACCTATGAATCACCACTCCATCTCATGATTGATGATTTCTCCTTTTTTGAGATAAATTCTTTCTCTGTAGCTCTGGCAATTCTGGAATTTACTATGTACACATGTCTAGACTTAAACACACAGAGATATACCTACCTTTGCATTCTGTGTTCTGAGATTAAAGTCAGGTGTCATTTAATCACATTACTGTGACTAAATCATGAGCATCCCATGCTTCATATTTTACATAATTATTATAATTCATCAAATAATTCAGGTGTCAACAAGAAATTTGTCATTTTGAACATGAGAAGAAAAGTTGGTCTTCTTGCCAGTAATTTTTGTCTTCACTTTGTAACCATTCATATACACATATACCTTGGGAGTTACAGTTACAGAGTATCCTGAGAACCCTCCTCAGGATCAGGAGTTCTTTTCCTTTTTAATTCTACCAAATTATCTTGGTAAAACAATTTAACCCCTCTGTCATCAGGGATCAATATTTGCTTTTTGCCAGACTGGATTCCCTGGTCACAGTAGCTTACAGAATAACCAGAAGTCAGTCTTCTCCCATTGACTTTCAGATGAAGATGTGGAACTCTCAGCTCCTCCTATACATGCTTCCCTGGATGCTATTTTCCAGCCTTGATAATGGACTAAACCTCTGAACATGTAAGCCTGCTCCAATTAATGCTGTCCTTATAAGAGTTGCCTTGGTCAGGTCACGGTGTCTATTCTCAGCAATAAAACCCTAACTAAAACAGAAGTTGGTACCAAGGACTAGGGTATTGCTCGATAGGCCTGACCATGCTTTTGTTTAGAAGAATGTAGATTTTGGGAGAGTGGGAGAATGATTTAAATAGGGCTTAATGGGCTATCCTAGTAGGAATATGGAATACTTTGTTACTTAGAGTGATTTAAATTGTGTGGAACTGGCCCAAGAGGTTTCAGTATGTAATCTAGAGACTGTTTTATGGTATTTTGGCAAAGAATGTGGCTACTTTTGGCCCTAGTCGGAAGAGTCTGCCTAAGGCTAAAGGGATGAGATTCAGATTAATTTCACTGACAAAGAAAGTCTCAGAAATGCCCATCATAGACTTTATTCTCTGGTTAAGTCTCATGAAGAGCATTTTGAACATGTATAGCAAGCTTAGAAAGAAAAAAAATATAAAATATATGGTTTGAGTATTAAAGGGGTAACAGGAAGTGAAATGGAGCTGATTCGTGTATTTTAGGAGACAGATTAAGGGAGTGGGATTTGGGGGCAAGATTCCACCCAGTTAAATTTAGATAGATCCAGGCTTGGTAATACACATCTTAAATCCCAGGAGATAAAAACCAAGTAGATCTTTGAGTTTAAGGCCAGCCTGAGACAGCAAGCTTTAGGAGAAGAAAAGTCTAGGTGTGGTGGTACACACCTTTAGGCACAGGAGATAGGCATGCAGATCTCTGAATTGCATGATCAGTGAATGATCCAAGACAGCCAAGCTTAGGCACTGAAGAAGTTAGAAAACAGAAAGCTAGTGACTATGTAATAGAAAAGGGGTGGGGGTAAGGGGCATGTTCCAGCTCCTGTCAAGCAGCAGAACTCAGCAACTTTGGCCATGTGACTCTGGCTTTAGAGAGAAAACTAGAAGTGACTACTTGGACAACTGATGCTGGTTAGCTGGAGCTAAGAAATTAACAGTGATAAGAAGAGACCAGCAAACAAAGAAAGAATATTAAAGGCAGTAAGAGAAAAAGGACAAGTAACATATAAAGGAAGACCTATCAGAATTACACCAGACTTCTCACCTGAGACCATGAAAGCTAGAAGATCCTGGGCAGACCTCATGCAGACCCTAAGACAACACAAACTTCAGCCAAAACTACTATACCCAGCAATACTCTCAATTGCCATAGATGGGGAAACCAAGGTATTCCACGACAAAACCAAATTTGCACGATACTTATTTACAAACCCAGCCCTACAAAGGATAATAGGGGAAAAATACCAACACAAGGGGGGAAACTACACCCCAGAAGAAACAAGATAGAAACCCCATCTCATCCAACCCAAAAGAAGAGAACCACTCAAAAAATAATAATAATAACGCCCAAAATGTCAGGAAGTAATAATTACTATTCCTTAATATCTCTTAATATCAATGGACTCAATTCCCCACATTAGACACAGACTAACAGACTGGATATGGAAACAGGACCCTACATTTTGCTGCATACAGGAAACACATCTCAGTGTCAAAGACAAACACCACCTTAGAGTAAAAGGCTGGAAAACAGTTTTACAAGCAAATGGTCTCAGGAAACAAGACGGAGTAGCCATTCTAATATGAGATAAAATTGACTTTCAACCTAAAGTCATCAAAAGAGACTCAGAAGGTCACTTCTTGCTGGTCAAAGGGAAAATCCACCAAGAAGAATTCTCAATACTGAACATCTATGCGCCAAATGTAAGGGCACCCTCATTCGTAAAAGAAACTTTACTAAAGCTTAAAGCACACATTGCACCTAACACAATAATTGTAGGTGACTTCAACACTCCACTCTCCTCAATGGACCGATCCGGAAAGCAGAAACTAAACAGGGACACAGTGAAACTAATTGAAGCTTTGGACCAATTGGATTTAACAGATATATATAGAACATTCCATCCTAAAGCAAAAGAGTATACCTTTTTCTCAGCACCACACGGTACCTTCTCAAAAATTGATAATATAATTGGTCACAAGACAGACCTCAACGAATACCAGAAGACCGAACTAATCCCATGTCTCCTATTGGATCACTATGGAGTAAAAGTGGTCTTCAATAGCAAGAAGAACAACAGAAAACCCACATACACATGGAAACTGAACAATACTCTACTCAATGACACCTTGGTCAAGGAAGAAATAAAGAAAGAAATCAATGACTTTTTAGACTTCAATGAAAATGAAGGTACAACCTACCCAAATCTTTGGGACACAATGAAAGCAGTGCTAAGAGGAAAACTCATAGCCCTGAGTGCCTCCAAAAAGAAACTGGAGAGAGCATACACTAGCAACTTCACAGCACACCTGAAGGCCCTGGAACAAAAAGAAGCTAATTCACCCAGGAGGAGTAGAAGAGAGGAAATCATCAAACTAAGGGCTGAAATCAATCAAGTAGAAACAAAGAGAACCATACAAAGAATCAACAAAACCAAGAGCTGGTTCTTCGAGAAAATCAACAAGATAGTAAATTTACTATCATTATTTGCAGATTGTAGCAGCTATTCCTGGTTGTCAACTTGACTATATCTGGAATGAACTACAATCTAGAATTGGAAGGCTCACCTATGATCCTAATCTGGAGGCTCAGAGATATAAGTTTCTGACCTGAACTTAGCATGGAGATCTTGAAGCATAGGGGCTATGGATTCCAGTTCAAGATCATCTGAGATTAAAGGCATGGAGACACACACCTTTAATCTGGTCCAGATCCTCTGCTGGAGACTTACGGCCTTTAATCTGGGCTACAACTTCTACTGGAGAAATATATAAGGACATTGAAAGAAGGAAGACAGATTCTTGCTTGCTGGCTTGCCTCGTGGGACTGAGCAACTGCAAGATACTTGGACTTCCATCCACAGCTGCTGCTATTGTTGGGGAGTTGGACTACAGACTATAAGTCATCGACAAATTCCCTAACTACATAGAGACTGCCCATACATTATATGACTCTAGAGAACCCAGACTAATACAGAAGTTGGTACCAGGAGTGGTTCTAGAGGAGCAGAAGTATAAGGATGAATGTTTCAAATTTTTGGAGTTGGTTGGTTGACCCACCAGCACTTTCAATTATTGAAACCTCTCCAGATTCTGTCCCTCCTGTGAGCTCGGAGGATATTGAAAACCCATGGATGAAACTATATTTCAAGCTTAAAGAAGCTAAGGCATTTGATTATCTTGATGAATTAGGTGATTCGGTGGTATACAATACGTTCTACAAGTTGGGGAAAAAATCGGAAAATGATTTTGCTGGCTGGTTACTCTTAGCATCTCGGGAAAAAGCAATGAAGGAAAGGAAGGAGTTGTGTGATAAAATTGAACAGTTCCAGACTCAAGTAAACAATCTAAAAGTTTCCAAGTGTGCCCTTGAAGAGAATCTTCTTTCTAGCAGCCATAGAGCTCAAGTAGCAGAAAATCAAACTTAAGCACTCATCATAAGGTTGGCTGAAATACAGCGAAAATTCAAGTCTCAACCTCAGAGGGTGTCAGCAGTTAAAGTAAGGGCATTAATTGGCAAAGAATGGGATCATATAACGTGGGATGGGGATGTGTGGGAAGACCCTGTTGAAATTGAGAACTTTGAATCTTCAGATTTTCAAGGATTTGCTCCACCTGAAGAAGTAGTACCCTCAGACCCACCCCTTGAAATAATGCCATCTCCTCTTGAGGAAATTAATCCCTCAGAGCCTGATAAACCAGCAGTGACTTTTAGTGACAATACTGATGTTTCTCAGGGCCCACCAATAGTTTCTTCTAGACCTATAACCAGACTCAAGGCAAAACAGGCCCCTAGAGGGGAGGTAGAAAGTGTAGTCCATGAGGAAATACACTATACTACTAAGGAGCTTAATGAGTTTGCCAATTCATTCAAGCAGAAGTCTAGGGAATAGGTGTGGGAATGGATTTTAAGGGTGTGGGATAATGGTGGAAGGAACATAAAACTAGAACAGGCTGAGTTTATCGGCATAGGTCCTCTGAGTGGAGATTCTAGATTTAATATGGAAGCTCGCACAGTTAAAAAAGGTGTCAAAAGTTTGTTTGATTGGTTGGCTGAAGTATTTATTAAAAGATGGCCTACTGAAAAGGAGTTGGAGATGCCTGATATCCCTTGGCTTAGTGTTGATGAAGGGATTTTAAGGCTTAGGGAAATTGCAATGCTAGAGTGGATACGTTGTATAAAACCTAATCCCCCACAGTGGGAAGGTCCAGAAGACATGCCTTTCACCAGTCCTATAAGACGCAAACTGGTGAGAGGGGCACCGGTACATTTAAAGAGTTTTGTTCTTGCCCTTTTCCTTGTGCCAGACCTTAGGGTTGGAGATGCTGCTGCTCAATTAGATGAATTAAATTCAATGGGTTTAATCAGACCCCGAGTTTACAAGGGCCAGGTGGCAACATTGAATCTCAAGAGACAAGGTGATCTTAGTTTTTATAATGGACAGCGAAGACAAAACAATGTTTATAATGATGTACCCGGTAATGGGCAGAGAGGTGGAATTTATAATAGTATGACTCATTTGGACCTTTGGTACTGGCTAATCAATCATGGTATTTCCAGGCATGAAATGCATAAGAAACCTACTGCATATCTGTTTGATCTGTATAAGCAGAAAAATCCTCAAACAAACGATAAAACTACTGCATTGAATCATGGCAAAAGGCAATCTCGGCCAGTGAATCAATTTCCAGACTTGATCCAGTTTGCAGATCCAGAACCCCTTGAATGAAGGGGTGTCCAGGTTCCCCTGAGGAAGGATTTTGATAAGACACCTAAAAGTTTTGCTGTTACTCTTTCTCCAATTCTTCCCTAGAGGGACCTAAGGCCTTTTACAAGGGTAACTGTACACTGGGGGAAAGGAAATAATCAGACTTTCAGGGGTCTATTGGATACTGGTTCCAAATTGACACTGATCCCAGGAGATCCCAAGAAATATTGTGGCCCTCCAGTTAGAGTAGGGGCTTAAGGAGGTCAGGTGATTAATGGAGTTTTGACTGATGTCAGACTCACAGTAGGTCCAGTGGGTTCCCGAACACATCCTGTGGTCATTTCCCCAGTTCCAGAATGTATAATTGGGATAGATATACTTAGAAATTGGCAGAAATCTCACATTGGTTCCCTGACCTGTGGAGTGAGGGCTATTATGGTTGGAAAGGCAAAATGAAAGCCTTTAGAGTTGCCTCTGCCAAAGAAAATAGTGAATCAAGAACAGTATCGTATTCCTGGAGGAATTGCAGAAATTACTGCCACGATCAAGGACTTGAATGATGCAGAGGTGGTGGTTCCCACCACATCTCCTTTTAACTCTCCCATCTGGCCAGTGCAGAAGACAGATAGATCATGGAGGATGACAGTTGACTATAGAAAATTAAGTCAGGTAGTAACTCCAATTGCAGCTGCTGTACTAGATGTAGTTTTGTTACTTGAGCTAATTAACACATCTCCTGGAACCTGGTATGCAACTATTGACGTGGCAAATGCCTTCTTCTCAGTATCTGTCCATAAGGACCACCAGAAGCAATTTGCTTTCAGTTGGCAAGGCTAGCAGTATACCTTTACACTTTTGCCTCAAGGATATATTAACTCTCCTGCCCTGTGTCATAACTTAGTTAGAAGGGATCTTGATTGTTAGTCTCTTCCCCAAAATACCACATTGGTGCACTGTATTGATGACATTCTGCTGATTGGAAAAAGTGAGCAGGAAGTAGTAACTACTTTGGATTCATTGGTAACACATATGGGTATCAGAGGATGGGAAATAAATCCAACCTAAATTCAAGGACCATCTACCTCAGTGAAATTCTTAGGAGTACAATGGTGTGTGGGGCATGCAGAGATATTCCTTCTAAGGTGAAAGATAAGTTATTGCACCTGGCCCCTCCTACCACCAAGAAAGAAGCACAACATTTAGTGGGTCTATTTGGATTCTGGAGACAGCACATTCCTCACTTGGGTGTGTTACTCAGGCCTATTTACCAAGTGACAAGGAAAGCTGCTAGCTTTGTGTGGGACCCAGAACAGGAGAAGGCTCTTCAACAGGTCCAGGCTGCACTACTACTTGGACCATATGATCCAGCAGACCCAATGGTACTTGAGGTGTTGGTGGCAGATAGAGATGCTGTTTGGAGCCTCTGGCAGGCCCCTGTAGGTGAATCACAGAAGAGACCTTTGGGATTTTGCGGCAAAGCTTTACCATCATCTGCAGACAACTACTCTCCCTTTGAAAAACAACTCTTGGCCTGCTATTGGGCCTTAGTGGAAACTGAACATTTGACAATAGGACACCAAGTTACTATGCGACCTGAACTGCCCATCATGAGTTGGGTGTTATCAGACCCTCCAAGTCATAAAGTAGGGCGTGCACAACAGCAGTCTATTATCAAATGGAAGTGGCATATACGTGATCGGGCCAGAGCAGGTTCTGAAGGCACAAACAAGTTATATGAAGAAGTTGCTCAGATGCTTATGGTTTCTACTCCTATTACAATGCCATCTGCTGCCAAGCATGCACCTATAGCCTCATGGGGTGACTATGGGGTGACTTCTCAGCTGACTGAAGAAGAGAAGACTAGGGCCTGGTTTACTGATGGCTCTGCACATTGTGTAGGCACCACCCAGAAGTGGACAGCTGCAGCATTACAACCCCTTTCTGGGACAACCCTGAAAGATACAGGTGAAGGAAAATCTTCACAGTGGGCAGAACTTCGGGCAGTACACATGGTATTACAGTTTGTTTGGAAGAAGAAATGGCCAGATGTACGATTGTTCACTGACTCATGGGCTGTAGCCAATGGATTGGCTGGATGGTCAGGGACATGGAAAGATCACAATTGGAAAATTGGTGAGAAAGACATCTGGGGAAGAAGTATGTGGATAGATCTCTCCAAGTAGGCAAAGGATGTGAAGATATTTGTGCCCCATGTAAATGCTCACCAAAAGGTGACTTCAGCTGAGGAAGAGTTCAACAATCAAGTGGATAAGATGACCCATTCTGTGGATAATCAGCCTCTTTCTCCAGCCATCCCAGTTATTGCCCAGTGGGCACATGAACAAAGTGGCCATGGTGGCCAAGATGGAGGTTATGCTTGGGCTCAGCAACACGGACTTCCACTCACCAAGGCTGACCTAGCTACAGCTGCTGCTGAATGCCAGATCTGCCAACAGCAGAAACCAACACTGAGCCCCAGATATGGCACCATTCCTCGAGGTGACCAGCCAGCAACCTGGTGGCAAGTTGACTACATTGGACCACTTCCCCCGTGGAAAGGACAACGTTTTGTTCTTACTGGAGTAGATACTTATTCTGGTTATGGATTTGCCTTTCCTGCACGTAATGCTTCTGCCAAAACCACCATCCATGGACTCACAAAATGCCTTATCTATCGTCATGGTATTCCACACAGTATTGCTTCTGACCAAGGAACTCATTTCACGGCCAGAGAAGTGTGACAGTAGGCCCATGATCATGGAATTCACTGGTCTTACCATGTTCCCCATCATCCTGAAGCAGCTGGTCTGATAGAACAGTGGAATGGCCTTTGAAGACACAGTTACAGCACCAATTAGGCAGCAACAGCATGGAGGGCTGGGGCAGAGTTCTTCAGAAGGCAGTATATGCTTTGAATCAGCGTTCAATATATGGTACAGTTTCTCCCATAGCCAGGATCCATGGGTCCAGAATCAAGGGGTGGAAAAGGGAATAGTTCCACTCACTATCACTCCTAGTGACCCTCTAGGAAAATTTTTGCTTCCTGTCCCCACAACATTAGGTTCTGCTGGCCTAGAAGTTTTGGTTCCAGATGGAGGAGTGTTCCTACCAGGAGCCACAACAAACATTCCATTGAACTGGAATGTTTTCCCCCTGGCCATTTTTGGCTTCTAATGCCCTTAAACCATCAGGCTAAGAAAGGAATAACAGTGTTAGGAGGGGTGATAGATCCAGATTACAATGGGGAAATTGGATTGCCTCTCTACAATGGAGGTAAGCAGGATTATGTCTGGAGTGCAGGAGATCCCCTAGGGCATCTCTTAGCACTACCATGTCCTGTAATTAAAGTCAATGGGAAACTACAACAGCCTAATCCAAGCAGGATGACGAAGGACGACCCATCAGGAATGAAGGTATGGGTCAACCATCCAGGAAAAGAGCCAAGACCTGCTGAGGTGCTTGCTGAAGGTGAAGAAAATACAGAATGGGTAGCAGAGGAAGGTAGTTATAAATACCACCTAAGGCCAGGTAACCAGTTGCAGAAATGAGGATTATAAGTAATATGAATGCTTCGATCTTATTTTCTTAAGGATACATTTGTCTTTCTTCCCATTCCTTTAACATCAATTGGTATTGAGACACTAAAAGAATGTTCCCAAGGAACATTGCCCCATTGTAAATTTACAAATGCGTTTGCGATTGTATGAGGAATAGTTATATCATGTTAGGCATATTCATGACCTTGTTATTGTTTCATGTGCACATGAGATATTATCTGTGTCAAGTTGACAAGGGTTAGATGGTAGCGGCTATTCCTGGTTGTCAACTTGACTATATCTGGAATGAACTACAATCTAGAATTGGAAGGCTCACCTATGATCCTAATCTGGAGGCTCAGAGATATAAGTTTCTGACCTGGACTTAGCATGGAGATCTTGAAGCATAGTGGCTATGGATTCCAGTTCAAGATCTGGGATTAAAGGCATGGAGACACACACCTTTAATCCCAGATTATGGCTATGGATTCCAGTTCAAGATCATCTGAGATTAAAGGCATGGAGACACATACCTTTAATCTGGGCCAGACTCTCTGCTGGAGACTTACAGCCTTTAATCTGGGCTACACCCTCTACTGGAGACATATATAAGGACATTGAAAGAAGGAAGACAGATTCTTGCTTGCCGGCTTGCCTCGTGGGATTGAGGAACTGCAAGATCCTTGGACTTCCATCCACAGCTGCTACTGACTATTGTTGGGGAGTTGGACTACAGACTGTAAGTCATCGACAAATTCCCTAACTACATAGAGACTGCCCATACGTTCTGTGACTCTAGAGAACCCAGACTAATACACAGATGATATGATAGTATACTTAAGCGACCCACAAAACTCCACCAGAGAACTTCTACAGCTGATAAACAACTTCAGCAAAGTGGCTGGTTATAAAATCAACTCAAGAAAATGAGTAGCCTTCCTGTACTCAAAGGACAAGCAGGCTGAGAAAGAAGTTAGGGAAATAACACTCTTCACAATAGCCCCAAACAACATAAAGTACCTTGGCATGACTCTAACCAAACAAGTGAAAGATCTGTATGACAGGAACTTCAAGTCTTTGAAGAAATCGGAGAAGACCTCAGAAGATGGAAAAATATTTCATGCTCTTGGATTGGCAGGATCAATATAGTAAAAATGGCCATCTTGCCAAAAGCAATCTACACATTCAATGCAATCCCCATCAAAATCCCAACTCAATTCTTCATAGATCTAGAAAGAGCAATTCTCAAATTCATCTGGAGTAACAAAAACCCCAGGATAGCTAAAACTATTCTCAACAATAAAAGGACTTCTGGGGGAATCAATATCCCTGACCTCAAGCAGTACTACAGAGCAACTGTGTTAAAAACTGCATGGTATTGGTACAGCAACAGGCAAGTAGATCAATGGAATAGGATTGAAGAACTAGAAATGAACCCACAGAGTTATGGTCACTTGATCTTTGATAAAGGAGCTACAACCATCCGGTGGAAAAAAGATAGCCTTTTCAACAAATGATGCTGGTTCAACTGGAGGTCAACATGGAGAAGAATGCGAATTGACCCTCTCTTATCTCCTTGTACTAAGATCAACTTCAAGTGGATCAAGGACCTCCACATAAAACCAGACACACTGAAACTAATAGAAAAGAAGCTGGGGAAGACCCTGGAGTACATGGGCACAGGGGGAAAGTTTCTGAACATAACACCAATAGCTTATGCTCTAAGATCAATTTCTGCCCTGGTATTGATGGTATCTTCCTAGAGTTATCATTCCTTTAAGGTTTTCGGCTGTCTCATACAGTCATTAATTTCTGATTTCTCAAACATTTTAATGTGGCTTCATAGTGCCCCAAACATTCTGATTATCACTGCCTTCAATTTTTCCCATAAATTTTGGTGTGTTGTGGTTTAATTTTCAGTCAATTCTGGAATTTTACAGTTTTCTTTTTGATTTATTACTTGTGTCAATTTTCATTCAGTTTTGTGTAAGGTAGCTTGCATAAATTTGTGTTGTTTCATTCTTTTCCAAATACATAGGAAGATAAAAAGAACCTTACCAATATTATAAAATAATAGTGACAGTTAATATACAGAACCAAGGAAGAACATGAAAAGCTGCAAACAAGAAAGATCAAGTTACATTCAAAGGGAGGCCTGTCAGAATAGCAGAAGATATTTTTAGTAGAGAACAGGCAGTCAGAAGGGATTTGACTAATATTTTAAAAGTCAGAAAACAACACCAATATTTTCCCAGGCTACTATATACAACAAAACTATCCATCCTAATAAAAGTAAAAGATAAATTTTCATTGTAAAAATGCTTGAAGTTATGGCCACTATATCAGTTCTGCAATGGATTCAGGAAGAAAAATTAGGTCTGAAGAAAAGGCTAGAAATGTCCAAGATGGCAGAGGGAACAATAAAAAATTCCAGAACACTGAATAATAAACATTTACTAGAAAAACTGAAAACAAAAAAAGAAAAAGATAAGTAATACATACCATTCAGTAATAACAATATTTCTGACCTCATAATATTAATGAAGAGACAAGATAAAAGTTATTTTCAAATCAGAAAATAATAGCCAGAATTTTGCTGTCTCAAAGAAACACAATTCAGAAAGTTTAGGATAAAAGATGGAAGAAGGATTCTGGACAAATGTAATTAAAAACTTATCAGGCATAATTCTCTGAAGATAGTGAAAAATACTGTATACTTCTCAAAGAAACAATTAAACAATAGGGCATTAAAATTATAATTGTGTACATATCAAACACCAGAGTACCCAACTTCATTAAGAAAATAGTGTTAGATTCAGAACAGATTTAACTCAGAACAGAAAAGGTGAGTGGTTTCAATGCATAACATTGAACACACATGGAATATGGAGAAAACTAATAGAGAAATTCTGAAGTCATGTAACATTGTTCAGTTTTACCTCTATGAGACATAATTTGCACACGGGTAAACCTCTAGATAGATGAGATTTTCACAAAAAGTACTGTTTTCCCACTATCTACACAGCAGCCTTCAATATCTTACTAGCACTAAATGATACTTTTTCCTGACAATAGAATCTACAAAAATAGCTCTAAAAGACTACTGAATAAACACACACACACATTTGTGATAACTAATTATTAACAACATTTTAAGAAAAGTCACAAGGATTCTGGTATTTATAGCTTTTTCAGCAGGAAAGGATAGAGAATGAAACAATATCCTATATGGTTTTCTAAGTGTTTCCTGCATCATATAATTTTCATTCTGTGGCAAAGGAGAGTCAATTAATATGCAATATTCTACCTAAAATTGATGAAGGTAACTGAATGTATACCTTGATATTCCCTTAATCTACTTTTTCCAGGGAATCCTGAATACCTGAGAGTCTGAACTATTACTGAAAAAATATGTTGTAGTTTAATTAACATGCTGTCTTCCTGTTCTTTTAGTTTGAGGATTTGTCACCAAAAATGAACAAAAATAAAAGATTAGTGGACTTTGTACAACAAAAACTTTATAATTTACACCTTCAGAATGATGAAATATTACAAATATTTAAAAAAATATTACACTGTAAAATGTTGTCAACTAACAAGTAAGCAGTTATTAATGTCCTACAGTTTAAGACAATGGTGAGTAGCCACAGTAAAATAGAAAAAAACTTACAATTTGACTTTTCCTATTCGTCTAATATATAAAGTATTTCAATTAGTAATATATAAATGGGCAAATAACTGAAAATTTTCATCTAGGACATACTAAATCAGCTAATTTTTTATGTAAATGTGAAGGATAAACTCTCTATTAGATAGTTAGAGAACCCATCTGTCATAACTGCTTTGCAGGGAAATTAACCATTATGCATAAAAGATTCTATAGTGTGCATGAAAGTGATCCAGTAGATTAATTTGATTTGAAAATCATAGGCATAATTATTTACTCTTTACCTATCAAGTTTTCATTTACCATCTTCCTAATTTTGACAAGAAAGTAAAATCCAATTAGAAAACTAGACTACACTAAAATTAGTATAATAGAGAACAGTACTAGCCCCACAATACATGAGGTTTTTTGAATATATAGTAATTCAAATAAGTATACATATATAGCTGTGATTGGAACATGAGGGAATTTTACTAAAGAACCATGTTGAGTATATATTGGCATGTGCTCTACTCTATGAAAGTATAGTTTGAAAATGTGTTCTTTTAACCAAATATGTCAATTTTATAGATTTTACAATTGTAAGTTTATCTTAATTTTGTTTCTAATGCTGTAAAATGTTAATTACCTTACCTAGAACTATCTTCTTGTACATATTTGACAAGCCAGTAACAAAGAGCTCATGTAACTACAAGGGTGATCTTTGCAAGCATTGAGACCACTGTGGTAGAACCTGAAGAGACATTCAGACTGATGCACAGAGGTGCCTGACCTGTTGAGATTGAAAAACCAAGGAGAAGAGGAAGAGCAAGGACAGCATCTACTGTAAACCAGAACAATCTCTTCCTTACCATTTCGTACAAAATGTCTATTTTTCCTCTTTCTCTGCTGAATCATTTATGTATTCCACAAGCACAATTCAACAGACATAGTAGTGCCACACTGACAATCCATCCTCAGTATTTTAGGTGATTTTCTTCCCATTGTCTCCAACCTAATTCCTGAATATGTGTAACTGCCCACAGTTACATCAAACAGGTTACCTGGAAGGGAAGTTGGGGATGTATGGGAAGGTGGCAAAAAGAAATGAGACCAAGACAACACCTGCTGTTCAAGGTCTCAAGGTTTAATGGAGGACTCCAAATATATAGGTGGAGGAAAACCCTTCCCCCAAAGGCTGGAAACTTCTCCCCAGAACTGGTATGGTTGCTCCATAGGCAGCTAGTGTTTCTCAGGAAACTGCAGGTCCTTGAAGAACGATGGGCTTCACCTTGGTCTGAGCACTCCACCCCAGGTGGAGGGGATTATGGCTAACAGGAGTTCCTGCTCAAAGGCTGGGAGAGGAACTTCACCTTGGTTGATGTCAAGTTCCTGCCTGTGGCATGGCACCCCAATAAGGCTCTCTACAAATATGTATTTCCATGCCCCCTTGTTGAGTTCAAATTTGAAAGCAAGCTAATCTTCTCGTTTTCAGATATTTATGGTGTAATTTCAGCTATGGGGATGTCTGACTGAAATAAAATATATAGGACTTCCTTTAAACGAACATGCATGATTTCCTCTCTACATCCGGACATAAGTTACTTAATCAGACTTGTCTAACATTATATCTTAAGCTTGCATCTTAGTAACTAGAATCACTCCTCAGGAGACACATTACAATTAATGTTTACAGAGAAACACATTCTTGACAACAAATACACATTGTATATTCATGGATCAAATAGGTAAACATGGTAATTTATCAGAAAATACAAATATTAGAAGTCAGATAAAATAATCTGAGACAGATGAATTTCTCTAATTGCTTTTCTTAAGCATAAAGTTGGCCCCAATGTCTAATTATAATATAGCTCCTCAGCAGCAAACAGACATTATTTTTGCTTCAGCCTCACACAAAAAATTAATGGTCACTATCTTCAGGGATATTATCCCTTCTCACAGGAGCACAGGAGGACTTCTAGAATTCTCTCAAATACCCTATCAACCTTTTATTATATAACCTTTTTTCTTAAGAGCTAATATTGAAACATTATAAAAGGGCAGAGAAAATTGGAAAATTCCTAGTGTCTGCTATGGAAAGGAAAATGAATAAAACCCAAATTTTCTTTTACCCCTTAAAGTACAAAATGAATCACTAAAGAGACAGCACTGCAGAAAAGATCTAGGAATGCCAGGCAGGAAATGTCCTAATGGGGAAAAGAGAGAATAATGATATTGGAATCTATACTTCCCCCAGTCATCTGAGTGTCAAACTTAGATAATGAATAAATGGAAAAAGCTCAACCATGTTATTGCCATTAAAAACCACTCATCTTTCAGTCTGTGAGGGAATTCTACATTGTCCAGCACAAATGTGCATGGCTCATGTGTGTCCATGAGTTTGTTTATATTTTATGATGACTAGTTATCCCATGAACAATACCAACTTCATTGTGACTAGCCTCTTTATCCCCCTGTGGAATTCTACACTATTACCACAGGCTTTGAATCAGAGGTTCTACATTAAGAAAAACAAACAACATGGATGAAAAATACTATTTAGACTCTTCTCCAGCCTCAGGCAGGATGATTTCATCCAAGACCATAAAGTCCCAGGGCATGAAATCCTCTTAGTGGATTTGGCCAGAAATATGAACCAATAAACTACTTTTGAGAAAGCCATTTATGATACAAACAGGTTAAACCAGATGATTCCATAATAAAAAAAAAGAAATAGAGCATAAAAGGCCCATATGAGACCTGTTCAAGTCAAAATAGGAGACATCATGCTCTATAGAACTGGAGACTACCAATTGTTTTGCTTTTCAGGGTCTCCATGAGAGTCATAAAATGTTCCTTTTTCTACAAATATATTGTCTTAATGACTGTATTATGTCCATGACCCAATCTGAAGCATTTCTCTCTCTCTCTCTCTCTCTCTCTCTCTCTCTCTCTCTCTCTCTCTCTCTCTCTCTTTTTCGAGACAGGGTTTCTCTGTGTAGTCCCAGCTGTCCTGGAACTCACTCTGTAGACCAGACTGACCTCGAACTCAGAAATCCGCCTGCCTCTGCCTCCCAAGTGCTGGGATTAAAGGCATGCACCACTACCACCCGACTTGTGTCTCCTTTTTAATGAAATTAAAGGTGCTGGTATGTCGCGCGCTATTGTCTTGCCAGCAAGAACCACACGGACAACCGGATTCTTCTGCAGCAAGCTTTATTGCATCAGCTTCAGTATCAAGAGGAAGACCCCAAGCACGGAAAGAGGCGCTGCTTATATACACCCTAGTGTGGTGTGTTTCTATCTGATTGGTTGTCTGCTCCTTATCTCATTACCACGCCCCGGGCTGGGCTGTGACTAGGCACGAACCTGCTCTTGCACATGCGCACACCACTTGTTTACTGATCTGGCACGCTGGAAACAAGTGCCATCTTGTAATGGCGATTACCCTCAGCTCTCCACACTGGTGAATTGATTTCCAAATGATCAACTTGATGTATGTAAAAATAACCAACCTTTCTATATGAATCTAAAATATGTCCCTCTGGACTATTTGTTCATGATGAACCACAGAGCCAACATATTGTCATGATACCCTCTATTTTTAGGAAATTGTGTCCAACCACTTCTTCATTTCTCAGACTAAAGTGATATTAAGAAATATAATTCCTTAGAAATACATCTAAGTTTTCATCCCCTGAAACACTAATCAAAGTTATCAGAACAGCTGTGTTTCTACAAGCAGAGGGATGATTTATGTCAGTGACAGCCTTGTGTATGACACGGTAGCCATTATGCCAAGGTGATTATAATGAAAACTATGTCCAACACTATAATGTGAGTAATAGTGTGAATGACTTCTCCTTGGTAATGATGAATCAATATTATTGAACTAGGACACAATTAGGTGATTTTCATTATCCTTTCTGCCCTCCTCTACTAACAGCCAGGCAGCAGCATTCCTTTCTCTAGATTTCCTGGTGAAATGTGTGAGCGCCTCTCAACATTTGTTATTCATTGTTTTGCTAATCTAATTTGCTTAAGTTGAATTATCAAAAAAAAATCACTTGCACTTCTCTAGTAGCTGGGGATGATGATCATTTTGGGAGAGATTTCTTAGCTATCATTTTTTTATTCTTTTGAAAAACCTCAGTACATTTCCCAGGCCCTGTTTAAATTGGATCATTTGTTTGTCTCACTGTTTATTAAATTGTTTTTATATTCTTAATAGCAATTCTCTGTGAAATGTAAACCTGGCATAGATTCTCTGCCATTCTCTTGTCCCCCTTTTCATCTAGTAGATTGTTTCCTTATCTATGAAGATTTTTAGTTTTATGAAATACCACTTCTCAGTAGTTGGCTTTAAGTTTTGAGCAAATGGAGGTCTATTCAGAAAGTCCTTTCCTACCCATAGGCTTTTTGCTAGCACTTTAAGGTTTAGATCTTTGATTGGTATGAAGTTCTTTTTCATGAAAATTCACAGATAATGATTTAATTTCATTCTTCTGCATGGAGACACTCAGTTTTCTCAGCACCACTAGTTAAATATGTGTTAGTCTTTTTCATTATGTGTTTTTGGCTTCTTTGTCAAAATGTATATTTTTATGCCAACATCATAATGTTTGATTACTATGGCACTGTAATATGTCTTAAGATCTGGAATGGTAATCTCTCCAGCATTGTTCATTTTGCTATGGCTTATTTGGGCTGTCTGCCATCTTTTGTGATTACATGTGAATTTTACAATAGCTTTTTTCTAAGTTTCTGTGAAGAGCTTGTAGATATTCTATATATATGCATATAGATATATAGATATTCCTATATATTCTAGATGAATACTTCTGTCATGTTCATCAACAGCCTAAGCTTCCCTGCCTATTGTTTATTCCTGAGAAAGAAACACTAAATCTAAGATTTACCTTAAAGTTCCTTAACTTTGACTTCTCTTCCTGATCTGTAACTGACCTGGCAGATTTTAATTCTGCTGTTAGACATCATCCAGAAATCAACTGCAGACAACAAATTGCTCCAGAGGCAATCTATACCATATCAGCCTGAGGTGGAGACCCATGAATCAGTCCATTCAATGTGATTGATCCCTGTCTCTTCAGCTGGGTCAGCTAACCAGATACTTATGATAAATGTCCCCTTTCCCCTACTTTCTTGCCAGTCTTTGACTGTGGGAGATATATCTAACCTGCAGAGGTTGATGGATGGTGGGGCATTCTACCTCCAATGTATGGAGAAATAATGCAGTTCCTCTTATAAAACTAGGATTATGAATTGTGATAGTCAAGAATGGTCTGAGGCAAAGGACTTGGGGAGTTATGCTTTCTGACTGTGAAAAATCAATTCTGCCCAGCTTAAGGGATTTTGGTTATCTGTCCCCAGGCTGTTGTGTGCTTGGTCTCTGATACCATTGAGCCATTCTGTGCTTCCCCTGTACAACATTGACTAGATTTCCATTTACTCCATCCTATTATACAACCAGGCTTGCTGACGCTCTCATTTTCACTTTCAGGGAAAATCTGTGTATAGGATGCTGTACTTCTTAATAAACTAGTTTGGCATGAGACATGGATTGTGCATGCAACTTTGAGCCAATCTTTTCTATCTTCTTTATTCTTATCCCCTATACTTTTGTCCTCACAAGCCTGTTCAGGTTATAGGAACATACATGCTGTAAGACATAGTTGAAAGAATAAAAATGTCAGAGACAGAGTATGAGGAAAAATGGAGTTAAAAATGTCTATTAACTGTTCATAACAGATGGTGAAGGGGTGTCTCTTTTCAGAGGTGGATTAATTTATCAGTTGCTCTGGATCCATTAAGTAACCTTCCATCCATGCTTATGCAGGTTATTCAAGTTAAACTCATAGGGTCCTGTGAAGGAAAAGACATATAAGAAGGCCTGGTATATTTATTTCTGCAAGTGCCTTCTAAATTATCACTACAGAGATCTTAACTGAGTCAAGATCAGATCTAGCACCATCATAGGGTCACAACTCAGCCCTCTCTCTATGTAGCTCCATAATACTGCTCCATAGATTTCATACTCCATGCATTCACCTTCCAAATCACATGGAAAATTATTTCAGGTGTTCAATGAATATCTTACCATTTTTGCTGAATATCCATTTCTAATTTCGTTTTTACAAGAACCAGAGTGAAATGAGAGGTTTCTGGCACTCAGGGAGGGCACCCATTACAGTTAGTCAGTAAGTACCATATATCTTGTGTTTTCCATTGATGCATTTTGGAAACCAATTTTCTGACTGGAATCGTGGTATACACCATGTACTGGCTGGCTTTTTATGTCAACTTGACACAGGCTGGAGTTATCATAGGAAAAGGAGTTTCAGTTGGGGAAATGCCTCCATGAGATCCAACGGTAGGCATTTTCTCAGTTGATCAAGGGGGGAGGGCCCCTGTGGGTGGTGCCATCCCTAGGCTGGTAGTCTTGGGTTCTATAAGAAAGCAGGCTGAGCAAGCCAGGGGAGGCAAGCCAGTAAGGAACATCCCTCCATGGCCTCTGCATCAGCACCTGCTTCCTGGCCTGCTTGAGTTCCAGTCCTGACTTCCTTTGGTGATGAATAGCTGTGTGGAAGTGTAAGCTCAATAAACCCTTTCCTCCCCAACTTGCTTCTTGGTCATGATGTTTGTGCAGAAATAGAAACCCTGACTAAGACACACCATTTAGTTATGGATCACAGTCTCACCTAACGTACACTCTGATTTAGTCTCTGCCTAGTCAGTATCCATACTCCAAGGTCCATGTAGACAATGCATCAAAAAGAAAACTGGGACATTGTCAATGGGGATGTAGTCAATATGTCTGTCTCCAACAAACAGACAATCAAAAAGTTTACATAAGATTCAACTATATCACACATTTGGTTTGATATGTAATAACTAATTATAGTACATTTTTGAAATAATGAAGAATTACTCACTAATCAATATGCAAAGTGAATAGCAACAGAACACAGAAAAATACATATCTGATTTGTGAACACTGACAAACAGCTATCAGGTTCTCATTCAATCATGGTAAGACAATAAGCAAGAGGTTTCTTTTTCCTAAAGATTCTAAGTAAGTTGTTCCAAAGGGAATGGGCAATTTCTGAAAAATAAATACTAAAAAGATCTGAAATATGGAGCATGTTTTGATACTTCAAAAATCCTAAGAAGATTAAATAAAAATTTCAAAACCTATTAAAATTATTGCAATAAAAAACAATGAGTAATGGTAAAAAAAAATTAGAAATGGTGTGAAGGCAGACAACAGGGGGTGTCAATGGGAAGACAATATACTCAGATTTTAATACTCTTCAGAGATACTAAATAATTATCAAAATCCTGCTGGCATTATATTAGAAAACAGGAAAATGACCATAAAAAATAGAATGTAAAGGAATTACCAAAACCTTCAAAGGAAAGAAACTTAAAGGGAGACTGTTCCTAATTTTACAGTATGATAAAATCAGAGTAATGAAATGTACATAATAGTGATTTGAATATACAAGGATACAAATGGATCAGGGATGGCATTGCTCACAAACACAGCCAAATAAATTATATTTTCCTACTATTTAATTCTTGCATAGTGAGCTGGTAATGTATACAATAAGATAGTTTGAGATTATTTATGGTAGAATATCCCACAATCATTTCTAGAGAAACTATATGGTAAATCATATCTCATTTCCCATTTGCATGTTAGATTTTATATCTTATCTTATGGGTATGTATGTCCCCTGTGTTTTTTCGTGATGTTTACTGAGATTGGAAGAAAGCATCAAATCTTTAGACCTGAAGTTATGTAGTCAGCCAGCATGTAGGTGCTGAGGACTGAACCCATGTACTTGTTAAGAACACTTAGTTACTGTGGCATCTCTTCAGCTCCCTCCCCATTTAATTTCCACTGTCCCTTGAACTCCTCACTACTATGGACTTAATTCCTCCAAAAATAGTGTCCATTTTTTCTGCCTTTCAGACCTTGGTTCTACTCTTCTTTGGCTTATCAGTGAGCTGAGCATACAAGAAAGAGATTCTTCAGAAAGTTCCTGAATTTCTAACAGGGTACTGTATTCTGCAGATGAAGAGAAAACAAAATAGAGGATTCTACAAAAGGTTCACCAATTGCTATGCAGCATCAGAATACAGAAACTATTTTCAGTTAGTTTAACTTAAGTTCCACTTTTCTAATTATACATCAGTCAAAACTCAAGGGCTAGCATGGAACTCATTGATTAGCATGACAATATTTTACACGACTGAGTTTCTGAATTTATCACGGCACAAAAATGAAAGAAGCCTTATACCTACCAGTAGAATAAACATGAAGAAGAAATAAAATCTCATATGATGTTCTTTTCCTTTTTTCCTCTGAGAGATGTGAAAGTCAAACAGAGCTCCGATATATGCATAATTTCTCCTGAGGAGGAGCAAGCGTGACTTCAAGAAAACTATTCTCACCCACAGAAGCCAGACTACTGCAGTTCTGTGACATCTTATCTTTGTGTAAAATCCACTGAGCAAACTCTAGGCATTGCCATTCCTTTTGAAAGAAGTGCAGATCCATACAACTGAGTGCAATGAAATCCCAAAGTTAAGGCAGTGTTTGGTCCAGCTGTGTTGGTATACTGCCTTAGTCCTAACATTAGGGAGGGTGGACTACATGGTGAGTTAGTTCTGAGGAAGATAAGACAAAGAGTGATATATTCAATGAAACATAGAAAAACACAAACAACACAAAACCACTTTGCCCGGGCATGTATTCTTTGTTGAATCAAAACAATTTAGATTCTTTTTTTTTCATATATATGAGTGATCAGAATTATTTAAAAGATGCCTTCCAATTATTTCCTATCTATAGTGCATCTTATAACTGTAAAACCAGTGTGGCTTGATATTCTCTCACTGCATACATACTGTACTTTTCCACATTCTAAAGTGGAAAAATAAGAATGTGTCATATGAGTTCTGTTTTAAATGAAGTATTTATTTTGTGTATATGAGAATACTGTAGCTATCTTCAGACACACCAGAAGAGGGCATCAGATCCCATTACAGATGGTTGTGAGTCACCATGTGCATTGCTGGGAATTGAATTTAGGACGTGTGGAAGAGCAGTCAGTGGTCTTAACCACTGAGCTATCTCTCTAGTCCTTACATGAGTTAATGAAGACACATTTCTGAGTGCTGTTATTTACATGCTATAGTTCATACATCTCAGGCAGAAAATTAGCAGTGAGAGAAAATTTGTTTAGTAAGTGTTAATGTGTTTAATCATTACTTTAGAAATCAGTAAAGTAAAAAAAAAAAAAAGAAAGAAAGAAATCAGTAAAGTATATGTTCAGCTTCCATTAAATCTGCATTGGTTCCTCATGGAACTAATTTCTAAACAGCTCCTGGAATACTAGTCCCAGAAACAAACTCCACTCTCTTCACTATTCCAATTCTTGAATAGGCAAGTGGTAGAACAGGGGAGTTAGAAAGCATGGATGAATTTAAATCCCAAGAGGTTTGTAATTGCTATAATAGCATGAGGACCATGTTTGCAAACAAGAGATAATACAAACTCTCTACCAGATTATTCTTCTGTAAATATGCTAGCAATCACAAGATAAATAAAAAAAACAATTAAGGCCCAGTTCATATGACCTAAAGTTTATGAACATGGGTAGATATCCAGATATCCACAACAAAATTCTGTGAGCCACTGTTCTCGTCACACAGCAGCAGAAATCCTAGTCAAAGCCCTGGTTAGGTTAGCACTGCCTGTTTCACAACTCTACATGTCAATTGGGCTGCAATTTCACCCACTGCACTGCTGACTGATAACTCTCCTAGGGTGAGCTCTCTCTATATATAACTACATAGAATGCCCTGCAGCTGAGAGTTTCCCTGTCCCTCAAAAGTGCATCCTCTATTTGACTCAGAATCTATCCTTCCCCAAGCACTTTCACAAATGCTGAAATTCTCATGTCCACACAACTTACTTTTCATTTCCTCATTATTTATCAGATTAGGTGATTGCCCCATTCTCACTGATCCCCATCTGTCCCACTTTGTCCAGGCTACCTTCAACTCAACTCCAGATGTCCAGCTGCCCTAGACCTGCTCTCTACATCTTCCCACATGTTGCTGCTATCATATACCAGAAGTGTTTATAAATGAGTACAGAATTAATAAATCAATAAAGAATGAGGGGTACAAGGTGAGATAACTTCATTGTGTACAAGTTTACAAATTTACCATAGGAAATCTGTGCATTAGGTAGGACAACCATCTAATGTCATCAAACAGAGGCCTCAATCCATGGAACCCATAAAATTGGTACCCCAGGAGTCAATCTAGTTGCATTCTTCAGAGTGCTTCGTGGCATTATAAGTGCCAAAGTTTCTACTGTACCTTGTTCAGATTATTCAGCCCCAATATGGCAGCAATTGATAAATATCGTCATATGATCATCCCAACAAGAGCGTGAATTAATCATCAATACTAACTTCAATAATGAGAAAAAAATGTTCTCAAATATTTCCCCATTAGATGACTATGTCTATCCTCTTGTACTGAAACCCATAAAACACCTAGGCATTGATATGGTTTTGTTTATTGTAATACACTGCACTTTCTAAGGTCTAAAATTTCTGAGTCTTACTGGGTTTAGTCTCTAAATTCTACTATAGTACTTTGAAATTGGACTAAATACATCATCATCTTCAGTACTTCAAAATGATCTTCCAGCATAGCTTTGGGGATATCTAAATTGTTTATGAGCATGTGTGTCTTTTCTTATTCATAAGTTACCTCTTTAAAGCTTCATAGTTTCTTGATATTTGTAAGGAAGGACTTATATATAAAATTAAGGTGAATATAAGTCTTTATTAAACCATTTTCTGTGGCTTTATTTCATGCTAAGTTTTCTGATGTTTACAATTTTAGCTTTGAAAGGGATTTAACAAAAGGAATTCAATTCATTTATTGAGGCTTGTAGAGTGGTATTTTTAAAGCTCAACAGGATATGAGAATAGCACAATGTGGTTTTTTGTTGTTGCTTTGTATTTGCTCACAGACAGTGGTGTTCTGAGGATCATTGGAGTTGGACTGAAGCATGAATTCAGAGTCATGCATGGAAACAGCCCAGTTTGGACGTTGTTTATCAGTAACACAGGTTTGTAGCCATATTTTCATTTGTCTCACCAAGAACCCTCTCACTCTCCTCCATGAATACAAGGAATAGAGTAGCCTTCTTTCTTAGGCTCCCCAAGCTTCTACATGCTGTCTGTGTTGAGTGTTTTTAATGGGATAGGATACTACCATAGTAGTAAGCCTGGAACAGTAACCACAAAAAACTTCTGTACTTTAATCAAATGTTTCCTCTCTAATATTGATTTTCTGGCATACAAGTTTTGAGGAAAAATTAATGGGTTCAGCATATGTTGTATGAGAGACTTTTCCTGGCAAGACACAACATTCATATGCATTCACTCAGTAAAATGGGAATTCACAACAAAACCAAATAGGCTTGTCACTGAAATCCATCTTGTTGAACCAATGGGCTTTATTAGGGTTACTTACATAAATAAGAGAATAGAACTGCTTATAGAAGCAAAGACAGTTGCAACATGAAACTCTAAGCCAGCATGAAATACAGCTTATGAACATTGGATAGCCAGTGTACACTACACAACTGTAGGTATATCTACAGGTTAAAGGGCATCATATCTTACTGGCTCAATACAACAAATGTCTCCTAAGCAGCAAGACTGGTATGAGCTTAGAAATAAGCTCAGTGAATCCTGTTAGTTTCATGTACTCCCTAAAGATGTTTTAAGTTTTTTATTTCCTGTCTTATTCAGCTTCCTTATAGAATGGAGTGTTTCAGTTTCAAAAAACAAAAAAACAAAAACAAAACAAAACCTGCTACACAACAGAACATTCTTCAGGCTTCTCCATTTTGTTGTCATTGTTAAGTATTTGAGTTTGAAAATGAAACATTTTAACAAAAATATTCCTGCAATGTCACATTTGCAGCCTTTTCCCTCAGTATAAAGTCTTGATTATTTTTAACATTTGAATATTATTCAAAGGTGTTCTCAAGTTTTTCACGTTCATGATTCTCTAGTGTGAAAACTGTAGTGATCTATTACTACAGATCTTATATAAAGCACATGCCATACTATTTACTATAGAAACTTTTGTTTCCTATATGAATTTTCTGATGTTTTCTTAGACATGAGAGGCAGGTAAAGACTGTGCTATATACATTGCATTTATAAGGCTACTCTCCTGTATAAATTCTTTGATGAGTTCTAAGGTAGGTTTCTTGGATAAAGGATTAGTCAAATTCATTGCACTGGTAAGGCTTCTTGCAGTATGAATTTTCTGATGTTTTCTAAGAACTGAGCCACCAGTAAAGGATTTGTTACATTCACTACATTTGTAAGGTTTCTCTCCTGTATGAAGTCTCTGATGTGTTCTAAGGTGATCTTTCTGGATAAAGCATTTGTCACATTCACTACATTTGTAAGGTTTCTCTCCTGTGTGGATTTTCTGATGAGTTCTAAGATTGGCTTTCTGGATAAAGCATTTGCCACAGTCACTACATTTGTAAGGTTTCTCTCCTGTATGAATTCTTTGATGTCTTCTGAGGTGGGCTTTCCTGATAAAGCACTTGTGACATTCACTGCATTTGTAAGGTTTTTCTCCAGTATGACATTTCTGATGCTTCCTAAGATCTGAGCCAACTGTAAAGGATTTCCCACATTCACATTTGTAAGGTTTTTCTCCAGTATGAATTCTCTCATGAGTTCTTAGATTGGCTTTCTGGATAAAGCATTTGCCACAGTCACTACATTTGTAAGGTTTTTCTCCTGTATGAATTCTGTGATGTCTTCTAAGGTTGGCTTTCCGGATAAAACATTTGTCACATTCACTGCATTTGTAAGGTTTCTCACCAGTATGAATTTTCTGATGTGTTCTAAGATCTGAGACAACAGTAAAACATTTCTCACATTCACTACATTTGTAAGGTTTCTCCCCTGTATGAATTCTTTGATGTTTTTTAAGCTTTGCTTTCTGGATAAAGCATTTATCACAGTCATTACATTTGTAAGGTTTCTCTCCAGTATGAATTTTCTGATGCATTCTAAGATCTGAGATTACTGTAAAGGATTTTTCACATTCACTACATTTGTAAGGTTTCTCTCCTGTATGAATTTTCTGATGTCTTCTAAGGTGGGCTTGCTGAATGAAGCACTTGTGACATTCACTGCATTCATAAGGTTTCTCTCCAGTATGAATTCTTTGATGTATTCTAAGAGATGAACCAACAGTAAAGGATTTCTCACATTCACCACATTTGTAACTTTTCTCTCCCGTATGAATTCTTTGATGTGTTTTAAGTTGGGATTTCTGAATGAAGCATTTATCACACTCAGCACATATGTATGCTTTCTCTCCTCTATGAATTCTCTGATGTCTTTGAAGACCTGAGGAGGAGGAAAGGGATTTGCCACATTCATTGCATCTGTGAAGTTTTTGTCTACGGTGGGTTCTGTAATGGTTTTCAAGGTGTGATAATGTATAGAAGGACTTACTACATTGTTTACATTCATAAGGCCTCTCTCCTCTATGAATTTTATGGTGATTTTTATGACCTAAGCAGCAAATAAAGGATTTTCTACAATCATTACATTTGTAAGTCTCTTCTTGAGTGTGAATTCTATAGTGTCTTTCAAAGCCTAATGAATGATAATACCACTTACCACATTCTATACATTTGTAAGGTTTTTCTCCATAATGGATATTATAATGTACTTTGTGGTGTGACAAATATAAAATGGACTTATTGCATTCTGTAAGTTTATAGGGTTTCTCTCCAGGATGAGTTCTCCGATGCCTGTAGAGACTTGAATAGGCTCTGAAGCATTTTCCACATTTTCTGCATTGGTAAGGCTTCTCTCCACTACACATTCGTTTTATCATGAGTTTATGTTTAGAGTCAAAAAATTTATCATACTCTGTAATTTTGTGTTCTTTCTTTCCAATGTGGATTTGTGGATATGGGCCAATGATGGAACACAAATTTAAATACTCCTTATAATCTTTGTATTGTTCTTGTTCAGTGTTCCTACTCTTATATGCCTTTAGATTTAATGATTTATTAGAAGGATCCCATTGGTTATCACTCTCATACATCTTGCAGTTTTCTGTAGTATCACTTGTATTATAAGGTATGCTTTGGGATGATTCATAAAGCATTTCGCCAAACTCATGATATTTGTAAGACTTCTCTTTGATATTTTCATGCTGATAGATAATATGGTTTGAGCCTTGATCCACGACCTCTTCATATTTACCACATATGCAATGGTTTTCTGGAATATGAGCAAACTAGAGATAATAAGTATTGATACTTGATTAAACACATTCAATAACTTATGCCTCCTTAACTTTAAGTTCTCAAAAATAAACTAGCAATTCACAGGAATAGAGATCTCAGTAGAGGACATTTGGGTTTCACTTTTATTAAAGGATGCTCAGAAGAATCTTTACTCTGACCTTTATCAAACTGAAAAGACCAATAATAACCTTTTCACTCTTTTCTAATCTACATATGTTGTATAATATTGAACAAATAGGTGATCGAAAAATAATGGAATTTGTTGTTTGTGTTTTTGAGTCATGTACCCACCCTTCATTGGCTAGGAATTCATTATCTAACACAAGCTGGCAAGGAACTCACCAGATCTGCTTGCTTCATCTTCCCTAGTAATAGAATAAAAGATCATGCAGTACTAGGATAAGAGGCCTTATCTCAAAAAAAAAAAATAAAAAACAAATGAACAAAAAAGGAAAATATATCCCAACATGCACACCACCAACAGCTCTTTCCATATTTTAAAATTTCTTCTTTGTTTTTTAAAAATCAGAAATAGATAGCTTAATCAAAAAGTAAAATCAAAGTATTCCAACAACTAATAACTGCACAATAATGAGTTTCATTGCTTTGAATATTCAGGTTTCTTTCAACTCTGAAAAGGATTATAATCTAGATGAGAGAACTGGAGAGATTTTATAGTATATAGGATTGATTGTTCTTGCAGAGAATGCTGAAAATGTAGTTATGGGTATTATTATAGAAATTTTTCTTCTTTCTGGTTGTTTCTAGACAGATCGAAGAGCTTATATATGTACAAAGTAGGTAAATACAAAGGATGAGTAAGAAATTCTATAAGAAAACCATTCTTACCTACAAAAACTAGATTGCTGTAATTCTCCCACATTACATCCATGTATAGAGCTCTTTGAGAGGAGTCGAGATATTCCCATTCCTCCTGGGAGAAGTCCACGGTCACATTTCTGAATGTCAATAGATCCTGTATTGGAAAACAACCCATTTACCATGTGCTATTGACAAAATGCTTTCCTAGGTTAAAGAGACCAAAAGAATTAGACAATTTTATTATATAGATGAGTCATAAAAATTATTCAAAACTAAAAGTTTTCTAACAATGCTGCAAGAGATCATTCATAAATTAAGAATACTGGTTGATCTTCTAGAGAACCTAAATTTGGTTCTCAGAACCCTCTTTGTACTATACAAGTAGATTATAATTTTAGTTCCACCAAACCTAATGCTCTCTTCTGAACTCCACTAGAAATATGAATCCATATTACTGGTGCATATATTCAGAGAAATATACCAATAAAATAAAAGTGCAAGTTAATTTTAATAAAAGACATATTCTAGAATATTCATACTTTATATTGTATTTTCTATCTGTGAAAACATATCATTATAGACTCACAATTATTACACTTTGAGGGCATGTCAGATACAAATTTGAGGTTGTTAGTTTTTTCATACTTTTATGAAGACTGTGCTGATAACAAACGGGATTACACTGTTTTATCACAGATGGAAAAGGTATTAGTCAATCTTGCTCAAATTTGGATACTGGATTAATCCTGCCTGCATCCTCCTCTTCCTTCTTCTTTTTCTTCATCCCTTCTCCCTTTTCCCCATTCTCTTCTTACCTTTTTTTTAAAGTATAAAGGCAGGTTTATAGGGGCTACTTCTCTAATTCACCAGTCCCAAAAAAGAGGGCCAGGGAAATTTCCATGCAGACAGGGAGACAGAGGTTGAGTCAGGGTTGGGGTATACACAGAAAGAAAGAAAGGGAGAGGGAGAGTCCTGACTCAATTCTAACATGCTCGGTTGAGATTCATGGATGAATAAAAAGTTGAGGAGGTTTTCTGTTGTTATTGTTTTCAACAGGAAGGAATGTAACATCATAGCATATATGTCCAACATTCTAAATAACACATAGAATCAGATACTTTGTGACGTTATTTTATGAGAATATTTTCACAATCATCAAGTAAATAGAAAAATCATTATTAGACCACACTAATATTACTACATTTTCCTAAAAGTCAACAAAACCAATTTCAGCAATTCCATATGTGGGTTCGCTACAGAGCAGTCAGAATAAATGTCCTATGTGATGATGCATTCAAATAAAGGTGAAAATTTTTTCTGTGATGGAGATGATTGTACAAGGCTGTGTGAGAATAATTCTAATTCTTCATTAATTTTGAATATATTATTGCTCATGTGATTGAATTAAAAATTTGAATTTTTAAAATTCAATGCTATTCTTTTCTTCCATATTTGAACTCAATAATCTAAAATGATTTTACATTTCATATATAACTTATGATGCCTTCTTCATTTTACAAAAAAAAAAAAAGTTATTCAATGGCTACATCATAAATGCACATTTTTTAATGCAAACCTGAGAGACAGACAGACTAATGGCTCAGAGGTAAAGGGAACTTGCTGTTCCTGCAGAGCAATATGATTTAATTTTCTCTACACTCATGGCTGCTTACTTCAGGGCTTTACTCCTACACCAAGGGATTAGTGCCAATTTCTGGGCTCCATGGTTATCAGTGGAAGAATGTTGTACACATAAAATCATGCAGATGAATACTCATAAACTTAATAAAGACTTTTTTTAAAGTAAGAAATAAAAATCTGCTTAATGCAACCTCTCTGCAGAGTTTTACCTATGTAATACATAGATTCAGAAAAAGGAAACATATAGGGCAGCAGGATTCTTCTCTCCTCTAAGGGAAGAGAGCAAAGTCATTAAAAGGGACATTCATTTATGCTTCAAAATTGAGGACTTATGCATAGAACCAAGTCACTATATATAAAAAATTCTTACTAACATATTCTACATGATGCAATATAGAGATGGGAAAAGGACCGTTTACACTTTGTCTGAAAACTAAAACAAAAAAGAGAAAATACTGACCTATCAATTGAGAACTTATCATTGAGCACTGGAATCAATAAAAGGATATGAGTAGAACCTCTCTTGAGACAAATAGTTTTTAGATATCAATACACCATAGGTACATGATCCCTCATAATCCATGTTACATCAAATAGCAAAATGAAAATCCACTGTAGGGCGATCTGCATCTCCTCATAGAAAGACAAAAGCAAGCTATATATTCCTTCCATCATCTGGATTCTCAAGGGTATGGAAATATTTACTACTTGGATTCAAGATAGTATCTTTCATTTCTACTTTTCCATAAATTGCTCAGTGAGGTAGGTCAACATATCCATGGGTTTTCATGGCTATTTTCATAAGATGGTCTGGAAACCTTACTGTCTCTGAAATGTAATCTATGTGGCACATGAGACCTATATTTCTCATTAATATATAAGGACAAGTGCCCACCCTATATGGGAACTGTGCATTCATAGATTTCTTTGATTCTTACCCACAATGGAAATCTAAATTTATACTCAGAATTACAGGTCTTAAGTGCATGAAAAATATGTGTGCTCACATTAATAATGCAGGGAGGATACAATGGAACAAGGCTGTGCTATGTGGCTGACAAAATGTAAAGCCTTAATCTTAACTAAAAGAAAAGAAAAAGAAGAAAAAAGTCATTAACAACAGAGACTGTTCTACCTGGGGATCCATCCCATATAGAGACACCAAACCTAGACACTATTGTGGATGCCAAGAAGTGCTTGCTGATAGGAGTTTGATAAAGCTGTCTCCTGAGAGGCTCTGCCAGAGCCTGACAAATACAGATGCAGAGTTTGCAGTCAACCATTGGACTGAGCACAGGGACCCCAATGGAGGAGTTAGGAAATGACTGAAGGAGCTGAATGGGATTGCAACCCATAGAAAGAACAACAATATCAACCAGCCAGACCTCCCAGACGTCCCAGGGACTAAATCACTAACCAAAGACTACACATGGAGGAACCCTTGTCTCCAGCCGCATATGTAACAGAAAATGGCCATGTTGGGCATCAATGGGAAGAGAGGTCCTTGGTCCTCTGAAGGCTCAATGCCTCAGTATAGGGGAATACCAGGGCAGTGAGGTAGGAGTGGGTGGGTGAGGGAGCACTCTTCATTGAAGCAGGGTGAGGGGATGGGATGGGGGTTTGCTGAGTAGAAACCAGGAAAAGGGATAACATTTGAAATGTAAATAAAATATCCAATAAAAAAAGAGGAAAAAAAACACAAATAGTTAAAATTTTTTTTAAAAATCATCAGAAATAAATACTTTAGATGACTTTACCTGAAGCAGGCTTGCATGGTTTCAAAAAAAAAGAAAAGAGGAAATGTGAATACAACACTGACCTGGGGCATATCTATCAGAGAAGCAGCCAGTTTTCCTGTTGCTCCTTTCTGGGTTTCTGTCTCAGGAACAAAGACCGGAACTCTTCTTGACATTTCACATCAAGATGTCAAAAGTAAAAAGCTAAAATTAATACATTCCTTACAAACAATGCTAAAACAACATAAGAAAATGCCAAAAACAACAACAACAAAGATATCTGAGGTACCATCAATGTTCTTAGAAATAGAAAAGCATGGAAGAATATATTTGGACTGATGAAAGGAAATCACTATGGATCTTATCACTGTACCCACAAATTTTGGCTCTTAAAATTTATGGGGAAGAAAGTACATTTGAAGAAGTTATGAAATAACAAAGGTCACCCTCTCAAGCAGCAGTAAAGTTCACAACTGAAGATAAAGTATACATAGAAAAAATTGGAGAAAATTTATCCATGATAATACAGGGAATAAAAATGTTTTACATAAAAAGTAGATGAATAGAGAAGAGCTAGGAATAAAATTTCATGGCCAACTCACAAAAACAACAAACCACTAGTTCTAACTAGATGGAAGAAAAATACCAGAAATGTTACCAACCAGCATATATTTTTAAAATACTGTAAGAAATAAAAACCCTGAAGTATGAAAATCTCAGTAGAGATGAAAATATGAGACAAAGTTTAACATGATTGCCTTGCGATGAATTGCTCAGGCAAATAGGAAGAAATGGAACACAGCTCAACACAGTAAAGGGCAGATTGTTTTGGTCTTTTTTTAATTTTTATTTTCTATATTCTATGTTTACATTCCAAAGGCTTTCCCCTTTCCCAGTTCCCCCCCACCATACGTCCCATAATTCCTGTCCCCCCCCAACCATTCCCCAATCATCCCCCCCCAACACACGTGGAGGCCCACAGCCCAATGCAGAAGGAAAAAAAAAGAAAGAGCATTAGCAGGAACACTGTAAGGAGAGGAAGATGCATGTACTTTCCAGACTCCTTTACTCCAGAATGAGCTAGAGAAATCTGAATAAGACAGAGAGTAAAAAGAGATACGAGTAAGGAAGAATGGCAACAAATTTGTTTTAAATGATCAAGTCACACACAAAACTTCCCACTAAAACAATGGGGGAAAAAATCTTACTGAAAAATTCAAAACTAATATACAAAATGACTAGTTTCCTAAAAATATATAATGACAATTTGAGGAATAAATTAAAAATGTAGCACATTCAGATAGGTTCACAAAGAACTAGGAATAAGCATAAATCATGATTTCTTCTCTTCTATGATAAAACTTTTAAGGCAGTCATAAAAACATAAAAAGAAAGAAAAAGAAATGCACAAAAGGAAATGGACTGCCATGCACTCTGACTGACAAATGATGTGGTGTAAATGATTTATTACTAATAGCAACCAGAAGAATCAATGCAATTCCTATCAGCAAAATACTGACATTTTCCACAAAAGGAGAGATAGAAACAGTCACATCATCACAGGAAAATTACCAATATTAGTGTGAGGAGCTCAATACTAGAAGTAGGTAAGAAAAGTTTTCTTAGAAATAGAAATTAGGGGCTTCATGAAAGATAGCTAATGGTCATTTGCACCAGGGAGCTAGAGGGCTCCACAGTCTTCTGTGCACAGCCCACAGGGAGAGAGTGATCTCCTAGCAGTATCAGCACTTCTGAACTGGGAGGTGAGCCCTCCACTTTCTTTTTTTTTTTTTATTGGATATATTCTATATTTACATTTCATTTCCCTTTTTTTTGTTTCCCCACCCCCATAAGATCCCACATGCCCTTTTCCCTCCCCCTGCTCCCTCATCCACCCCTTCCCACTTCCCTGTTCTGGTATTCCCCTACACTGATACTTTGATCCTTTCCAGCATTAGTGTCCATTCCTTTCTTCTTGTCAGACATCATTTGGTATGTGAATTGTGTCTTTGGTGTCCCATGATTCTAGGTTACACTTTCTTTCCAATATCTCTCTGGAGGGAAACAACTAGGAGCTCAAAATGCCATCAGTGCAGCAGCAGGGACAGGAACCTTTGGCCGCCATTTGCACCAGAGCCAGGAGGCTCCACAGCCTTCTGGGCACAGTCTGCCAGGAGAGAGTGATCTCCTAGCAGTGCTTTCACTTCTGAGCACAGGAGGTGAGATCTCAATTCTCTCCAATATCTCTCTGGAGGGGAACAGCTAGGAGTACACAAAGAATATGATCAGTAGTTCAACTGGGACAGGAGCCTTGTAGACACCATTTACATTGGGGAGCCAGGCAGTTCTATAGCAGTCTGTGCACAGACCTAGCCAGAAGATAGTTGGTCTCCCAGAAGTAGGAACACTGGCTTACAGGGCCACAGGAGGGATAATCTCCAACCTGAGACAGCCAGACCAACTTACATGAGAAATAATCAGATGGCAAAAGGCAAGCAAGCACAAGCACCCTACCAACAGAAACCAAGGCTACTTAGCAACATCAGAACCCACCACAGCAAGTCCCAGATACCCCAACACACAGGAAAAGCAAGAGTTGGATTTAAAATTGCATCTTGTGATGCTGATAGAGGACTTCAAGAAGGACATAAATAATTCCTTTAAACAACATGGGTCAACAGGTAGAAGCCCTTAAAGATGAAACACAAAAATCCTTAAGGAAATACAGGAAACCATGGGTCAACAGTCAGAAGTTCTTAAAAAGGAAACACAAAAATACCTTAAAGAAATACAGGAGAGCCGGGCAGTGGTGGTGCACGCCTTTAATCCCAGTACTTAGGAGGCAGAGGCAGGCGGATTTCTGAGTTCGAGGCCAGCCTGGTCTACAGAGTGAGTTCCAGGACAGCCAGGACTATACAGAGAAACCATGTCTCAAAAGAAAAAAAAAAGAAAAAAGAAAAAAGAAAAAGAAATACAGGAGAACATGGGTCAACAAGTAGGAGCCCTCCAAGAGGAAACACAAAAATCTTTAAGAATTACAGGAAAACACAAACAAGTGAAGGAACTAAACAAAACCATCCAGGATTTAAAAAAAGAAGTAGAAACAATAAAGAAAACACAAAGAGAGACAACTCTGGAGCTAGAAAACCTTGGAAAGAAATCAGGAGTCAGAGATGCAAGCATCAACAACAGAATACAAGAGATAGAAGAAAGCATCTCAGGTGCTGAAGATAACATAGAAAACATTGACTCAAGAGTCAAAGAAAATGCAAAATGCAAAAAGCTCGTAACCCCAAAACATCCAGGAAATACAGGACACGATGAGAAGACCAAGCCTAAGGATTATAGGTGTAGACGAGAGCAAACATTCATTCTACATAACTTTTTTTTAGTTTACATAATTATGGCAGACACACACACACCACATCACATTTATATTATATTTATGTCATCTCTGATAGTTTTCTGGATAGTTAAAGGATATTTCCATGATTTCATATTAAAGAATTTTAGGGTAAGTATGTGAGAGCAGATGCCACTTACTACTAACTTCACTTCCAACTGATATTAACCAGTATAGGGAAGACACATTCTGTTTTTCATGATTTCAGAAAGGTTACTCTACTGTTTTCCATAAAATTGAAATAATACATTAAGATTTCATAAATGATCAAAGGCAAAGAACAGTCAAGTGTATTTGAAGATAAAATTAAATAAAAGAACTCAAATAAATCTCTAGAAACAAACTGCTGATATTTATAAATTCCTGGAAGAATTTAAAAGACATTCAATGAGCTAAGGAAGAAGAGTAACAGTAAATGAGAGCAAGAAGAGTAATAATAAATGAGGTTAGGAAATGTAAATTATCAAAAGCAGAGTTAAAGCAACATAAAGATAATAGAATGTGTTCAGAAAGCTACACTATGAGGAAATAGGAGAGAAGTTCTCTACTTTAAGGAAGGAAAGAAACATCACTTGTGATGTTTGAATAGGTTTGGCCCCATAGACTCATGTTTGAATGCTTGGCCCATGGGGAATGACACTATTGGGAGGTATGGCCTTAATGGAGTTGTTATGGCCTTTTGGAGGAAGTGTGTCACTTTGAGGCAGGCTTTGAGGTCTCCTATGCTTAAGTTCAATTCAGTGTGGAGTCAGAGTCCCTTCTGCTGCCTGTGGCTCAAGATGTAGAATCTTGCCAGGATGCTGTCATGCTTCACACCATAATGATAATGGGCTAAAGATCTGAAATTGTAAGTCAGGCCCAATTAAATGTTTTCCTTTGTAAGAGTTGCCTTGGTCATGTTGTCTCTTCTCAGCAATGAAACCCAAACTAAGACATCATTTAGCATCTCCACTAACCTCACCCAGGAAAAACCAGAGGACACACAAATGGAGAATTCATTATTTTTAAAGTAACATAGAGGAAAGGACCGGATGAGCAGCAATAGAAAAGGTATGTTTCCTCTTTCAATAGAAGGTGTTTATATGAGAAGGTCAGTGGAATTCACAGCAGCAACATGAAATTCATCAGCAGTATAGAGATGAAGGTGAAATCCAGCAAGATCAAAAACTCCAGTAAAGTTACCACATGCAGCCAACGCTCATCAGAGAAAAATATGAAAGACCTACAGGTTCTTTTGATGTTCAATTGGAAACCACTTCACTGCAGTGAGTCTGATAGTGTGAATGTCACTCAATGTGTTTCATGTTAATACCCTTCACATATGAACAGCATGGGAGAGTTATGTGTGACTTAAGACACAATTAACACACAGCAAATTCTGTTTAGCAATCATGAACTATTTAGAGTGGGAACATGCCCTACATCACATCTCAGTAAGGAGGTTTTGAGATCTGGAGCCTATAATTACATCACAGAATAAAAAAAATTGTGTTGCTTGAGGCAGTTCACTTTCCTTTCATAGTAGGCTTCTCTGTAGATGGGATACTGGATCATAGCATCTTCCTGTACTATAATTCCACAATTAGGGAGGACCCTTTCAAATATCTTTGCCAGGTTCCTAACTACATCATCAGTATAATAAACCTGCTTCCACATTACAAAGGCCACAGAATGTTCTCCAGCTCTGGGCTCCATGAACACAAACAGTTTTATATACCCTACATAGGTATCATCCCTAACTCTTCCAATGTTGATATGAGGTATCACCTGTCCTGTCACATATCCAGACTCCACATTTACTCTCATACTAGGAGTGACAATTTTTTGCTCTTTCCTGTACTGTTATATTGAATCTTTATACAATACTTCCAGATCATTTATTGTTTCTCTCTCTCTCTCTCTCTCTCTCTCTCTCTCTCTCTCCCTCCCTCCCTCCCTCCCTCCCTCCCTCCCTCCCTCCCTCTCTCTCTCTCTCTCTCCCTCCCTCTCTCTCTCTCTCTTCTTTTTTCTTTTTCTTTTTTTTATGTGTATGAGTGCCTTTGCCTGCACATAGGTCTGTGTACCTTACTGCAATACCTCCAATGACCAGAAGAGAGCAACTAATCCTCTAAAACCTGAGTTACAGGAGGGTGTTAGTATCCGTGCAAGTAAAGGGAACAATCTGAAACCTCTAAGGGCAACAACTGCTCACAACTGATGGGCCTCCTGCAGCCCCTTGTTTACTGTTCCTTAATTAGCTAGTGTAGAGACTTAAATCAAGGAGCATTGGCACAGAATTCATGAAGCAATGAGGACGATTTTGTTCTTAAGAGTGTCAGGTGAGTACAAGTTCATAAAAGACAATCACATACATGTGACTGATAAAAACATGCTCAGAAGTTTTGGCAGGAAGAGGTTCCGGTTGTAAAACACATTTGTCTATAACTATGTGCCTGAGATCTTACAAGTATAAGAATAAGCCATTCTGAAATATTACATATAGAAAGATATTAAAACAAAGATTGTGTAGCAATTAGTAGAGAATCAAAGATAATACAATAAGTTAATGGAATTGACTTGTTTCTGTGACAAGATAAAAGTATGGAGGAAGCATTTTTACCTAATACAAACTAAAAGAATGAATCCTTAAGTACTAGGACTAGAGGTGAAAGCAGACATTGTAGTGTATGCCAGTGATGTCAGTGCTGCCTTTTGGTATAACTGTGCAAAGTCATATAAACAAATAAATAAAAATCAAAGAAGAAAAGGATGAATTCCAAGAAACAAGTAAACAAACCACCAGTAGACCAGAAATTAAGGACATGCTGAGATTGAGGCAGGAAGAGTTTCCTTTTAAGGTCTCTGAGGATTGGACAGATTCCATATGGAACTCTCCTTTCCTTTAGAGAAATTTTACACTAATGACAAAAGGAGAAAATTGCAGAAAACACAATCAATGTTAAGACACCAAATATGTACACTCAGTGATAGAAATAAGACCATGTCAATAGACTCATGAAAGGTCTGTGTCAAAATATCACATTTGCTCAGAACAAAAGCTCTGAAGAAAGTGAAAAGGAACATACAGTAGTAAAGACATAATAAAGACAATGAGCCACAACTAAACCTAATACTACAAAAGAAGGACAACTGGGATTATTCCACTATAGTCAGGATAGCACAATCTACTTCCACCACACTAACTCAATACAGTACATCAGTGTATAAGCTATTCAAGAGAACACAGAAAAAAACATAATGGAGAAAATATGAGTTAGAAAGGAAGCGAACCTCCTATAAAGGAAATAGAACTCTGAAATTCAAAACTTTAAATACCCATGAGATAGCTCAGATCTAATAATCCTAATAAGCTGTATAGTCTACATACAACAGCACTTTTTTGTTTGTTGTATTATTTTCTTTTTATCATAACAAGAAGATACTGAGAAGGCAGTAGACCTCACAGTATCTAAAAGTATGTTAGACTCCCTAGTGTTAAAAGCTGCTATGAAATCTGGGTCAGAGACTGTATTATCAATGGCAATATCCAAATTTGTATCCTGCTTGCTAAAATCCTAACCTGCCAGGCAAAGCATGCCCTCTGGTGTCATAATGGCAAGAAGTCTTTTTGGGTAAGAAAACACTTTTTGGTTTGATAACGGGCCTGTTCCATAGAAGGAAATAGATGTATGTTGAAACTGGGAAACTGGCCAAAAGCCAATGATGAGAAAGGTCACAGGTCCTGGGAAGGAATTCATGACTGACTTTTTCCTACATGTACAAATACTTAAACTTCTAAATGACTCAGTTCATATACATAGCCTGGTGCCTCTTCACCATGGGTCAAAGAAACTTTATTTTGAAAGAGCAACAGTTATTTCAGAGACTCATAACTGGTCAAATACTGAGAACAAATGACTTCTGACTGCACAGCCTATTATGGGAATCACTTTGCACATATAAACCACAGGGAATGTGACCAAAGTGCAGGCAAAAAAGATTGTCACCTCTTGTGACATGACATGGCAGTTTAAATTATGACTATATGGCCTGGATACTTGGACTAAAGCCACCCAAAATCACTCATGAAATATGAGGGTAGCTAATGGGAAGAATATGGCTAACCAGGGAAGGAAGAAAGAAAGTGCACTGAGAGTGCTGGGGATAATTGTGAGTGATAAAACCTCTACTGTGATTAAATATCAATATTTATTAATTATAAAAATCAAACCAAACTTAAATTTTAGAATTTAAGGGAGATATCAACACCTAGTTAAAGACAGACCTTTGAAAGTCATTGACATAATCATCTAATTAGAAGCTTTATACTTTCTGTTAATTAATTAAAACCGAACAGTAAACAACAAAAATAAAAGGAATTAAAAGAAAGAAATTTAAAAGAAAATCTGAAGAAAACAAAGGAAAAAAACTAACTAAGCAGAAGAGACCTCTAAAATGAAAACTTGAATTCACTGAAGGAATTGAGAATGTCACAAGATGGGAAAACCTTGCATGCACATGGAATGGGACATATTATGAAAAAATAACAGTGTTATAGGATTTACATGATGAACTCAAAATCCATGGCAATCAATGTCCTCTCAAATTACTTCAAATACACAGTAAAGATACATCTATAACTTTACACAGAAGCACAAAGACCCTAAGAGTACAGAGCAACCCCAGATACATAGAGCAAAGCTTGATTCATACCAGCTGTGATTTAGAATGACCTGCAAACCTACAGGTGCAAAGGCACCATAGGAGTGGCAGAAGAGGATACACCATATCCAGAATCAGCACCAGCAGGTGACTTTCACCAAAATGACAAAAACATATGATACAAAATAGACAGCCTCATCAACCAATGGTATATAAAAAAGTATCTACTTTTAAAAGAAAGAAACTGTCACCAATTCAATGAATTATGAAATTTACAAGCCGGGCATGGTGGCGCATGCCTGTAATCCCAGCACTTGGGAGGCAGAGGCAGGCAGATTTCTGAGTTCAAGGCCAGCCTGGTCTACAGAATGAGTTTCCAGGACAGCCAGGACTACACAGAGAGGAGAGGTAAAGCATCATTCATATGCAAAGTCAAATAAAATTTTATTTGTCTGAGTATTAATACATATAGAGTCTTCAAACACCTATGATAGGATAATCCTGAGACTATTCTCAGTGGAACTCATTTAATCGAATATGGCAAAACCAATTTCATGTCCTGTTTCAACTGTCACTTGAGCCCCTCCCCATCCCTTTTTCAATCCCTCTAGCATACCTGGATCCTTTTCTACAGTTTCCTCTCTTCACAATCCAGGGCTCTTTGCTCTGCTTCAGAGGTGGGAAGGACTGGCTGAGGAGTGTGAGATCTGCATGTGAGAAAAACATTCCTCAGAAAGTAACTGGAACTTTTCATGAAAGAAAACTGAAAGATGCTCACACCTGTCAAAAGAATATACTTGAAAGAAGGAGAAAATACCATGAAAAATGTCTGTCATTCTCTGAGGATTTCATTTTACTCTGTGAGATGTAAGATTAATCACACACAGTGTTGTTTTCCCAGCACCTTGAGGAAGATCAAGGAAGACTGCCAGAAAACTATTCTCACCTAGAGAAACCAGACTGCTGCACTTCTCCAACTGGAGATCTCTGTAAAAGCCCTGTGAGCAAGGTCTAGGCCTTCACATTCCTCCTGTACCAAGTCCACCTTCACAGCATTGAAGATCAACACATCCTGAAATAAAAAATAAAAACAAACGGAGACAAAAAGCAGACAACAGTTTGACCACATCTGCAAGGGCAGAGTGCTTTTTGTGAACCAAGGAGTCATTACTCTGATCAAGTGAGTGAATACAATTATTCAAAGGATGCTTTCTAATTTTAGTTTTAATCTAAACTGGATTTTCTAACTATAAAATCTTGTGGTCTGATATGCTTTTACAGAAGGCATAGCGCACTTGCCTGGACCTAAGAACTTATCATATGATTATACATTTCTGAATTGTATTTATACTCTGAGTACTGTATTTATAGAGTGCTTACATTTCAAGACAAAAAACTAACAGAGAGTAAAATTTGCTTAGTAAACAATGTTTACAGCCATAACTGTGTCACTTGATAAAGAACTACTATGGGTAGCCCACCAGAGATGACCACTCAAACAGTTTATAGCCTACTCAAAGTCTTTATTCCAGACAGCTGAGACCACACCCAAGTGTTCAGGGACCTAAGTATGGCTGTGAGTGTCCAGAACATAGGGTTTTTAAGGGCAGGGACCTCATCCAGGCATTTTTCTTAACAGCTGCTGGGGGCCTTCTGCAGAATAAGCAGTTTGAAGCAAGCAGTTTTTAACAGAAGCTATCCTGATGGGAGTTCCAGCACACCAGCAGCTAGGATCAAAGACTGACTGGAAGATGTTACTCCAAAACAAGCACTAGGACATCCTGATCTATAGTTTCTAGAACAAAGTTAGGTCGTTTTTTCATGGGATTCTCCATCAAGAAAATAATTTTCTAGTTAACCCTGGAAATGGTCTCATCAGGAATACAAAATGGAGGTACCTCTATACTGTTTTGCTCTGTCACAGTGTATTTTCTGATTCAATCAAATCTACACTGGTTCTTCATGCGACTAATATCTACAAAGCTTTCTGTTGTGCTTAGTCCCAGGGGCAAAGGATAATCTCTTGAATAGGCAAGTAGTAGAATAGAGAAGTTAGAAAGTATGCATGAATTTAAATTCCAGCAGCTTTGTAACTACTACAAAGCCTGCTTGCAGACAACGGATAATGCGAATGCTCTACCAGATTATTTTATGAAAATATTCTGGTCAGCATAAGATAAATGCCAAAATGACAATAAACCCCTGTTCATACGATCTCAATCTTCCCGACAACGGTAGGATAACCAGGGTAAGATTACCAACTACAGAATTGTGGGAGCGGCTTCCTTTGAGCAGCCTCCACCCTTGCTCCCTTCCCATCCCCAAAGCTCCTCTGACCTGCGCGTTCTTTGGCCGCCGGGCTGCGGCTCACTCTACAGCGCTGTAGACTGCTGACTTCCTCAGGACACCTCACACGGCACCTGTGGATGCAGGGAATTTTCACGCCCTCCTGGAGAAGCCCTTCTCCTCCACCCCGGATTTCGGACCTCGCAGCTCCCCCAGTCCCTCAGTAAATGGTGGATTTTTCTGTCACTCTGTGCAAGCTCCTTGGAGCACCGCCCTAGCTCCGCCCACTACACACCGGTTCCGGTTACGCGGGTTTTGTAAGCCCGCCCCTCCCAAGCGCTTCCAAGTCCACCGAATTTTTCTTTTCTTCTTTTTTCTTAAATCTTCGTCACCTTCTGATCAAGCGAATGTTCCCGCCCCGCGGAGACAGGCCCCTCCTACTCACTCTTGGACAGCCTGCGGGACAGCTGTGAGGCTGCGCTGCCCTCGCTCAGCTGCACCCCCTAACCCCCATGGTTGCTGACGTGACTGCACCCAGGTCTGACCCAGACCTTGGCTTCTGAAGCCTTCAAATAGAAGTTATTCTGCCTAACTTTTCATCTTGAGATACCAGCCTTCTGGACTGCAACCGACATCCTAAATTCTGACTTTTGTTCCATTCCCAAACAAAATAGTAAACCTGACAAAAATGCCCTTGACTCAAATTAAACAAAACAAAACAAAAACAAAAAACCCATTATAGCTGTGTCCTTTAAGGAAAGCACTGTAAATGATATCTAAGATACATAACTCAAAAAACAAGAGTCAAATTCAAGGAGAGCAAAGCAGGTTGAGCATGTGAATGAACTCAAAAAGGACAGGAACAAAATGATGGGGGTGGTGGCAGGAACCAATAGCAAATGCCTATGGAAATGAGAACAACTTAGGATATGAAGAATAAATTCAGAAAGTAGTTACAAACATCAAAAAAGTCCCAAGTTACCCCAAAGCACTTAAAGTTCATCCACAGAAACACTCAAACATATCTTTTAAAGGCGTACCAGTCATAATATTCATAGCTTCATGAATTTTTAAAACAAATGTATAACTAATTAGCCAGAGATTCGTTATTTTTTAAAATAAAGATGGAAGCCGGGCGTGGTGGTGCACGCCTGTAATCCCGGCAATTGGGAGGCAGAGGCAGGCAGATTTCTGAGTTCGAGGCCAGCCTGGTCTACAAAGTGAGTTCCAGGACAGCCAGGGCTACACGGAGAAACCCTGTCTCCAAAAAAAACCAAAAAAACAAAAAACAAAAAAATAAAATAAAGATGAAGACTTCTATATAAGTAAATACATGTAAATTATATATACTTATATATGCAAATACATATATTTACAAATATATATACTTTATATTTATATATACATATAAATAAACATAATATAATGTACATATAGGTATACTTTATATAACATTTACTTGTATGTATAAGGATATATATTTATATATATATATTGACCTTTGGTGTGATGGCCATTTTTACTATGTTATTTCTGCCAATCCATGAACATCATCGAAGATCTCCCCATTTTCTGAGGTCTTCTTCGATTTCTTTTTTGAGAGACTTGAAGTTATTGTCATACAGGTCTTTCACTTGATTGGTTAGTGTTACCCCAAGATATTTTATATTATTTGTGGATATTGTGAAGGGAGTTGTTTCTCTAATTTCTTTTGCAACTGGTTTATCATTTGTATAAAGTAAGGTTACTGATTTGTTTAAGTTAATTTTATATCTGGCCACTTTGCTGAAGTTGTTTATCAGCTGGAGAAGTTCTTGGGTAGAATGTTTGGGGTTTCATATGAATACTATCATATCATCTGCAAATAGTGATACCTTTATTTCTTCTTTGACAATTGTATCCCCTTGATCTCATTTTGTTGTCTTATTGTTTTAGCTAGCACTTTAACTAGATATAGGGAGAGTGGGCATCCTTGTCTTGTCCCTGATTTCAGTGGCATTGCTTCAAGTATATCTCCATTTAATTTGATATTGGCTGTTGATTTGTAGTAAACTTCTTTTATTATGTTTAGGTATGGGCCGTGAATTCCTGATCTCTCCAATACTTTTAACATGAAGGGGAGTTGTATTTTGTCAAGTAAGGAGATGATCATGTGGGGTTTTTTTTGTTTATTCATTTATATAGTGGATTACGTTAATGGATTCTTGTATATTAAACCAACCTTGCATCCCTGGGATGAAGCCTACTTGATTTTGGTGAATGAATGATGGTTTTGATGTGTTCTTGGATTCGGTTTGCAAGAATTTTATTGAGTATTTTCATATTCATAAGCGAGATTGGCCTGAAATTCTCTTTTTTGGTTGGGTCCTTGTGTGGTTTAGATATAAGAGTAATTGTGGCTTCATAGAATGAGTTAGGTAGTATTTCTTCTCTTTCTATTTTATGGAAAAGTTTGAAGAAAATCTGTATCAGGTCTTCTTTGAATATCTGGTAGAATTCTTCACTAAATCCATCTGGCACTGTGCTTTTTTGGTTGGGAGGTTCTTAATGAATTCTTCAATTTCCTTGTACAATATGGGCCTGTTTAGATAGTTTATCTGCTCTTGACTTAACTTAGGTATATGGTATTTGTCTACAAAGCTATCCATTTCATCTAGATTTTCCAGCTTTGTTAAGTATAGGATTTTATAGTAGGATCTGATGATTTTTTTACTTCCTCTGTTCCTGGTGTTATGTCTCCCTTTTCATTTCTGATTTTGTTAATTTGGATACCGCCTCTCTACACGTTAGCCATTTTGGCTAGGGTTTTATCTATCTTGTTGGTTCTCTCAAATAACCAACTTCTGGTTTTGTTGAATCTTTGTATTGTTTTCTTTGTTTCTATTTGTGACCAAGCCTGCTCAATCAGTCAACAGGTTCTCCAGCACAGGAGTGAGGATTGAAAAGAAAGAGACAATTAGGCAAAACTGCAGTATTACCTAGGTTAATTCTGAGACTGAAGGCGGGTTTAATAATTTTCAATCCATTTTCATACCAATTTAATTACATGCAGGAATTAAGATCAATAGTAGTACAATGAAGAATAAGCAAGACAGTAAACACAAAATTGTCAAGGCAATAAGCAAAGTTCTGTGGCAGTTGTTTCCAAGGGCTTGTCAGAATGACCAAAATACCTGAGCCTACTTCCTTCTCCAAGCCCAGAATCTTGCCTGAAGCTTGCTTCTCTCCTTTTCCACCCTAGGATAAAAATTTCTGCCATAACCTACTTCCCTATTATGCCCTAATGTCATATTCCTACTTGAAGTCCTTGTCCTTGGCCAGTGTCAGGCTCCTGCCAAGCAGCATGACACCCCAATAAGGCTCTCCACATCTCCTTCTTTTTTATTCCACAAACAAGTCGTTCTCACAAGAAGGCCTTCCTTACCCGTGGTCAAGGTCACATGCAGCTTGTTGTATTAATTGAACAAACATGGCCTTATTGGTGTTTATTAATAAGCAAACACTGCCTTATTAGTGTTTATTAATAAACACAGCCTTTTGGTACATGCCTCTGTCTTAGGTTGGTAAGACTTTGTGCAGAATCTTACCCATCCCTGTCTTGCCAGCCTGTTATATTAATGACTCTGTTTGGGGGTTCGTTCTCAGTTTCAAGCTATGTACCTTGGCTGCCACAGATTAATGTTGTTAAAGACAGTTAACAGGATGGGCAGGAATAAAAGTATTCCCAGGACAAGAAGGGCTAGCATGATCAAGCCATATATGCCATTCTAGAAGCTTGATCAGGATGGAGATACTGACTTCAGGCTATGGATAATTTTGTCAGCATTATTGGCAACATCAACGCTCAGTGGAGCAGCATTCTTTAATCATAATCTAAATATACAAAGCTAAAACATCTAGAGAGGTGTTGGAATTATGCAAAACGCCCTTGCAAGTATCTTTGAACTTTTTCCTGATTATAGTGACTATCACTGTAAACTTTAGAAGTAACACAAATCCATTGGTATTTAGCATGGCACTCAAGATGACTTTTTTTTTTTTTTTTTTTTTTTTTGGTTTTTCGAGACAGGGTTTCTCTGTGTAGTCCCGGCTGTCCTGGAACTCACTCTGTAGACCAGGCTGGCCTCAAACTCAGAAATCCACCTGCCTCTGCCTCCCAGAGTGCTGGGATTACAGGCGTGCACCACCACACCCAGCTGACTTCTTACTTTTAAACTCTGGACCTGCTCTCCAATAATTTGAAGGATATCATAAAGCGCATCAGTCTGTTGCTCCAAACACCTATCTAAATCCTCACGAATACTCAGAACATTAGTAACATTTTTTGCTAAACGATTAACAAAATTAGCTCTTAGCTTCTTGTGTCAAGGCAATTGCAGAGGCAGTGGTGCTAGCACAGGGGGAAAGTTCCTGAACAGAACACCAATAGCTTATGCACTAAGATCAAGAATTGACAAATGGGACCTCATAAAATTACAAAGTTTCTGCAAGGCAAAGGACACTGTCAGAAGGACAAACGACAACCAACAAAGTGGGAAAAGATCTTCACCAGCCCCACATCCGACAGAGGGCTAATATCCAATATATACAAAGAACTCAAGAAGTTAGACCCCAAAGAACCAAATAACCCTATCAAAAAATGGGGTACAGAGCTAAACAAAGAATTTTCACCAGAAGAAATTCGGATGGCCGAGAAACACCTTAAGAGATGTTCAACATCATTAGTCATCAGGGAAATGCAAATCAAAACAACCCTGAGATTCCACCTCACACCAGTCAGTTCAATATAGTACTTGAGGTACTAGCTAGAACAATTCGACAACAGAGGGAAGTCAAAGGGATACAAATCGGAAAGGAAGAAGTCAAACTATCACTATTCGCAGATGATATGATAGTATACTTAAGTGACCCAAAAAACTCCACCAGAGAACTCCTGCAACTGATAAACAACTTTAGCAAAGTGGCTGGCTATAAAATCAACTCAAGCAAATCAGTAGCCTTCCTATACACAAAGGATAAGCAGGCCGAGAAAGAAATTAGGGAAATGACACCCTTCACAATAGCCACAAATGATATAAAGTATCTTGGAGTGACTCTAACCAAACATGTGAAAGATTTATATGACAAAAACTTCAGGTCTCTGAAGAGGGAAATTGAAGAAGACATCAGAAAATGGGAAAATCTTCCATGCTTGTGGGTTGGCAGGATTAATATAGTTAAAATGGCAATCTTGCCAAAAGCAATATACAGATTCAATGCAATCCCCATCAAAATCCCAACTCAGTTCTTCATATAGTTAGAAAGAGCAATTCTCAAATTCATCTGGAATAACAAAAAACCCAGGATAGCTAAAACTATCATCAACAGCAAAAGAACTTCTGGGGGAATCAATATCCCAGACTTCAAGCAATACTACAAAGCAGTAGTGTTAAAAACTGGATGGTATTGGTTCAGTGACAGGGAGGCGGATCAATGGAATAGGATTGAAGACCCAGAATTGAACCCACACATCTATGGCCAATTGATCTTCAGCAAAGGAGCTGAAAACATCCAGTGGAAAAAAGATAGCCTTTCAACAGATGGTGCTGGCTCAACTGGAGGTCAACATGCAGAAGAATGAGAATTGATCCACTCTTATCTCCTTGCACTAAGCTCAACTCCAAGTGGATCAAGGCCCTCCACATAAAACCAGACACACTAAAACTAATAGAAAAGAAACTGGGGAAGACCCTTGAGGACATTGGCTCAGGGGGAAAGTTCCTGAACAGAACACCAATTGCTTATGCTCTAAGAGCAAGAATAGACAAATGGGACCTCATAAAATTACAAAGTTTCTGTAAGGCAAAAGACACTGTCAAAAGGACAAATCGGCAACCAGCAAATTGGGAAAAGATCTTCACCAAAGAACTCAAGAAGTTAGACCCCAGAAAACCAAATAACCCTATCCAAAAATGGGGTACAGAGCTAAACAGAGACTTTTCACCTGAAGAAATTCGGATGGCTGAGAAACATCTTAAAAAATGTTCAACATCATTAGTCATTAGGGAAATGCAAATCAAAACAGCCCTGAGATTTCACCTCACACCAGTCAGAATGGCTAAGATTAAAAACTCAGAAGACATCAGGTGTTGGCAAGGATGTGGAGATGAGGGGGTTGATTCGAGAACAGTCAGAGCAACGAGGGCTTATGAGACTTATGGGGATGGGGGAACCGGGAAAGGTAAAATCATTTGGAATATAAACAAGGAATATAGGAAATAAAAAAGAAAAAATAAATGAAAAAATATAAAAAAAGAACTCAAGAAGGTAGACTCCAGAGAGAGCCAAATAACCCTATTAAAAAATGGGGTACAGAGCTAAACAAAGAATTTTCACCTGAGGAATATCGAATGGCTGAGAAGCACCTAAAGAAATGTTCAACATCCTTAGTAATCAGGGAAATGCAAGTTAAACAACCCTGAGATTTCACCTCACACCAGTCAAAAACTCAGGAGACTAGGGAGGGGGGAACTGGGAAAGGGAAAGTCATTTGGAATGTAACCAAAGAATATAGAAAAAATTTTAAAAAAGAGAAAACCAACAAATACACAAAAAATAAAATAAAATAAAAACCTTAGGAGACAGCAGGTGCTGGCGAGGATGTGGAGAAAGAGGAACATTCCTCCACTGCTGGTGGGGTTGCAAGCTGGTACAACCACTCTGGAAATCAGTCTTTTGGTTCCTCAGAAAACTGGGCATGATACTACCGGAGGACCCTGTTATACCACTCCTAGGCATGTACCCAGAGCATTCCCCAGCATGTAATAAGGACACCTGCATCACTATGTTCATAGCAGCCCTATTTATAATAGCCAGAAGCTGGAAAGAATCCAGATAGCCCTCAACAGAGGAATGGATACAGAAAATGTGGTATATATACACTATGGAATACTACTCAGCTCTTAAAAACAATGAATTCATGAAATTCTTAGTCAAGTGGGTGGAACTAGAGAATATCATCCTGAGTGAGGTGACCCAATCACAAGAGAACACACATGGAATGCATTCACTGATAAATGCATATTAGCCCAGAAGCTCAGAATACCCAGGAAACAATTCACACATCAAATGATGCCCAAGAAAAAGGAAGGGCTCAATGCAGCAGTATAGGGGAATACCAAGATAGGGAAACGGGAAGGGGGTGACTGGGGAATGGGGGAGGGATGAGGACTTATGTGACTTTTGGGGAGGAAAGATCCAGGAAAGGGAAATCATTTGAAATGTGAACAAAGAATATATCAAATTGTGTGTGTGTGTGTGTGTGTGAAAAAAATTTTTTTTATTTTCTTTCCATAGTTTATTAATTTATGTTAGTTACATTATATCCTAGACACATTATCATCTCCCTCCTCTCCTTTTCCCTGAGAAATACCTTCTCCCATTACCAGTTCCCTTCTCCACAGACAAAGGGAAGATACCTAGGGTACCATCCCACCTTGGGAAATCTAGTCCTAACAGGACTAAGCACTTCTTTTCTCTGAAAAGAAGTGATACCAAATCTGTAAGTTACATTAGGGGATAGCAATCCATCAGCAGTCAATAAAGTCAGAAACAGCCCCCTGCTACAATGTTAGGAGACACAGGTGAAGACTAAGCTGCTTATCTGCTACAAATGTAGGTGAGCCTAGGTCCAGTCACTGCATGCTCTTTGTCTGGTGGCTCAGTCTCTGTGAACCCTCAGGACAGTTGACTATGTAGGTCTTTGTGTGGTGTGCTTGATCCTTCTGACTCCTTCAATTCTCTCCCACACTCCTCCATAGACTCCCAAAGCTCCACCTGATGTTAAGATATGGTTTTCTCAGCCAGGCAGTGGTGGCACATGCCTGTAATCCCAGCACTTGGGAGGCAGAGGCACGTGGATTTCTGAGTTCGAGGCCAGGCTGGTCTACAGAGTGAGTTCCAGGACAGCCAGGGCTACACAGAGAAATCCTGTCTCGAAAAACAAAAAAAAAAAAAAAAAAAGATATGGTTTTCTGCATCTGTTCACAGACACTTCTGGTTGAAGCCTGTCTGAAGACTATCATGCTACATATCTGATTGCCAGCAGTGTCATTAATAGTGTCAGGGGTTGGCTCCCACCCCTAAGATTGGACTCATGTTGGGACAGTCATTGGTTGGCTGTGCTCTTAGTTTCTGCTCCATCTTCTTCCCTGTGCATCTTTTAGGGAGTACAAACTTGTACAAATTTTAGAATTCTCTCAATTTTTTTCTTTGATTTTTCTATTTGCATTTTGTGATTGTGAACACGTTTGTTCATTGTTTTCAATTTTTTGTATTTTTTTTTTGTTTTCTTTAAGGTATTTATTCATTTCTTCCTAGTTTTGAGTATCATTTTTTTCTATTTCGTTGATGGTATATTACTCTTTTTCCCCTTTGGGCATCTTTTATCTTCATAAACTGGTATAAGATCTTTTTTGCTTTAAATGTAATGCAATATGCAGATTGCAGATGAAAGATAGCTGGCCTCAAGCTATGACATATTACCTTTGTTGATTTTCATTGTGTTTTCATACTGGTGTCGAGGCATCTCAGTGTGTGATTATAATAAGTCTAGGTAAAATTTTGAACCTCAGGTTTTTTTGTTTTTTGATTTTGTTTTTGATTTTTTTTGTTAGGTGTTTGGTTTCATCCTTTTGTTTTCTTTCTGGTTTTCTGACTGGTGTGGCTTGTTGTTGCTCAGGGGATCTCCATTCTAGTTAAAGGCTGGAGTTCTTGTGACTGGAATGGCCTCATGTACAGCATGGGGTCTTCACCCAAGCTGAGAACTTGGAAATGGTAATACGGAGATGGAAGTGTTTGGTTGTAGATGTGATGGAGCACTGAAAAAGTGTAGTAGGAACATGGGAAGGTTTCCTATCTGGACATCTGGTGCCCTATTTATTCTCTGGGAGATCAGGGAATGTCCCACAGGTAGAACAGGGAATCTCTTCGAGATTCTTGAGGCTTGCACACTGTGATGTGAAATGGAGAAGATTGAAGATACTATTTGTGAGAGGATACAGAGACAGTTTGGGAGGTCCATGGCAAGAATGCTGGCAGCCAGTGTGCTCTCTGGTAGCACAGGTATCTATGACACTGCTGGAGGCTTGGATACTGTGAAGATAAGGTGGGTGAGTAGGGAAAAGTTGGGTGAGCACCTACAGAGTGAAACTGTAGGGAAGTTAGACGTGCAAATCTATTACTTTTGGTTACTTGCATAGTCTCTGGTAGACCCTTGACTCGACCATATAAATTAGTTTTAGTTTGTCACTGTTGTTCTGTCTTGTAAATAAGTAGTCATTTGTTTACCTTTCATAATGTTTATCCAATGTTCAAAACAAATGTGGCAATAGTGAACACTACTGATCTGGTGATTACCACAAAATAATTGAAATTTTAATGTTTAAAAATTCTGCTGCGTTCCCATCCAGCTGGTAGCAGGGAAGCCACACCTAGCCAGCCTGCCAGATGCTGAGACCCTGCTGGCGGAACCAGGTACCAGAGACAGCCCGAGTTTAAGACCGCCGTCTGGGGCAGGCACTGCGCACAGACCAGCGGTTTGGAGTAGAGCGGCCGTGCCTGCGCTCTGCGCTCGCAGGCAGGACCCCGAACCCCCTGCCGGCAGCGCCATCTTGCCGGCAGCTTCCCATCCAGGTGGTAGCAGGGAAGCCACACCTAGCCAGCTTGCCAGGTGCTCAGACCCTGCCGGCAGAACCAGGTACCAGAGACAGCCCGAGTTTAAGACCGCCGGGGACTCAGGTCTGGGGCAGGCACTGCGCACAGACCAGCGGTTTGGAGTAGAGCGGCCGTGCCTGCGCTCTGCGCTCGCAGGCAGGACCCCGAACCCCCTGCTGGCAGCGCCATCTTGCCGGCAGATTCCCATCCAGCTGGTAGCAGGGAAGCCACACCTAGCCAGCTTGCCAAGTGCTCAGACCCTGCCCGAGGAACCAGGATAAGCAACAATTCTTGTTTATTAAGAAGAGTGAGGACCAGCGATAGCGGCAGGCCTCCATATTGCAACCAGGACACAGCTGGAAAGGTGCAGGTAGAGACTCCGTCTGGGGCTAGAGCAGGGAGAGCTGCTAAGCTCTCGCCCACAGGCGGGCCCAGGCGCCTAGGCTCTGCAGCACGTCCCTGCGAGCTTAGGCCGTGCACCGAGACACCAGAACCACCCAGCTCCCCAGGACCCCGGACCAGCGATAGCAGCAGGCCTCCATATTGCAACCAGAACACAGCTGGAAAGGCACAGGTAGACAGATTCCATCAGGGGCTACTACGTGAGGGGATCTGCTAGGCTCTTGCTACTAGGCAGGCCCAGCAGCGCCTGCCGAGGCTCTGCTGCACTCCCCCACACTTCCCGGAGACCTCAGGCCGTGCACAAAGTCAGCGGGTGGCAGCCAGCTCGTGACCCCGTTGAGCAGCAATCACGCATAACCACCAGTAGAGAAACAACAGGTAAGCCCAGCCTCACAGGAGATTCAAACACCAGCCAGTGACAATAAGGTCAACTAACACCAGAAATAACCAGATGGCAAAAGGTAAACGAAGGAATGTCACTAACAGAAATCAAGGCAACATGACAGCATCTGAACCCAGTTCGCCAACAACAGGAAGCCCTGGATACCCCAAAACACCAGAAAAACAAGACTTGGATATAAAATCACTGGTCAGGATGCTGGTAGCTGAACACATAGAAAAATCTCGTAAAGAAATAGAAGAGAAAATGGATCAAAAGTTAGAAGCCTTTACAAGGCAAATACAAAAATCACTTCAAGAAATGCAGGAGAAGATGGATCAAAAAGAAGAAGACAATAAGGAAGAAAGGCAAAAATCTCTTAAAGAAATACAGAAGAACGTGGGCCAACAAGTAGAAGCTATGAAAGAGGAAACACAAAAATCTATTAAAGAAATACATGAAAACACAATCAAGCAAGCGAAAGATCTGAGCACATCCATCCAGGTACTAAAAACAGAAGTAGAAACAACTAAGAAATCGCAGAGGGAGACAACACTGGAGATAGAAAACCTTGGGAAGAAATCAGGAGCCATAGATGCAAATATCAACAATAGAATACAAGAGATAGAAGACAGAATATCAGAAGCTGAAGATACCATAGGAACCATTGATTCAACAGTCAAAGAAAATACAAAATGCAAAAAGGCTGTAACCCAAAACATCCAGGAAATCCAGGACACAATGAGAAGACCAAACCTAAGGATTATAGGTATAGACGAGAATGAAGATGTACAAGTTAAAGGGCCAGCAAATATCTTCTACAAAATTATGGAAGAAAACTTCCCCAACCTAAAGAGAGAGATGCCCATGAATATACAAGAAGCATACAGAACCCCAAACAGACTGGATCAGAACAGAAATACATCCCGTCACATAATAATCAAAACTCCAAATGTACTAAACAAAGAAAGAATATTAAAGGCAGCAAGAGAAAAAGGCCAAGTAACTTATAAAGGAAGACCTATCAGAATAACACCAGACTTCTCACCTGAGACCATGAAAGCTAGAAGATCCTGGGCAGATATAATGCAAACTCTAAGAGAACACAAACTTCAGCCAAAACTACTTTACCCAGCAAAGCTCTCAATCGCCATAGATGGAGACATCAAGGTATTCCATGACAAAACCAAATTTGCACGATATCTCTCCACAAATCCAGCCCTACAAAGGATAATAGGGGGAAAACACCAAGACAAGGACGGAAACTACACCCGGGAAGAAGCAAGATAGAAACCTCCTCTCATCAAACCCAAAAGAAGGTAACCTCTCGAATATAAAAGAATAAATAAAATAAATAAATAAATATAATTTCAAAAATGTCTGGAGGAAATAATTACTATTCCTTAATATCTCTTAACATCAATGGACTCAATTCCCCAATAAAAAGACATAGATTAACAGACTGAGTACGGAAACAGGACCCTACATTTTGCTGCATACAGGAAACACATCTCAGTGTCAAAGACAAACACTGCCTTAGAGTAAAAGGCTGGAAGACAATTTTACAAGCAAATGGTCTCAGGAAACAAGCTGGAGTAGCCATTCTAATATCAGATAAAATTGACTTCCAACCTAAAATCATCAAAAGAGACTCAGAAGGTCACTTCTTGCTGGCCAAAGGGAAAATCCACGAAGAAGAGCTCTCAATACTGAACATCTATGCTCCAAATGCAAGGGCAGCCTCATTCGTAAAAGAAACCTTACTAAAGCTTAAAGCACACATTACACCTAACACAATAATTGTGGGTGACTTCAACACTCCACTCTCCTCAATAGACCGATCAGGAAAGCAGAAACTAAACAGGGACACAGCGAAACTACTTGAAACTCTGGACCAATTGGATTTAACAGATATATATAGAACATTTCATCCTAAAACTAAAGAATATACCTTTTTCTCAGCTCCACATGGTACCTTCTCCAAAATAGACCATATAATTGGTCACAAGACAGATGTCAACAAATACAAGAAGATCGAGCTAATCCCATGCCTCCTATCAGATCACCATGGAGTAAGAGTGGTCTTCAATAACAACAAAAACAACAGAAAGCCCACATACACATGGAAACTGAACAACACTCTACTCAATGACACCTTGGTCAAGGAAGAAATAAAAAAAGAAATCAAAGACGTTTTAGAATTCAATGAAAATGAAGGTACAACCTACCCAAATCTATGGGACACAATGAAAGCAGTGCTAAGAGGAAAACTCATAGCTCTAAGTGCATCCAAAAAGAAACTGGAGAGAGCATACACTAGCAGCTTAATGGCACACCTTAAAGCCCTGGAAGAAAAACAAGTTAATTCACCCAGGAGGAGTAGAAGACAAGAAATCATCAAACTCAGGGCTGAAATCAATCAAATAGAAACAAAGAGAACCATACAAAGAATCAACAAGACCAGGAGCTGGTTCTTTGAGAAAATCAACAAGATAGATAAACCCTTAGCCAGACTAACCAAAGGACACAGAGACAGTATACAAATTAACAAAATTAGAAATGAAAAGGGAGACATAACAACAGAAACTGAGGAAATTCAAAAGATCATCAGATCCTACTACAAAGGTCTATACTCAAAACAACTGGAGAATCTGGAGGAAATGGACAATTTCCTAGACAGATATCAAATACCAAAATTAAATCAGCATCAAGTAGATCAGCTAAATATGCCCATAACCCCTAAAGAAATAGAAGGGGTTATAGAAAGCCTCCCAACCAAAAAAAGTACGGGACCAGATGGTTTTAGTGCAGAATTCTACCACACCTTCAAAGAAGACTTAACACCAATACTTTTCAAACTATTCCACAAAATAGAGACAGAAGGGACACTGCCCAACTCATTCTTCGAAGCCACAATTACGCTAATACCTAAACCACAAAAAGATCCAACAAAGAAAGAGAACTATAGGCCAATTTCTCTTATGAATATAGATGCAAAAATACTAAATAAAATTCTTGCTAACCGAATCCAAGAGCACATCAAAACGATCATCCACCATGACCAAGTAGGCTTCATCCCAGGGATGCAGGGATGGTTCAATATACGGAAATCCATCAATGTAATCCACTACATAAACAAACTGAAAGAAAAAAACCACATGGTCATCTCATTAGATGCTGAAAAAGCATTCGACAAAATTCAGCATCCTTTCATGCTAAAAGTCTTGGAAAGAGCAGGAATTCAAGGCCCATACCTAAACATAGTAAAAGCAATCTACAGCAAACCAGTAGCCAACATCAAAATAAATGGAGAGAAACTTGAAGCATTCCCACTAAAATCAGGGACTAGACAAGGCTGCCCTCTCTCTCCATATCTTTTCAATATAGTACTTGAAGTTCTAGCAAGAGCAATTAGACAACATAAAGAAGTCAAAGGGATACAAATTGGAAAGGAAGAAGTAAAACTATCATTATTTGCAGACGATATGATAGTTTACCTAAGTGACCCAAAAAACTCCACCAGAGAACTTCTACAGCTGATAAACAACTTCAGCAAAGTGGCAGGTTATAAAATTAACTCAAGCAAGTCAGTGGCCTTCTTGTACTCAAAGGACAAGCAGGCAGAGAAAGAAATTAGGGAAATAACACCCTTCACAATAGCCACAAACAACATAAAGTATCTTGGCGTAACTCTAACCAAACAAGCGAAAGATCTGTACAACAGGAACTTCAAGTCCTTGAAGAAAGAAATCGAAGAAGACCTCAGAAGATGGAAAAATATTTCTTGCTCCTGGATTGGTAGGATCAATATAGTAAAAATGGCCATCTTGCCAAAAGCAATATACAGATTCAATGCGATCCCCATCAAAATCCCAACTCAATTCTTCATAGATCTTGAAAGAGCAATTCTCAAATTCATCTGGAGCAACAAAAAACCCAGGATAGCTAAAACTATTCTCAACAATAAAAGGACTTCTGGGGGAATCAATATCCCTGACCTCAAGCAGTACTACAGAGCAATTGTGTTAAAAACTGCATGGTATTGGTATAGCAACAGGCAAGCAGATCAATGGAACAGGATTGAAGACCCAGAAATTAACCCACAGACTTATGGTCACTTGATCTTTGATAAAGGAGCCACAACCATCAGATGGAATAAAGATAGCCTTTTCAACAAATGGTGCTGGTTCAACTGGAAGTCAACATGCAGAAGAATGCGAATTGACCCAATCTTATCTCTTTGCACTAAGATCAACTCCAAGTGGATCAAGGACCTCCACATAAAACCAGACACACTGAAACTATTAGAAAAGAAACTTGGGAAGACCCTGGAGGACTTGGGCACAGGGGAAAATTTCCTGAACAGAACACCAATAGCTTATGCTCTAAGATCAAGAATCGACAAATGGGACCTCATAAAATTACAAAGTTTCTGCAAAGCAAAGGACACTGTCAGAAGGACAAAACGGCAACCAACAAAGTGGGAAAAGATCTTCACCAACCCCACATCCGACAGAGGGCTAATATCCAATATATACAAAGAACTCAAGAAGTTAGACCGCAAAGAAACAAATAACCCCATCAAAAAATGGGGCACAGAGCTAAACAAAGAATTTTCACCAGAAGAAATTCGGATGGCCGAGAAACACCTTAAAAGATGTTCAACATCATTAGTCATCAGGGAAATGCAAATCAAAACAACCCTGAGATTCCACCTCACACCAGTCAGAATGGCTAAGATTAAAAACTCAAGAGACAACAAGTGCTGGCGAGGATGTGGAGAAAGAGGAACACTCCTCCACTGTTGGTGGGATTGCAAAATGGTAAAACCGCTCTGGAAATCAGTTTGGCGGTTCCTCAGAAAATTGGGCATGTCACTGCTAGAGGACCCTTGCATACCACTCCTTGGCATATACCCAGAGGATTCCCCTGCATGCAATAAGGACACATGCTCCACTATGTTTATAGCAGCCTTGTTTATAATAGCCAGAAACTGGAAGGAGCCCAAATATCCCTCAAAGGAGGAATGGATACAGAAAATGTGGTATATTTATACAATGGAATACTACTCAGCAATTAAAAATAATGAATTCATGCAATTTGTAGGTAAATGGTTAGACCTGGAAAATATCATCCTGAGTGAATTAACCCAATCACAAAAGAATGCACATGAAATGCAATCACTGATAAGTGGATATTAACGAGCCCAGAAGCCCTAAATACTCAAGACACAAATAGCAAGTCAAATGATTCCCAAGAAGAAGAAAGGAGAAGACCCTGGGCCTGTAAAGATTGCATCCAGTTTAGTAAAGAAACCTTGGGGGAGGGGGAATGATTGGGGAACAGTTGGGGGGAGAGGAACTATGGGAACTATGGTGGGTGGGAACTGGGAAAGGAGAAAGCCTTTGGAATGTAAACATAGAATATAGAAAATAAAAAAAAATTAAAAAAAAATTCTGCTGCATTTCTGACAGTGTTTCCAAGTTGCAACATGGGGATGCTTTTAGCACTGGTTATAAACATACATCAACTGTACATTGTACAATTTGTTGCATACTGACTTGCAAGCATTTATGTAACTACAACTTTTAATTTCCTATCCATGCAATCAAACCCAATCCCAAAACCTCTTCCCCACCTCGCCTAGAAATAAATATGAGTGGCCTCCATTCTCTTCCCCTGGTCCTGTAGACAGTAGAATATTTAAGTCTGTACTTTTTAACTTCTCTTTTTTTACTGATTGCTTTATCATAGCCTTTAATTTCAGGAGATATTCTCTGAGAACAGAAGGCAGTCCAGCAAAAGAACCTTAAAAATTAATTACATTTATACACTTCTCCTTTACCTCCTTCAAAAACAATCCTCTGTTCCTGTCTACAGCTCTGTGGTAAATGACCAACCTCAGGCACACATCATAACTTCTCCAGTGGATGATAAAGTTCTTCCTCTTCCAAATTATTTTGCCACGTATTTTTCTTTATCCCAGCCAACTAAAAAGAGCAAATATTCCCAGGCAATACTCAGGGCATTATGGCCAGAGAAGAAGGTAGGCTACAAACTGATCATATTTCCTTTCTTTCCTCTCAATTCAATTTCCCATTATCATGCTTAGCTTTGTAGCAGACCTTAGAATATAGCCTTTCCTCACTATCTACCCCCATTCTTGGAAGACAAATACCCTCTGCTTTCCTTGTTTAGTTGAGCCATTCAAAGCACCTTCTTAGCTTATCTTTATTCCTAAAGGTCAGCTACCAATACCTAAAAAGACTTTTCTTAAAATATCTGTGGATGCTGTTGGTGTTGGTGGGTTTTGCAGAAGAATCAAAGAAAGGGAGTAACTAGAGGGTAGATTAAGTCTTTTCAGCAGCAAGAAAGATCAGCACCCAAAGGAGTGAACCATGACTGACTCATTGAAGATCTTTTTAGTTTTACTCACACTCTTTACCAAGTTAATTTCTGCATAACAATACTTCTTATCTGTTATACGGTCTAAATTGTAAGACACATCACATGAGAAAATTTCAGCCACAAGACACTTCTTGGATTGCCAGGCCCCTCTCTTGAATTAAGATATGCAAAGGTGTTGTAGATAGCCCTGGGCTCATACTTTGATGTTAATTCCACTCCTCAGAGGAGCTGCAGATGAGGAGTTGCCTTGTGAACCGTCTCCCCACCTTAACTTTTCAAATAAAGGCTGAGCCAATGATTGGGCAGGAGGAAAGTGGGAGGAGCAGAGAGTCTAGGGGAGGAGCTACAGGGTATAAAACAGGAGGAGGAGGAGCAACGGGAGAAGAAACGGAGAAGAAACAGAGGGAGAGAAACGGAAAAAGAGAAACAGAGAGGCAGCAGAGAGAGAAACTCGGGGCCTGGAGAAACCGCAAGTTGTATGGGATTAATATAGATTGAAACAGAGTAGTGGAGTGGGGGGCCTGCCCAGTCTAGGCTTGTAGCTTGTTTTGTTAACCGCTGAGTTGAGCTTTCTTTTACCGGGGAACTAGGTTGGAAACATAGTAGCAACACAAAGGTCCTGAGAAACCTTCAGTGGAATAGCCCCCTTACATCTTAGATTACAATCACTGACTAAAGAAAGGCTACTTCAAACCTTAGATGTCAACACAGGATTCCTGCCAGATATAGAGGATCTGGCCAAAACTCTGCAACAAGACATGGCTTTTAAGATTATACAAAATTTCCTACAGGGCAATGCAAAGACAGGAACAAAAACAACTTTGACAAAAAGAAAATAAGAGAAATCAACAATTATTGATCATTAATATGTCTAAATGTCAATTATTTTAATGTCTCAATAATAAAAAGACACAGAATGTATGTGAAAATAGAATTCACCCTTTTATAGCATCCAATGAACATACCTCAATGTCAAATATAGACATTACCATAAGGTACAGTGTTCAAAAATGATATTCTAAGCAAATCTTCCTGGGATGAAAGATTGTTTATTTACATCAGTGTGAAACAAAATAGATTTCAGACAAGATCCAAACTGAAAGTATTGGGAAGAATATTGTGAACTTATCAAATGATTAAAAGTACATGATAGCTTTTCAGTTCTTCTCTTCATTGTCCTCAAAACAAGAACACCCAAGTTATAAAAAAAAAAAAAACCTACAGTTTCATATATACCATCAACACTGATAGTGGTAGACTTTAATACTCAGTTTTCACTAATGCTCAAGTCATGCAGAAAAAATTAAATACTATACTTACCATACTTACCAAAGTAAGTAAATACTATAGTAAGTGAATAGTATACTTACCAAAGAGTGTCAATCAAAGAAAAAATTTCAACATGGTCAAGAAGTATTCCAAATCAATGAAAGGCAGAGAGAATGTATTCAATTTACAAAATTAGAAATGAAGGGAGGGGCTTAATAATAGAAAGGGAAAATATAGATGATCATAAAGAATTACTTTAAAATCTTTTTTTTAATTTTTATTTTCTATATTCTATGTTTACATTCCAAAGGCTTTCCCCTTTCCCAGTTCCCCCCCAACATACGTCCCATAATTCCTCTCCCCCCAACTATTCCCCAATCATCCCACACACACACACACGATTTCTCTGTTCTGGGTCTACAAAACTGGATCCAATCTTTTCAGGCCCAGAGTCCTCTCCTTTCTTCTTGGGAATAATTTGACTTGCTAATTGTGTGGGTATTTTCCTCAATACCTATCATTTTCTAGAGTTAAAGAAAGTCAGAATAACAATTTATGCAGAACTCTAACCAACAGTGAAATAGAAGAATTTACTGAAATCCTCCTCGCCCTAAAAAGTGAGACCTAACTACTTTTAGGATAGAATTCTTTGAGACATTTCCAGATATAATGCCATTAACCTGATATTATCCTAAACAAGAGGAACAGTAGAGATATTGCTCAATTCGGATTATGAGGGTACCCTCACCATAACTACTAAGCCACAAAATGAACAAACCAAGAAGGATATTTATAGAATAATTTTTCTTGTGAACATTGGTACAAAAACACAATAAAATTATTACAAAGTGAATATAAGAACAAATCAAAAATATCAACTACCATTATGAGGTAGGCTTTATCACAAAAGACAAAGCATGTTCCATATACAAAAGCCAATAAATGTATATATGTAAGTATTTGTGTGTATATGCACACACATTTATGCATGAAGTGAGTAGGAGAGGTATTTTTGAGAATTGAAAACACCAAGAGTACAAAAGGATGGGGTAGCATGTGAAGCCAGTTTGGAAACTACTTTGCTTTCCAATGGGGTGGGGGAATCTCCCTCTCATATCTATCTATATGCACGTTTTAGCCTCAGAGCACATGGAAATTGCTCATGTTTCAACATTTCAACAAAATTCAGCAAAAAAGCAAGCCCTATTTGCCTCATCTTGAATGCTAAATATGACCTACCACAACACACAACAAAGAATTGTCTATATTGGTGCTACCTTACCTGCATTCCATATCCAGAGACTCATTATACCACAATTACCAATAAACTCTCCCACTGGCTGTGCAGGTTCTAAAATATTATCAAGAATAGATGACAAGGAAAGTTATATAAGAATATTTACTCATTAAACACAGGTTCACTTGCCACTTACTATTTGCTTCTAAGATAATAATTGTAAGAATTCTTCACACCAACTACTTGAATGTAAAATTAGTAAAATCAATGTGGAAAATCAAACATAAACTAGAAGAAACATGTCTAAATAAGTTATTGGCCTGTAAGAACTGTGGGTCACATTTGAAGATCCTGTTTTAAAACTCAAATAAATATTCAGCTTAGTTTCTTATTGATATAAATTGGTAATATACATGCTAGGTCTTACGTAGTTTTGAAATGAGCACACATATCAATCATTATCTAAAACTTGATGAATACTTAAAAAGTAAGAGGACTGAGAGCAGGTAAATGACTAGAATGTAATAAAATAAAATACTTAAAATTAAACTAATTCATATAAAATTTCATGCTATATATTGGGAAAATAGTATTCTAACTGTACAAGGGAATATGCTAAATGTATTTAAAATTAAGATAAATAATGAGTTTAATAAAAATAAAAGTAAGAAAAAATGTGCTTCTGTGATGATCTGTATTGTTTTGAATCCAGGACATTTCTAGTTTGGGCATAATTTTTAATTCTCAAGACAATTTAAGTACAGATATTGTTTAGATATTTTGTCCCTGTCACTGCTGTAGCACTGTCCATACTGTATTCTCAGTAGATATCAAATTCTCTAAACATGAGACTGATTTTCCATCTCTGGAGATTTGTGACACAATGGCCAGAGTGTAACCATGACCTCCGATTTTGTCAGTCCTTCCTGAACCATTAATGCATATCTCACAGTGAATCAACTAACAAAATACCTTGATATTATTTAAGGTGTTCACATAAACAGATTTTGAGGCAGTCCTGGGACCAAATTTTCACTAAGTGGAATCTTTCCAGGGACCTTAATTTGCATAAACATGTGTGATGTCAATCATCAAGCTACATCATCCTCAACTATATTTGTAAAACAAATTTATCATGTGCACAGTGGACATCAGATGAAGATTCTCAGGAGAGAGTACCAATGATTCCTCCAGGGAGAGGAATTACCTGTAGAAAAGGAAACATGAATGCAGGTACAGCATCACCCTGGGACACAGTGATAATCGTACATGGGAATACATTGGTACTTGTTTGATTTCCTGATATGTTTGGCACTTCACAATCAATACTGCCCAGGCTCAAGACAGGAAAAATATGTCCACCTTGATTTTAGTCTTCTTGCTTCTCAACATTCCACTTCTTGTGGCTGATTTTATTTATCCTAGGTGCTTTTGGAGAATGAAGCAGAATGAAGAAAAGGATAGAAACCTGAAAACAGGATGTATCTTTATGATTCAGGCAGTACAACAACCTGTGGAGAAAGAGTATTTCAGTCACATTTTGAACATAAAGTAAGTGCATTTGTGTTTTCCATGTAAACTCACCATGAATGGTTCCTAAGACTACTGAGGATGAGGAAGAAAGCAAAGCTATGAATATTTTGTACTGTTTTTGCCCTGCAAAACAAGAAAGAACACCAAATATTATTAGAGACTTAATGCTATATTACCACTTTAAATTTACACAGAGAATTTTTTCCATTAGCCTCACACAGGGATGTAAACTTAGCAATAAAGCAAATCTGGACCTTTATCTATCATAAAATACCTCTCCTAGACAGTTTACATTTCACAGTAGCCAGTGGTATCTTATCAAAGAACACCCATAAATTTTTTATACTTTATCCTAGATGTTTAAGCAAATGGCCAGAGTCTGCTGATGATCTTTCCATCACATTAGTTTCTAATGCATATGCTGGGGCCACTAATGTTTGAGACATACCTAGCTGTGCAGAACTTTCATATAAATATTCAGATGATTTATTAAATTTCTTCCATGTGGTCCCCATTTATGTACTAATGCTGTATCAAAAATTGAACTAAGATATCTGTCTACTGTTAAGTTTGTATTTTGATCTATACAAATTCACTGGATTTAACTACTTACAAATTTTAGTTCTGTACTCTCTGTTTATAATAAGGAAGCAATGTATGGGCTCTAAGGGATACATTTGCATTCTTTGAAAAGTGATGTTATTACTAAAACTGGTAACATCTCATTTATGAGCGAAGACCTTTTGTGAACATTTCAACATTAAATGAACTTCCAGCTTCATTGTCATCTCAACCACATTACAAAGATCATTTCTAGCTTTATTGGGTTCAGACATTGCAATCCAGTGCAGGATTGTCCTTTTATTGACTGCAAATGATATCTGTAAATTGCTGTCAGTTATAAACACTGTAACCTTTTACAGAACACATACTGAAAACCGCAAGTATGCTCTGGCTTTGGCTTTTCCATAGATGAAATCAACAGGAACCCTGATCTTTTGCCAAACATATCTCTACTATTTGAATTCTCAAAATACAGTTGTTATTGGGAATCCAAATTGAACAATCACATTCATTTGAGTTTACAAAATCATGATATTCTCCCTAATTTTATCTGTGAAGAATTCACCAAGTGTGCAATGGCACTTACAAGTCTGAATTGGACAACAACTGTGACTTTTCATACAATCTTAAACAACTTCATGTTTCAGCAGGTAAGTTTTGTGTGGTGTGTGTGTGTGTGTGTGTGTGTGTGTGTGTGTGTATTGGGTCAGAGTGGGATTTCAGTCATGATTCAACATGAAGGGTATTATTCACAGACTTGATGTGACTTCCACATTTCCTTATATGAAATATAGATGAGGGAGAAAATAATACCTAGCTAAGATTTCTAGAACTGTGCAAAAAAATGAGTTTACATGTTCTAAGAATTCATCGTACCTCATGCTGCTTCCTGTTTTCTAGTTCCTTCAGCTTACTTATGGAAACTATCATCCTGTCCTGAGTGATCATGAAAAATTTCCCCATCTATATCAGCTGGCCTCAGAAGATACATCTCTAGCCATTGCATTGGTCTCCTTCATAATTCATTTCAGTTGGAACTGGGTAGGGTTGGCCATCTCAGACAATGATAAAGGTATACAATTTCTCTCCTATTTGAGAAGAGAGATGGAAATAAATACAGTCTGCTTTGCCTTTGTCAACATGATTCCTATGAGCTTGAATTTATACGTGTCAAGATCTGAAGTATATTACAGCCAAATCATGACATCATCCACAAATGTTGTCATCATTTATGGTGACATAGATAGTACTTTAGCTGTGAGCTTTAAAATGTGGAGATCTTTAGGTATACAGAGAATCTGGGTCACCACCTCACAGTGGGATGCCAGTCCTAGTAAGAAAGACTTTACATTTGGTAATGACTATGGCACTTTTGCTTTTGGACACCACCATAGTGAGATTTCTGGTTTTAAAATTTTTGTCCAGTCATTGAACTCTTTCAAATATTCAGATGAGTATCTAGTAAACCTTGAATGGATGCACTTTAAGTGTGAAACCTCAGCTTCTAAATGTAAGACACTGAAGAACTGTTCATCCAGTCAGTCATTGGAATGGTTAATGGCACATACTTTTGACATGGCCTTTATTGAAGGGAGTTATGACATATATAATGCTGTGTATGCTTTTGCTCATGCACTCCATGAGACAACTTTTGATAATCTGCCCAAGGACACTGGAAATGAACATGATTACAGCTGCAAGAAGGTAATGTTTCTACTGTTAGATGATATTTATTGTTATCAATGTTATAGTTTTAAGAGACTATAAGATGCCCAAACCAAGTGTGCTAAAAATTATTTTCCAAAATACAAAGAATTTTTATTGAGCAAGTAAATCTTGATATTAGTATAAAACACTAATGTTAAGGGAGTAGAGTAAAAGGCATAATCTGTCCATGTAGACCTTTAATGTTGTTACAGATTACCTGAATATCATCATACATATTCTAATACTGAAACAATACTGAGCCCATTCTCATGTGTCCACTCAAAGATGAGTCCTTGTTCATTAATTCTCAAGTACATTGTAATCATCATAGGGTATTGTTTTAACTAGTGATAGAAACACATGCCAGTCCCACTTTGATGCTCTGAGAGTATTTACAGAGAAAATCATGCTGAAATTCAGTTCATTACATTCATGTGTGGTCATGTGTGCAAATGTATATTTCTCACTGCATATTTTGTATGTTTCTGTGTTTCTGTATATCAGTGTGTATATCTACATCTGTGTCTGTACCTAGATATAGATGACAGACATAATGAGATAAAGTTTAGACATAGATTACATATAAATATAGACTATACACACACACACACACACACACACACACATATATATATATATATATATATATATATAGAGAGAGAGAGAGAGAGAGAGAGAGAGAGAGACATAGAGAGAGAGAGATGGGTTGTTTATAGATACTTTGTCAATCTTCCTATCTCTCTATGGCAGTTAACATAAATTTGTCTGTTTTCATTTCTTTTTGTATGGCCAATTTTGTCAAAATTTATATTCCTGTGTACAATTATCAATGCATGAGTCTGCATGTGCCTGTGTTTTGTGCCTTTTTATGTTATTTCATTTTTTGGCTGTTTGTATATGTATGAGATTATAAATTTTTCTGTGTGTCAGTGTCACTCTGTGTGGGTGTCAATACACGTCTATGTGAACTTATGAATATTCCTCTGTGCATGTGGTTTTGTGTGTGTGTATTTAAGTGTGTATGTTTGTGTGTATCTGTCTGTTTGATATTTATGATCCATAAGATGTCTATGTGTTTCTTTGTTTTTATGTGTGTATTTGGATATGTACATGTGTGTTTCTGTAAATAAATGTGAGCTTGTGCTATGTGTGTATCTATATGGATGAAAGACTCTATCTTTCTGTTTCATATTGCAAATAGATTTGCTGTCTACATATATTTGTGCTTGATTTGTAATGTCTTAGAGAACTAAAATAACAGCAACATTATAGTTTTTTACATCCTTCGACTTTCACTGAAATTTTCACTAGCATATTGTCAATGAAGTTCCCTTTCAGATAAAATAAGAATATATTTTCTTACTTTAAAAAAGAGACTATACACTTTATTATGCTGCCTGTCTTTCAGCTGCATTCCTCTCTGAGAAATACCCACTTTACTAATCCTGTTGGAGACAGTGTGAATATGAACCAAAGAGACAAACTGCAGGAAGAGTATGATATTTTCTACATTTGGAATTTGCCACAGGACCTTGGACGTAAAGTTAAAATAGGAATGTTTAGTCCCTATTTGCCAAATGATCAACAGGTACATTTATCTGAAGATATGATAGAGTTGGCAAAGGGAAGTTCACAGGTGAGTTTGGTCTAACTGTACTATTTCAATTACACTGTCAAGTGTGTGCATGAAACTGCTGAAGTGAAACTGATTGCCATGTTCTAGACTAATTTGTAGCTTCCTATATTTACTTTTTTTCATATTTTACATGACTTCTTAGTAATTCATTGAGGATTTTCAACATGAATACAGTGAATTTGCATCATGTCAGAACCTGTTTCATGCCTTTAATATTAAATTAACTGTTTTAGAAAACAATTTAATATTTCCAGAATAGTGAGCAATATTCTATAAGTCCAATTACTACTATCACAAAGTGAGTTCCAATCTTATGATAAACCATTTCAAAGGATGTTTAAACACTCTGGTTCTTTGTAAAGACAGAGTAAATTCATCATAACCAAGTCACCAATTTTTATTATGTAATTTTTAAGCCTGTTTAACAAATAGTGCTAAAATTCCTACATCTCTAGCTAACCAAACATTAACATTTCATTACAAATTTAGATACATTATAAACTATACCTTGTCTTTTTCTGTTTTTATTTTATGCTGGTATGGGTGTTTTGTCTGCATGTATATTTGTGCAACACCTGCATGTGCAGTATATATGGATAGCTGCATATCTTCCATGGGTCCTCCTCCTGAGTAACAATTGTTCTTGAGAATTTAGCCATGTCTCCAGCCCTTAATCATACCTTGTAAAAGATAATGCTCACTAAAGGAAACTTGTTGAGCCCCATGATTCTTGCATAAGTAATTCAAATGAGGAAGTCTGTGCAAGTTGCATTCTCTATATGAGGACAAACTGGTAGTGATAAAAATTTGCTTTTGAGAAAATTTGAAAATTAAACATTTCATATTCATAACAGGTCTAACATAGGTATGAATTCTGATGTGATTAGTTTTAATGTGTCATATACAAACTACCCAGTTTCAATTTAAATAATATCTCATGTTGCTCTGATAGTATGACATTTAAAGTTACTATTTTTCCTCAATGTGATTAAGAATTCCATGCTTAGGGGAAAGAACATAAGAGCTGAAGATAAAGTTATAAAACTGAGTACCAAGACGGGCAGTGGCTGCACACTCCCAGCACTCTAGGAGGCAGAAGCAGGCAGATTTCTGAGTTCAAGGCCAGCCTGGTCTACAGAGTGAGTTCCAGGACAGCCGGGGCTACACAGAGAAACCCTGTCTTGAAAAAACCAAATCAAAAAAAAAAAAACTGAGTACCATTTAGAGGATAGCATTGAAATATATATATATATATATATATATATATATATATATATATATATGAAAAGCACACTAAACCAAATAAATATCTCAGTGAATAGTCTCACAAAAGACATGCTCCAAATTGAGGATAAGATCACAAGAAAGATCTGAAGAAAAAGGCATAATAATTAGAAATTCAAACTGTGACAAAGATAAAACAAGAAAAAAAAGCAGCTTATAGGTGAACAAGGAAGTATGATTAAAAGATCAAATTTAAAACCTATGAGAAAAAACCCATGAGAACAAAACAAAGAAGAAGCCACTCTAGGTATCAACTTCATATCCGTAATATTGCAGCTGTACATATCCAAAATAATGTGGGGAAAGTAGACAACTGTCTAGTAGAAGTATATAAATAGCAATTCTGAAATAGCAAATACTCAGCTTTTAAAATGAAATTGTCCTTGACAAATTTTACTTAAAATTTATTGTGGAACAAGGAGCAGATATGAAAGCTGCAGGAGAGAACCCTCCAGTCATAGAATGTCTCTATCTTGTTAAGAGCTGATTCCACTAGCTTCAATCATTTTTAAATGTAGTTTGCTCATTCATTCATACATTCATTCATTCACTTTATATACTGTTAAGCATTTACTCACCCTCTTCTCATCCTATTCCTTCTCCTATCCATTCCTTCCCTCCCATCCACTACTTTTTCATTCTTCTGAAAAGGGAAGCTCCCCTCCCCCCCAGCAACATGCTTTCACATAACATGTTGCAGAACAATTAAGCACAAATCCACGTATTCTTTTTTAGAACAGGGGAAGCAGCCCAGTAGGGGTAAATACCTCAAAAAAAAGGCAAGAAAGTAAGATACAGACCCCGGTACTGCTCTTAGGAGTCCCACAAAAAGACCAGGCTTCACAATGATTAAAATGGCAGGTAAAAAAAAAACTTCTTTATATATAGAAGAGAGAACATCTGTAAAAATAGGGGTGGGGAGAACAGCATAATGAAGTAGAACAAAAGAAATATAATTAGATTACTACCTCGTTGATCATTATGGACATACATAGAATAATTTTTTTTGTTCTTTTTTTGTTTTTCGAGACAGGGTTTCTCTGTGTAGCCCTGACTGTCCTGGAACTCACTCTGAAGACCAGGCTGGCCTCAATCTCAGAAATCCACCTGCCTCTGCTTCACAAGTGCTGGGATTAAAGGCATGCACCACCACTGCCTGGCCAAAATAATTCTTAACTAAACATCTACCAACAGATGTCAACAACACAACTAAAATATCAGTCCCTGTGCCCAAATGACTTAATTTCATGAATACAAGTATGCTTCATTGTATGAATGTCAGTTACATGTAAAACGTCACACAATTAAACTAAAGGATTGTACTATATTTTATACAAAAACAAGCATTAAGAAAGCACTCAACGCAGTCTACCATCATTTCAGAATTTAAAAAAGAATAAACAAAAATCTGACAATCTAGGAGAATACATGTTGCAATAATGAAGATTTCTATGGCAAACCTATTGATGATATTGTACTACATGGACAGGAGAATCAAAGAATATAAATTAAAATCAGAAATGAGACCAGGATTTTGTAATTGGCACATGTCTTTAATCTACATTTTTTTTGAATTATGAGTCAGGAGTATCTCTCTGCATTTGTGGTCATTCAGACTTTTGCATTGACTCTAATCAAACCCAAGTTGAAATGGATGTTCTTCCTTAAATGAAATGAGTAGAATATGGAAAAGGAAATGTGTGTTCAGAACTTTTCCTAAAAATAGTCTTTAAAATCTTAGTGGAAAAAGGAATAATAAAAAATTAATACAGTAAAAGAAGGAAAATCTTGTACCTTGATCTATAAAGGAAGTTGAGATCTACTAATACTGCAAAGGAAGACAAAACAATAAAACAAAACAAAAAAGAGTTGTGTTTCTCCGTATTTCTAGAGAACATGAGATGAATCTGTGGATAATAGACTCTGTGATGGCTAGCAGAAGCTAACAAGAACAAAGAATGCAAATTCAGCATGCAGATATTAGAAAAATTCCAATGCAGCATGTAGATACGCATCCTGAGATTCATTTTAAAGCCAAGATTTTCTTAATTTCACTAATACTTGAATTAACGTTAAACAATTTAAATCGTCCTCATGTTTTCACACCATTTGCAGGCCCTGTAGTCTTTTTACCTCAGGAAAGACTCCATCTTCCTGCTCACTATACAGAAACTCAACACTTGCTAACCACAAATGGAATAGGACTAGTCATAGGCTGCTTTTTATGTTTCCTCTTAGTTTGTTAAGTTTTGCTGTCCTAATGTTGTTGAGGTTATTTTCGTTATCTTATATTTGAGGCATTATTTCCCCTGTTTTGTATATGCTGTACTCCTTATTTGCTATAATGTTCCTGCTATTAAACAGTAACTATAAGCAAATTGAAGAAGAAAAGGTCAATTTGACTCATGGGTTACACTTTGAGGGGAGAAAAGGCAAGGACTTGGGTAATGCAACTGAAAAATAGTCACTCAAGAAACTGGTTACTGGCTTGTTCTACAGGGTATGTAATGTACCACTGGCTACTGACAACACTACTCCCAATAGGCTTGGCACTCCTATCTGAATTAACAATTTAATTTATGCCTCACATATATGATGACAGATTACTCTGATGTAGCTAATTCTCAATTCTGATACTTTGTGCCTTTACACTGTATTCTGTGTTCAGGTGACAAAAATTAACTAGAATAACCATCCCAAAACCTCTGTAGTGTTTTCACACAGGATGCTATCAGGTTTTCTTCTTAAATTTCATGGAGTTAGGAAGTAATTCAACTTTTCCTCAATTTTTTCCATATATTGATATGTCATTATACAATGCACTAGGTAAAATCTGCTAACTTTGTTTGTGTATATAAAATTACACATGCTAATATAATTATGGAAGTGATAAGTAAATCTGTTAGCAGCATATGTCTACTTTTCATTAGATGCCAACTTCTGTGTGCAGTGCTAATTGTGGTCCTGGATTTAGAAAATTCAGCATGGATGGAATGGCAGCATGTTGTTTTCATTGCAAACCCTGTCCAGAAAATGAAATTTCTAATGAGACAAGTGAGTATTTCCTACTTGAATAAGTTCTTCAAATGGATTATCATCTTGCTCCCATATTGGAGAGCTAAAGTAATTTAAAATGAAAGTTTAAAAAATAAAATATATCTCCATCCTAAGTTAGCCATTATAGGAATACAATGATTTGAATGTCTTTATAAAGAAAAAAAAGTAGAAATTGTCCTATAGCTTTGACTCCTTGAAAATACATAGTAAATGTCATACTCTCAAATAAATAGTTTTGATAACAAAACTTAAGTGTACGCCACACAAGACCGTTTCTAGTATTTAATGTTCTATAAAATATATGTAAATCATGAATCTTTAATTTTGCCTTGATGCATATGGTTTTACCTAAGGCTATGCTTACCTTGCATGTACAGAAGCACATGGAAGACAAAATACGATGAGTGGGTATGGGTAAAAAAACAAATCCAAGTCCCATGTAAGATAAATGAATAGGGCAATTAAAACTTATATAATTATAAGATAATCAAATGAGTATTGTCTTCCTTTAGAGGATATTTTGTGTAATACAGAACATTCTTTTTTGAAAAGTTAAATGTTATTTAAAATTTAGAAAACTGAGGATCACTCTTGACAAATAATATGAAAATATGAGGGATCCTCTATTTATTACTATTATATATAGTGCCCATTTAAATTTTTCCACAATAGAAAATATTAATATTGTTTTGTTCTAAAAGGAATAAACCACGGACTTCGAATGGCATTGACACTAGCATAACCCATGTTAGTCAAATATCTATGTAGTCAGGATGAACTAAATACAAATGCCAGGCATGTAGTTTCTCTGCTCCTTTTTTTGCCAACCTATATAACTGAAGTAATATCCTAAAATGACAATTATTGCTGGTAAGATGTCTAAGCAGTTAAATCCTTTCCCACTGAGTATAATGGTGTAGGTTTATCCCCAGAACCCATCAAATAGTAGGTGGTAACTAACTCATATCTGTCACTTTGTGATATTCATGCAGATCTACATTAAACAGATACATAAGTAATTCAACAAGGCTGTTTGGAGACACATGACATTGGCACTGTGAACCAAACTCAAGTATGCTCCAAAAGCAATATATTTTGCTCACAACCAAGCTAAATTTCTAAGCCCTTAAACAAATAAAATAATAACAACTTTCCAGAAATGCATTGTTCTATGTAAAAGACTTCTAACCTTGGAAGTACATTATTCCTTAATGCAATCATTCAATGATTCAATGTAATGGCAATCAGATTTCTTACACACACAATGGTGGAAATTAGAGATTTTTACCTTCAGCAATAGGCTTACTGCCTCTTTATGAAAAGGCTTTGGAATATGGTATTACTATAGACATAAGAGGACAAAACTTGGAATAATATTTTAAATTATTTTTGCAGTAACAATCAGCAATATTATCTTTGCATAAATTCTAGATCTCACTCCCACCCTCATGCTTCCCCTATATAAACCTAATCATTCTCAAGTTAATGATACCTTTTGTTGTTTTTATATGTTAACACACTCATAAATATACACATCAATGATACATGATCAAAATAATCTAGTAAAATAGACAAAAATATTTGTTGCCATCATTTCTCTGATGATGATCAGCATTAAAAAAAATGGAGTAAATTATGTCATTTAACAATGACTTTCAATGCATTCACACCAACCAAACTTTTATATTGCAACACTCCTATATCCTTATATGAAATGTCCTGTCAGTAAAATTACTAAAGTAGCAATAACCATATCATCATTTCTCCATTAGATGTGGATTATTGTGTGCAGTGTCCAGAAGACAAATATGCTAACACAGAACAGAATCTCTGCATTCCTAAAGCTGTTGTATTTCTCAGCTATGAAGAACCCTTGGGGGTAGCACTTTCCTCAATCTCCTTGTGCTTCTCTGCATTCACAACTGTGGTTCTTGGGGTCATTGTGAAGCACCACAGTACTCCCATTGTTAAGGCCAATAACAGAACTCTCACCTACATCTTGCTCATCTCACTCATCTTTTGTTTCCTCTGCCCCTTGCTCTTCATTGGTCACCTAAACTCAGTCACCTGTATCCTACAGCAAATCACATTTGGAGTTGTATTCACTGTTTCTCTTTCCACTGTCTTGGCTAAAACAATTACTGTAGTTCTAGCATTCAAAATCACAGCCTCACAAAGAATGATGAAGTACTTTCTAATTTCAGGGGCATCTAACTACATGATTTCTGTCTGTACTCTCATCCAAGTTATTGTATGTGCAGTTTGGCTGGGAGCTTCTCCTCCTTCTGTTAATATTGATTCACAATCTGAGCATGGCCATATCATTATTGTTTGCCAGAAGGGTTCAGTCAATGCCTTTTACTGTGTTCTGGGATACTTGGCTACTCTGGCCTTTGGGAGTTTCACTCTGGCTTTCTTTGCCAGAAACCTTCCTGGTGCCTTTAATGAAGCCAAATCCATAACATTCAGCATGCTTGTGTTCTGCAGTGTCTGGGTCACTTTCATCCCTGTTTACCATAGCACCAAAGGCAAGGTCATGGTGGCTATGGAAATCTTTTCCACTTTGGCCTCCAGTGCAGGGATGCTGGGTTGTATCTTTGTTCCCAAATGTTACACAATATTGTTTAGACCAAATCGAAATTTTCTTGAAATGATCCGGGAGAAATCATCTTCACATGCTCCCATTTCATAAATTCTGAAAAATGTATACTTGGTGCATAATCACCAAATATTGGATTTAAAAAATGGGGCACAGCTAAACAGGGAATTCTCAACTGAGGAAACTTGAATGGCTCTAAAGCACCTAAAGAAATGTTCAGCATCCTTAGTTATCAGGGAAATACAAATCAAAACAACACTGAGATTCCACATCACACCCATCAGAATGGCTAAGATGTCAGGGGACAGCAGATGCTGGAGAGGGTATGGGGAAAGAGGAACACTTCTCCATTGTTGGTAGGATTGCAAGCTGGTAAAACCACTCTGGGAATCAGTTTGGCGTTTCCTCAGAAAATTGGACATAGTACTACCTGAGAATCCAGCTTTACCACTCCTGGGCATATACCCAGAAGATGCTCTTACATGTAATAAGAACACATGCTCCACTATGTTCATAGCAGCCTTATTTATAATAGCCAGAAGCTGGAAAGAATCTAGATGTCCTTCAACAGAGGAATGGATACAGAAACTGTGGTATATATACACAATATGTAAATATATATATATATATATATATATATATATATATAGAGAGAGAGAGAGAGAGAGAGAGAGAGAGTACTATTCAGCTATTAGAAACAATGAATTCATGAAATTCTTAGGTAAATGGATGGAACTAGAAAGTATCATCCTGAGTGAGGTAACCCAATCACAAAAGAACGCACATGGTATGCACTCACTGAGACGTGAATGTTAGCCCAAAAGCTCAAAATAAACAATTTACAATTCACAAAGAACAGGAAGCTCAAGAAGGAGGACTTAAGTGAGGGTGCTTTGGTTCCTCTGAGAAAGGGAACAAAATACTCACAGGAGCAATAAAGGAGACAAAGTGTGGAGCAGAGACTGAAGTAAAGGCTACCCAGAGACTGCCCTACCTGGGGATTCATCCTATAAACAGTCACAAAACCCTGACACTACAATGGATGACAAGAAGTGTATACCAAGCCGGGCGTGGTGGCGCATGTCTGTAATCCCAGCACTTGGGAGGCAGAGGCAGGCGGATTTCTGAGTTCGAGGCCAGCCTGGTCTACAGAGTGAGTTCCAGGACAGCCAGAGCTACACAGAGAAACCCTGTCTCAAAAAAAAAAAAAAAAAAGAAGTGTATACCAAAAGGAGCATGCAATGATTGTCTGTGGAGGGGCCCTGCCAGAGCCTTACAAATACAGAGGCAGATGCTAGCAGTCAACCATTGGTCTGGGCGTGGGGTCCCCAATGGAGCTGAAGGGTGGTCTGGAGGAGCTGAAGGGGTTTACAGCCCCATGGGAAGAACAACGATTTTAGCCACCCAGACGCCCCAGAACTCCCAGGGACTAAACTATCAACCAAGAGGTACACATGGTTTCAATCAAAAATGTAGCAGAGGAATGCCTTGTCAGGCATCAGTGGGAGGAGTGGTCCTTGGCCGGGTGAAAACTCAATAGATACCCCAACAAAGGGAAATTGACGGGGGAGGTGGTAGTGGGTCGAGTCGAGGGGCATATACATGGAGGCAGGAGATGGAAGGAGAGGTTGGGGATTTTGGGAGAGGGGGGAAATTGGAAAAGGTTTTACCACTGGAAATGTAAATGAAGATTATATTCAATAAACAAAATAAAAAATAATGTATATGCATACAAATTTATATACATGTATTTGATATGACTTAAAGCTGCCATGTGGTTGTTGGGAAGTGAAGTGAGGTCCTCTCAAAGACAATTAGTCCTCTTAACTTTCCCTGCTTTTAGTCATTTGTCTTACTAGTTTTGTCTTCTAGAATCTTGCTCCTTTGGATGACTGCAGAAAATGTGGAGCCATTAAAGTACACTCTAAGAAGAGAACTTAAAGTTCTAAAAGTTGTGTGTGTGTGTGTGTGTGTGTGTGTGTGTGTGTGTGTATGTCCACAGGCATTCCTGGTGCTCACATAATTCAAATTTTCTAAAACTGAACATGCAGTTGTAAGCCATGACATAGTTGCTGGAAATTAAATTTTGTTTTTCTCCAAGAACAGTACATGCTATTAAATGCTAAACAATCTGGGTATCTCCAAGAGAGCAGTATAAAAGAATCAAAATTCAAACACAATTCCATAAACATTGATTTGAAATTATATATTGTATGACTTCTTTTTAGTGTGAGGACATGTGTGAAGAAATATTAGTGGAAAGGACTGAACATGACTCCTGGAGAAGGTTATAATCTCTTAGTAAAATTGAAGTGGCCCTACAATTTCAGAACAGTCATACTAAGATATAAGCATTCAGACAGCAAACTTTGAGGGACAAGTGAGTTCTAACAAGGGCACTTAAGGGAACTGGCTATTCTTTGGGAGGATCGGGTTTTACTTCCCTGCGTCCAATTGGAAGCAAAAAATTATGTCAATTCTAGGTCATATGACTTAAAGCCTAATTATTTTTTAAATTAAATTAGTTTATTTATTTACATTCCAAATGTTGTCCCACTTCCTGATCCCCTCTCTCAGAATTCTTCACCCCATCCAATTAGTCTTATAGGTCTTCTTCCATTCTTTCTTTAATTTTTGTCCTTTTATTCTCAGCAAAAACATATCCATGGCAACAGGCGAGCCTGAATATTTTTTACTTGTAACCCCTGTTCCATTTTTTAATTGGATATTTTGTTTATTTACATTTCAAATATTATCCCCTTTGTTGTTTTCCCTCTGGAAATCCCCATCCTATTCCCCTCCTCATGATTCTTTAGGGTGCTCCCCCACCCACATACCCACTTCCACCTCACTGCCCTGGCATTCCCCTACACTGGAGCATCAAGCTTTTAGAGGACCAAGGGCCTCTCCTCCTATTGATGACAGACAAGGCCATCCTTTGCTACATATGCAGCTGGAGCCATGGGTCCTTCCATGTGTACTCTCTGGTTGGTGGTTTAGTCCCTGGGAGCTCTGGGGTGTTTGGTCAGTTGATATTCTTCTTCTTCCTATGGGTTGCAAACCACTTGAGCTCCTTCAGTCCTTTCTCTAACTGCTCCATTGGGGGTTTTTGTACTCAGTCTAATATTTGTCTGGGAGCATCTACCTCTCTATTGTCAGGCTCTGGTAAAGCTTCTCAAGAGACAACTATCTCAGTCTCCTGTCAGCAAGTTCTTCAATGAAATAATAGAAAAAAAGCTACCCCAACCTAAAGAAAGAGATGGCCATAAATGTACAATAAGCTTAGAGAACACAAAATAGATTTGACTAGAAAAGAAAATACTCTAATCATATAATAATCAAAACACTAAATGCACAGGACAAAAAATGAATACTAAAAGCTGCAAGGGAAAAAGGCCAGGTAACATATAAAGACAGATGTTTCAGAAGTAAGAAGAGCCTGTACAGTGGCCATGCAAACCGTAAGAGAACATGTATGACAGCACAGGCTACTATACCCAGCAAAACTCTCATTCCACATGGATGGAGAACCCAAAATATTCCAGGACAAAACCAAATTTAAACAGTATCTAACAACCAATCCAGCCCTACAGAGGATGCTAGAAAGAAAACTCCAACACAAGGAGGGCATATACAAAAACAACAACAGAAAACAAGATATTAATAATATCACAACAAAGTCAAAAGGAGAGAATCATATAAACACAATATCACTTACAAAAATAAACATAACAAAAACAAAAATCAATGTTTAATATCTCTCAATATATAGAGACTCAATTCCCCAATAAAAGACTTAAGCTAACAGATTGAATATGCAAACATGATCCAGCATTTTGCTTCATACCAGAAATACTCTTCAATGACAAACACACATACTACCTCAAAAAAAAAAAGGCTGGAAAAAAATGTTTTTGAAATAATGAGCAGAAGTTGTCATCCTAATATCCATAAAACAGACTCAACCAAAAGTTACCAAGCAAGATGGGGAAAGACATTTCATATTCCAAAAAAGGAAAAATCCACTAAGAGAAAGTCTCAATATAGAACTTCTATGACCCAAATGGAAGGGCACCCACATTCATAAAAGAAACTTTATTAGAGCTCAAAACTCACTAGGAACCTCACAAAATGAGTGGAGACTTCAACACCCCATTCTCACCAATGAACAGGTCATTGAAACAGAAACTGAAAGACACAGTGAAACTAATAGAGGATGTGAACCAAATGGATTTAACAAATATAAACAGAATATATCTCCCTAAAACTAAAGAATATACCTTCTTCTCAAGACCTTAGCATAGTGTCTCTAAAACTGACCATAAAACTGGTCAAAAACCAAGCCTCACCTTATGATTGAATTAATGAATGCATCCTATCAGATTAACATGTACTAAAACTAGATAAACTTCAATAACAACAAAAACATCAGAAACCTCATATACCTATGGAAGATGAAAAATGCTCTACTCAATGATAACATGGTTACAAAAGAAATAAACTAAAGACTTCCTGGAATTGAATGAAATTGATGACTCAGCATACCCAAACTTATGGAACACAATAGAAGCACTGCTAAGAGGAAAATTCATAGCAATAGGTCCCCTCATAAAGAAATAGGAGAGATAAAGAGGGTGAGATGACAACCTTCATAATACTCTAAAATAATACAATATACCTTGTTGTCACTCTAACCAAGCAAGTGAAAGATCTATACAACAAGAACTTCAAGTCTCTAGAAAGGGATTGAAAATTACAGAAGATGGAAAGATCTCCAATGCTCATGGTTTGGCAGTGTTAACATAGTAAAGAAAAGGACATTGCTCCTAAAGAATTTACAGATTCAGTGCAATCCCCATTAAAGTTCCAACTCAATTCTTCATAGAGTTAGAAAGAGCAATTTCTAAATTTATCTGGAATAACAAAAAAACCCAGGATTGAGAAAAAATTCTCAACAATAAAAAAAATTCTGGTGGAATTACGATCCCTGACCACAAGAAATACTACAGAGCAATAGTGATTTAAAAAAAACTGCATGGTATTGGTACAGTGACAGGAAGGTAGATCAAAGGAATAGAACTGAAGACCCACAAATGAACCCTCACACCTATGGTTACTTGAACTTTGACAAAGGAGCTAAAACCATCTGTGGAAAAAAAGAAACCATTTTCAACAAATAGTGGAAAGCCAACTTGCAGTCAACATATAGAACAATGCAAATTGATCCATTCTTATCTCTCTATATACAGCTCCAGTCCAAGTGGATCAAGGACCAGATACACTGAATTTCATAAAAGAGAAAGTGGGGTAGAACATGGAGCATATGGGCACAGGGGAAATTTTCCTGAATAGAACACCAATAACTTATGCTCTAAGATCAAGAATTGACAAATGGGAGCTCATAAAATTGCAAAGCTTCTTTAAGGCAAAGGACACTGTCAATAAGGCAAAACAGAAACCAACAGATTGGGAAAAGATCTCTACCAATTCTACATCTGATAGAGGGCTAGTGTCCAATATATGCAAAGAACTCGGGGCTGGAGAGATGGCTCAGCAGTTAAGAGCACTGACTGCTCTTCCAGAGGTTATGAGATCAAATCCCAGCAACCACATGGTGGCTCACAACCATCTGTAAAGGGATCTGACTCCCTCTTCTGGAGTGTCTGAAGACAGCTACAGTGTATTTACATATAATAAATCTTTTTATTTATTTATTTATTTTCCATATTCTATGTTTACATTCCAAAAGCTGTCCCCTTTCCCAGTTCCCCCCCTCCCTATGTCCCATAGTTCCTCTCCCCCCCCCAACTATTCCCCAATCATTCCCCCTCCCCCCACAGTTTCTCTACAAAACTAGATCCAATCTTTCCAGGCCGAGGGTCCTCTCCTTTCTTCTTGGGAATCAAGGGTTAAGGTTAGGGTCAGGGTCAGGGGGTCAGAGGGTCAGGGTCAGGGTCAGGGTCAGGGTCAGGGTTTAGGGTCAGGGTCAGGGTCAGGGTCAGGATCAGGGTCAGGGTTTAGGGTCAGGGTCAGGGTCA